>OX596283.1:9394125-10032989 GCA_951394225.1 Harpalus rufipes
TAATTCAATAAAGTTATGAGCGTCTCTTTCCCACACGATTTTATCATATCCTTTAAAGTAAATGCAGCTGTAAAACTTCAGCATAAGAAAGTGCAACTATAAATTTATACAAAAGATATTGTGAAATAGTTGGAAAATATTTTACTTGGCAAGGAAATTTATATGTAACTTACAGTAAAATTTATGAACAATATTTCAAGATTAATGCATAAACTCACGTCGTTTTTCTTCCACGAAGTTACTAACATAATATATGTTATAGGTTATCAATAATCAGTTTTTAAAAATAAATGGTTTATATATCTTCACATACAGTATCCGCCAGTAATATACGACCTTTATGTCTTTTCGCTATAACTTTAATTAAAATAAATCAAATATATTACAGCCTAATTCATCCGTATAATCTCATCGAAAGCTTTTTCATGTCTAATTCTTTCGTTACGATATAATAAGTTCACTCATCTGAGATACCCACTTCTTTAACAATTTAATCGTCGTTCTTGTATAGCAATACTATGAACTTTGTTGACAGTTTCTTTTGTCGTTGCATTTTTACCTCTCGCTAAGAGAGGTATTGGATTCTTGCTAAAAATCGCATATCCAGATTTTAGTGAATATGCACGTTTTGTGTGTGTGCGTATATGTGGGGTTGCTGGAGGTACAATTTCTCAAATTCTATAAGACTAAATACCTGTGTAACTACGGATTCCTCAATCTAACAGTAATGGGAAGAGTTGAATAGGTTCTGGTAACAATTCGATAACCGGAAGTAGTAGTATTGTAACAAAAAGCTTCTAAATATTATTTTTTGAAAATTTATGTTATTATAAATATTAAAAAACAAAATTATTTATCCGGCACAATTAAAAATTTATTATATCTTCTATACATTTAAAGATATAGAAATATAATCATACGTAATATAACAAGTGATATGATTATATTCTCGAGTGAAACTGAGCTGCAGATTTCACAAGTCCGAAGGACGAGTGAAATATGCTGCTTCGGTTTCACGAGCAATATCTTCGATTATTAATCATATCACGAGCTTATATTTAATGAGAGAATATAATGAAATTTTGTAACACATTATGTTAACCTAACTTTTGATATACATATTTATAATGTATTAAGACATGGTACTTATGAGTTTTATTTAATATGTCGGAGTTTGAATTATTTTTATTACTTATTTTATACTAAAAATTAACTGTCAATGTCGTAAATAAAGAAAACATATCCCTTAGTAACGACTATAAATAAGGTGATAATTTCTTTGTTTTTTATCATCGCTGTGATAGACATGTAACTAGGAAGGTTCTGAGTGTTGATTGGCGGAAAACATGTTACGTGACTAATGAACTATATTCTCTATAAAATAATCTGTTGTAGTATATCTCACAGCCAGCTCAGAGCCCAAACATCTCCATGGGAACTACTTCAGAAATTTAAATGTGCGTAATTGACAGATAAATGTCACTGTCACTGTTAAAAAATCAAAGATAGTACTGCAGGCTTTTTCTGGGAACGATATTTAATATTTCTTATTGTATTATTAATTATATATTTAAAATTATAAGTATATTACATAACCCTTCAGAAATATCGCCAAAAACCCCGTAATGAATTGGAAAAACCTCGAACATTTAGAAGAAATAGAGAAAACTTGCTTATAGAATGACTTTAAAATTATAGAAAATACGTAAATATAAATATTAGGTGTAATTAGAATTTTGTGTATAAGAAATGTTAAATACAATACGAAACCCGCTATGAATATTCGTATATTTTATGAATACAAATATAAATAAATAGATCATTAGGGTTTATTGCCCATTTCTGGGTGGGCCAATCTGCTTCCATTTGTAGATTTCGGTAATGACGATAATTCTGTACTGTTGAGGGCGTTACCTTTTCGTTGTCATGAAGAAAGCACAATGAGAGCCACTTTAATGCTACGTCAGGTAATGTATATAGCTACGCGATCTCATGAAAAACAAACTATAATTAATTATTATAACGGAGTTTTAGACCTTCCCTCCTAGTTACAGTATGGAGATCCCACATTTAAAACGAAATTCTAATGAATGACCAATAACTTCAGCTTGCTTGCTATTAAAGTGAATGTTGATCTTCCGTTCTCTCCATTATAGCTTATCAAATATTTCCATATTCAAAACTGAAATCTCGACTGATTACACTAATTATCTTCGATCACTATCAACGTAACCTAAACTGACAAATTACACTCGTAGTTCGTAGCTTTCATGAATTATCAGCGTGCATCATTATTCATAGGAAGTGAACTATAAATCGTTGCGATAATCCGACAAGATCTCGATACCTCACGGTTTGGACCCTCCGGAGTATGAATTCAGACTCCGTGTCTCCCTCCGGGTTGATGTGAACATAGGTGCATACGAGTTCGGATACATAGCTTCAGGAAATGCTCATGGGAGCGCGGAAGTTATAGAGAGACTATCAAATGAATGCAAACTTTGACTGAATATGTGTAATTGGAATGGTGTTTGATGTTAAAAGCCTATGCTGGAGGTAATGATAGTGTTTTGAAAATCAATATGTTTGTATGTTTGTACATATGCATTTTTAATTAATATTGTTGTTTATAATACGTAATTTAATTAATAAAGAGATAGAGTGAATAGGAAAATCCGTGAAAGGCATTTATCGTTTTTCACATATATGTCGGCGGCGGCGATACTCGTAGGGGCTTCCCCGACTTCTGAGTCAAGAATGTGTACACGCGTCTTATTTTTGAGACGGGACTTCCCCGAAGTCGTGTGCGAGCGAAACAAAACCAACAGGTCAAAGGCAATGAGAACAATACAGTTGAGGCAGTGATTGGGAGAAGTTGATTGAATTCAGTGAAGTGTTGGGGTTGGATCGCTAGTTCTTGAACTCTTTGATTATTTTATTATTTTACTCATATTATTATTTGTCTTATTCGTATTATTAGTTATTGTTATTTTTACTCGTTATATATCGTGTTTGTTTAAAGTAAATGTGTGTAAGAGTATTAAATTAGTGTGTTAATTAAAAGAACATTGGTAATTAAAATAAAATAAACAATGTCTTCTCGTTCATATCCCACTTCTGATGTCGGAGATTCGGGTCGGGATTCATTTTGGGCGTGTGAAGAAGACATTGTTTATTTTATTTTAATTACCAATTTTCTTTTAATTAACACACTAATTTAATATTTAAAATGATTACCAGAATAACTGTTAAACCAGGTACAGATACCGCGCTAAGTTGAGACTGGACCTGCGCATACAAGACCAGCCAACCAACTATAATTTCTTTGGTTTATGAAACCCTTCCCCTTTAAAGCATTTTTATCATATAATAATTACTAATAAATAGGTCAAAATATATGTAAACCCCCTACTATTCTATTTCGTCCAAGTACGAATTTTAAATTCTGTGCATATAAGATCAGTCTTATCGCGCGGCAGCTATACGATGATGTAGAAACATTATTATACGAATACTTACGTGGCTGTGTTATTCAATACTTGTAATGTATACGTATATGGAAATAGGTTGAACTCACCTATAACAAAAGAAAGCAATATTAGGATATTTTCATTGAAATTATTTCATCATTATAATTTAACGTTGATAGTTAATATAATATAAAATCATATGTTAATAAATTAAACAACAACGTACTATTTACAATACTATAGTATGAAAAAGAGAATAATGCATTTTATGTCATAACCACCATTAAACGTTATAATTACAAATATAAATACAATTACAAAACGATGCGTAATTTAATTTACTTTCATGTTTCAATTCTAATTACAGAGCAAACTGGTGGTGTTTATTTAATATTACAAGTTGATCGTTTTTCGATTAACTTTTTATGTACACTGACTGCACAAATACCGATATTCGTTTGTGATGACTGCATAACGCAAACATCCGAACTGGTTGCATGTTCGCAAACAAGATTATCAACGATTGCTTTACAAATATAGATCAAAGATCTGCTTCAAACAAACCGACCAAAGCGGAGAACTCACTTCGCGTTTATTTAGCAAATATATTTTTATGCATGAATTATATTTGTGGTGATTTAGAAAAATTAATGTTCGAAAACTAGTGTCACGAAAAAATAAATGATTTAAAAGTTATCATCAATAAAGTGTTACTTACTTTTAAAAACATTTTCTAAATGAGTAAACGCGACAGTAGAAAATTAGTTTAAGTACTATACGAGGATATATTGAAAAATTCGTAGCACACGAGATTATTTTTTTACATTATTTTTCAACGAAGTCCGTTTTTAAGTCTCTACACTAGGTACGTTGATGCTGCAATGTCATGGATAACTATTTTACAAAATGCTTCGTCCATCGTCCTGGATTGCAAAGTAGTCTGCTACATCTTCAGTGGACGAAAATCGTAACCTAACAATTGTTTTTTAAGTTTCGGAAATAGAAGAAAGTCAGATGAAGGTAGATTCGGTGAATAGGGAGGATGAGGTACTAATTCCAATTCGCAAAGCGCCCTGTTTAGGGGAACAGTTCGAATGGTTCGAACACCCGGCGGGCCGGCCATATAGGAAAGTAATCTAATAATATTCCATTCGCGTTCCAAAAAACAGAAGTCATAACTTTGCCAGCGGACGACCCCACCATTGCTTTTTGGAAACTGGTGAACCCATAAATACTGGTTATACAATCACCTTTACTCACACAAATCACTTTTTTCACAGTACAGTAAAAACAATAAAATGGGACGATATTTCACCATACGACGCAATGTGAACTGAAGGTTTGCTTGTTCACAAACAGCTGTCAGCCGCCATGTTGAAACGTGACGTACAAATGCCCTATACCACTGTGTACCGGATGTACTGAATTGTTTCTTGTGCGGGTTTATAGAGTATATTATTACATTGTTCAAATGAATTGATTATATTAAATAAAATACAATCATACATACATTAACAAAAATCACTCAGAAAAAACATATATTTATTTTTCTACAGTCTACATAGAAAGTAGCCATTTGCGCTCTCTTTTGTCAACGCAAAATGTCACTTTGCCGCTCTAGCGCGACAAAGTAGAAATAACGCTCGGTGTCCAAATTTCTAACTATACAATGCTGAGAAATGTCACTTGTCTATACATTCTTAATGGAAACGTTTAGACAGGAACTAATGGCAATGTAATGACACATTTACCACCTTTACAAATCAATCTGACATATAACTGCTCAGTCGGTATGTTACATAACCAAAAAAAAATGCCGCACTATTGTGAAAATAAAATAGGGCATTTATTTACAAAAACGAAAGTATAAAATGTTTAGATTAGATTGAAGCAATAGGTCAACAAGAATGGCAAATAACGATAAATTAAAATTAAATATAAAAGACGTTTTTTCTTTATATTAACCCTTATTAATTGAGTAGTAGTGCAAGTAGAAAGTGTATATTTTATTATTTTTTGTAATGGTAGCGAGTGTAGAAAAAATCTTGTGTGTGTTTCGAGCACAAATGGACATTGTCGATTTCGAGAGAATGCCGTGCTCCTGCGTCGAGCGGATCAACCTCTTAATAGACAATGTCCTATTTTGCGCTCTTAATACATAAATAGCTATTATTGACAATGAATTTAAATGGGTTTCTTGTGAATTTAAAAAAATTCAATAAGTACTGGATTACATATGATATTTGGCAATGATTACTGAATTACAGATAAACATTGAATGAATATGCTGAATACAACGTATATATCATACAAGATTTATACTCGTGGTTATTAAAAACCCTAATATTTGACAACTTCCATCTAGAGCAAAATAAACGATGCAAAATTCTGGATACACTAGTGTAGATATATTTAATTCAGTCTGCAATACTTGTTACTTTCGAATTGTAGTTATCAAAACAGAGTGCATTTGTGCATTGATTTCCATATTAAATTGCAGAACTAGTATAAAACAAATACCACAGTTACAAAACAAAAACGTTGACGCGTTTAGGAAGTTCGTGGTAACTGGGATCCTTTTTTCGTGACCTAATTAAAATCTAATTAAGATTGTTGTTTTATTAAGATATTATAAATGGATTTATCATGAAATAAAAGCAGGACGAACGTCAAATGCACGGCATATAAATCACACGGGATATTAATTTGTTAAATTGAAATTTAATTAAATATTCTTTAAGTTCTCTCATCAGCAGTTTTATATTTCTCTTCGTCTATGATTCTTCACTATGTTTGAACAATGTAACAATTCGGCGAAATTGAACTAGAATTAAGTCAAAAGGAGTTTTCTTTTTACCCTGGGCAACTTGATTGCTCCAGGAGTAAACAAAAAAGAACAACTACGAAGGTGTCCCACATACAAAATGACTTTTACTTCATTTGGGTTTACAATCTTCTACTTCTACTGTATACAAAGAGTTTCTTAGTCATAAATATACAGGAAACTCGTGTGTAACAGTGTATAACAAAGAAATGATGTGTCAAAGTTTATAAAATAAATTTAATTGAATGTTATTTATGCCATTTAAAATTAAGTTGCTAAAGTTAATTAGGTAAAATTTAGTTAATCAATTTGTCAAAGTATCGTTCTGGGTGAATACATGGAATTAACCACAGAGCGAAATTGAGTTTCTAATATAAATATGTTTATAATACCATGCTCCATTATTTGGTGGAATAATCGGATCTCTGTTATGCATCCTCATACTGTTATAATAAAAATGGAGATGTCAGTTCGAAAAAAAAAAATGTGGCAATAACAAGGTAGCTCCTGAAGCTGCTTAGTTTTACCGTTATTGTGATTTATGTTCCGGATATTATTTTTCGTCAAAAATCAGATACCTCCAAATTGCTTTTTTTGATTTTCCGCAATCTTTAAAAACTGAATTTGCCTGGTTGTTAACGCCACATCTTCAATTTTAAATCATACTTTATTATATCAAAAAATGTTTATGAGTGCAATGAAAGTTTAGATTCAGTTTTTAATGAACGAGAACCTTTTTTGACTACAAAAGAATATAAAGAATTTGAACGGGAGTTGGCAATAGAGCCATGTATGCGATACTAGAGTATCAACTGAAAATTGGATCCTAAGCTATTAATAAAATCATAAATGATCGTCTGCATCTTTAAAAAGTTGTCAGTCGTTTTGTGCCTCAAGAGTTTTCTGATTTACAAAAGCAGATGTAAGAATTTGTCAATAAGCAACTTTAACCCTATTAAATAGTGGTAAACAAAATAAAATTGTGACAGGTGTCGAAACTTATTTTTTCCGACGTACTTACATGTCAGGATAAAGAAATAACAACAATAATATAGAAGCAGCGAGTTATACAGAAAAGTAATTTATGTAGTATTCTCTAGAAGTTCGGGACTCGTAAATGCAATTAAGTTAGATGGACAGGCAGTTGCTAAACTGTACACTGCAAAATATTTGCTTGAAGGGATCAATAATTGAGCAGGACCAAAGTTACATCGGAAACTGTAGTTAGGAGAATTAATTTATACTTAGAGAAAAAATGGAAGTAATTATGAAAGTTTATAACCTACAACTTGTATGTATGTATTTATTTATTCTTGCCTAACCGCATTTGAATCTTACAAAATATTTATGTGCTAATAAGTATAGCAAGGTTTATGTGATATTTTAGATTACTTCTTTAGATTCTTCTTTTTGTATCACCTTTCTCATCCAATCTTCTCCTGAACCTGTATTATCTAGTATTTCTGTGTCTTTTCTGCTTTCTTTTTCCATCTCTCTACTGTTATTCTTTAGGTGGTGAATGGTTTCCTTCTCTCTTCCACATGGTCTACACATCTGGTTTTCTTCTGCAAGCCAAAATTTGTTTTCGTTTTCCTCATTCCGCACACCTGAAACGGGCTATCAATTTAACTCTGTGTCTTCTTTTTCTTTCTATCAGATATCAGGGCATCGTTAGAGTATTTACTTTTTCATACCTCTGGTTGTATCTTGATGTTCTATTTTATTTTGTCGTATTTGCCTTTGAATATCTGATATATTTATGCCTGTAATAAATAATCAATACGCAGAAGCAAAACGTAAAGGTTTATTTGTCAAAATACAAATTCAATTCAATTCTAAACAAAAACATTCAATTCTGTTCCCCCATTTTTTCTTGCCGTCCCTGATCCTTTTTTCTCGTCGTTCACAGCCGACTCATCAATTACTTCTCCCTGAAAATTCTTCGTTACCAAAACGTTGCGGAGGTATTCCTTTATTTCTTCGTTGGGAACGACGGATTTGTGGCTCCGCCGTGTTAGTTATAGTTTTCCGATTTCTTTCTTCTTCTTGTTCTACCATTCTTCTTGGTTGATTATGCCGAATCAAATTTCTTGTACTCCACACTCTGCCGTCATTTAGCTTGTACGTATATCTGCCCAATACTTCGGTTATTTTCTTCGGTTCTGAGAAAGGAGTATTTCCTTTCGGTACGTGAGGAAGCCGTGTTCGCACCCAATCTTCTTTCTGGAAGATCGTCGTGTTTTCTTTAGAGGTAGAATGTTCTTCCGACGAATCATGTGGGCGGAATTTTCTTGGTTCGACGTTTATTCGCAACTCTCTTCCCAAGAAAAGTTCTGCAGGGGATTGCGAATGTACTGACGGTGCTGTAGCTCTGAAATTAAATAAAAGCTCATTTATTCCTGACCTAAAATCTTTTTTTGCAGCAGTAAAAGTTTGAGTTCCGTATTTTAAATAACGGTTGAATACTTCAACCAATCCGTTTCTTTGAGGATCGTAGTTTGGTGTTCTCCAATGTAAAATATCTCGGGTGTGTAGAAAGTTTTTGAACTCATCTGACGTAAAATTTGTTCCATTGTCGCTAACAATGATGTCTGGGTTTCCAAATCTTGCAAACAATTCTTTCAGCCATTTAATAATAGTACATGAAGATATTGAGTTAGTTAAGAAAACTTCCGGATATTTTGAGAAGTAATCTATTACCACTACAATATATCTCTGATGACGTGGAGCTATTGCAAATGGACCAGTTACATCAATAGCTATTTTCGACCATGGCTTTCCAATTTTCTTTTCTGGCTTGTCTTCGGTTCCTGTACTTGGCATCTTGTGGGATTTTTGACTATCTTGACAGGGTAAACAATACCTAACAAAATGCTCGATGTCTTTATCCTGACCAGGCCACCAATAGACTTTTCGTATCTGCCTCTTCATGCGTACTATACCCGGATGTCCCTCATGAGCAACTTCCAAAATTCTTCTTTGCATACTTTTTGGAACTAAAATTCTTCCATTACGATGAATTAATCTTTCTTCGACAGATAATTCACCATGTAAAATGTTTTAATTTCTGTATTTACCTTGTCTTTTAAAGGCCATCCGTTCTTAATAAATTTAAAAATTTGTTGACACATGTCATCCCTTCTCTGGTGACGTAAAATGTTTCCTAGTGACAGATTTTCAGATTTTAGAAGTTGTTTTATTTCGCTACTAGATTCTATAGATTCTTCTTTGGCATTTGTAATCGGAGCTCTAGATAAATAATCAGCAATTACATTTTCTTTACCTTTTTTATACATTACTTCGTAATCAAAAATAGAGAGTCTGTCCATCCATCTAATGAATTTAGCTGATTTCCTTGTAGAAGTGTATTTCATCAAAAGAGTTTTCAGTGCAGCATGATCTGTTCGAAGTACAAATTTTCTTCCTAATAAGAATTTATCCCAATGCTCACATGCCCAAAGACATGCTAAAGCTTCTCTCTCTCCTACGGAGTAATTCCTTTCTGTTGAAGAAAGCGTATGTGAAGCATATGCTATGATAACTTCTTCGTCATCTTGTATTTGGGATAAAACTCCTCCTAAACCAACATCCGACGCGTCTGTAGTAACTATAGTTGGAGCTTTTAAATCAAAAATTGCTAGTTTTGTGTTTTTAGCAACTAATTCTTTTAATATTTCAAATGCATTCTTTTCTTTTATTGTCCATTTAAACTTACTCTCTTTTCGTATTAGGGCTCGTAATGGTTCTGCAATTTCCGCTAAATTTCTGATATGTTTAGAATAATAATTAATTGCACCTAAAAATGATTGAATTTCTTTTACAGTTTTTGGTTCTGGAGCTTTTAAAATAGGAATAATATTTTTAGGATCTGGTTCTATACCTTTTTCTGTTATTATATGTCCTAAATATTTAATTGATTGCTTCGCAAACTCACATTTTTTGTAGTTCAAACGAAAATCATTTTCTTGTAATTTCTTTAAAACTTGATGTAAACATCGATCATGTTCTTCCTTAGTTTTTCCGTAAATTATTATATCATCGATATAAGCTTGAACATTGTTGCACTCTTCAAGGGTTTTACTTACTGCTCTTTGAAAAACTGAGGCTGAATCTGTTAAACCCATTGGCAATCTGTTAAATGCAAATAGTCCAGCTGGAGTAATTGTAGTAGTAAGAAGTCTTGATTCTTCATTTAACTGTATATGATAATACCCTTTCTTCAAATCTAACTTCGTAAAAATTTTAGCTCCTCTTAACTTTAGAAAAATATCTGTAATATCTGGTATTGGATGACGTTCTGGAATGACAAATTTGTTAAGTGAAGTTAAATCTGTTGTGAGACGTACAGACCCATCTTCTTTAGGCACTGTAACTAAAGCATGGACCCATTCACTTTTTTCAATAGGTTCCCATATTCCTTCTTCGACCATTTTATAACACTCTTCAATTGCCATTTCTCGACGAGCATAAGGAATTTGCCTTAATTTTGCCTGTGTTGGTATAGCATTCGGTTTCAACTGAATTTTGTGTTTAAAAAATTTATACGTTCCCATGTTATTACTTAGTAATTCTGGAAATTCTTTCAAATATTTTTCTGCTTCATGTATTTGCGATATCTTTAGTTCACTTCCTTTTAGTTCTAACTTCAATCTTTGTATCATATCCAACCCTATAGTTGGTGTTAACTCGTTTGTTGTAACGTATAAAGTAACAAAGGTTTTTCTTTCTTCAAATTGAACTTGAGTGCTGAATTTTCCAAGAAATTTGCGAACTTCTGTTCCGTCAAAATTCTTTATTGTTCTGTCAATGGGTAATAATTTGACATTGAAACGAGCCATCTTAAATATTGACTCCGATATTGTTGATATTTCTGCTCCAGTATCTACAAAACCTATGTATTTATTAAATTTGGATTGTGCAAACGGTAATTGAATTTCTATCTTGAGACCACTTAATTTTTCATTTGACATTAAGTTTCTGATGTGCGAGTTCTTTACATTACTACAGCTTTTATATTCTTTTGATTTACACATTTTTGCAAAATGATTTTTTTTACCACAAAGTTTACATTGTTTATTATAGGCAGGACATTTTTCAGTTTTAATAACATGATTTCTACTTCCACACCCATAACATATAATACTTTGCTTTTGCTTTAAATCTTTCTTGTTTATGAATTTACTTGGTGCAATCGCTGCTTTTGACACATAAGTTCCATTATTCGAATTTTGTAAAATACATAAATCTTTTGACGCGGCTTCATCAGCTAACATAATTGAGACGAATTTTTCGAAATCAACTTTACTTTCTGCTAACAATTTTTCTTGACTAGCTTTCGATTTGCAACCAATGACAAGTTGTTCAGCTAAAAGTCTTTTCTCTGTATCACTATTTCCATAACCGCATAACGATATAAGGGAACGTAAATCTGTTATGTATGATGTAACTGTTTCTGTGTTTCCTTGTACTCTTGTTCTAAAATCATACGCTGCGCGGACTTGATTAACTTGCGGTTGAAA
This sequence comes from Harpalus rufipes, assembly GCA_951394225.1. Lineage (NCBI taxonomy): Eukaryota > Metazoa > Arthropoda > Insecta > Coleoptera > Carabidae > Harpalus > Harpalus rufipes. Next base: position 9,405,939 of record OX596283.1, read on the forward strand.
TAGTTTCTGAATTTCATCGACGAAATCTGTATAAGGCTTTGTGCCTCTTTCCATAAAGAATGGATAAGCTGATATCACACGTCGTCCTTCTGCACCTAAAAATTGACAAAGCTGTATATTCTTCGTTTTATCATCTAGTTTACTTTCTGGAGCAGCATTTCTATCCATCAAGTAGAAGAAGTCTTCAACGGTAGTAATCCAAATTGACCAAGGTACTGGTGGAGTTCCCGGGTTTTGTAAGAAATCATCAGGCGTAATGATCTTCGATCCCATCCTCGTCGCCAATTTGATATATTTATGCCTGTAATAAATAATCAATACGCAGAAGCAAAACGTAAAGGTTTATTTGTCAAAATACAAATTCAATTCAATTCTAAACAAAAACATTCAATTCTGTTCCCCCATTTTTTCTTGCCGTCCCTGATCCTTTTTTCTCGTCGTTCACAGCCGACTCATCAATATCTATGTCTCTTCTACCATATTCACTCCCTCTCTTATCCTGTTCTCAATATCTATTACGGAATAACCTACAAATTAATTTGATTTTGGTCACGGCCTATGTTCGCGAAACATGAATCCGGAAAATCAAATTTTAAATAGCACAAATAATGTGTCTCCTGTGAAATTTTCTCCACGGCAGTTTTAAAGGTCCATGATAGTTCAGATATATCGTCATTATCGGCGAACAAAGAAAAATCCAAAAACAGCGTGATAATATATTTATTATTATTTTTTTGGAATAATTTAATATTAATTACAGATTCAAATATTTACATATTTGGTTCAATAAACAAACTGCAAATGAGATAATATTGAAACAATATTCCAACTATATCCGATACGCTACAAATTAACAACTTATAACATAACTATAACTCAAGTGTAACAGACCACAATTTCCTGAGGCTTGCTGCACTCTGCACCGACATACATCCTAATTAAAGCTCTATTTAGAAATCAATGCAAAACCATATATTTCAGGATTGGATTAAATTCCGATAGGCTTAAAACATGCTCCAAGTTAAATAAAATAGTATTTGCGAAGTGAATTGACATTCAATAATCTGTAACCTTGACCTGTATTCGTATTAGCGGGGGTAGTGCGTGGTGACGTCACTAATGTGAGAATTTCGTGAATGTCCACTCATGAAAGATGATGGCCTTCGCATGTGACTTCATTCTTTACTTATTATCCTCTCGTAACACAATTTGCATATATATTTATACTTATGGTATATTTCCCTAGCATAAATCGCGGAAGTAATGAAATATAAATTTTTGCATGTTTGTGCAGAAAAAATTCAGTCTTTAATATCTTTCTACCAAGAAAATATTATAGTTGTATATTTTCAATTTTTCCTCCACACCAAAAAGATACGACTGGTGTAGGGATCGTACTACAAATCGCATATCAAGTATTCGTTAAATAAATACGTTTCATGATCCCTAAAATCCTATTTTATCATTATCACGATTATGTTCGTGGATGTATGTACGAGTATGTACGTGAGTAGAAATAATTCGCCGGTTCTGCGCCGTCCACAATTTTGGATTGAATTTTAGCATATAATAAAAATATTTTTTATTCAAAATCATTATAGTAACATGTCGATTCTTAATCTTTTAGAGGTTGGGAAATACGTCATTTCTAACTGCAATTACAATCTCTTGGCGTAGCAACATTGTCATATATCCCTATAATAGTAGGCTAAAGAAATTTTGATAACGATACCAAAAATATTAATAAAATTAAAGGTTATAACTCAATGATTAATTTTTAAATTATTAATTTAAAAGAGGATAATTGTGAATCATATAGTTTATATACCTCTGTGGGAGTTTCATTACAGCCGCGCACTGTATCTCGAGGCTTCGCCCTAGGCTGTAATGAAATATATACCACTTCGGATGTAGTATACTATTACCAAAATTGATTTCTTTCTTCGCTATTTACAATGTGGATTGAAAAGTGAAACGGATTTTTTATATGCATAGTAATTATTCTGAACGATTTATAATGAATAATAGTATAAAATAATTGATAATTAACATTGTTTATTTTATATAAAAAATATGTATATTTATATTTTTATGTATCTTATCTAGTATTGCATCCATAAAATTATTAAAAGCATTAAAAATCACTTTTTATAATAAATAATAATAAGGGAAACCTGAAAAACACCTGAAAAGTACAAATATGACATCATTACCGTTATCTATTGGCACACCCATAAGTAAAATTATAAGTGAAATAATAAAATGATTAATTATTCAAAGTTAATAATAGATTTTTATACACCAAGTGAGTAAAGATAATGTTTATTCATGAAAAGAAAGTTTAAGCCACGATCCCCGTATATAGGGCGAATGGATTAAATTCTTTGAGTGAATAAACAATCTTAACTCACGTGGTTTATACAATATTTTATTCAATTTTGACGAAATAATAATAAAACCATTATAATATTTAATTTTGACAAAATTAAAAAGGAATTAATTAGTAGGTTATACGCATGCCAATCACAGTTGATAAACGTCGAGTCGTTTTTTGTCCATTATAAACAAGCTTTATTTTCTGTCATTTGTGTCGTGAAAAATAATGAAAATGGCTGATCTGTATCATAAAGGCTGTGGTGGAAGCATTATATTCGTGTCTGATGTTGTTTTAAATGACTTAAAAATAATAAATCCCTAGCAAAATAAACAGTTACTTATAATTGTTACTATGGAGTTTAAAACGTCAAAATTGAATAAAAATCTTTTAAACTGCTTATGTATATGCCAATTAATTCCAGCCACAATTGTGGATGGCGCAGAATCGGCGAAATCTCTCTATGTGTGTGTTAACGAGCTAATTAAAAAATTATACATCAGATCATTTTGAAATATTGTATTCCTTCCCCATTTTAATATGGAAATAACCCATTAGTTTTTGGTTTGAATCGGAATACCGAAAGTTACTTTGCTTTATAAACAAAATTGAATATTTTCAGATTTCATATCGCGAATTTTGAGTTGTATATTGTTTTTTCTTACCAAGAATATAGCAAAGAACTCTCGAAAAATCCATATAAATTTTTAATACAACTTCAGCAGTTGTTCTAAACTTATTACAACGAAATCCAGCCTATAATCTATATTACGTATATAATGGTAGGTATTAATGTTCCAGGTTTTTCATTATAATACGAGTAGTAATACAGACGGACGTTTCGGGCATAAATTAGTCCATCATCGGCATTTATAAAATTTAAATTCGAAACCAAAATGGTAGAACATATTTTGGTTTTATATTATAAAAAATTAACTTAAAACCAGAATCCATTAATAACTGTAACTTTATATACTCGTAATGTAAAACCAAAATACTTATATTGTACTATTTTGTTTTAGAATTTAAATATTACAAATGCTGACGTCCGTTATGTAAAAAACCTGGAACATTAAGAACTACCATTATTTCTACGTAACCCAAGGAGGTTCCCTAAATACATTTCAGTACTATAATCTATGTATATTAGAAAACTGAATTGTCAAAATGATATACACTTCCAAGGATATTTTTAAAGATATTTTCTCCCTAGAGACAAAATGTTTTACTTCTTTCATGTTTTGGCATCACAGATATCGATTTTACTCCCGACGGTAAAAGAAACATGTTTGTTTATTGGGGGGTATAAATAAACTTTTTGACAGAACTAAAAGGGTATAAAATTATTCAAAATAAAATAAATAGGAAACATTATAACATAGTTAAATTTACACTGGTTCCCTTTTATTCTGCGAATTTCTCTTTTCCCATTTTCCACAATTATTTTTGCTAGTAAATTTTAAATGTGGCTCCATGAAATGTAGTTAAATTATTACAATGACTTTCCTAAAAAGTTAAACAATTTAAATTGATACAATCTCTTTTTCAACGAAAGTTTTTCCTGAAAAACATCCCTTCCAAACTCATTGCTTTCTTCTTCGTTACAGATAAACAAATTCATTCAATCTCGTATTCAAATATAACCAGAAGCAATTTAAACACAAACTTTCTTGAAACAAGTCCAAGTCAAAAAATTCCATGACCCTCTTACTGCAACTCCAAGTACAATCACGTAGTTAGAACACGGAGAACAGCTTAGTCAGCTCCGGGTCCGGAACGTTCCGGACTCGTAAAGCAACCCTCTGGAGTCCGGACAGTCCGCAGGGACGAACCGGAGGAATTCCACAACATAGAGCTGCAGCCATAACGCTTTACACTCTCGGGAGTTCAACCGGTAAGGTTTTATTGGTTCGAAGATTTTATATGGATTTGCAGAAGATGTTTGAGTAAATTTTTTGATGAATTGTGCTCTTATATGGGTTATTCTAAAGGGTTTGAATCCTGAATAACAATCATATGTGAGTGTTATGTTGCGTAATTTGGAGAAATGGAAGTGATAGTCGTATAAAGGGTTTAAATGTCGGGAAAGCTATAAATTTAGAGAAAGATCAGAGTAGAAGAGTTCGAAAACTAAATTATTATAGCTGGACAATGACCGCAACGAATGAATATATCCTAGAAAGAATAAAAGTCGTATCTAGAAATTGAAATATGAAAAATAGTATAATGAAACAAATAAAAAATGCTATTGTGGATTACATTTTGTTCCTAAATTAGTTTTCAGCGTATCAGTCATTTTAATTAATTTTAATATTTTTACATGGACGCACAGTAGATATAATCAAAAGGAAATTTGAAAATTGTTTCATTGCTAAGTGAAAAATATAAATGAAACTGAAGGAAATAAAATTAAAACAGTTTATAATAATTAACGAAAGATTTCATTTGTTTCAATGTCATAACCTTTGTTTTTACCTCCCAAATTTAAAAATTGTTGCCGTTTGAAATGAATTGGAAAGCCAAAATAATTGTTTTCTTTTCAATGGTATAACTTTCTAACATGACCGCCATACAATTTTAAATATACCTAACTTCGACATCATCAAACAACAATTATATTTTTTATACAAATTAATCAACAACAATATCAGTGATCCGAATTTGCTGTCTCAATTAAATTTCTTTGTGCGACCTTGCAATACTCGAACTTCAGCTACCTTTCTTTTAAACTTTTCAAGAACTAATTACCATCTCAATTCGCCAATCCACAGTATTTGCAATAGTTTTAATATCTATGGCGACAGTTTAGATTTTTCTGAAAGTTTTTTAATGTTTAAGAGAAAACTTGCTGAATTATTGCCTAGCAATTTGTAATTTCGATTGCTTTATTCATTTATTTATTTTTTCTCTCAAATTTTTGTCCTGTGTATTGGATTATTTACATTTACTTTTGCCTCTATTTGAATTTATAGTTATATTCGTATCTTTCTACGCTATATTATTAATGTTTATTTTGTTTAATGGTATTTATATTTGGGTATATTTTTTGTGTTATATACTCTCTGTATATTAGTTACTTGTTTTATGTTATTATTCTGTAATTGGGAACTAGTTCCTGTTGAATAATTACAATAAATAAATAAATAAATAAATAAATAACTTAGGATTCCATAGTGATAAAAAAGCATTGTCATTCGAAAAAGCAAAAAGTATTCCCAGAAGATGTGCAAACTAAAGTTTATTATTATATCATAGGTACATGATACTACTAATTTATAAAAGAAAATCTGATGTAGTCAGTACATGACCTACCAATTCCATGTTTAAAATAGCAATGAGTTTTCAATAAAATATCACTTCCCGTTGATCGTTTTTAAACAAAATCTAATTTGTTCCAATAAATAGAAAAGTCTGTTATATGAAATTTTGGATTATATTTTATTATGATTTCCCTCGAAAATCTGTTAAGGGCTCCAAGTTAAAAATCACATCCGATTTATCATATATAGTCAAAATCTAATATGTTGTTTCTAATCATATATAAATAAATAAATATATCACGGCATATTACCCATTGCTGGTTGTGCTTTGTACACAGTTTTCGGTAATGATGAAGACATATTTTGTAACGTGCGGCGTTTATCAGGCGTCACCTCACGGACACTCATTGCCGGCGTGGAGAGTGCGCCACAAGAGTCAATTTTGTGCCATTTAATTTTTTTAAATATTTGGCGTCGGTCGGGATCCCACCCGGTTCCCCAGATTCTCGACCAAACACTCATATTCATATATGAATTTAAAAAATCAAATTTGAGAAGTTTTGGATCATATTTTAATATATTTTTCAAGAAAACCTGTTCATAGCTTCAAAGAGAGTATCACTTCCGTTTTATCATTATATAGTCAAAATCTAATATGTCGTTCGCATTTAATATAAAAGTCTTAAATACCAAATTTGAAAAGTTTTGTATTATATTTTAATATAGTTTTTCATTAAAAACTGTTATAGTTTTCAAGTATAGTACCACTTTCGGTTGTCCAATTTTACCCAAATGAATGCAAAAAGCTTAAATACGGAAAATAGAAATTCTTGGAAGTTGAAAATGAGTTATCGCGGAAGAAAAAGTCGTTACACACACACATACACACACACATACATCATTGTAAAAATAGTAAAACATGTTGTGGGGACCCTAATTCGTGATTATTTACTGAAAACTCACTATCGAATTGTGGACCGAAAACCTCCCTTACCTATGTATGTAGGTTGGCGGGAGATAAATTGTAAATTTAACATTTTTGTCGATAACTAGTGATGATTGTTTCCCGATACACAATACATCGCTAAAATGGCCTCTTAATAAGACAAATTTTGTCTAATTTAACCATCTTCGTATATTTTATAGTTCTCGAGATTACCCCACACATTCTATATACATTTTTTTCTCACAGCAGAAGAGTGTAAATAGTATTTCTCTGGTATTATAGTTTGTGATGAATTTTTAATTAAGATTAAATTTGAAAAAATCCCACGAGACGTTATGTGGTAACAATATTTTCGTTGTTATTTTATTTTCAAAACAGAGCAAAATTTACCCTGTAAATTTTGTAATAGATTCCGTTTAATTGGAAAACTTAATGTATAATGCAGAAACTTGTAAATGTATTACAAATTCAAATTATCAACTTCATCGCATATGAACAGAAAGCGATAGTACTTGAGGGATGAGGGCTATGGTTTCAATCTCAAGAGCCTATTCACTTCGCAATCGATTAATCCTGAATAGGTCAAGCCTCAAATTGGACAACAGTCTATGATTACTAATTAAGCCAAACAGCAATAGATTATTTGCTCTGTTTTAAAGAAAACAGATACATATCAGGTGTCCAAGATACGTGTCCAATATGGGGATAAATATATATTTATTTCTTGTCAAAATTTATTTCGTGTTCAAAGGGCCTTAGCGGTTTGAAATTTTGATATGTTTTATATGTTAAGCCGAAAATCGACAGGAGGAGTACGGGGGTAAATTTTGATTTATTTTTTTGAAATTCCTTACAGTTTCAGAGATAAAGTCCCTATTATACATACATCGTTAGAAAGCTGGTCAATGGAGTAATTTTCTCTACTATGACGTCCATACAAAAATTATAACTTTGGGATCATCTCCCAAATCCAATAGTGATTAAAAAAATTACCATCACCATTCGAAAAAGCTTTAAAATAAAAAGTTCCCGAAAGTAAAAAATAAAAATAAATATATATTCGCCTATATCTGCATGCATTTCTGAATAAACAATGCACTGATAAAATGGCCTCCTAATGAGACAACTTTTGTTTAATTTACCCGATATATATCTTATAGATCGCGAGATCCTTATGATGGGCATTGTAGATTGAGAATACATGTAATTACCTGTCTCACAAACAAGATCTACAATTAAACAAAACATGGTTCAATCTAGATTTAATTACGATAAGACCACAACATTTCTCTAAAAACCTAATACAAACAACAAAACCGTTCCATCTACTCTGTTAAAAAACTCATCAAATCCAAAGTTCTTGAACATATAACATTGACATAACCTCTACAAGAACTATAATACAACCCTGGTGGAAAATGACACATGAACTTCGCCAAGCCATCTAGGATATAGCCGTGTCCGGAGATAGTCTAGTTTTATAGGTATTTTAATTTGATAATTTGCCAACGTACGGCGCTATATGATATGCCAAGAGCTACGTGCTGTATCTGCAAACTAGAAGGAAGTATATGAGCGGAAGTATGGGTTTGAACAAGTTCCGCTAGCTGCCAAATACCACAATGGTTACTGGAAGTGGAAGTGTTACTTGGAAACAGTTGAATGTTTGTGCATTCATTGCATCAGAAGTTGTAAAATGGTTTTTAGTGGTTTATATTCGCTGAGTTCACAATGATGGTAATTCGGAGAAAGATCAGTTTACAAGTTTACACGAATGTCATTACAAGATTACATCTACGAATACATAGTGGTTTTAGTACTTAACCCTTTGGATACCAATTTTTTATTCATGTTTGTCAGGCTACCACTGGAACTAAGACCGAATTTATAGTAGTGGTGTCCTCTTCTATAGAATAAATGCCTGATACAAGTCTGTATCTCTACTTATTTTTGAGTTCCTTTAAAACTCTATATGCCCACGTTTCGGTAGAATTTCAAAAAAATCTACTTTTTATATATTTAAATTCGCTGGTTCGAAATTTTCAAATAGCAATTTAATATTTCTTTTAGATCCTGAGATATTTGAGTTCAAACTTCCACTACAATTAAATATTTGAGAAATAACCCAAAAATGGGTGGAGATACATACCTGGCGACTTCATCATTTGATTTTACGGATAAAATTACGTACGCATACAAATTTTAAACAATGGATACTTACATTTTGTAGAGAAAAATAAATGAAAATGGCTGTGCAAATTGAACTAATGAGACAAAATTTGTAATTTTGTCGGTAGAATCAAATAGTGAAGTTGTCATGCTCGCGTAATCACCCATTTTTGGGTTAGAACCCAGAAATGAGTTTATTTTAAAATGTAAATTAGGTGTTAACAATTCCTCGAAAATTCAGTCAAACAGCATTTATTCTTACTACCAACGTTTCGGTGCACCCTTGCACCTTCTTCAGGGTAGTAAGATCTTACAAATTGTTACAATTCATGTACACAAAATACATGCTTACAAAACATTCATTTAATTTATTAAAAATCGTACCAAAAAATTCAAAGAGCATACACACATCCATTTGTTCTTTGAAATAATTTTTGGTACGATTTTGTAAGATCTTACTATCCTAAAGAAGGTGCAAGGGTGCACCGAAACGTTGGTAGTAAGAAGAAATTCTGTTTGATTGAACTTTCGAGTAATTGTTAACACCTAATCCACATCACAGTCGAGAAATTTACCCACAATTTAAAATATAATTATCTCGAGAACGAAAATAAGTATCGACCTGCTGTTATAAATATGAAATCAGCGTATTAAGATGGTTAAAATGTATCTAAATACATACAAATTAAAATTCAAATATTTAAACGTAAAATGAGCAGAAAGTCTTTGTCAACTTTAAAAAACTTCTCAATGCAAAATTCAAAAGCTGTCATTTGACAGCCCATCTGGCAGTTGCAAACGTCATTTTTCTTAATATGTGCAGATAGAAAGAGACAACTTATAAATTGAAAAGATCTATTAAGACCAATGCCATTTAGAATTCATATTCAATTTAAAAACAAAAAACTAGTATTTCATATTTGGACATTAAATAAAATTCATTCAATAAATTTATGGGGCAGTAAGAAGTTAAAATCTTATGTATTACGCCCCTGAACGGCTTTGCAAGTGTTCATATTGAAAATATACTCGCACTTGCAAAACTACAGTTTACAGTGATACAAACAGTATATGTTTTTAAAGATGTTCGATCAAGGTCATCTGTATCACAAATTAACAAATTGGCATACATTTATCTCAGTCATTTGTAAAAACTATAAGCGTGTGCGATTAGGATGGATATAACACGCTTGCCTTTCAAATATTCACATTGTTCGTATTAAGTTAGGAATTCCATTTTAAAACGATGCTCGTTGTTAACAATACTTCCGATGTAACGTAAATTTATTTATTAATTGAGATATATAACCTTTATTCATAGCCTTACAAATAACGTTATTTTCTATCAGTGTCACTGACACTATCAGTATCTTATTTTTCACATAATATTGGTTTTACATTTGCTATTAAACTTACCAGTTGACTTAGATTTGAATTTTGAATGCTTTTACTGTAACATATATTTTTATAATAATAAAATAATAGTAGTATGTACGCTCATAAAAACTAAGTAAACGACACTAATAAATTTTACAGAATGGGCGGAGCTAAAATTTTAATTCACACAATTCGTAGATAACGTTGATCGGACATCTTTAAAAAAAAAATACTGTAGCTCTAATATATGGCATAAATCTACAAATCATTTTTGAACTATTATTTCGAAATACACTGTAAACTTGGGAAAAAACGAATATATAGCTTACAGGAATATGTAACCCTTCTTGTTTTATTCTGGAACAGTTTTAACTGAAAAAGATGAACAAGGGTTCTGGCGAATATTGTTACTAATACGATGATTGCTTTAAATTGTCTAAATATAAAATTTACTATTTCATACCTTCATCCACATGTAACTCGATTAGAATAATGTTAATTCTTGACAGAATACAAAATAGCTGGTATGTTCATCAAGAATATTATTCTGGTTTTGGGTTTGGATGAAATTTTAATGAGAGCCAGAAAATCCCCTGCTGAAGGATTCAAAGCATATCCCTTGATTTAGCAACATCCGTATATAAATCGCTTTTATTATTAATTACCTGATCTAAGCGTGAATCCCTTCACAATTAAATTTGGATAGTAACAAGTCCGCTTATTAGATTACCAGTTTTCAATCTAGTGTTTGAGAAGAATTTCTCCGTAACAATGATTAATAAAGTCAAGTCAAATTATGGCACAATTTTTCAAAGTGGATCGCGAGTTCTTTGTAGTAGAATTATGCGGAAAGGAGATTACTAAGCGGCGACATCTATTATTCAATTTTCTGTTTGAATTATAAGCGGAATTTGCCGGTCGTGGTTCGGCAATGAATATGCATTTACTTTGTGTAGTGTCTTAAATATTATCCTTGTTAAATACTATTGTCCTTACTAATAGCGATTTTGTTACAGAGATAGAAACTATACTTTACGACATGTATACAGAATGTTCGCCAATAAATAAACCAGCAAATATCTCACTATGTATTACTTTTACCAATATCAACTGCATAAATTATATGTATAGTTTTGATCATGAAAGATGACTATTCAAGGTCAATTATTCGAAGAAAGAATACACATCACTTTATACAGTAGTAGCTTAGCAATATTTCATGTTAGAAAGAGAATGATTATTTGACGTATGTAATTTATGTAGTGTGACAGATATAATGGTGATATTACTTTTTAACAAACTAAAACTAGTCTATATTTTTGTTTCATGCAAAAACATATATGTGAAGGAGATAAAACTTTGAGAAAATCATTATTTAAAAAAAATACATTTATTTTTTCAGTTGAAATATCTCCATAAATATTTCATGTTGCACGCCTATGAGTATGAAATGCATTGAAGTTATCTGTAATATTATATCAGACAGTTTATAAATGACCTTGAATAGTCATCTTTCGTGAACCAAATTATATACAGTAAAATTTTTGAAAGATGTCCGATCAAGGTTGTCTACGAATTGTATGAATTCAGATTTTTGCTCCGCCCATCATGACAAATTCAGTAGTGTCGTTTGCTTAGTTTTTATGAGGGTACGTAAGATACTACTGTTATTTTATTATTATAAAAATATATATTACAGGAAAAGCATTCAAAAATAAGTCAACTAGTAAGTTTATAAGCAAATGTAAAACCAAATATGTTAAAAATAAGATACTGACACAATGTCAGTGTCAGTGACTATGACAGAATATAACGTTATACGTACGGCTATGAATCCAGGTAATGTATCTGAATTAATAAATAAACTTACGTTACAGCGAAAGTATTATCAACAACGAGCATCGTTTATAAATGGATGTCCTAACTTAGTCGAAACAATATGAATTTTTGAAAGACAAGCGTGTTATATCCATCCTTATCACACACTCTTACAGCCTTTGCAAAAGAAAGAGATAAATGTATGCCTATTTGTTAATTCGTTCGTGATACAGGTGCCCTTGATCGGACATCTTTCAAAAATTTTACTGTACGTAAATGGTGACATTACTTTAAAGACTCTACAATAATAATAACGTATGTCGTAGAGTTACAGATATGTAACTATTTACTACACTGGCCTCTGTGATAATGTTTGCCCAGTCACGTTGACGTTTAAATCAAATTATTATTCCATGGTTTATGTCAAGTCTATGTTTTCGTGTTGGTGAAGAACATTTTACGAAAGGCATTATTTAATTTTCAAATAAATTACACACCTATTTTTTCAGTTAAAATGTATCCATAAATATTTCATGTTGCATGCCTATGCATACGAAATGCAAGTAATATATCAGATGGCTTATAAATGATCTTGAATAGTTATCTTTCGTGAACCAAACTATTATTAAGTCTTCTACATAATTTCGCCACCAGGTTAAATTATTTATTTGGTTTATTTTTAGATGGACATCTTGTACAGTCGTATTTCATAAGAAAAGAATCCATTTTTCTTTATGGCATCTGCTAATTCCCACAATCATAAACTTACGTGATACACGAAAAAACACATTATCCAAATGGTCTCTTTTTTATTTCATTCTTTCAGAGATCCAGACACTTAATTACCTATATCACAACCAACCAAACATAGCAAAAACCTCTAAACAAGGTAATAATTTTCTCTTAAGAGTTGAATTTGGTCTAATATCTGTTTTGCTCGTTGCGTGGTGCGTCCAGATAAGCAGAGAAAAGTTGTCTGTCCCTTACCAGGCAAATTCGATAAACGAAGTTACACCAGAAAATAAAAAGAAGAGATGTATGTTATCGTCGCTTAAACTAAATGGATCTTTTATCGTTTTAATATACAAAATGGATTTTTTCCTTGCAAAAAGATTTTTCTTTTCTTTTCGCTATCAAGTAATAATTTGTTATTTTAATATTTTATGTCAAGGTGACATCACAAAAAAAAAATTAAGGACATTAAAAAAAAATCTGTTGTGGCCAGCAAAATACCTCTCGTCATTTTCATTTTATGTTGCATAGGGCGCGAGCAGTTATGTGACTTTGTTGGCCTTGGCAAGCAGATGTGGGGGCCCGTGTCAGAATGAGAGTTAGTAATATACATAGGTGTCAAATATTATAAGTTTTCATTCGAAACATTATGATTTTCCAAATCCATGTGTATTGTTTTCTTCGACAAGTATATTCCATACTAATGGATGAAAATTAACATCAGAATATTTTGAAATATCGAATGAAAAATTATGACATATGACAATTGAGACATCTATGTAAATAATTACTAGCCGTCATTCTGACACGGATCCTCATATCTACTTACCAAGGCTAACAAAGTCACATGACTGCTCGCGCCTTATAAGTACACACAAATAATTGAAATTGTTTCTCTTCTTTCGTTCTATGGAAAATTTTATCCTACTATTCTAAAATGTTCAAAATTCTTCAAATTCATTGACGATATTAGCGATATTTGTTAAGGATATATGTAATATTAACATACCTGTAATATAAATACATAATTGATTAATAATACAATAATATATATTAAATGTACTCATACCTCCCAAAAATATCTGACACTGACATTTTGCATTTATTTGTCAATTACAAAAATTTAAATATCGCAACTGTTTTTCGGGCAACGAGATTTATTACAACAGATTATTCTATATTATTATATACAATATCTCCAAACCTATACGAGATATAATAAAAAAATTAAATGTGTCAGATTGAGAATTTATTTATCTTTAATATTTGTAGTAACAAATTTTCAAAAAATAATATTTTGAAATTTTTATTTTTTAGAAACTACCACTTCCGGTTGTCCAATTGTTACCAAAACCTATTCAACTCTTCCCATTACTGTTAGAATGAGGAATCCGTAGTCAAACAGGTCTTTAGTCTTATAGAATTTGAGAAATCGTGTCTCCAACAACCTCACACACACACACACACACACACATCCACACACACACACACACACACACACACACACACACACACACACACACACACACACACACACACAGACATCATTGTAAAAATGGTAAAATCGGATTCTATGGACCTTATATCGTGCTTATTCAATAAAATCTGGATATGCGATTTTTAGCATGAATACAATACCTCTCTTAGCGAGAGGTAAAAAAGTGAGCAATAATTTGTTTGTTTAATATTTTATTACCTTCTTTTCAAGGACATAACTTGTCTTTCATAATTTGTCCGTTTTTCACTTTAATAATGAAATAAATAATGTTGTCATCTATGGCTGATTGACACTCCCAAAAAAACTAATACACGGAATATGTCAAATGTAATGGCACGTATTATAATACTCTATACATATAAACAATTGTACTTGTAAATTAATAATATTATTAGAGAATAAATTGTTGCTGGATTGTAGTCATAAAATTTTATTTACACCCATGGGTGTGGTTCACGGAGAACATTTGTTCTTAGGTTTTTATATATTGACGTAATCCATGTGCTTTATGTTGCACTCACTTTTATTTTTTTTATTATTTGTTTCAATGTTCATAATGTTATAATAATTCTCATCTCCTGAAGAAGGCTCATGTGAAGCTCGAAACTTTATGACTGCAAACCAGCAACAATTTATTCCCTCATCAATACTTCCAGTCAAGCAGCCTTTTCTCTTAATATTATTAGAATTATTAGTAAAATATAAAAATGTAAGTCAACTCTGTAATCACATTTCGAACTGTTAGGTTGACAAGTATTAATTAAAACAGCAGTAAAAAAAGTCTCCTTAAGAAAAGTCGAATATTATTTTTTCGAATTTTAAAAAAAATCTTTCTGTTTTGTAATCTACACCTGTCATACTACTTACCTTTAAATTTTTGACATTAAGTTCATAACCACCCTGTATATATATATATATATATATATATATATATATATATATATATATATATATATATAAGGATTTGTCGCGGACAATGCTTCATTATTATGGAGTAACAAAATAAACTTGGATCTTCATAAGCTCAAGTTTTACATGGATGGAACAAATTCAAGTTCCTTATTTGAAAAACTTTCATATTATGAGCGCTACAGAAAATTGATGTAGGTTTTTATGGGCCAACTTTTTGAAACAATTTTAATAGGCACCACAGGAATTTTCGATAATCTTTTTTTTCGAGCTACATGCGAAAACATGATCTCGATTATTATGAGAGTTAGATAAAAAATGTTCAGCTAATTTTTATAAGATTTTTACCTCCCGCTACCCTTGGTAAGGGAGGTATAGGGATCGTGCTTAAAATCGCATATCAAGAGTTTTTGGTAAATGACCACGTTTTAAGGTTCCTACAATCCAATTTTAACATTTTCACGATGATGTTTGTGTGTATGTATGTGTGTGTGGATCCTGTTTACGCTCTAACTTAAATACTATCATTCAGAAAGTTTTGAAACCATGTATTTCTACCTTATTCTAATATGGAAATATCTGATTAGATTTTGGTGGCAATCGGATAACCGGAAATGGCAGTTTACTTGAAGCTCAAGATAGATTTTCTTCAAAAAATACCTTTAAATATATTTTTTTCTCAATTTGTTATTATAAAAATTAAAGATTATTCCATTTTTTACAAGTTTGCTTTAATAATTTTTCTATATATTGTATGGATAAATTTATAAAGTAATATAAAAATTATATACATAGGTAAATGGCGGGAGGTACTGTGTTGGTCACATCAGATTTTTTTCATAGAATATCGTGGTGTAATTGGAATTTTTATAATACAAACATAATATTTTCTAAATGGGAACAAATATTGACAATAGTTTTATCTTTTCCCATGTTTTACGTGCTTTTCAACGATGTATAACAAGTATGCATTCTTTTGTTTTAAACATGAATAACAGATCAATTATTAATTTTTTCTATTTCGGTGTTCTTATGTTTCTATAAACGCACTGTTTTGTACTGCAAATACGACGTTTAGAAGATCTATAAGCGTACTATTTTTGGCGCCTTTCATGTTTTCGAGTTGGTAGTCATGCTTTCATAACTGACAGATGACAGGTAACCTCAAAATGGTAAGTTGTTGATAATATTTCAACATATTACTTTTAATTATGGATTTTTATACTTTCTTTAGGTGATAGGACTAGAAAAAAATATAATATTAATTTCACAACCAGAATCAGACCTTGAATCATAAATACGATACACCTTGCAATACACTAATTAATCAATAGTTGACAAAATATGAAATTTCAATTGTTAGCGAGAAGCGTTACCAACATAAACATAACTAACAAAAAAATACCTAGTCATAATTTGACGTCGCAATTTAAATAAATTTAATCGTAAAAATACCTCAATAGAAAAAATAGTGTAAAAAACACGTATCATAAGGCCTGTTGACGCACTCGTCCTTTGTAAAACTCGCCTAGCGGCTCGTTTTCCAAACTTGGACTCGTACGTTAACAGATTGCCTTATGATACTTGTGTTTTAATGTACTATTTTGGGGCGAAAAGATTATAAATGATTAAGAAACAGAAGAAAATATTAGTTACAGATCATCAATTGTTTATTTCTAATGTTATTTATTTATTCTCATTTTTCTAATTTATATACTTCAGAAAACATATTAAACCACATTTTTCAAAATGTGTCAAAGCCAATTGAAACACCGACAAAAAATATTTAATTAATAGATATAGAATCAAAATACACAAATGATGATTTATAATTGATTTTTTTCGTTTGATTCTTAATAATTTTCAATTTTTTCACCCCAATAAATTAATAATTCATATTTAAAACAAAATAATCTGGACTTGTTATACATCGTTCAAAAGCTTATAAAATAATGAGACTATTTTCAATATTTGTTCCCATTTAAAAAAAATATTGTTTGCGGTACATTTCGAGAATTATTAAGTAACAAACCATATAAAAACTATGTAAACACTTTTTATTTGTCATAATAAATAATATAATAATCATAATTAACGATATAGTAGAAGTATTTTTAAAATAAAATTGTGTTCATATCTTACAAAGTATTTTCCAACAGAATTCATTAAATGACTATAATGTTTTGAATTACAAAAAATTTAGATAAGACTTAGCGATCTTTCGGGCAATAAATAATGTGTTTCAAAAAAAAAAAAACATAAAAAGCTTTATAAACAAGACATCCTTCGTTTACGAATCAATGAAACTCGCGTTTCAATGCTCATGGGAGTGCGTGTTCAAATGAAAATACATTGCATGTTACGAGTTTTGGATTTGAGGGATTTCGGTTCAAATTTCTTTGTCCGTATGATACGTTTGTTGTAAAAATGTTACAATGCAAGCTTTGAATTATATCCATGCTGCAAATAGAACATCAAAGATTATTATTTCCATTTAAAAATGAGGATAAATGAACAAATATCATAGTGATGTTGACTGAAAAGTGAACATCGTGGTTTTTAATAAAACATTGATTTTTATATTAACTCGTACTTCAGTTTAATAATAATATAGCATTTACTGTCATACCTGTAAACAAAACAAAGTATTGTATGTATTTTCTTCAACAGGTTCTACAATAATGTTATTATCAATAGAGTAATCAAGAACGGGGTATGCATAAAGAAATACATAATAGCAATATGACAAGTAAAGTCATAAATAAATCAGGTAATAAATGAAGTTTAGTTCTTTCTTTAAAATTTTTATCTGTGTTCAAAGAGACAAAAAGGAGTTATCAAGAGGAGTTATAGGTACACGAATCATTTACTATACTGAAATGGAATATCTTACCGAAAAAAATATTTTTTCTTCAAGTGTATAATAATATTCATATTATGCTACTCTACACACACTATAGAAGATATTCTTTTTATTACTAGTACAACAATGTTGTTCATTATTGTACTAGTAAAAAAATGTTAGTTTCTTAGTTCACCGCTGGCAGCAGCAGTCGTCACAGCAACATAGACCATATTGAAAAATTGTTATTTGACAGTTGTATCGTTTGTGTATTGTAGTTTTGTAGTGTGCGCAGCCAACTATGGCTGAAATTGCAAACACTATAATTAAAACAATTCTAGAAAAATGTAAAAAATCCCCAGTTTTCTTTGAAACACTTGAAGAAAAAATAGTATATGCTATTCGGAGCAGAATGCCCTTTTTGTGTTTTACCCAGCTTGCCTGGCCTCGGCTGACGCCTCGGCCGCAATAGCTGGGTTCAACACAAAAAGACCGCTTTCTACTCCTAATAACATAATATACTATTATTTTGCAGTAATTAGGCCACTCAACATGACAAGATCCCAATCATTAAACAAAAATCCAATGTAACCAACACAATACCTCCCGCCATTTATTTTTTGCTAATTTAAATACATACCTATGGGGTGTAATTGTCGCGTGCCTGATGTCTGGTTGCGAATCTGGGGAACCCGATTCGATCCCGAACAACGCTAAATATTTCGAATTTAAAATGGCACAAAATTGTCCCCTGTGTTGCACTCTTCACGCCAGCAATGAGGCGACGTGTGGTAAACGCCCGCACGATATAAATATGTCACTATCATTACCGAAATCTGTGTACAAAGCAGAGTAGCACACCCAGCAATGGGTAATATGCTGTGATAATATATTTATTTTATTTAAATACATACCTGCATATTTACTAATGCTAGAAATTATGTATATTAAATTCCTTTCCGTATAACTATTGTTCTCTTTACAATTTTCGTTTTAAAACGTTATTATTATTAATTTCAAATTATGTATATTAAGTTCCTTTCCATATAACTAATGTTCTATTTACAATATTCTTTTTAAATCGTTACTGATATTAATTTGAAATTATTATTTTTTCGACAGAGACATTTATCTGTCAGTTACATAAATTTGAGCTGAACTGTGTAACCATGGAGTTGTGTTTAAAGCATAAGTTCCGAGATATAATTTTTATAGTAGTTTTTTTTATAAATTTATCCATAAAATATATAGAAAAAGTATTAATTCAAACCTGTATAAAATGGAATAATATTTAATTTTTATAATAACAAATTGCGAAAAAATAACATTTAAAGGTATTTTTTGAAGTAAAACTATTTTGAGCTTCAAGTAAACTGCCATTTCTGATTATCCGATTGACACCAAAATTTAATGGCTTCTTTCCATATTAGAATAAGGTAGAAATACATGGTTTCAAAAGTTTCTGAATGGATGGTATTTGAGTTAGAGTGCCCAGAAGATCCACACATATACATACACACAGACATCATCGTGAAAATGTTAAAATTGGATTATAGGGACCTTAAAACGTGATCATTTACTAAAATCTCGATATGCGATTTTTAGCCTTACCAAGGGTAGCGGGAGGTAAAAATCACAAAACTAAATTCTTCTTAATCCTTATTCGCTCCTGTTGGAGCATAGGGCGTCTTTCTTAGACGACAAAACAGTAGAAAATATTAGTAAATTTTACAGTGAAGATATTACTGATTTGCTATTTTGAGTTTGAGATACGAAGGAAATTTAATATCTCTTTTGAATCGTCAATTCAAAAGAGATATTCAACTTATTTTTAAAGTGGCTGATGTATTTATAGTGGGTATAGCAAATAAATCAGCTGATCTGGAATGAGGTTATGCACGATATTTCATTTATAACTTTAATCGATTGGGTTATGAAAAATATTGGACCCGTATTTTTTATCTTTCCTCAAATCGATGTTTAATAATGAAAAATTGCAATTAAAAATGATCTCGTCCCTCGCCCAGTAATATATGCAGTTCAATTACGGCCATTATGATTTTCACACTAGGTTCTAAACATCGAAGTGACATTTAAAGATAACCAGGAATTTACAAAAGTAAACATGTGGTAGAAATGTCAACGTTGTTATGTAAATATTCTGCAATATATTCAGTCAGTGCGTTCAATAAGACCAGCAAAACAAGCAACAGGAAATAAAATTCG
Source organism: Harpalus rufipes (assembly GCA_951394225.1). Taxonomy (NCBI): domain Eukaryota; kingdom Metazoa; phylum Arthropoda; class Insecta; order Coleoptera; family Carabidae; genus Harpalus; species Harpalus rufipes. Next base: position 9,426,090 of record OX596283.1, read on the forward strand.
TAGAACGATTTTGTTAGCCTAGCATTTGCTTGATTTGCTCGCAAGCAACCCAAGCAACAAATTTCTCGCTTGTCTTGTTGACATATATAATGGCGGAAAATACAAATTATACGTACATAAAATTAACTTGTACTGTTTGTTTTTCTTTATATGCGTCTGTTTGTTAACCACATGTCAAAAAGGCTTTGAGAGTTTTGTGATGGATGTTTATAACATTATTTAAATTTTTAATATTTGTTAGACCAATATAACTTCTTTAAATTTAATTCCATTATCTGCAACTAAATGTATAAATTCATTGACGGTAACTTCGCAGACCAAGAAAGGGATCCGAGAGATACACATGTTATATTTGACGTCTGACAACTTTCTCGATAACTGTTGTGGATGACAGTTCGTCATATAGCTAGCAAACCATTCGGTTAAGTAACAACTCTCGTTTGCTTACCTAGCATTTGCATGATTTGCTTACTGTATTCAACGCACTTAAGTGTCTCACATGCGTTGCTATAGGCGATGGGAAATAAGATCGTAGCGCCAAAATGGCTATTAAATTAACTAATGTTAACGGGAAAATTTGACATTTACTAATTGTATTTATGCATTAAGTGTATAATATTAAGAGATATTGCATTATGTAAACGTAAATATTATAAACATAATAGATGACACTTGTGTCAATCAAGAAAATGTCACGTGTATTGCTAAACAAACTTATTGCGACCGTCTAATATCAAATTTTTACAAAGTGAAAGAAGCGTGGATAACTTCAGGTCAAATAAAAATTATATTTATAAAAATGAATAAAATGACATTATAGGTATTAATATTATAGCATTTCTTTCAAATGTAATTCTCAACTTATAGTGTATATATAATTTTTCTTTTAGAAATTCTGTGTCCAAATAATAAGTCTCTATTAAAATAGTCTGAACTTGCAGTGTGAACCGCTGACGTCACAACATGAGTGGTGTTTGCAACTTAAAACGAGTTTATACAACAAAAATGTAAATAAAAAATAATTTAATCATAAAGAACGATGCTTGTTCGATTTAAAGGTACAATAATTTTTTTTTGCATGACCTTATTGTGATGAATTTGAAAAGAAAATTATAGTATAATTTTGGTTAACTTACCGCGTAAGTTTTTCTTTGAAATATTATTTGTTGCGTTAATAACTACAAATTGATTGCTCAAACGTATATTGGAAATGGAGCACAGCAGTAATAATTGAAGCAAAACATACTTGTATGCAATTGATTCAAATTACAATTTTAGGATGGTTGTTGGCTGTTGGTTTAGAATCTAAATAAATACGTTCTGTGTTGCATCATAAACATCATCATTCTGCGAAATAAAACTGAAAATGTAGCAGGTGGCAGCGATGTCAATTCGTAATGCAATGATTGTGGGTTCGCACCCCAACCCCAAAACATGGTTTTGTATGAGTGATAAGTTTTGCTGTAATAATGATTTATCAGCTGATGATAAATTCTAAAAAAATAATAATACCGGAACACAAAATTATCCAACACAATTTAAATACTGTTTTAAATTCTATCTAAGAGGTCATGGTAATACTGAACTATTTCTCTCTTTGAGCTTATTGTCTTTGTCTAGAAACATTACTTCAAAACACACTAATATGGCAACAATAAAATTCTAAAATCATAAGTTCCCATTCCGAGTAGAGGCAAAATAAAATCTAATTTATCAAAAAGGGAACCGAACGATGAAGTATGGCTTTGTTTTTAATCACTGTATTATCAGCTAAAATGAAAAATGTCGCATTGAAATATGTCATTGCATAATATGTAGCATCATCCATTTTTGTGTTGATGTTTCATTTCCAATATTACTGTAATTTGCATTTTACAATTTTACGTGTTACACTTTACATAAATTATATCATAAAATGTAATTCAAATATTTTAAATTTCATTTGCATACAAATATGTATCCATCCAAACAAAAAATAAGAAAAAAGATACTTTACATATGTGTTTAAAATTGCGGGTCAATGTATTAAACTGTCACTGATGTAAACATAACATATGGTTTTAAATGGAACGTTATTTATAGTCATCGTTACTTTAATGATCAGTATAGGTATTGACATATCCCTTAACAATTACGTCTTTATTTAATATTGTTTGCGTCAAAAAATAAATGAAACACAATATGTAAAGACATAATGACAGCGTGATAAATTATATTTCAGATATTTTGTGGAAGCTTGAAAGAAGGGGTAGAAAAAAAGTAGCGAGTAGAATTAAAAATCAATTTACCATAGTATGGAAGTTTAGGCAAAAGGAATAACAAATTCAGGAAAAAATGGAAATTAATTTTAAGCAGATTCTTGTGATGAAAAACAATATGATCACAGAACAAATATGATATTACAGTAAAATTTTTGAAAGATGTCCGATCAAGGGCACCTGTATCACGAACGAATTAACAAATAGGCATATATTTATCTCTTTCTTTTGCAAAGGCTGTAAGAGTGTTTGATAAGGATGGATATAACACGCTTGTCTTTAAAAAAATCATATTTTTTCGACTAAGTTAGGACATTCCATTTATAAACGATGCTCGTTGTTGATAATACTTTCGCTGTAACGTAAGTTTATTTATTAATACAGATACATTACCTGGATTCATAGCCGTACGTATAACGTTATATTCTGTCAGAGTCACTGACACTGACGTTGTGTCAGTATCTAATTTTTAACATATCTGGTTTTACATTTGCTTATAAACTTACTACTTGACTTATTTTTGAATTTGGAATGTTTTTCCTGTAATATATATTTTTATAATAATAAAATAACAGTAGTATCTTACGTACCCTCATAAAAACTAAGCAAACGACACTACTGAATTTGTCATGATGGGCGGAGCAAAAATCTGAATTCATACAATTCGTAGACAACCTTGATCGGACATTTTTCAAAAATTTTACTGTAATATTATTATCTTTAATATAAGAAAAGGATGGCTAATATTTATTATAACATGGCCCCAACTTAGCAATTTCTTGATTTGATTAGGTGAGGTACATCTTTCCTAGATGATTGAGCCTTATAGACGGCTACTGTATTCTGAATTATCTTCGTCTCCTTTATATGTCTTCTAAGTATTAAATTAAAAATAATAATAATCACTATAAAAATAGCGTTAAATTTGAAAATATCACAAAATATCCATTAGATATTATTGAAATATGTGTAATATTTTGAAAAAATCACATGATCTGCAACAGAATATGAAAGTTCATTTTGTTGAACATGTGACAATCCATTGCGTACGTTCATTTATATAAATAACGTTGGTGTTTTCCTATTGGCTATGAATGACGCACGCTATGTAATTTAACGTCACAGGTGTTGGGGGTGGTTTTTCATGAATATTTCTGGCGCCAATCTTTTTATTTAAATATTTACGAAAATATCAACAAAATATTATTTTTTTATTGCTACGAAAACTATTGCATACACTGTAATTTTAAATACTTTTTAAAAAATGTGAAACTAGAAAATTACAGCTTGAATATGCTCGTTACTAAATTTCATGATTTTTCACAGAAGTTCAGAGGTGTTCATATCTAATAATACCCGTACCTTTAAAACGACACAATATTTTTTTTCTATTTCGGTTTTCTTATATTTCTATAAACGCACTGTTTTGTACTGTAAACACGACGTTTAGAAGATCTATAAGCGTACTATTTTTGGCGCCTTTCATATTCTAGAGTTGGTAGTCATGCTTTCATAACTGACAGATGACAGGTAACCTCAAAATGGTAAGTTGTTGATAATATTTCAACATATTACTTTTAATTATGGATTTTTATACTTTCTTTAGGTGATAGGACTAAAAAGAAATATAATATTAATTTCACAACCAGAATCAGACCTTGAATCATAAATACAATACACCTTGCAATACACTAATTAATCAATAGTTGACAAAATATGAAGTTTCAATTGTTAGTGAGAAGCGTTACCAACATAAACATAACTAACAAAAAAATACCTAGTCATAATTTGACGTCGCAATTTAAATAAATTTAATCGTAAAATTACCTCAATAGAAAAAATAGTATAAAAAACACGTATCATAAGGCCTGTTGACGCACTCGTCCTTTGTAAAACTCGCCTAGCGGCTCGTTTTCCAAACTTGGACTCGTACGTTAACAGATTGCCTTATGATACTTGTGTTTTAATGTACTATTTTGTTATAAATTTTCCTTGACAACAGCTCTCATGATGCTGTCATGCGTCCGTTATATAGCTATTTGTGTATTAAGAGCGCAAAATAGGACATTGTCGATTGAGAGATTGTTCACTCGAAACACACACAAGATTTTTTCTACAGTCACCACAGTGGGGTCCTCCACCATAACAAAAATAAAATGTACACTTTGTACTTACACTACTACTCAATTAATAAGGATTAATATAAAGAAAATTATTGCTTCAATTTATTCTAAACATTTTATACTTCGTTTTTGTAAATGAATGCCCTATTTTATTTTCACAATAGTGCAGCATTTTTTTGGCTATGTAATATACCTACAGAGCAGTTATATGTCAGATTGATTTGTAAAGGTGGTAAATGTGTCACTACAATGCCATTAGTTCCTGACTAAACGTTTCCATTAAAAATGTAGACAAATGACATTTCTCAACATTGTATTGTTAGAAATTTAGACAGCGAGCGTTTTTTCTACTTTGTCGCGCTAGAGCGGCAAAATGACATTTTGCGTTGACAAAAGAGAGCGTAAATGGCTACTTTCTATGTAGACTGTAGAAAAAATACTTTTCACTTATGTTTTTAGTTCTGTTAAATCATAGTAACGATATGGTATTAGGAAAATATAAAAACGTATTAGCTATTGAAAAATCTGTCAATACTAACAAGGACTAATACTTCTTTTCATTATTTTTATTTCAAACTGAAATCATAGAGATTATCAAAATTTATTACTGAGATACAAACTTTTTTTTTGTTTCAAACGTCAATTTTGGCGTGACATTAAATAAAACAAATAATAAAAGACTAAATTTGTATGAACATTTTTATCATCTCAGCATACAATGTGTATTTGCAAAATAAACCTCTCGCTGAACGTCACATTCTGAAACCTCACTGCCCGTACGCAGAAATCATTGATTATTTACTGAAACACACAAATATGGACATGTGTTCGCCATTCCTCTAGGGATTAACGCTGAACAAATATTTAATTTTACGTAATGTCTGCTCAGTACAGCTATGAACAGATCCATGCTTCAGGGAGTTTAGTTTAGGAAGTTTAACAAACAACAAACCAAATAGAATTTACTAACATACAAAAAAATATTTGAAACTAAAACAGGAATTAAACCATCCCGACCCACGGATGTTGATTAGTATTTACACTGAAATAATTTGTATTTCCTGTGTATCTGTAAGTTTACAGATCAGTTCTTGATATATTAATTTATTATTATTTTAAAACCAGTATTATTTTCTGAAATGTGGCAAAAAAATCTGATGTGACCAACACAATACCTCCCGCCATTTACCTATGGGGTCTCGTTGGCGCATGCCTGGTCGCGAATCTGGGGAATCTGATTCGATCTCGATCAACGCCAAATAATTCGAATTTTAAATGGCATAAAATTAACCCTTATGGTAAACGCCCGCACAATACAAATATGTCATCGTCATTACCGAAATGTGTGTACAAATCAGATTAGCACACCCAGCAATGGATAATATGCCGTGATAATATATTTATTTATTTCTTTATTTAAATACAAACCTGCATATTTACTAATGCTAGAAAGCATGTATATTAAGTTCCTTTCCATAACACTGTTGTTCTATTTACAATTTTCCTTTTAATAAGTTACTATTATTAATTTGAAATGATTATTTTTTGACAGTGACATTTATCTGTCAGTTACATATATTTGAGCTGAACTATGTAACCATTGAGATGTGTTTACAGATCACCCACACAAGAAAATGTTAAAATTGAATTCTAAGGACCTTAAAACGTGGTCATTTACCAAAATCTCGATATGCCATTTTTAGCACGATCCCTATACCTGCCTTACCAAGGGTAGCAGGAGTTAAAAGTTTATTGTTTTTGACCTACGACCAGTATTATTTTCTGGACTGTGCCAAACGAAGTTTATTGTTTTTGACCTACGACGGTTGATTGAAAAGTGCTGTAAGCTATTCGTTGTTTTATATAATGTCTAGCCATATTGTAAAACGCCCAATGCCCGGATTTTCAGTGGCGGTTTAAACTTCAGCTCAGTTGAACCTTGAACTTGAACCTGAATCATATAGAAGATGTGCTGCTTACTTTGCGCTATCTTCCAATTTTTTGTTCATTAATGTCATTTTGACATTCCATCACTTCATACTGACATAAAAGGTGTATTATTCTTGAAGCTGTAAATGGAAAATAATGATGAAAATAGTAAGAAAGAAACAAATTTTTCTTCTGAAGAAATATACATTTTGATGTATACAGTAAAAAGTTAAAAAAATGTAGATTTTTTTTTTGCAAACTGTTCTATGGGCGTTTTCTTTTTAGAGAAGAAAAAAATTAATCTTATCTCGTACTGAACTGAACTGAACTACACCTAAAAATAACAGTAAGTTTCTCAAAATAAGAAGTAGAAAATAAAAACATATATATAGCATTATTTTTCTAACATAATAATCTGCTGAATTGGCTTATATGTAGCTATAATCTGCTGTATTACCTTATGTGATATGTTTTTGCCACCTTAAAGTATTTTATATTTTTATATTTCTAGTAAAATCATTTCACAAAGATATTATAAAAAAATTATTTGACAATGACATCTGTCAATTAGTAATATTTGAATATTTTGTTTCCATGGTGCAGCTTTTATCAGCATTAGGTTGCAAGTTATTTCTTTATAATTCTGTATCTCTAAATTCATTCAATATGAAGAAAAAATATATAATTAAATCGAATAGAGAATAACATATTCTTTTATTTATAACATAAAAGGTCAAAAAATGATATTTAACAGCATTTTTCAAAAAATACTGTTAAAATCTTCAAATTAGGGTACTTCCGGTTAACCAATCATAACCAAAATCTAACCGACTCTTCATATGGACGTACGAAACAGGAATATGAAAGAATTATAACTTTTGGAATTGTAGTATTGGAGGAGAAATTTTTGTCACACAATACACATACACACACACATACAGACATAATCGTAAAAACAGTAAATTCGTATTGTAGGGACTCTAAAACGTGCTTATTCATCAAAAACTCACTATCGATTTGTTTGACCACAGACAATACCTTCCTTACCTATAGATGACGGAAGGTAAAATGGTCAATGAAGACGTTAATTTAAAAAAAAATTAAATTCACATAACCTCAAAAAATAATTTTGTATCTAGTCCTGCCCTCTCTGTATTAGGCCGCAACCTTTTTAATCTACCGTCATAAATTATCATACTACATTCATATACATTAAAGAAGTGAATAAATTTATCGTATTTTGAAATATCCTTGCTATTATATTTCACATTATATAAAACGGATTTTCCAGTCTAGACGATATAAATAATCATAATTCATCACATCTTTCTTCTCTAAATTTATAGGGAAACTAAATACAAACTAATACCCATAATTCCCTCGCTTGTTTGCAAGTAACACTTTCAAATCCAGTGAAATTTGAAATATTCATTCAAATGTAAATTGATTCGCTGTTGTTCCTGGTAAATATTGTCACTCATGCATGTATTAAGCCTGTTATTGTTACTTCGCCGTTCTGTAATGGCAGACAATGTATACCGAAGACATCGCCATGGAGAAATCTTAGCTGTACTGTCTGTATATGATGTATAGACAAGGCGTAAGCTACATAACTATGCATATTAATTCTACGGTTACGGTTAATTTAAATGTTGTCATTTACTCAAGAGGAAAGTGGTATGGAGGTCCCACAATATTGGAAACTTCATTTATTTGTTGTTGCAGAAAATAATTGCATAGTTATAGACAATGATGACAAATTTTATCATTGAAAATTATATTTACAATGAAGCATAACCAAATCTATATACGATGGTCATTTCATAAATAATGCACAGGTTGGCAACACTGCGAATTGGATGATGCAACAACAGTGACATTTACGTCAGTTGTACTAGAAGGCTTGGGAAAGGAGCGTATGTTTTTTCAACTATAGTCACAGAATAGATAAACTAATACAGAAGCGCCAGTAAGACAAGGAAACTAAAATTAGAGAGAGAGTAAAATGTAATTTTATATATATGGCGGCATCGATTCTCATCGTAATATTTCGAGCGTCTTCAATAAACGACGAATGTTATTTGTACAGATCGCACGTATTGAATTATTTTGATTTTTGGTTGTTTCGGAAATTTGTTTACATAGATGTAGACTAGTAGTTAATTTACTTTAGTTCTTTAATTTATTGTGTTGTGTTTTTATTTGTTTGTGATTCTTTACATTTTTCTATGGAAGTAAGAATAGTTGGTGGTACAAAATCCTAAAAAAATAGGAAACTTTGTATATTGATGGAAATGTAATGCTACGTACATTTTAAATAAGTATCTATTAATGTGCTTTATTTTTTTATAAATTTATATTTTTCAGATATCTGCGTCCAGAATTTATAAATAAAAAATAAAATTCGCCAGTAATTCAGTTTCATTAAAAAATAAAAATTTTGCTTAAAATTTATTAAAAAGTAATCTTAAAAAACCGCATTTTTATGTTGTGACTATGTTACAGAAATATTTATTCATTATATTTATAAAATTAAAAAAAATCCTTTATGTAAATATTATACCGACAGCACTTTAAATTTCGCGCGAATGTATACAACAAACAAAATGGCCAAACCTTACTCAAGGTCATAGAAACGCCAAACCAGACATCAAAGGAGCCGACAAGAGAGTCGCTTCTGTATTAGTTAATCTATTCTGTGGCTTTCTGTTATAAAAAATTCTAAGTATAGGAATAATTGAAATAAGATCATGGAGACATATAAGGCCCACCTTAATTAAAGTCACAAATGTCAGCTAGAAATGGAGTCTTGGGTATTGTGACTGTTGAAGATCAGAGGTCGTACATTCAGAACGAAACAACCAACAGAAATCCACAGTGCTGAAGTAAAATTATCCGAAAAATATAACCTGTTATATACCAACCTAGAAAATGAAATCCTTAAAATCTATGGTCATTAATAGAAACTACTGTAATTTTTTGTTTCGTAATACCATACCGTTCCCAAAGTTGTACGATCAAGGTCATCTACGAATAGTATGAATTAAGATTTTAGCTCCGCCCATTATGTCAAATTCAGTGGTGTCGTTTACTTACTTTTTGAAGGTACATAAAATACTACTGTTATTTTATTATTTTAAAAAAGTATGTTACAGTAAAAGCATTCAAAATCCAAAACTAAGTCAACTAGTAAGTTTATTAGCAATGTAAAACCAAATACGTGAAAAATGATACTGGCAAAGTGTTAGTGTCAGTGACACTGACAGAAAATAACGTTATTCGTACGGTTATGAATCAAGGTAAATTATCCGAATTAATAAATAAACTTACCGTTACAGCGAAAGCATTGTCAGCAACGAACATTGTTTTAAAATGCAATGTCCTAACTTAGCCGAAACAATATGAATTTTCGAAAGACAAGCGTGTTATATTCATCTTTACCACACATGCTTGTAGTCTTAGCAAATGAGAGAGATAAATGTATGCCAATTTGTTAATTCGTTCATGATAGAGATGATCTTGATTGTACATCTTTAAAACAATTTAATCTCTAAATGTTCAGACTGAAATTCCAAGTGATCTTGATGAAAGATTTGAATGAACTAATTTAAAAATCGTATTGAGTTCAATTGTTATCACTTATTTGTTTTTGTCAATCAAATGTAAACGAATCTGAGAAAACCTACTAGGCGTAATAGCAGGTGCTCTTACAAAACCGCCAACGGAGTCGGCGGGTCGCAATAAAGCAATAAATCTCATTTTGGTCAAAAATTGGCATTGATTGTTTTTGCATTGAGCCAAAGATATTAATTATCATACGTAATATAACAAGTGATATGATTATCATCGATGATATTCTCGAGTGAAACCGAGCTGCTGATTTCACGAGTCCGAAGGACGAGTGAAATGTGCTGCTTCGGTTTCTCGAGCGATATCTTCGATTATTAATCATATCACGAGCTTATATTTAATGAGAGAATATAATGAATTTTTGTAACACATTGTGTTAACCTAACTTTTGATATACATATTCATAATGTATTAAAACATGGTACTTACGGGTTTTATTTAATATATCGGAGTTTGAATTATTGTTATTACTTATTTTATACTTAAAATTAACTGTCAATGTCGTAAATAAAGAAAACAAATCCCTTTGTAACGACTATAAATAAGGTAATAATTTCTTTGTTTTTTATCATCGCTGTGATAGACATGTAACTAGAGAGATTCTGAATGTTGATTGGCGGAAAACATGTCACGTGACTAATGAATTATATTCTCATACAAGTGACAGATATATTCAACATCTCAAATATTTATGAAATCAGGAAACTGAATGAAGTAAACAGTATGTATCAAATTACTATTTACTTATAATTATAGTGTTCTCACATGTATCAACAATCCGTTCGCAAATAAACCCTTTTTACTTCAAAAACTTGTATATTTGCTTTTCGTTTTACCCGAATACAGTGCAGACACTAATTTATGCAACAACTTGCATTAGAGTTGGAATCTACTCTGACCTAGGCATCACAACGACTGCATAGCGAACTAGGACAAGTTCACACAACAATTATTTACATTTTCCCAGTAAAACATTACATCCGGGTACCAAACACAAACCGCAACATCCATGCTCGGTAAACATTGTATGAGAGTTCGCATGAGTAGCAGAAAAAGAGAAACGCAAACGTGTGGTACATATGTTGAAATAATAATGAAGAGTGAGAAAATTTCCTCAAGTTCACACTACGTATGGAAATTTTATTTTGAATCCTAAAGAGAATGTAATATAGGTCAAATTGTAAATACGGAAGTTATTTTAAAGAATTTGTAACGATGCACAAACAACTTGACAAGACTAGTGGTTCAGTTGACAAAATGTATTTGTTCTATCTGTAAAAGAACTTTACTAATAGTCAATGTTTTCCACGGTTCTACTCTTTTTTGTTCAGACTTCCAGTTTCTACTACTTTTCTTCCTAGGCTATTCTGATCCATCATCATTGTGTGTCCGTATCAGCCAAGTTGCTTCGACTCCATGCTGGACACTAATCATCATTCTTATTGGAAAAATGGATAATAATCGAACACGCAATCTTAAATAAATAATTTATTTACTGGCCTACGTTTCGACTGTACAGGTGTCTGCCGTAAAAAGCCTCGTACAGACCTGCGAACCGTTCGCCGAACCGTTCGACAAACCGTTCGACAAACCGTTCGGCGAACCACGTCCAGACCGGCGCAACAAAACGGCGATCCAAGCAAAGCACTGCAACACGTGCAACGTTTGCCTGCAACGTTTGCGCGATCCATCCGTTGTCGGTATTTCAACGAACGATCAAAGGATGTTGCGTGAACACGTTGCAGCTAGTCTGGACGCGACGGGGAACGGATACTTGCAACAAAATATTTTATTACACTTTATTCTTTGGTTCGAAGTAGATGTTTGCTCTTCATTAATACTACATTTACCAAAAATGGAATGGTCTAGAGACAATACTTCAAAATTTATCGAACTGTACAGAAATCATGATATTATTTGGAATCCACAAAACATACATAATGTATCTGCAACAATAATGGAAAAGAGACGAACATTCCCCCACCATCATCATCTGTTAGAGCTCGTCGAACCGTTCGCCGAACGGTTCGGCGACCGGTTCGGCGTACGGTTCGCCGAACGGTTCGTGGAACGGTTCGCAGGTCTGTACGAGGCTTAAGGGGGCCACAGTTGCTATCTTTCTTATTTGAAGAGATAGAACGACGGACAAAAATAAGTGATATTATACGACAAATTTAGCTATGAAAAGGAAAAACAATTGAACAACTAATTCAATTTCAAACATTGATAGGAAATTATATGAACTTTACACGAAACTATGTATTTCAATATAAAAAATCTGATGTGGCCAGCACAATACCTTCCGTCAATCCTGTGTATTATGTATAAATTCCATACATAAATTTTCTTGCAAAATATTCTAAATTTCCAGTAAAATTATATCATAAACAAACTATGCAAATTGCACTTGACACTGACATCTTCTTCTTCTTCTCTTGCTTTTCTCATTCGTTAGGGGTCACAATTTTTTATTTTCTTCTTCCACTCATTTCTGTTTTGCGTGTCGTTCTCATTCAGTTCCTTTTCTCTCAAGTCTGCCGCAATACAGTCCTTCCGTCTTATCTTTGGTTTTCCTCTGTTTCTTCAACCTTCTATTACTAAGCTATTCATTCTTCTTCCAATATATTATTCTTCAGCTCTCCTCACGACATGTTCAAATCAATGTAATCGTCTCTCTTGTATCTTTCTGGAAACTTGTAACACTAGAGTTATTTCCTTACCGTATCTTCCCCCACATCTACTTCAATATCATCTCTGCCACATTCATTTACTTTTCATTGATACTGACATCTGTAAATTTGAATTATATGAATATATTAGCAATTTCCATGGTTAGCATAGCTGGCTGATTTATGAAATTTAATATCTTTATAATTCTTTAACTCTATACCTATTGAATATGAAGTATAAAATGCAATCAAATCGTATTGAGAACAATATATTCTTTAAGTTATAATAACGTTAAATGTCAATAAATCATATTTAACTGTTAAAATCTTCAAATGAGGCTATTTCCGGTTGACCAATTATAAACAAAATCTAATTACTTGATCTTCTGGAACTTGAGAAATACGAAAAAAATATAATTTTTGGAATCGTGGTATTGAAGTTATGTGATCCGCACACATACGCACACACACACACACACACATACACACACACACACACACACACACACATATACACACACACACCACACACATACACACACATATATATATATATATATATATATATATATATATATATATATATATATATATATATATATACACACACACACACACACACACACATACATACAGACATCATCGTAAAAATGGTAAAATCGTATTATAGGGACCCTAAAACATGCTTATTCACTAAAAACTCATCATTGATTTTTTTGGCCAAAGACAATACCTTCCTTACCTAAAGGTGACGGAAGGTAAAAAGCATAAATGAAGCCGTACTGATTAATATCTCATACATGCAGTAACGTAGTAAATTACCTGTAAGTGCTATTGTAAATGTGTCAAACTCTATAAGCTGTCATATTGATTTATACCTTTTGTCCTTCATCAACGTCATGTCAGATTCATTAAACAGTATACAGAAGAGCATCAGGTGTTGTATTAAATATTTAAAAATGCTTTTACAATATCCTGTCATGATTAACTAGATGATACTATGTAATATGTATATTACATGGATGCCATTATTGTAGTGAATAGTATTGTTAATAGCAGCGTTGATAGTAATAAAGAAGAAATGAACTTTTGTTTTTATAAATTGTAGAAGGCTGTTGGATATTAGATCTTTAATTTGATATTGTGTTTCTTTATTGTTTCCTTTCTTTGAAACGTTTATTTCATGTGTTCACTTTATTGTTCTCCTAAATTAAAAACGTTTTCGTCTACAAAACAAGAATGCCACACAAGACAACATAACGTACAAAAAGAAATTAAATTAATGATACATCATAAGAATGATAAATTATTCATGAAATGTATGCATACGTAATTTGAGGCAAAATTCAATATAAATTAACAAATTTTAAATTTCGATTTATATAGAGATGTAAATGATATCGTGTACAACATGGGAAGCTCGAGAACTATAAGAAATACAGAGTCGGTTATTTTACATTATGAGATCATTTTAGGCATTGTTTGTATTATCCGAAAAAAGGGTAACTAGATATTGACGAAAACATAAATTATGCGTTTTTTATTTTTGCAAATATCTTCCTAGTATTATATAATACAGGATTTTGTTATATACTGTTTTATGGCACTTTATAAACTCTTTCAAATGGCGAAGCTCATTTTTTTATCAGTTTTGTATTTAGAGTTTCAGTTTTATATTGGCACCATAGTTACATTACTGACAAAAAATAGTCAGCTGTTACATAAATAATAAATAGTTGTTTTACGTATCCTTTGGCAACCGTAAAGTATCACTTTATTTTGACACCTCTAAAAGACTACTTTCCAGCATACAAAAGTAATTTTGATTATTGATTCAGATGCAAAATGTTATGCTCTGCAACTTTTATTTGAAGCTTTTTTACCTAAAGTAATTAGGGAAGCAGGAAATTAGGAAAGATTTTATATGTTACAATACTATGTTCGGCTGTGCCGGTCACCACCCTGTTTATGATATAAAATGGTACTGTTCATTTTTATAATAAATAAAGCTATTTAGTATATATTTCACCGGGCACTGTATTTTAAATTTATAATAGAATGATTCTAACAAATACATGATTATTATTATTATAAAATCTATGAGTCTGTATACAGGGTGTAAACGGAACTAGGGAACGCGATTTTTCTCGGAAGTTATAAGAGATACAAAAAAATCTTTCAAATAAAATTATTAGTGTTTTTAGTAAGCTACATAAATTATGTAAATCAGAAAAAAATATATTTTAATTTTCCGAGATATACCTGTTTTTGACTTTTTTTTAAATAGTACGACCTGTATATTTTTATACTATTTAGTAGGAAATAATTTTTGCTTTAAAAAGTTCGATAAGTTATACCTTCTAAACTTAATAGTATTCGAGATATTGAAGAAAATATTAAAATAATTTTACTGGAAATTAAAGCTGGCTATGGAAACAAACTATTTAAATCAAAAAATTCCAAATGCCTGGATTGGAACAAGAGGACCTATAATGTAGGCCACATTATAGGTCCTCCCGATCTATCGCCCTTAGATTTCTTTCTGCGGGGTGCCATCAAAAACAAAGTTTATGTTATGCACGTTACTACACTTGAAGAATAAAAACATAGAATAAGACAAGCTGTTAAATAATAAAATTAATAATACTGTAAATCAACATTTGTTAAAAAGGCTCAATTTTTGTATACAAGAAAACGGTGAAAATTTTGAACAATTTTTATAGTGTTACCAGTAAGACAATAATTTGATGTACATTTGTAAATTAAAATGTTTCGTAACTCAATAATTTTGTTTTCATAGCCAGCTTTAATTTCGAGTAAAACTATTTTAATATTTTCTTCAATATCTCGAATTCTATTAAGTTTAGAAGGTATAACTTATCGAACTTTTTTAAAGCAAAAATTATTTCCTACTAAATAGTATAAAAATATATAGGGTGTACCATTTAAAAAAAAGTCAAAAATACGTATATCTCCGAAAATTAATTTTTTTTTTTTTATTTAGATTAACTTAATTAGCTTGCTAGAAACACTAAAAATATTATTTGAAAGATTTTTTTGTATCTCTAATAACTTCCGAGAAAAATCGCGTTCCCTATTTCCGTTTACACCCTGCATAATACATTATGTTAATGTGATTAAAAATCCCGCTCCTCATTATTTCCCCCCTTCAACCCGAGCAGCTTGGAACGAAAATAAGCGAGGTGTCGCTACTGTATAATTCTCCATACTGTGTTATTGCATACTTATGTAAAACTCAGAAAAAATAATATATTTAAATTTCATTTCAATCTATCGTAAATGCTTCCATGATAATACCACCTTAAAGGTTTAAAGTGAAAATACTGTGTTTAACACCATGATAGCTCATCGCGCAAAGTACTTGTTTTAAATTTACACGTTCGTGTAACTTCCAATCGTTAATTTTATGAGGCAAGCGTCATTACTTAAGACCTTCATTAAAAACTGCGGAATCCTTATCAGGTTTATGTCTGCACGAAGCGCTAAAACCGACAGGGAAATTTTATGCGCTGGAATTAAAGTTTTTCCTAAGAATTACCGCTAGCGTGGCAAATGCCGTAACTCACCAAAAGTTGCTGCAGGAGTTGCGAAGTTACGAATCGTATATCAACCACCTTCTTACCTTTATAAATGCGACGCGTTGATTTTTTATCGTAAAGTTTCTCTGGAGAAAAAATTGAGACAAATAGTGTCGCACTTGTGAATTCAGGAAATGTTGCTGCAATCTGTTACGAGTAATAGATTAAGCGATTTAAAACAGAATAAGACGAAATGCGGAAAGCATTTTCCTAAATTGAAAAACAATGGCCCCGTATTACGAGCGCACTTTTATAATGGAAGCACTTTTATGGAGTAATAAGTAAACGACACTACTGAATTTAACAGAATACACTCATGGGTTGATCTAAAATATTAACTCTTAAAATTCGAACCTGATCAGACATCTTTGAAAAATTAAACTATATGTTGGTTTCTAATATGATATTAAACAGTTGAAAGAAGTTTAAATGAGCAAAAAGTATTATTCATCATTAAATGATAATATTTTTACCTCCCCCCTAACCTTGGTAAGAAGGTATAAAGATCGTGCTAAAAACAGCATACCTATAGAGGTTTTGGTAAATGACCACTTTTAAGGTCTCTAGAATCCAATTTGAACATTTTCACGATATGTGTATTTGTGTGTGTGAGAGCGCACGCGTGTATGTATGCGTGCGTTTGCGGTACGGGTGTGTGTGCGCGTCTGCGTGTGCGTGTGTGCTTGCGTGCGTGTTTATATCCTCTAACTCAAATATACTATCGTTCAGAAAATTTTGAAACCTTGCATTTCTACCTTTTTCTAATATGGTAAGAAGCCATAGATTTTGGTGTAAATCTGAAAACCGGAAATGGTACTTAACTTGTAGCTCAAAATAGTTTTTCTTCGAAAATTACATTTAAATGTTATTTTTTCGAGATTTATATCATTATAAAAATTAAAGATTATTAAATTCTCTACACATCTGCATTAATACTTTTTCTATACCGGGAGTTTATTTTATCAGTAAACATAGGATATATCATTACCATAGTTACAGTATAAAATAATTGACAGCAATGTATTAAAGCGTTTATTTTAGAACTAAACATAGGGATAATTAACGTACACTAAAATAAATAATTAAATTATCACTGAAAGAAATGAGAAATTATTTATTTATGTTTACTTAAATAACTGCATTAACCTAGAGGGGAATTTTTATTTTAACTTATTAAATGCTCAAAATTCACACAATTAACTTTTAAACAATATCTTAAACGATAATAAGAAGAATTAATAGTATTCGATATTTGCTGGGGAATAATATTTTGTGAAACTGCACTAATTCTGTTTTTCTTTTAATTGTTCAATGTTCATTCTCTCACCATTGTACACATTTTTTAAGTGTCCTCAAAGAAAAAAATCATTTGGTGCAAGCTATAATTATTATAGATTTTTCGAATTGTTGCTGCGCAGGGTCTGGGTGGATTATTAAATGTAGTAGCAAATACATCTGAAACTTAGATACTTATGTTATAATCTGCACTTTTTCTTCAATTGTATAAAAAATCCTTTTTGAAATGTGGCAGTTTGGCGAGTCTGACAATAACTGCCTACGTTTACTCATAAAATAAACGCTCCAATACATTGCTGTCATTTTGTATATTTTATGGATAAATTTATAAAATTTAAATCCTGAAGCCTACGCTTTAAACACAACTCCTTGGTTATACAGTTCAGAGCTCAAATGGTTAGAACTGATAGATAAATGTTATTTTCAAAAAAGTAATCATTTCAAATTAACAATAGTAACGGTTTAAAAATAAAACAGTAAATAGAGCAATAACTATATTAAAAGGAACTTAATACAGTTTTCAGCATAAGTAAATATGTAGGTATGTATTTAAATTAATAAAAATTAAATGGCGGGAGGTTTTATTTGGCCACATCAGATTTTTGTTTCAATGTCAATGTCGACAATGTAACATTATTAATTAATACTAACAGTTTAGTTGTGCCATTCATTGTAGAACGCATAATAACGCTTTTCAGGTTTGATGTGTTTTCAGACTGTAAATACTTTAACTGGCCATAAAACGAGGATATTTTATTAGTTCATAAATCAATTCATTAATTTCGACCAGATGAATACGTGACCTGGCCCTAGTGAAACAGAATTTATTATTTGAAAGCTTTTGAACGTGAAATGGGCTTTTGACTGGAGCATGTGACACTCGAACAGCAGCCAGTATATTGCGGTAGGGTAAAATGTTTAACTTGTACGGGAAATAAACCTAAACTCTTGTTCAGGTTGCAATGTAAGTATGTAAATATGAATTGTTGCAAGATTCAATATAACTGCAAATGTATTAATTATGACGCCGTTATTGCTCGTTAATAATTTAATTGTCCTACATACTACGCACGTAAATGTAATTATAACCATCATTCTACTTTTATATATATTTTTACTATGGCTTGTTATGCAACAATTTCTTTGTATATTATGTATTTAAATTACAAATCAAGGTACTTATTATATTCCTGTAAAATCAAGTTGTTAGATGAATGTAAATAAAATATATGAAATGTTATAGACATAAAAATACTTGAATTAAATAAACATGTCACAAATGTTGTGTCTATTATTTTAAGTAAAATATATAACAGATTTTCTGGCGACTAGGATAAGCTTAAAAAACTAATCAGTTCAATTGATTCTAAAAATATAAATGAAAAACGTAAAACTAGTGCACACTGATTATATAAATAGAAAACGAGTTATGTACTCAGTGCAAAAGTGTATACAAAAATATGATCTGATATGCCATTTCTACGATTTATTAATATCATATAAAGATTTTTTTATTTGGATGTAAACAGAATTAGCCAATCATCGGAAGTAATATAGGCGTTTTCGTAAATTCAGTCGAAGCAGTGCCGTTTTTAAGATTTTCGGGGCCCTGGGCCATTAGTACGTGGGGGCCCCTCCCCTCCAACCCTATTTTTTCCAACAAAAACAGTTATTTTATAGGTTTATTATCTTTGTCATACAGATTATTAGACAGGTTTCCTTCGGGACTTTTGTAACGCAAAATCACTTCTTTAAAATCAATTTTTTGCAAAACATCATTTTCAATGCACATCAGAGATAAACATTTTAATCGCTACTGACTCATACTGTTCCGCAGTTCATTTTTGATTAGCTTGAACTTTGAAAATGATCTTTCGCCACTGGCGTTGGTAATCATCAAAGACAAGAAAATCCTAAACGCGATTTCTACGTTGGGAAACGTCTCAACAAGATTGTTAATTTTGAGAAGCTTATACATATCGTTTTTAGATCGGATCGCTCGGTCTGACTGATCGGAGTGAGTTTACGATTAACCCGATTGACTTTACGAACGCTTCAGATTACATCGGATCAATCCCATCGACTTTACGAAAACGCTTTATGATAACAGAGAAATTTTAATTTCCTAAGTATAAAAAAGGATTAAAATAGAATACAATGCAAATTTCAGAATTTTGTTAGTAAAATATTATTATTTTCTAATTTTAATTCCAAAAGTGTCTATTTTCCAGTATATTGCAAATAAACTTTTTAATACATTTTAAGTGTTTGTTAGTACAATTCATGTCAATAATCAATGTTTTCTTTTTAATCTACTTTAAGATTCCTTATTTTCTTTGTTTATTAAAAATTTAATCCGAGTCTCCAGAGTAAACATTTTAACTAAATTAAATGAACCAGAACCATTCTCGAGAACTTAGATTAATGTATGCATTAGTTTAGTAACAATACATTGCACTTAGGAAAGTTTATACAAGACTAAAATCACTTCCAATGTTTATTTTATTCCGTGGAGTCCATTGTGCTTTATAGCGTTGGTATAGAGTTACTTCTTACAATACGTAGAGCGAATAAATACTTTAGAAACTGACTCATTGTTGTATCTCGAAAAGTACGCCCTTGGCGAAATTCTTTTCTTCACCAACCTACAACGTCTGTTAGTTAACTTTATTAATCATTTACAAGCAAATACAAGTATATAGTTCAGGTAATCTATTTTTCTATCCTTCCATAACTACAATATATAATTTATCAACTTGTATCAGCTTGTACATGGTGGTACTAAATTCAAAACAACATTTTTTGTAAATACTGTTGTCCGAAAATATAAGTACCTCTGATGATAATCATTGTTTTGATACTGTAACGTGCGCCTCTGAGTTAAGAGTATACGAGCGCCGCTACTGAAAGAATGTACCAGAGCGATGACGTAATCCCTTCGCCGGAATTACCCTAATGATGCAATCCCCGGCGACGGGCCGCTAAGACGTGTCATTGCACCGTTGACCTAATTCTTTTGTACTCGGTATCTCTGTGACGCCGGAGGATTCTAAAAGGACGCTGGGCTGTATAAATACCGTCTGAATGACAGTGGAGAAATAGCCTGTGATATAGAAGCAACGAGAAATGAAGTCGGTGATATAAATAAATAGTCTACGAGTGGTTAACATAAATGTAGTTACATAAATAAATGTAGTGATATAAATATTGGTTAAATAAATAATCTTAGTGTTTAAGCTGTTAATAATATTCTTAGTTTTAAATTAGTGTTTATAATTATTTAATCATAGTGTTAGTTACTTTTATAATCTTTTTAATATTTATCCTAATTAGTTATCGTTTAATAAAATTATTCTAATAATTAATACTGTTCATCATATTTTTACACTTCACCCATATAAATAAAACGTTACAATGCCCGTTCACTGAGACACCAACTTTTCTAGCTATTTCTTTATTTACATTCAACCATATTTAATTTCATTTTTCCATTATTACCTACAATAATAATTTTTAAATTTCAAATAAATTTAAAATCAAATATTATTGGATAATTCAAGTACAGTATCCTAACTTTTAATAGTTATTTAACAATCAAGTGTCTAATGAGACCGATCAATGATCGAGACATTTTAACGCGTTCGCTACGCTCACGCGTTAATTGTTGAGATCATGAATCGCCAATTAACACACGTGTTAGTTACAATATTTTTTCGTTGACCGTATCTTACTTAAATGGAAAATCTAATTTTATTCCATAACAAATTTTTTTAGGTTAGTAATGGTTGACCGAACGTCAAATTTTACGTCAGAAAATCAATAAGTTTTGTCATCAATTGTTTTCAGTGGGTACGTTCAGTTTACTTAATCCTAGACGACACAAGCGGTTTTTTATGTTATTTGAGGAATTTTATTCTTTCAAATTCATTTTAAAGGTATGCTACGTGAATATATACCTAGCTAGTAAGTGTCAAAAGCATGACTTTTAATTCTGTCTACCTTTTTGCTACAACTTAGCGTTAGCAATATATGCTGTGTTCCATGTGGTGAACGCACCCAATAAATCGTTTATTAATAAAAATCATGCATTAATAGGGGTCATTAATGAATGATTTTCTTTACATTAAGCCTATTAATAAACGGTCGACGGAAAATTAAATTAAAAGTCCGCTGAAGCCAATCTATTATATGTATCTTGTTTTATATATATATATATATATATATATATATATATATATATATATATATATATATATATATATATATAATATATCATGAGTTCGTCCTAGTTACATACAACTCCTTGTCACGCTGCACACGGCTTCAATAATTATCTTAAACTAATTACTGATAATATCACAGTACGGGGCACGTTGTAAATGAGGAAGTGACGGTGTAGCAAGATTATAGTTCAATCTGAATTAACTACCTTGGTATAGAGCAGCTCTTATTTAAATAAGCTGTAAAACTAAACCCGCATGCAGGAAACAAGACCTCGGAAGGACTGATATGATAAACGGGTATTATTTTGTTTGTTTAAGTACATGCCAAGTGTATGAGGGTAACAAACAGCATAAACCCCGCATAAACTCAAAATTCTCAAAATGAAATTTGAAGATATTCAATTATGTCTATAACAAGAGCCTATTATGTCTAGGAATCTCAAAGACTACTAAGTTTTTAATAGGATTTTTTACCGTAACGATGTTAAAATTCACGATAATAAGGAATAGTCGAAAAGAGAATAGTGAGCCATTAACTAACTATTATTATTAAACGAAATAATTTTTTTGTCATAATAATACAGAAAATAAGAATAAGAAACACTTGATAACAACAAAATGATTTTACAACAAATATTCAAAATGACTTCCAGCCTCTTCAATACATTTTTCATAACGTTTTGATACAGAATAAGTAGTCCGCCATTTTACTTTTTAATAATGTAACATATGGATTATTTTACATGATTGTACAGAAAATTTGTTGTACTTTTCAAATTTGTAAAAAAATATAGTATGTTCCATTTGAAATTTCAAAGTTGATATTAATTACTAATAAACCGGAAGTGGTATCATCAATGTGCATCCGTCATCGAGTAGCTTACATGTTGCTGTATAAATAGTGTTATATGAAAGAAATTACTAACTTAATAAATAAGCGAGATATTTGCTGGGTCCATTAAAATATAACACCCTGTATATTTAGTAATTATTCCACATTTTCACTTCACATCACTATACTCCACTTCGCCTCACTACAAAATTAAAATTTATTCATTTTAAATAAAAGTAAAGATTTGCGAATTGTATTACTAAAATTGGAATAAATGATTTCTTAGCATTTAAAAAAATAAAATAAAATACGAATCAGTCATATATCATATATTTAAATCGAAAATAGATATCTGAAAAGATTGAAAATTCTATGAGCGAGAAAAATAAATGGAAGAAGAGATCGTAAATATGATTTGTAGATATGTGATTCAAACCAAACGCAATACCACGTAAATAAATCAGAAACGATATCACTGTGACAAATATCACACAGAGAAAAATAATCATTGGTATTCATATCTTGTAGGATTGTATAAAAATATACAATTTATTGCAACAAAACTTATGCAATTTCGTATCTGAAGCATATCTTGGCATTCCAAATAATTTAACCCTTTCCTATAAACTTTTTATTTTTATCTCCGTAAAAATTGTAGAGGATTCATACATATTCATCAAATTATTTACCCTCACATCGAGTGTTTTTAAGAAGTTCTCTTAAGGCTTGCGGTTTTGAGTTGCACTTAATTAATTCCAGGTACTTGCCTGTGTAATTGCTTATCTACATATGCAATGTATCGTCAACAACTCGAAGTAGGTAACACATTTTAATTAAGCGTAGGTAATTCAAATACTTTGTTTTTACAACATCGTGGTTTTATTTGAGCTTTTGTTAGGAGTAAGTTTACCAACTTTATTATAAAAGCACAATCATAAAGGATATTTTACATAATACAGTTTTAACTATAGGAGTAGGTATTCGATATTAGTTTCAAAAACTTTTTTTTTGTTACAGAGCTTATTAATTTTTATTCAATTTATTATGGTGTCTTTATCTAAAAAGCTGTAGGTGTTCATCTTTTTAACCTTCTGGGTCGTATTTACCGATAAAAATTTATCGAGAGCCACGTAAAGAATTTTATATTTATTTATGATTACAATTTAATTCAGATTACCTTCTTCTTCTCCGTATCCTTGACAGCCGAAGTCGGATATGGGATTTCCTTTTCCGGAAGTCAATTTTAAACTATTCCTTCCACTTTTCTGTCCTTTGGCATCTTTTTTAATTTTATTTTCAACATTTTTCAACTTCTGCCTTTTTTGTTCATACTTACAGTTTCTAATGCTTTTCTTACTAAGCTGTTCTGATCCATTCTCATTATGTGCCCGTAGTCTAGTTGCGTCTATTATATCCTGATTACTATATCTACGAGCCCAACCCCAAATGTATTCGTACCCTCTGAAATAAATATATTAACAGCAATAAAAAATATTTTTTTAGGTTACAATAGTTAAGACTATATTTGAGCAGTTTTACTTTATTTTATGTATTAATAAAATGTACTGGACTTAAATACAATGTTATTAACTAAATTTCTCATTTAAACAATAATCTACGGGCAAATATATGACAAAAGACAAGTCGCAAAAATTTTCGTTCCCACAGTAAATAATACAATATTTATGTTAGTATTATCTATAAAACTGAGGGTAAAGGTAACTGACAATATACTCAATTAATTGTCATCTTAAATTTTATTACTTTAATAAAAATTACTTGCGAATTATTAAAGACGAAAACATTTGTCACATGCAGACAATGGTTTATTTGCAAATAAATTATTATTAAACCTAAGAAATTTTATTATAAACAATGTATTCAAGTTCTATACATTCTATTAATACACCATATCAAAATTTGTTGACTTGGAGTAATAATACATAGCATCCAGAAATTTATTTATTCTTGTTTTTAATATAATTGTAGGTAGTACTTTAATAAATAAATATCATTTTGCAAATAATTTTACTAAAAGATAAAAATTAATATAGTAATTAATTAAATATATTGTCAGTTTCCTGTATCTTCAGTTTTATAAATAATACTAACGTAAATATTGAATTATTTACTGTTGGAACTAAAAAAATAGTACGTGTCTGTTGTCATATATTTACTGTAGGTTATTGTTAAAATAATAAATTTAAGTAATAACATTATATTTAAATCTAGTACACTTTATTAATACATAAAATAAATAAATGTCCAAATATGGTCTTAACTAATGTAATCATAAATTTATTTCTTCTTGCTGTTAATATATTTTTTTCAGAGGGTATGAGTACATTTGGGGTTGGGCTCGTAGTTCTTTACTTGTCATCATCTTCATATTTACATTTTTGGTCAATATTATTTGCCTTCTTTAATCTCTTGATTAATTCTAAATCTATTTGTCCATTTTATATTATCATACCTCCAAGATATTCAGAGGATGTAATTCTTTCTATTTTTATTTCCATTTATTTCTACTGTTTTCTTGTCTTCTTGCATCGTTTTATTATTATGGTTTTTTTACTAATATCAATCAATAAACAAAAATAATTTTATATGCCATGTAACGGGAGAAATTGGGTATGAAAATTTCGGAAAGTACCCCAAAAATAGCTATAGCCATGGAATTGACATAAAAAATTAACAAATGTTAACGATTTATCTTTCAAGCTAGCTTAATTTATTTTTATTATTATTTATAATTTCTGTTCAAGTAAACAAATATCAATTTAAATTAACAGATAATTATTAACTGGAACAGAAATTAGAATACCAAATAAAAATAAATTACCCTAACATGACAGATAAACCGTTAGACATTTGTTATTTATTTTGTAAGAATTGTATGCTCTACAACTTTTATTTGAACCTTTTTTACTTAAAATAATTAAGGAAGCAGGAAATTAGGAAAGTCTGATTTTATTTGTTAAAGTCCTATGTTCGGCTCTGCCTGTGTATAAATATAAAGACACAGTCTCAAAAATGCAGTTTCTGGACTAGTGATACAAAACTATTGTTTGAAATTTATATTTGTTTCTAAGTTTCATTAAATTTAAATCAGAAAAGTCCTCATGAAAGTGACATAGACTGATATAAATAAAGTTTAAATTATATTCCTCCTACATTTCCCTTGAACAATTTTGGCACGTTCCCTCCCACATAAGTTCCAACTCCACTCAATCTTACCTCATAACCAAAATTGCATTTCTTACAAAACTTTCCGGATCTTACTATCTTATCAAATTATTTCAACCCTCTTTGATACAATTCAATTATACGTCCCCGTCGCAAAGTAAAAAATTCATCTTTCAATATAACGTGAACGTGATGCATTTTCTTTCAAAACAACGACGTTGTTTGAGAAAACAAAGAGTGCGGTGCATTTCACCGCCCTAAGACAGGAAGTGAACGAGGGGGACATTACTACATCCTGCTGGGGGGAAAGAATACCATATCCGCATTTCCGTATTTCCGCACGGAGAACATAAACGGGGCTATCGATTTCCAGAGGAGGGGGAAAGTGTTAAAGGTCGGTTGGTCGATAATACCGTGCCGAATTTCTTACGAGTGAATTAAGGGAATTCTTTTAGCACCGGACGCTTTAAATTTGTAATGGAATGTCGTACTACGCAAAGAAAGATAAAAATCCAGAAAGGTAGAAACAAAATAAAACGCTTCTCAGTAGTTTTGATTCAAACAATACCCGTACAAAAAAAAAAGAAATAAAGCAATAACATTTATCTCTATTTCGGAATTAGAATGTCTCATTCTAGCACACTTATTGATGTTTGAATCAGCTTCATTCTTAAACGAAGTTTGGTGACATGTTATTTGGGATTGATATGACTGCAATAAATACACTAACAGGCCTATTCTGTAAAATATTCACTTAACGAATCGTTATCATAACGAAATCATTATTTCTACTTAACGGTAATCGTTATCTTCGTGTCAGTATTCTGTAACACATTTTAAAAAATAAATAATAACTTTATTTTCTAAAATCAAATTTAATTTTAAATGAAATATTTAAAATAATCCAATATCACTCACAAAACTTCTAGGTTAGATTAGTTCTGGTGGGAGTCCACTGTCAACCTGTCAGCTGTCAGACTTTCTTCTTCTTGTTTTGAGCTTTGCTAGAGCCACTACTACTATCTGTAGACAAATTGGGAAGCTTGCGCTAGGCGCTAGGAATAAAAACTTATTAAATTATTTTAATATTACCTTGCAAAAAATATAATATGACGGGTTTTTGAGATCACTATTTAACATAGTAGCAATTTTATTTTTACACGAATAAAAATACTCAATTATTGATAAAACGTTTAGGTAACGATTGATTTTTCTAGTCGTTAAAAAATAACAATATCGTTATCTTTTTTTCGTTATGTAGAATTAAATTATTGTTTACAGAATACCACTTTAACGATTATCGTTATAATAACAATATAACAATGCATAATGTCATAACGATCGTTTACAGAATAAGGCTATTAAACGATTTTCGTTATTATTTTAACGATATAACGTTTGAACGATTCGTTATGTCATAAAAATGCTTACAGAATAGCCATATAACAATCTAGGCCAGCGAACAGAATTATAAACACAAATTACTGTTACCAACCCCATTTTATACACCGATTTTTCTCACTTGAGCTTCATGTCTAAAACCTCAATAACTAACGCATTTAGACGCAAAATTGGTGGACTCACTCTGCTAACGTGAAGTGTCGCGAAATTCGAGAAGTATGAATTTCATTTTAGACAAAATTTTTGTGAAATATCGCAAATGTAAAATTGATACTTTAGATGTACATATTCGTTAATTCCAATGTTATTTTTATAATTTATTGATGATATTTACCTTTTCTTACAATGATTTTTGTTCTTAATTAATTATAATTCTACTTAATCTTAGGCATAATCGTAAATGGAGTAGTATTTTAGTTTAAGAATGAAATAATTCAGTATAAAATTTATAAATTTAGGTAATATCTTTGAATATATAATACATATAAGAATGGCAACGTAATGTATTTAGATTAAATATTTCGAGAGAAGGTGCCATCTATCCCTCCATATACGAATTATTTCTGAGTTAGTTCAAAAAATACATAATAGGTGGATGTTGCACAGTATTGCCACGTAGCTAGAACAGCAAGTTAAGATTTTATAAAGGTTTTTAAGTTTGCTACTGTAAAACAAGTATACATGTACATTGAAGATTCAAAATATATTATCTGGTTATTATGAAACAATATTTTTGAATTATTGATTATTGAATACCTCTAACAAATAGTATCTGGCAATGCTGTCAGCACGTTTTACCGTAGTTCATAGTTTTATGGTAGGAGTCACTAGCTATCTATAATAATTTTGTGAATAAAAAGAGACAAATATAGTATGTTGCTAGGCCATATACTTTGCCATTCTTATATGTATTATATATTCAAAGGTAATATTTTGAAAAATTTTGGATTACGAATACAAGCGAAAATTACGCTCCGAATATGAATAATTTAGGAACAAGTTGCAACCTTTTACTTACCACACGTGTAAACATGAAAAAATGAAGAAAAATTTATTCCAACTACGAACCAAATTTCAGCTCAGTAGACTATTAGAAATTCGGTTAAAATGGTTTGTAAAAAGTTGGAACATATACAGGGTGGTGACCGGAACAGCCGAACATAGGACTTTAACATGTAAAATCAGACTTTCGTAATTTCCTGCTTCCCTAATTATTTTAGATAAAAAAAAACTTCAAATAAAACTTGTAAGGCATCTGGATCAATAAACAAAATTAATTTTGTATGCATTGTAACGGCAGAAATTAGGTACAAAAATTAACAAATGTTAACGATTTATCTGTCAATCTAGGTTATTTTTTTTTATTATATGTAATTTCTGTGCAAGGGAACAAATATCAATTTAAAGTAACGGATAATTGTTAACTGGAACAGAAATTAGAAATAATGCCTAATAAAAATAAATTACCCTAACAGGACAGATAAACCGTTACGCATTTGTTATTTATTTGTCTCAATTCCATGGCTATTGCTATTTTTGAAGTGATTTTCGACATTTTCATACCTAACTCCTGTCGTTATAAGGCACACAAAATTAATTTTTTATTGATTCAGATGCATAATTTTATGCGCTACAACTTTTATTTGAAGCTTCTGTACCTAAAATAATTAGGGAAGCAGGAAATTACGGAAGTCTGATTTTACATGTTAAAGTCCAATGTTCGGCTGTGCCGGTCATCACCATGTATACAGACAGACAGACAGAAAACGCAAGTTAAATAAAAGAATGAAAAAAATATGTGATTTGTGATTATGATAAATAACTAAAGGTGTATAATTACGTACACAACTCGTTCGTACACAATTAAGGTAAAATACATAATTTTAAAATTAATTATGCACTGACCGGCACGGAAAACGGGCCATTTTTTTTTTTAAGAAATAAATGCTAATTTCTTTTTATTTGAGTACGTATTACAAAATGTTACCATTGCTATATGTTTATTAGGCTTCCTTGAAGTCACATCCATTACAAACTATTACAAACATTAGTAATTTACTCAAATATTCCTATTATTTCCGTATCACAACGAAATAATGAAATTCATAAAATGCGTAATTGGCGCTTATACTGGTTTTATTTGCTTCAATCATTTGTTGTATTACTTGTTTGTCATTTTAATGCGTTCGAAATGTCATTAAGCGCAGAAACTGTAGCTTTTATTGTCGCATTACTTGAAGATGGAAGAAATCAACATTACGTTGCTAACACATACACGTAGCACGAAGTACTGTTCAGCGCGTTTACTCGCGTTTTTTGGAAACTGGATTGTACTGTAGAAGACCTGGATAAAGTCCTCGAAGACGCACCACTAATCGAGACGACCGTTTTATTGTTTCGACAACACTCCGAAATCGCCATGCAACTGCTGTGGAGACCCGAAACACACTACAAGAAGTACGAAATGTCAATGTAAGTGAACGTACTATTCGAAGAAGATTGGAAGAAGCAGGACTTCGAGCAAGGCGGCTCTGTAAGGGACCAGAAGTCCTCCGACAACACCGAGTAGCTCGATTGCAATTTGCTAGAGATCACATAAATTGGTATGAAGGCGATTGGAGTCGATTATTATTTACGGACGGGTCAAGATTTTGCTTGAGGTCTTCAGATGGACGTGAAAGAGTGTGGCGACGAAGTGGAGAACGTTACGCACCGTGTACTTTCAGCAACACGGTTAGTTTCCAAGGAGGATCAGTTATGGTGTGGGCTGGGATATCTATTGAGTCCTGAACGGATTTATACATTGTACCTAGGGGATCACTGACCGCCGATAGGTACATTAGAGAAATTCTAGACGAATATGTAGTCCCATATGCTCCTTTTATAGGTGATAATTTCATACTATTGCATGATAATGCGCGTCCACATGCCACTGCAATCGTGAACGACTACTTAAATGACGTTAACATCCATCGTAAGGTATGGCCAGCGCGGAGTCCGGATCTGAATCCAACTGAACATTTGTGGGATATACTCGGCAGAAAAAATCGGAATCGTGTGCCTGCTCCCAGCATCTTGTAACAACTTCAGAAAGCACTTTTACAAGAGTGGAATGATATTCCTCAAGAGGACATTAGGCAGCTCATCTGTAGTATGCCTCGACAAATAACTGAGGTTATACAGGTTCGCGGGGGCAATACGCGTTATTAGTTTGTAATTTTAACATTTATTATGTCTTTATTCATTATTATTCAACACATTATTTAATGAATTAAAATTGTAAATTTGGCCTAAATTTGTGTTTTTTGATAATAAACAACGTTTAGATACCTAAAACTATCTTTTAATAATGCGAATTATACTTTTCCATACTCTAATTAAAAATAATACATAATTATACAAACTAAAGGAGGGATATAATTAAAAAAAAAAATGGCCCGTTTATCGTGCCGGTCAGTGTATTATTTTGGAAAATGAAAAGCTAAATACATTCGTATTTTATAAGTGCAACCAAGACTAGTCTATGACGTATTGTACGACGAAATTGCCTTGTATACAAAACTGTATGAAATCTACCGGTAATCACGTTTCCACTACCAATACCATTTGATTCATACGAACATCAAACTATGACGTGAAGCTGAAGTAATCATAATTGTTGTACACCAAAAAATTCTACTAATGGTAATTAAACAGAGAAAATAGTATAAAACATCCGGTATTCAAGAACTCATTTGTTCGCACACTCGCCGCTACGCGCTCGATTCTGAATTTAGTAAACTATTCCTTTTTTCGGTATTTAAAATTAAATCGTCCATCGTTCATGCTTCTGATTGTTACTAAAATAAATGTATTTCACAGTTTATAATATAATTACTAAAGTGAGGTTCCTTGACTACCAAGTATGTCGTGCTGTCACATGTAACAAGTGAAAAATTCAATAACTTTAAAGAAATTTTATGGCTCAGTTGGTAAAATATCTTACTGAACAAAAAAACCGTGTTTCTTTCACAAACATTCTTTCTTCGGTAATAAATAATTTTTAAACAGGTTCATAATACAAATTCTTTATTTAAATTTAATGTAGAAATATGCTTAGGGGATTCGCTCACGCTACAAAATATAAAGATGTAGAATGTAAATGAAAAGAAATACATCATCTTGTCTTCCACCAAAAATTGAATATGGCGGAACGTCCATATGACAGATTATTTATCACAATTTGAATTATTATCTTGTCATAAAGTGTTTAAGCAACTTCATTTTATTTCTAAATTTTGTATTTATTAATATTTATTAGTTCTTTTTTTCCTTTCAGAAAGAAATTTATGCCAATAAATAATGTTTTTCAAGAACTGCCACGAAATATTGTTTGTATTATTGAAGTATTAATAAAGCCTACCTATATTTATACCGGATGCCTATTAAAAAACGAATCGTGTTCGAAATTCAATAACTCCGGAGTATACTTGTGTTGTGATATCGATTGCAAGCAAAGGGTTGAAAAGTATTCCTAACAAATTTTAAACATTTATATAGAAAAACAAGTGATTACGATTTTTTAAATTTGCCATTCAAATCTACTATTACACATTGATAATTTTATAATTAACTTAAAATAGCTTTTATAGCAATGGCGATAATAACAATTTTTTCCCTAAGTAGAATTAAAACAAACCCTTATCGTGGCTGCTGAAACAATTTGCAGATTCTACTGTAGTGCTGAGGTTGTCCGTTCTAAAATTTACATTATTTGGATCGTTTTTTATATGGAGCATTTTCAATATTAACCGCTTGTTCAGGTTCGGTTCTCTGTCTATAACCAGGACCCTATCGAAGTCGAAAGTGTATTGAATTTCGATGCAGTGTTGTGTAAGGGCACAATTTCCAATTTTAATTTATAAAATTTTGGACGATAACATTATGTTTGAACAAATATATTTATATATTTTTATTTATTTTTAACGCCTTAGTCTGTAAGTATAAACACTTTTTTTAATGTTAATAAAACACGTGTTAATTTATGGTTTCCACCAGTTTGCCCTGATGTAGCTGTAAGTGGTAGCGAAACGTTGGCTTCAGATTAAATAAAAAAAATTTGGAATGCAATCCTATTTATTTTTTCATCTAATCAACAACACAGTCGTTTATTCCGTATTACAAAAAAAAATCGAATCTCAATATACTCCGGAGTTATGGAGTTTCAAATATGATTCGTTTTTTACTAGCCACCTGGTATAAAAAATACAAATATCTAAGTAAATACTTCAAAAGAATTTCATCACGACACATTACCCATTACTCGGTGTGCCAATCTGCTTTGTCACAGATGTAATGAGGCGGTACAAAATAAATAACATTTTATAATCTTTTCTAAATTATAGTTTCAGGAATAATATTTCAACTTGTTATCTTTACAAAGTAACGTCCAGTTTCACTAGTTTACAACTTCTGAGTCAACTCCCATGGAGCCCTCGCCAGAAGTCGGCCATCACAACAAGTAACCACAGATGCGTTTCGCACTTATTGGTGCTCTTCAGTGTGGTGTAACCTGTGGTCTCTGTCCGGTACACAGTGAGTGGACTCCTGGAGCAGAAACAATGACTCGTTGTGCTGGCGGTGATTATTTATGTAAACTAGTGAAACTAGACGTAACTTTGTAATTTTTATTATATTGTTGTTTCACGAAGAAATTCGCAATTTGCTTTTTGCAGTTTGCACTTGTATTATATGACTCTCTCGGTAGAGGGCTCAGCTGCTATTGACATACCTCTACAGGCCTTTTACTATCGTACATGATCATATGATCACCGCCAGCACAACGAGTCGTTGTCTCTGCTCCAGGAGTCCACTCACTGTGGACCGGACAGAGACCACAGGTTACACCACACTGAAGAGCACCAAAAAGTGCGAAACGCGTCTTTGGTTACTTGTTGTGCTGGTCGACTTCTGACAATGACTCCATGGGAGTTGACTCAGAAGTTGTAAACTGGTGAAACTAGACTTAACTTTGTAATTTTTATTATATTGTTTGTTTCAAGGAGAAATTCGCAATTTGCTTTTTGCAGTTTGCACTTGTATTGTTAGTCAAAATTCTATTTCGAACTAGTAATCATCTTCTATTAATTGACTGTTTAGTCTAGCTGTCAGTGACCTTTGGCAGTTATTTGTTGACAGTTGTCTTTAAGTTATTAAGCATACGTGAGCGAGACACAGGACACCATGAGTGCCATATGATAAGACTTCACCCTGCGTCCTTAAAATAATCCTCTCACAAGGGAATGCTTTGTTTTAAGTCTGTATTAGAAACTGAAGCGGAAGACATGCAGTCTTGAGTTTTAGGTTGAGCGCGTACTAGACTCTAGTACGCAAGTTTACAATGTAACAGTTTAGTTTATGTTTTTAATTATGTTTAGTGTAATCAATAATAATAAGTTTAGTGTAAATATTAATCATGTAAATAAAGAAAAAATTGTTTAAATACCAAATTATGTCTGTGTCCATAATGTAAGTGTTCATCTGTCATCAAAGATAAGTGTGAGTGTGTGTGTTCCTCCTACTTAATCAAGTCGTGGTCGACCATCCAAGCGACCACCAGTCAGTTAAAGTGGTCATGGTTGGAAAAGCAGTAAGTCCACCAGCATATGCTTCGGCCGTTTCACTCCCCTCGCGTTACACAGGTATCAGTAATGATGACATACTCGTACCGTGCGTACATTTAGCAGGCGTCACTTCACAGGCACTCATTGCTGGCGTTAAAGACTGCGCCACAGGGTCAATATTATGCCATTTAAAATTCGAAATAGTTTTGGAGTCGGTCAGGATCGAATCCAGTTCCACAGGTTCGCGACAACTATAGATACACAGGCACAGCGGTCACGAGTTAAAAAAAAATTATAATTAAATAAACCACGGTGGTTAACCTGAAACAGTGAATTCGTTAAACAACTGAAAAAATGTAACACAAAAAATAAATAAACCTCGTTTCACGTTTCAATGTTAAATCCTTAAAATACAGCACAAAACACGAATATTTGAGGCTAAAAAAAACATTTACACAACCATTTGAACCCTTTTCAGGGATTCCTTGTGCGTACGCCTGATTCTCTCTCCATAAATAAAACAGTATCTTTACGTATAAAATAAAATTTAAAATTGAAACTAGAGTATAAAGTTTTATAGTGATCCCTCTTGGTCATTCACGATTCATCCTCAGGCTATTTACTTTCCTTAGAATTTCCATAAAACTCCACACAGCATCGCCAAGTGTTAAGCCATCAACATGAGCGGAGGCTCTCAAGTAACCGACGAGTGTTTGGAAACGTCGAAGAAGAGACATCAAAGTAACGATGAGATAGGGTTACATTGTCGCAGCATCGCAGAGAATTCATGGTATTTCTCTGGCATGTCGGGTAGCACGACAATTTGACAACTTGGCGACAGAGGAACGCAAAACGAACATTTTTACACAATTAATAACGATAGTACACTCTCCGAAACAAAGTAACGTACGTAAATTAATCGAGAAGACAACGAGTCTTGTTTACATACAAAAAAAATCTGATGTGGCCAGCACAATACCTTCCGTCAATCCTGTGTATTATGTACAAATTCAAAATAATGTTACTGCACGCGCCCATACATAAATTGTCTTGCAAAAGATCCTATATTTCCAGTAAAGTTATTTCATTAACAAACTATGCAAATTGCACTTGACACTGACATTTTCTTCTTCTTCTTTAGTTTTTCCCATTCGTTAGGGGGTCGCCATTTTTTATTTTCTTCTGCCACTCATTTTTGTTTTGCGTGTCATTCCTCATTCAGTTCCTTTTCCCTCAAGTCTTCTACAATACAGTCTTTTCATCTTATATATGGTCTTCCTATGTTTCTTCCACCTTCTATTAATATATTCATCTCTCCTCATGACATGTTCAAACCAATGTAATCGTCTCTCATATATCTAGAAACTTCTAACACTAGAGTTACTTCCCTTATTCTTTCATTGATTTACATTTTATTGATACTGACATCTGTCAATTTGAATTACCTGAAAATATTAGCAGTTTCCATGGTTAAGTTAGCATAGCTGGCTGAATTTTGAAATTTATGTGAAATTTATTATTTGTATTCTTCTTTAATTCTATATCTGTTGAATAACAAATATAAAATGCAATCAATCGTATAGATAATAATATATTCTTTAAGTTATAATAACAT
The DNA here is from genome assembly GCA_951394225.1 of Harpalus rufipes. Classification (NCBI taxonomy): domain Eukaryota; kingdom Metazoa; phylum Arthropoda; class Insecta; order Coleoptera; family Carabidae; genus Harpalus; species Harpalus rufipes. Next base: position 9,461,453 of record OX596283.1, read on the forward strand.
TTAACTGATTTTTTCAAGAAAAACTGTTAAAATCTTCAAATGAGGGTACTTCCGGCCGACCAATTATAACCAAAATCTAAACAGGTCTGCATATGGTTGTAAGGAACAGGAATACGCAAGAATTGTAATTTTTGGAATTCTAGTATTGGAGATATCATCCACGAAAAAGCGGTCACATACACACACACATACACACACACACACACACACACACACACACACACACACACACACACACACACATACAGACATCATCGTAAAAATAGTAAAATCGTATTGTAAAGACCCTAAAACGTGCTTATTCAATGAAAACTCACCACCGAATTTTTTGACCAAAGACAATACCTTCCTTACCTAGAGGTGACGGAAGGTAAAAATATAAGGCTTGGAATAATTTTTCTCACTAAAATTTACAAATACAGTAGACCGTCTAAAATTCGTACGTCAAGAATTCAGAACGTCAAAAACCCGAATGCTCTACTAGTCTGACAATAAAGCAATTCGTTACCGAAGAAATAAATTCTGTGTTTCTATGAATTATATTCATTTTTTGGTTATATTAAATACGTTTTCAAAATACATAATTCTGTTTTTTGTTTAAATACTTGTAAACTAATTACGTATTATCATTTTGATGAAAAAGGTATGTATGTATTCGGAAAAATCAAAACCCATGATGGGTCCCGGCACCAATTAGCCCGGATTTTCGTCGCTCTCCTCTAGTCATTTCAAAAAAATAAATAAAAATTAAGCATTGAAAATTCAAAATAATTTAAATTCCATTGAAAACATGGTAAAATGTAATGTAAATAAGATATCAATTTTTAAATTTGTAAGTCTAGTTTCAAAAATTAATGGTGACACTGAAAAACGGGCCACTCGAAATATCTTTTTTATTTATAATTATTTTTTTAATGTTCTCTATATATTTGTAAACTAGCCTTAGGGGCACACAAATCACAAATCATGGTATTTGGTGTGATGGTAGCCGCTTTAACCGAAAGTGACATTAACTTTCATATTTCAAATGGGACACGCTATATATTTTTATATATTCATGTATTATACAACAAGACGATTGAAAATTCTCGATTATACGAAACGTGTTGCCTGGAAACATCACGAGACCGAAGGTCGAGTGGTATTTCCATTAGGCAACTCGTTGAGTATGTCGAGAATTTTCTATTGTCGAGTTGAATACAGGTAGACTATATCATGAATAAAAAATAAATTAAAAATTAAATAGTAAATTTAACGTAGACCTGTGGTCAATTTTATTTTGACACAAACGTCAAACTATGTACTACATAACCTATCTTTTTAAATATAGTTGTAGTAGTATGTAATATTACATTGAAATGCTCATATTTCAAAATAAATGTTTGTATTTCAAATAAACTAGCAACAATGCAGTTCCAGATTTGTGATCCAAATAATTATTTGTTTACTTGTCAAATTTTTACTTCCATAATTCCTTTCTGTCAAACAATAGATGCGTTCAATTATTTGTTTTGGTGCACTTGGAGCAGTCAGTGTGATTTTAAATGTCTATTTAAAGCATACAACGCACGATTTTCCTCCTCAAAGTGTAACTACAGATTCATTTATACTCGTATACTCGATACTGTGATCGAATAAAAAAGATCATGTCCGTAAATATAATTAAAAATGACATTGCTAGTTCTGAGTACATAGAACAAAACCAAACGCACTTATAAGTGAATATACGAAGGTAGGTATATTCGAATATACCAAGGTTCGTATATTCGTTCACCATGGATACTCAATAATAACCGCTGTAATACGTGGTAGCTAAGGAAAAACACACATTCTTATTGGTTTATAACTTAATGAATGATATAGTCAAAGATATGCTTGAAGAAATAAATTTTCAAAAACGTAAAAGAAAATATTAATAATTGGCTTGGTAAGCCATATCAAGTAGGCTGTTACAACAAAATGATCATTTTTTTGTAACAAAACATAGAAACTTACAAAAATAACTTACTATTAATGCCCGTTTGCGCTAACCCTTACATTTTATGCTAAGCTTAAACAAAAAATGCCAATCAAAATTTTGACAACAATATGCATTTATTCATTTGACGTTTCGATACGATATTGTAAATTTACATTATTTCTCATTACTATCTCAACTGTTTTCACAGCCTACCTGATATCATGGCTAAGCAATTTAATTATTCGTAATTTTGTCTTACGTTTTTGTAATTTATTCAATAAAAATTCACTTCAAGCATATCCTTTAAATTCGTAATTTTACGTACATTCCAAATATATAAAATATATAGCGTGTGCCACTTGAAATATGAAGGTTAACACGACTTCAGCTTAAACCAAAAGCGCTACCATCATACCAAATTCATTTATTTGTGAGCCCCTAAGCCTAGTTTACAAATATATCAAGAGAATTAAAAAAATATTATAAATAAAAAGTTGTTTGAGTGGCCCGTTTTTGAGTGCATATGATAGAGATATCGAAGTTCTATTAATAGGAAAATAATATTAAAAAAAAATTATTAAGTACAACTGTATTTTTTAAAATAAATTTTAAGTATAAGGAATAATGACAAATATTAATTTCAAGATAATTAACCTAATGAATTTGTTTTAAGCAGCCCAGTTATAATCTTGAAAAATGCTTGGTTACTAAACTCACGATAAAATATTGATTTTCAGTCAAGAAATATAATTAATTTAAAAGAAAGAAAACACACCCTAAATGAGATAAGATTACACTGATTCCTCTTTCGATCATTTAATACACGCAGAGTGAAAAATATAACATAAAATTAACATAAAATGATCATTTCTACTTTAAATAATAACCCGCCTTTATACAGACAATAAATAAAACATCGTATTTGGCTATTTGGGTCAGTAAACAAATGCTATAAAGAAATTTTATGGAATACATTATCTAAACTTTTTTCATTATGAGCATTACTATTCTAACATTTAAAAATTAAATATTGCTATGAATTACTCGAGAAAAGACTAATATCTAATGTTGAGCTGCTTGAGCTACTATGTAATAGTATTTTACTTTACAAGGCAGGTAAAACAGTTTTTACTGCTGAAAGGAGGAATAATTAGATGCTTACTAGGAGTAGATAAGTACTCATCTTGTAAACCGCTTTTCAAAGAACTTAAACTACTTACTATAACTGATTTCTACATACTCGACATTTGTCTTTACATATTTCAAAATAGAAATAAATTCAAACTTAACTTAGACATCCATAATTATCATACTAGAAACAATAATAATTTCCGTATACCTAAATCTAGATGTAAAATAATTAAAGACTCTCCTGATAGGATTGGTTTATCACTTTTTAATAAACTACCAGAGAACATCAAAAACTCGAAATCTGACAAACAATTTAAAACAAACTTAAAACAATTTTTGTACATAAATAACTTTTACAATGTAAATGAATTTTTGTACTAGTTAAGAAAATGACGTTTTCTATACACTGTAATATGTGTCTACAGAAATAAAAGATTTATTATTATTATTATTATTATTATTATGACGGGCGAGCCTGTCAACTCCTTGAGGCAGTAACATAGTTACCTGGCAAATATTGTACAATATTTTATTACTCACTTGCAAATCAAATTTAAATTTATAACCTAAACCTGTCAGTAGCAATGGACACTTATTTTTAATATGTATGACAAAAACAAAACACAATTTTCACATGTCAACAACGTTACTAACGTGGTAACCAACTTGTAAAAAATTATTCGTTAGCAAACAATTTTACAAGTTAGTAACTAGTAAAGATTAATTTTCTAAATTAGTAGGCGGTATCAATAAATGAAGTTTACAGGTGACTAACAAATAAAAGGGTTAATAATACACTACATTTTATTTTTCAACTGTTGTGTGTTAGGTGTTAACAATTACTCCAAATCTCAAACAACATTTATTCTCTTACACAACCGACGTGGTTTGTAAGGTAAGTAAGGTTCATACTGTCGAATTTGAGAGCAAACTGATATATGTGTATGTGCGCTTTATGAACTTTTGTACGATGTGTAACATATAGGTACTTCACACATGTACTCGTAGTTTTACAATCTCAACACAACATTCAGTAATTCTAATTATTTATAACTATGTAACTATGCTGTAGTTACAGGAAGTTCTTTGAAATAGAAATCTGACTCATTGTTTGTAGCATGAAACTCGAGATTCAGTAATCCCTCTAACTTTGTTAGTATGAGATATTCCTAGCTCTCGTGTGTTATACAAAAGATCAAATAACATCGTACTTAAAAGCGAAGCTCATCTTATGATTAAAATTTATATTATTAATTTGTTAATTTATTATTTGAATGTGTGAATGCATGGTAACGTAATTTACTTGACTTCACTTCTCATGAGATTGATATAACCCATGACTATCTAAATATAAAAACTTTGTTGTTTCACTTTCATATGTTTTCATTGTACAGGCTGTCTGCCGTAAGCGGGCCAATACAGCATTTTTTTAATGGAATGCTATATTCAAAGTGGTACCATTTAAAAGATTTTTTTATCTGAATATAAAAGTTCATTATCGCTACATGCCTCTAAAATTAAAAACAAAAGTTATTACAATATTATACTTCTTATTTTAACACAAATATGACATTGATGCTATGGAAACAACAAAAAATAACATTAAACAAAGAACAATTTACATTTTGTATATTTATTTTCATTATTGAGAGATACTATCAATAAAATGGAAAAATATACTAATGATGAATTATTAGTTGTAATGGTTAACATTTTTTTTTAAGTTTTACTCATACAAACCATTTTTATTAGCAATTTTTTATTTGTTCTTTGATCAGTGTTAGTTAATAATTAATTTCGTTATTTGGTTTTGTTGTTTCCATAGCTTTCGCTGGCTTCCCTGACGTGCTTATATACGCGGCGTCATGTCTCTCGAATCTTCTCCATATTTCCATCGAGTACAAAGGATCACACCACCGGATGTAATTAAGCTAGTATGAACGCGTATGAGTTATTCCACCGAGGGGATTACGTCATCGCTCGGGAATATCCTACCAGTAGCGGCGCTCGTATACTCTTAATTCAAGGGCGCACGTCACACAACTAATTTTTAATGACAATAACAGTGTGTGGATTGTCAAAAATTTCCTTCGCAATATTCTGAAACTAGTAACATATCCGTTAAATAACTTAAGAAGATTGACAACTTTTGTTACTGTCAACTTTGATGCAGAATACTGGTTAAATGGTGCACTTTCGGATATAGGTCAGTTTAGTTAAATCATCTTATTTTGTGCCTAGGAATCTGTGGTTAAGCCATTTTCCCCTATTTTAGAGACAGTCCGAATATCAAATAAACACAAGCTTTGTACTTTACTATTGTTAAAGCGTTAATTATAGTTGTTAGACATTAGACTTGCACAAGTGAGATCAATACTCATCACACATGTATTCATTTACCACACACATCCGCCATTTGCATCGCCCATCGACCGTATAGCATATCACATTTCCTAGCTGAGTAAAAATTTCATTTCAATTTGTGTTTCATTTGCATGTCGCTGTAATTAATTTATAGCGAATTCAGTTAGTCGGCATTGGCGACATTTGCAGCTGACATTCAATGCCCTCTCCTTCCGGTCAGTAGGATCCTGTGTCCGTAGTCCAACCGGAGCATCAGTGGCGTCCGTGTCCATGTCCGGCGTGGAGTTAATGGTGGGTTAATGTCCCATCTGCCATCTAAAATCGCCTCTTCCACGGGCCATTCAGAGGGAAATTGTTATATTTCTGAGGTTGGATTTTAAGTATTTGCAGACGGAATAATGAAATAGTATATTATTCAATAAGCATATAATGTATGCTATTACTCATGCGAATATAATACTGTAATTTATCCACAATTGTCAAATAATAGCATAACAGTGACATATTTGTATTGAAAAATAAGTAGAATTTTTCACTGACAAATGCAAAAAAAAATTGTTTACATAGACAAATCTAGTTACCGTTGTTGTTATAACAAAATTATGAAGTGAACAGAAAATCTTAAAACTGACTCTTCAGCTACAGTTTAAGCTTAAGAAGAAAATAAAAGTATTAAAAATGAGAAAACTAGTATAATTTTGGCTTTTTATGTGGAAAGAATTACTTATTAAAAGTAATTTTACTTGTACTCTTTGAAAAGTAGGATTTGAATTTGACATAACAATTGAATAATATTATTCCCTCGAACTGTCAATATTATTCAATTAGCAACAGTAACGAACAAACTGACAAAAATCGGTTGAATTATGGGTATATTATTTGACAGTTGTGGATAAAAGATATTTCTATTTTGATAATGACTTAATTTTCATTGGTTAAACATAATGGATTGTATATTTTAGTTCATCCTATGCCTAAAACCAATAATTTCGGAGATTTTCACCATTTTTCTCTAAATTTATATATTTAACTAAAAATTAATTCTAGTATACCATTGATATTGTTTTTTGAATAAGGAACAATTGTGGTAATGATAGTATTTTCATTAGCCAGGTTATTATTAATAACAGAGGGATTAAATAAATTAATTTATTAATATGAGTCTCTCGCAAGAAGAACTTACGAATATGGTGTATGCTGGTCAGGCCAGGCGTCACCTCACGGGCACTCAATGCTGGCGTGGAGAGTGCGCAAGAAGAACTTACGAATATGGTTTACGCACTTGAAGAAGCGGCAACAAACCCTCTTTTGGCATCAAGAATTTATGCACAACGGTTTCCGGGAAGAAGACATCCAAATCCGCGTTCTTTTGAAAAACTAAGGGAAAGATTTGAAAGAACTAGTCATGTTCAGTACAACAAAAGAGGGTTTTTCCGCTTTTCCAAATGCGTACACCATATTCGTAAGTTCTTCTTGCGAGAGACTCATATTAATAAATTAATTTACTTAATCCCACTGTTATTAATAATAACATGGCTAATGAAACTACAGTCATTACTGCAATTGTTTCTTATTCAAAAAACAATATCAATGGCATATTAGATTTAATTTTTAAGTGAATATATAAATTTAGAGAAAAATGGTGAAAATCTCCGAAATTATTGGTTTTAGGCATAGGATACCCTTAATAACATATGAAGATAATACAAAAATACACACAACTGAATAATAAAATATGGGGTGTTCCATTTGAAAATGACGAGTTATGGTCATTTGAAATTGAGAAAATTTGATTCGCTTTATTGAACAGCCTGTATAATTACATTTAAAAAAAAATATGTCAGAACATAGAGTATAATTACAGTTATACTGAAAAGAAAATTCTTAATTCTTACTATTAAAATAACTTCAGTAAGCCTTTATAAAGCAATGCGTGTATTCGGTCTTTTTTAGAGAAAAAACGGAATAACTTGGCAACGCCGTGGAAAACTAAAACAAAATTCATATGTTCGTATAGGTGAATGAAATACAATTCAAAATATATAAAAATATATAGGGTGTTCCATTTAAAAAAAGACAAACAATTCTCGCCGAGCCGTAATGCAACATCCTGTATATGTGAAAATAATTTTACGTTATGCTACTTGAGTAGACGAATAAATTCTGTTAATAAACTTATGCTGTATTTCTAACGACAAGGGAGATATCGAAGACGGCGATTTCGGTGACTCACCCTGTATAATGTTGAATTTTGGTATTTAGCTATTAGTTTTTAGGATTTAGAACGAATTTTCGTAAAATATAACTCCAAAAGGTAGATACACTAATGGCATCTGTTGGTTTACATAAGTACACTTGAGAACACCAATTAATAATTATGCATTAAATAATTCTAGTGGTACCTACGAGTACCTATGTTTTATAATTGATAACTTTGAACTTATGTATATACTGACACAACTGTATGTTATCATTACCGAAATCTACTAATACTAACACACCCAAAAATGAGTAATAAGCTTATATTTAAATTAACGATATCGCACTGTAAATATTTTATTTAAATATTTTTCCTGAATTTTTAAAAATATAATCCTGACTTTTCAATTTAGTCCTTTTAATTTATGAACGGAATAATCGATAATAATAATATTATTATTATTATTATTATTATGTAATGCTACCTTACAGGCAAAATGCCCAATTACAGGGTAAGAGTATTAATTTGTGCGGCTATATTATTCTTTTAATAAAATACGCAAATGGCAATTTGGTTCATTTAAATTTCAAATAAAATTACATATAATTTTGCAGTGACGCAAATATTATAGTATGCAAATAGCATGGTACGCAGCCAATATTGAACCAATAGGTAAATAGAAGCCGCTTTTTTTATAAAACGGTAAAAGCATATCTATACAAATATTCTATTTTATTATTTACTAGCTGTACCCGTTGCAAATTTTATGGTTTATTCTGTTCACATCTGTATGTCATACAAATTTGTAAATCTATAAATAATGAACAAAATCGCACGAAAGATGGCACTCTATGTATAATTTTCAAGAATAGATGTGTTTTTGTTACGCTTTTACAGATTTACAGATCTGTAAGACTTACAGATGTGAACAAAATCGACGCATAAGTTACAGATGCCAAATCTAAAATTTTGATCCCAAAAAAGAAGAACAACTGTTAGTAACTTTGGGAATTTTCGTTTTCAACTGTTAAAATCTAGTAACTGTGAATTTTGTTTGTTATTGTTCCCACATCAACGTCAAACGTTTACATTAATACCTAGTAAATAATCACCAAGTAAGTATATAATTAGCAATAGAATATTTAACTACAATAATACGATTGTATAATTAAAATAAAATTGAAGAAACGGTGGAGAAGTGCGAATTTCACTAGTGACGAAAAATTATATTTACACTGCAACTTGTTGACGAGAATAACCACATTGGAGAAAATAAAACTACAAATGCAAATTCGAATAAAATAAAAGAAAAAACGTTGGAAAACATTGCCAAACAATTTAATAAATGCCAAAGTATTTTTTGATAGAACCTTTCTAAAAAATTCCCTTCCAATAAATTATTATGAAAATGTTCAGTACGTTCGTATATTATTCTGGGAATATTGTGTAAATTCAATATCATCTAGATCATATATATATATATATATATATCGTCATCGCCATAACCAATTGACAGTTTTACTTAAGGAAGCGTTAAGTGGCCAATACCGGATGCGTAAGTTAAGGCTACTTAACTTAGTTTAAGTGTTGAAATTTGACTAGTGCAACGAATTTTTTAAGGGCTACTTAAGAATATTAAGGAACCCTTAGCGTTTAAGTGATCGTGGTACAACCGGGCATAAGTACGTGAAATATTAATTGTCTCCTAGTAATAACAAATATTTTGACGTATAAATGCTATCGTACAAGTTTCGATCGTACAAATGTCGCACAAATTTTTAGAATTGTGCTTTTATAAATGAGTGCGCAAAAAAGGCATAGCAAACTGACATTGTTACATCCCATATAATGAGCCAAATGACCAGAAGTTGTTTACATATGATGCATTTTAATTACAGTCATGTTCGCGAATACTAAATACTCAGTATTTGTTGATTACCAGCTCTACTCTTCAGTATTCAGTATAAACAAGATTGTAACCCTAACCTCTCAACCTAATTCCGAGTAAACAGCTGATAATACCATAATCACATTTGCCGCACGGGTACACAATAATTGATCAATTGCATTAGTATAATTCGCATATTGCATCCAGTATTAAATTCTCTCCACTACATTTAATTTCTAACTTTCCAGCGAAGCGTTCGCTAAATTCAATCTGCGGCAAGTACGCGTTGGAGAGAAGCCCAGGAGGGTTACAAGAAAATAACTGTTAATCTTCAAGTTGGTGCGACGAGGTGCATCCACGCTGCGTTGCCCACCGCATGCAAAATTCAATCAAGCAGTTATCGCAAGGAGACGACGATGGAAAATCCAATGAAAAACTTTGCCTCCAACAGAGGATCTACGGATGGAAATAAGAAACTTCCACTTGATTTTTCTATTTGGGAATGGTGACTCAGTAGATTCAAATGATTTTTGCAAACTTTTAGAAAGAAGTTGTAACGTATGTTCTTAAAGTTTTGGCACAAATTTAAACAATTTTTTTTTTTTGTAGTATAAAGTGCATTTACTTATACATATAAATTGACAGATAGCTTGTCCCATGTATATTTTCTGTGCCGACATGGGAGTAACCGCCATATTGAGCCGGGGCAGCAGGCGGGAAATTTAAATGTACTAATATTCGAATCTTAGTAATTTTGAAATTAATTACTTGAAAGAAATGTATATTTATTAAATGTAAACATTTTTTTTTATAAAATGGGAGTAATTAATAGATAAATGAAACAATATTTATTGTAAAAATAGATTTTATTGGTGGCAAATAGAATAACTTTTGATATATTTTTTCTTTTTTTTTCACCAGTTATTTTTTCAGTACATACTTTCGCTAGACTGTACAATCTAATTTTTGTGTAATAAAATGCTATTGTTTGAATAAGTATTTTTATGTGCGGCTCTTCGACAAGAGCAGTGTCAAAAAAATGCACCATTATTCTTAACTTGTCACTGTTCACACGCAACGAAAAGGATATTTAAATAAACAACAAAAATGTCTAAAATAAACTTACAACCAACAAATAAACAATACTTGAATGCTGACACCAAACACAAACACGTGAAGGATGAATATGAATACACAAAAATGGCGAGTAAACGACAAAATCAAACTAGCGCGTCTCTACCGTTGCCATAGTATTACGATCACGTGACGTATGACGTTATTTCAATGAAGCTGATTGGTCAGAAAGTTGTAAAACATAGAATGGTAGGACCTCAGGCATGATTGACATGTTGAGTAATCCTAATTTCCCTTTAGCATCTTTACCCTTTCGATTCCAATTATATTTTTCTAGTTTGACATGGTCGGATTAAAATAGCGGATGGCTAAAGACGATGAGACCTAAGCCTCTCCTTCCATAAAATAAATTACTAATGCTTACAAGTATATAATCTTACTTATTTTTGACTTATGCCCCTCAAAAATACTCACCATTGAGTAAAATTTTCAAAATTTTCAAAAGTCTAATTTATACTTTTAGATACATTTTAACGCGCTAATTCTAAATTTTCAAATCCCAAATATATTTTTTTTGGTTTTTGAGATATTTGTGTTCAAAGTAACCCTAATAATTCAATTTTTGGGCAATACACAAATACCCAAAAATAGGCCTAGCGTACAAATTTTCAAACATTTTGAAAAATGGATACAGTTTTTAAAACAAATTAACTCTAAATAGCCAAAAAATCTAAGGTGTACCCCTTGTGATTTTTGTAATTTTCAGCGATTTCAGTATTTTAGCTGTAACAAATTTGTCCGTACTCAAAGGGTTAATAATGCTGCATCCAATATAAGTACGAATACAAAATAATATGAGATATAAATATCATATTTGCATCTTATTTCATAAATTTATCGTTCTTTGTCCTATTATGAAAGTATGAATTTATTATTTTATATTTACTTTGCAAATACCACTTTAATGAGTTCTCTTAATAGAAATTGCATCGTAATATGAAATTCCATTTTGATTAAAATTTGCTGCAGTAGACTTAATTTCTTTCCATTCTGAACATTTTAAATTAATAGGTAGCTACTTGCATATTACATGAAATATGCACATCGCACCAAAAAGTTTAGAAATATGAATGAGGTTTAATGTGCACGTAATAGTTCTCGTATATTCAACGAAAATGAAGCAACAGTTTTCTAGAAGGCAGACGAGATGGATATTAATGTAATCATAATTACTGCTGGATTCACAAAGTTACAAACTAATTTTTATTACAAACGATAATTATCTGGATAATGAATTACCACACTTTTCTAAAGTTTCTTTCTTATTATGTCAATTAAGAAGATTGCTACCAACTCGTATGAATTATAAGATTTTATTCTTTGTCGGAGGATAAAGTTAATTTTGACGATTTTTATGAGAGACGTATTTTTTTCATGTTATGGCTATCTTGTTGTTCCTAGTAAAAACATAAACTTTCTACGCCAATCGAGAAATAAAGAATGAAATTGAAATTTTTTAGCAAAAACAACCTGTCCATTTTTCTTTTTACCTAGGAGAGGTATTGGATTCATGCATCCGATTATAACATTTTTACGATGATGTCTGTCTGTATGTGTGTGTGTGTGTGTGGATGTGTGTGTGTGTCTGTGTGTGTGTGTGTGTGTATGTTGGGGTTTGTTGAAGATACGATTTCTTAAGTTCTATAAGACTAATGACCTATGTAACTACGGATTCCTCACTCTAACAGTCATGGGAAGAGTTGAATAGGTTCTGGTAACAATTGGATAACCGGAAGTAGTAGTATTTTAACAAAAATCTTCTAAATATTATTTTTTGAAAATTTATGTTATTACAAATATTAAAAAACAAAATTCTCTATCCGATACATTTTTTTTATTATATCTTCTATAGATGTAAATATATAGAAATATAATCTATAAAATAATCTGTTGTAATAAATCTCACAGCCTGCTCACAGCCCAAACATCTCCATGGTAACTACTTGAGAAATTTATATGTGTGAAATTGACAGATAAATGTCACTAATGTCAGTATCAAAAATTCAGAGATAGTACTGCAGGCTTTTACTGGGAATGATATTTAATATATAAAATTATGGGTATATTACATGAGCCCTTCAGAAATACCGCCAATCCCGATAATGAATTGGAAAAACCTGGAACATTTAGAAGAAATGGAGAAAACTTGCTCATAGAATGAATTTAAAATTATAGAAAATACGTTAATATAAAGATTAGGTGTAATTAGATTTTTTTGTGTGTACAAGAAATCTTAAATACAATACTTACTCGTATATATGGAAAGGGCGGGAGGTATTGTGATGGTCACAACAGATTTTTTAATTTGAGATAGTCAAAAATTGAAAATTTGAAATATTTGAACCTGGGCGTTTGTTCTATTGGCAGAGTAAGTACTACAATTTTTTTAAAAAAGGAATATTGTTAAAAAATTATATCGGTTGATTTTTTTAATATTTTTAGTTTAATTAGTCCTAAGTGAAGGCGCCTGTATCGCTTTTTCGAAAAGTATTGTAAATGAAAGTTTATGCAATGTATTTCTAAATATTTTTTTTTAATAATAAACAGTTTGACCATCACCTACGTTTTTCACATGTTAAACTCTATGTACTTTAACGTCACATTCTTTTTCAGATCACGTGGCTTTTTCAAAATATCCAAATTTCAAAAATTAATTTTACAATATCTAATAAATATTTCCAGATATTTTCAGTTTTGAGGCTGTTTAAAGAATGGCACTTTTTAAATTTAATATTTACAAGGTATATAAAAATTCATGCAACAGCCCTATTGGGCTTGAATGTTGAATGTGACGACTAACTAATAGTAGTTTTGAATAATATTATATTACTTACGGTATTAAATAAAAGACTTTCGGTAGTATTTGTCAGTACTTACCTAGAAAAAAGAAAAAATATATTAGTAGAATATCACCTTAAAGCAGTTTAATCAAACTAATTAGCTACCCCTTAGTCTTATTTCAATTTAAACTATAATGGCTCTATTCTGAACAAGTCTAACAGATCTGTAAATAATGAATAAAATAGCTATAAAGCTGCCACTTTTATGTATGTATAATTTTATATTAATAAAAAAAACACATGTATTTTTGTATCTTTTTTACAGATTTACATATTTGATCAGAATTGGCCCACAAATTCCTCGTAAATACCGCAAACTACTCCTAATTATCCTTTACCATCCCATTTTTCCTTTAATAAATTGCAAACCCTATCCTCTACAGCGTTACAATACCCCTAGCCTTAACGAAATTAAAGTTATTTACCCATTTCCATCTCTCAAGAGCGTCGTTGCGAATTGCGTGTCGTTACCGTATCCAAGAGGGGATGAATTCCCTCCAGACTCGTAGTCATCCCCGCCACTGGCTCGTAAAGCCTGACTGGCGACGCTTTCCGCGCCAAGGTGACTGGTGACACGGGTCTGAACGTGTTCGTTGCACCACGAGCAGGGAGCAGGGTTATGCAGGAGTGTAGGACAAGGATTCTTGGGATGGCTTTATTGAATTCTAAGGTAGAGGAAGGTTGGGGAATGTTGCAAGTATACAAATTAATTATTATATGCATAGCGCGGGTACAGATAGTTTATAGTTTAGTTAGTTACACAATATGAAAGTTTAAGTGGGGTCTTCCAGCTCCAGCATAGTAACAAATTAGAAAAATGTTCATTTATATTAAAATAGACATTAAAATTGTATGGAAGGGACAATTAACTTTTAAAAAAAATTGTTTGTTAAAATATATTCGAGTTTTAAATGCCCTCCACATCTGTGTCAAATGTATTCCCTACTCTAAATTCTTACTACTCACCTAATATTTAGCACAATTTATTCTAAAAAATGACGATGCCTTCCCTAGAAATTCTTCCGCTATTTCTTTGTCACAATTTTATTTATAACAAGTTGCAATGATCTATAAATCAGATTTATTTAAGTGAGGTACTACTAAATTATGATTAAAACCAACAAACGAATTATAATAACATATTTTAAGTCGATTAATTACCTATTTACCTTAGTAAATAAGATATCGGAATAAAAAAACTTCTTATTTTTGTTACATTGTTTACAATAACTTTCGTTTCGTGGTGTATTCTAATTTTAAAATAAATATTTAAAATTAAATTTAATAATTGTGTTCCGTGATTATTCAGAGGGTCTTGATCTAGTATATGATCTTGCAAAGGTGTTAAAATATCTTGTAGCAAATTTCTGCCTTTCAATATTTGTTAAATCATTTAATGTTAAATGTTCAATTATAACCAAAATCTAATCAAGTCTACATGTAGATGTAAGAAAGAGGAATACGTAAGAATTGTAATTTTGGAATTCTAGTATTGGAGATATCGCAGCCGAAACCGCGGTCACACACACACACACACACACACACACACACACACACACACACACACACACACACACACACACACATACACACATACACTCACAAACACACACACACACAGACATCATCGTAAAAATAGTAAAATCATATTGTATAGACCTTAAAACGTGCTTATTCATTGAAAACTCACCACCGATTTTTTTGACCAAAGACAATAACTTCCTTACCTAGAGGTGACGGAAGGTGAAAAGGAAGACCTATCAGAATATGGGATTAAGATGTTAAACTCGCTGTCGAGAACCGGGGAGGAAATTGGAGGAATATTAAAAAAACTCATTGAGAATAGGAACGAATGGAAAGATTTTTGAATGAAGAACCCGAAAGAAAACCGAAAGGCTGCGTAAGTACGCCATTATTAAATGAAATTACGAGAAAACAATATGGACAATACTTAGAGCAAATAATTTATGACAATGTTACATCTAACTCGAAATGGCACTGACAGTACATTTGTAGCAATAGTAGCCTATTTCGTTTTAAGCTGATTATAAAATAATCAATGTGTAATAGTAAATTTGAATGGCAAATTTAGAAAATCGCTATTCACTTGTTTTCCTATACAAATGTTTGAAACCTGGTATATATGAAACAACAACTATTAATTCCCAAATAAATGACTGAATTTCAGTTTCCGCTAAATCGTAAATAGACATTAAATATTGCCGCAATACGGGACTGGCCCTAAACGCAGTGAACGTGTTAATATTATAACGTGAGTAGATAATGCTTCCCAGAAAGTAAACAGTCTAAAATAAATTCATCTTGAACTTAAACAAAGTTCTAAAAAAACAATCCAGTAACTTTTAACTTTTTTTTAACGACAATTGATCTTCAGTTCAGTGACTATTAGATAGATGTCCCTTACGTCAGCAGCATTCAAGGTCCCTTAACATCAGCTAACATAAAGTATGTGTTGGTCTCTTTAGTTTTATTATGAGTTTTTAGCTGGATACAAGTTCGCCCCCATCGTAAATCTCCAGTTCGCCGGCTATGCCTCAGGGTGGAAATGGATCTTTATGTCCTGATGTTAAACTTTAAATTCTGGGTGATATAGCTTTAGTATCCTCACTTTTTTCTCCTGTATAGTTAGGAATCTTTTCGTCGTTCGGAAATGCTTGAAGCGATATTGAAGTTTTATTATGAAAAGCTTGAGATAATGTGTGAAAGCAATGAAAATGCAATTTTCAATTTCTCGGTTTTATCTAGGTAATAAAAGAGATTTTGTTCCCAATAACAGAAAAATGATTCATAGATAATAGTAATAATAATCATATTATCATATATCATAACACCGATTACGATCACTTGAGCTTCACGTCATAATTTAATGTTCGTATGAATCAAATGGTATTATACATTTCACGTAAAAAAATAGTAGATCGCGCTTGAGAGCCAACCGTTTTTACATGCATTGAATAAGTAATTCGGGAAACCAAACTTTGTCAATAATAAATATTTTTACCTTCGGTCACCGTTTAGGTAAGGAAGTTATTTTCTTTAATGTTTCGGATGAATGACTCCATTTTTTCAGAATTTGATTTATTATGGGAAGGTTAAATGAATTCTGAATGTTTTTATGAAACACTTATATTTCCATAAATTGAAATTATATTATTGGTGATCGATTTCGTCTTACGACATCTTCAGGCCACAGCGTCATAATATAATTTCAATTTATGGAAATATAACTGTTTCATAATTCAGAATTCATTTAACCTTCCCATAATTATTTTCTTTAGTCAAATAATTCAATGATGAGTTTTTAGTGAATAAGCAAATTTTATGGTCCCTATAAAACAATTTTACCATTTTTACGATGATATCTGTATGTATGCGTGTATGCGTGTGTGTGTGTGTGTGTTTATGTGTGGCGATCCCTTTGGATCGTATTATAATTTTTTTCATATTCCTCCAGTTTACATCCAAAAGTAGAAGTGATTAGATTTTAGGTTATAATTGGTCAATCGGAAGTACCCTCATTGGGATATTTTAACAGTTTTTCTTGAAAAAAACGCAGTTAAATATAGTTTTTTGACACTTAATGTTATTATAAATTTTAAAGAATATACGTAATGAGAGGATATGGGAAATGGCTCGACTGATAGAAATTTGTAGAAAGATATAAGAGAGACGATTATAATGGTTTGAACATGTCATGAGAGATAAAGAATATATTGGAAGAAAAATGAACAGCTTAGTAGTAGAAGGAAATTTCATATAACTATCTTTCTCTAAATGCGTTAGTAAGACATTAGACATACGTATAGAAGATATAATGTAGGAAACCATAAATAAGATAGAGATAAATACGAGTATACAATTACATGTTATTTTACAGTTCAGAAATCAATGACGTGAAGCTCGAGTAAGAAAAATCGGTGATAATTTTTAGGAACCCTGATTTACCTAGAATCAAGATACTGACTTTTTTGGTTGAGTTACGGAACAAAATATAAATATCCAAAATGAGACTATTATTTTGTCAAACAAACAAAGTAACAATAATTGTACTATCTTGAGGAAAAATAAATCGAAAACAAAGTTGCTAAAGCCACTTAACTATTTAATTCATTTCGCTACTTTAACTTTCTCCAAGTAAGAAACAGCTTTAATAATTCAACAAAAATCGACAAAATGAAAACAGACAGCTCTTTAAATTTCAGGAAGTACATGGTAGTGTCTAAATAAATAATATTTTACATCTTCAAAGTTTTCCCTGGACATTACTTTAGATTTTTCAGTGAAATAAAATTCATACAACTGGGACTTCCAAGAAAAATGTTGTATCACCTTTTTACATTTTTGGAAAACGGGGGTATTGGGACACCTTTTTGCCTAATAGAACCCATTACATTTTGACTGAGTGCTTTTTTATTTGAATTTGTTCAGTAGAAAACTTTATCAAAATACATGGTTGAAGGGCAACAAATAAAAAATTTGGGATTAATTACTGGTTGTGACGTAATTCGACTTACGACGATTCGGAGTTGGAACTGAAAGCTCTTGTAATCAGGGCCGTGCGGTGATATGGAACAAAGGAGCAAACGCTCCATGCGCCTTTTTACCTCTCGCTAAGAGAGGTATTGCATTCATGCTAAAAATCGCATATCCAGATTTTATTGAATAAGCACGTTTTAAGGTCCCTACAATCCGATTTTATCATTTTTACGATGATGTCTGTGTGTGTGTGTGTGGATGTGTGTGTGTATGTGTGTGTGTGTATGTGTGTGTGTGTGTGGGATGTTGGAAGGACGGTTACTCAAAAACTATAAGACTTTAAATTTTTTTAACTACGTATTTCCCAATCGGACATTCATGGGAAGATCTGAAAAGGTTTTGGTAACAATTGGACAACCGGAAGTAGAAGATTCTTGAAAAAAAATCTTTTAAATAATATTTTTTGAAATTTTTTCTTGATAATATTAAAGAAAAATAAATTCTCTTTCTGATACATTTAAATATTTTACAATATATTCTATAGATTTAGAGATAGAAGAAATATAGTATGTAAAATAATCTGTTATAATAAATTTTACAGCCGAAAGAATGGCCATGGAAAATAGTTGAAAATTTAATTTGTTTGTAACTGACAGATAATGTCAGTGTCAGAAATCCGAAGACATTACTGAAGACTTTTTCTGGGAAGTACATACATTATATTATTTCTTAATGTATTAATAGAATTGGAAACATTTCGAAAAATTAGAAGAGGACAAAATTTCTTCATCAAAAATGAATTTAAAATTAAACAATCTAAATATATATGGAATAGATATATGCGTAAGTAGAATTTTTGGTGTAGAGTGTAGGTATACAAGAAATGTTAAATACAATAGGGAGCGAGCAGTCATATGATTTTGTTGGCCTTGACAAGCAGATATGGGGGCCCATGTCAGAATGATAGCTAGTAATTATGTATATAGATGTCAAATATCATAATTTCTCATTCTAAATTTAGTGATTTTCCAATTCCATGTGGAGCAGAATTAAATGTTAAATATCTAAGGCATACAAGTAAACTTTAAACTCCTGGTGATAAATTAACTACGTAAATTTAGAAAATCTTGAAATTTTTAATGAAAAATTCTAACATTTGACATCTATGTACATAATTACTAATTATCATTCTGAAACGGGCCCACACATTTGCTTGTCAAGCCCAAAAATGTAACATTACCGTTCGCGCCCTATACTTATGTAACCAAAAAAAGGAAGTGGCGAGAGGTATTGTGCTGGCCACAACAGATTTTTTTAAAAGGCGCCCACAGAATTGAAATGATATATTCTGATTGATACGCTCCCGATAATCACTCAGTTGCAGCTAGGGCCAGTTCGTTTTATATTCTTCTGTATTGAACCAAAGAAATGAAAAATTCACTCTTTTATAAATAAATAATGAATATTATGTACTTCAGGCGCCAAATCGAATATTACGTTCTCCAGGCGCTAGAATACCATCGCACGGCGCTGCTTGTAATAATTGTTTCATCCATGTATACTCCTGCACAATACCAAAAGGGACAAATAATTGTAAAATCAATACTATAAATTTTATTTATCAATATTGTCAATAATTGCGTCAAGAAAGTAAGATATAGTCAAATTTTTCTTAGAATGACATTCCAATGTGATCACGTGATTGCAGAGTATGAATAGAGAAATTATATATGCTTTTAGCAACGAGTTTGTCCTGATTGCTTTATTTTACACAGCGTTTGTTTCCGTATGTCGTAACTTGAACTATATGAATAATTTTTATGTTTACATTTGGAGGAAGGGAAACGTATAAATGTTCCCCTAATTAATCAATTCCCGTCTAGCAATGTTTTAAAGTGTATTTTTGATTCTTCGAAAAATGATAGATTTAAAATATTGATGAAATTTACTTTGTAAGATTCATTCTTGTGATCAATATTACTAAAATCGTTTGTTGTAATCAACAATTTTACAGTTATTTTGTGCAATATAAAAAGCCAGAAAATTATAAGGTTTTAAATAATGGATTCATTGTCGGAATTATTTTTATAATCAACATTCTAGAGCTATAATCAAAATATTCTTTGTTGTAATCAACACCTTGCCAGTTGCTAGAAAAATATTTGTTTGTTAGGATAATTATTTTACTCGAAACTTAACAAGAGTTCCAATGCGAACAAATTAATAAAAATATTGTTCACTACTATCACCTTACTGCGTAAGTTTTATATTAATTTTTTCTTTACGAGTAAGAGCATTTTATAAAAATTTACTATTATTTGTCTTGAAAAGCCGGCACCATTGTGCGGGGTACAACCTGTCATCCGCACGGAGCGGCCCTAGCCCCTGGCTGTAAGTAGGTATTATATTTTGGGTTATCACATGGCAATTGAAAGTTATGTATTTCCTATGTACTTAATACATTTTAAAGAGTTTGCACTGCTTTGGATGTGTCACATGTAACGGTAAATAATATCAAAAAAGAATTTAAACGTGGATCTATTTCGTCGCTACAAACATCAAAACGAAACATTGACATTTTTAGTCAGTCTGCAATTCAACGTAGGTACTATTTACATATATGGTCAAAGTAAATTGCTTTTTAAGGCCCTTTTCATAATCAATTTTAAGTCTATTTTATAATTAAATTAAAAAAAAATTCTGCGTTCAAAGCTGTTTTTTTTATATATTAATTGTTGTAATCATTTAATGTATTAATTGTTGTAATCAATTGTATTTCATTTTATTTTATAAGTTTAGTGAAATTCTTGCACGAGAGTCCAGAATTTTGACTATAGATGTCCACTCCATCGACTGGATCAATCGGCTTCACTACCTGTCTCATATAATTAACTAAGATGTCCAATCAAGGTTATATGTATTATAAACGAATTAACAAATTGGCATACATTTATCTCTTTCCTTTGCAAAGGCTATAAGCATGAGCGATAAGGATGGATATAACACGCTTGTATTTCAAAAATACATATTGTTTCGAATAAGTTAGGACATTCCATTTTAAAACGATGTTCGTTGTTGACTATACATTTGCTGTAACGTAAGTTCATTTATTAATTCAGAGTCGTGCGTATAGTATTGTTTTCTATCAGTGTCACTGACACTGTGTCAGTATCTTATTTTTCACATATTTGGTTTTACATTTGTTAATACCAGTTGACTTAGTTTAGAATTTTGAATGCTTTTACTGTAACATATATTTTTATAATAATAAAATAACAGTAGTATAAAAACTAAGTAAATGACACTACTGAATTTGACAGAATGGGCGGAGCTAAAATCTTAATTCGTAGATGACCTAGATCGGATTTTTTTTTACTGTACATGAAAATACAATAAAATATCACATTCAGAATTGCAGTCTTAAGAAATACAAAATAAATCCTTTAATACTCGTATATAGGTACGAGTAATTTGGTTCACGAAAGATGACTATTCAAGATCACTTGTTCAAAGAAAGAATGCTCAGTGCTTTATACAGTAGTAGCTTAGCAACCTCTGTGCTACTGTTTATCCAATGACGTTGACGTTTAAGTCAAATTATTTTTCCATGGTTTATGTCAAATTCATGTTTTTGTGTTTTGCAAAAACAGGTGAAGAATATAAATCTTTACGAAAGGTATTATTTAAAAGAAACACACTTTTTAAATAAATTTTTTCCAGTTAAAGTGTATCCATAAATATTTCATGATCCACCAGTATGCATACGAAATGCAGTGGTTATCTGCAAGTAATACATCAGACGGCTTATAAATGACCTTCAATAGTCATCTTTCATGAATCAAACAATAAAAACACTAAAACGCAAATGTCGTTTGTAATTAGAAATACAAATTAATTTTCTATTTCATCAGTAAAGGATTAGTTTAGTTTAAATTCAGAAATTAATTTCTCGGAACGAATGAATATCAAATGTAACAGTGACATATAACTTTAATTCCTTGTGCCTCAATCCCGAGCCAGAGCGTGGGTTTCTCCCTCCATAATAACACGAGATCTGTATTTGAGCATTTTCCGTAAAATAATAATCAAGGAACGATTCATTTGATTGTCGTTATTAAGTCAGGCATAAAGACAAGCCAAGCTGCGGCTTCCATCCCGCGGGATTCCCCGTGCCCGGGACATCATTGTGTTTGGTTTCCATTTGCAGCGTTTACTTTTTTAATTGTCTCCCTTTTGTAAACCACACTAAGCCCTTTAAAATGACATCTTATTACAGCCACCAATTAGATTGCTTTCTCTTCATTCTGAATCCTCCTAACGTAGTTTTTCCCAACTGGATTCCATTTGGGAAAAGAGGAAATAAATACCTCTAGGTACAGGATTATGATATTAATATTACCTACTAATCACAATATAAAATAAAATGATTAGATTTGATTTTTCTATTTTCAAATTTGTTAAATGAGATCCTCTACCAAAACAACATATTAGAACATTAATCATTTATTTTAAAACTAAACTATATGAAAGGAAATATCAAAATTTAAAAAAGGGATAAGTTTTTAAAATATTTGAGTTTCATCTAGGTCACACATCTACTCTATTTTAAATTCTTACTACTTTCAAGCCTTCTGTTACCGCCTACCGCCGTTCTGAAATACGGAATTCTTTTTAATAATGTACCTACTCGAAATTCAGTCATAAGCATTCATTCTTACACAACTGACATTTCGGTATAAACTTATTTTTTTCTTCAGGGTAAGTCCGAACTTTCAGATTCATAAACATAAATTCATGTATAAAAACAAACATCTGTTCGCTTTCAAAATCGAAAACAGACTAATTCTGTAAGATATTTTATCTATACTTGCCGCAAATGAGTTGGACTGGAGTTTTCTACACTGCTGCCAATTCACGGGCAATGTTGAAAATGCTAAGTTATGAAGAAGCGGCAACACCGTCCGACAAGGACAGGGTTCGGAGAAGGAAAAAAATTACGCATTAGTCCATATTTATTTGACGGCAAATATAATTCCGTTTTAGCATGCCTGAGTGTCTGGTCGCGAATCTGAGGAACTGGGTTTGATCCCGACCGACGCCTATGGTGCACTCTCCACGCCAGCAATGAGTGCCCGTGAGGTGATGCCTGGTAAACGCCCGCACAGTACAAATATGTCATTATCATTACTGAAATCTCTCATAGTTTTCGAGATAGCAAGGGAAAACCACGTAAAAACTCATTTTTCACTATCTTATATCTCGGAAGATCGTGTTGATTTTTTTTTACTCATTTTGATCAGTACTATATGCCCTAAAAAAATATATCATTTTCTAACAGCCTCTATATACATATTTAGCTGTCATAGAAATACCTAGAATTTTGTGTATTTTTAAATTATTTTAGCGGAATTAGATCAATTTTGTACATAATTTTTTTTTAATTTCAATTTGCATTATGATCACATAAAAAAGTCATCATTAAAAATATTAGGATTCATCATTCGCTCTTGCAAATCATTTCATAATCTACCTCTACTTTACAAGGACTATATTATTCGCTAGTAAGATCAAACTGGAATACTGTCTCCATATATGGAATCCCAGTTACAACAAATATATAACTCAACTGGAATCTGTTCAGAAGCGATTCATTAAATATTGTTTTTTATAAAAAGTATAATCACTATCCCAATTATGATATTACATATAACGAACTTTTATCTGACGTCAATATTATATCTCTGTACAATCGCCGGAAAATACAGTCTTGCTTATTTTTGTACAAAATCATTAACAATGTTATTAATGACAGTTGTATCCTAGGCCATCTTGCACTAAACATTCCTCGTATATCATCGAGAAACAAATCAACTTTCCATTGTAATAACGTTAGGACAAATTATGAAATGAAATCTCCACTCTGACAAATGTGCAATATTTTTAAAGAAATCTCATGTAAGATAAATATATTCGCTGATTCATTCAATGTATTCAGACGAGAGTTGATAAATTACTTTAGATCTAATATATCTATATTGCCATTATAGCTGTTAAAATTACAATTCTTTCTTCGTAGTTATTTGTATTAATTTGTATTGAGTACTTTTTGCATGGCTTTTATGTATTTAAATTGTTGTATAATCATCCTGTAATTGGAACTTTAGTTCTGTTGGATTGTCTCAATAAATAAATAAATAAATAAATAAATAATGCGTTATGAAAACGTGATATTGTTTGACTCATATAATTTGCAACAAACAATATCACACTTTTTTCATAACTGATTATGTAAATAACTATTACAATGATAACGATATAAACATATACCGAAACTTCGGTTTCATAAAACAAAGATCCATATCATTTTAAACAGTTATTTACCTGTCATTTGAAAATAAATTGTGAAAGTTAAGTTCGTTAGAATTTAGTTAATCATTTTTTAGAGTATCGCTATGAATGAAAATATGGAATTAACCAGAGAGCATAAAGCAGCTTTGACATTTAAGTTTTTGACAAAAATAAAAGTTGAAGAAATAGAACAAACGCCGTACACATCTAATTAGACAATGGGCTATTTCTTGGACGCAGGATAGAAGATTTTCTTCTGAAGAGATTAATGCTATAACGGTGCAATTCATAACTATTTGGAAAGCATTCATGGTGAAACGTATTATTGTTGATGGGAAACTACTTTAAACATATTTAAAACAAAAGTCTAAAATATATAAACCATGCGACGTATTCTCAATAATTCTAGCGATACCCTAGTATTAACTGTCAAGCCTTACTATTATTTACTTATAGTATAAAAGAAATTGTTCTCTTCATGTATAAACGAAAAATATTGAACAAATATCTCTGTGGAGTCACAATACCGTAATCTTGAGGAAAATATTTTCGCTCGAATCAAACATCCATGTCATACGTTTGCGTCACGCACTCCCTTGAGCGATCCCTTCCCGATGGCATGATCTGTCGAGTGTGGGATTCGAATTCAATATCTCAGAATCGCAACTAACGTCTTAGCCACTCGTTTATTCATAAAATCCACATCTCCATTCCCACCCAGCTGTTTATTCTGCTGCACTGGATTCAGCCCAAAATCTTTTACATTTTGGAGACGGAGCATATTTTATTTTAGAGATTAAGATAAACATTCTGAAATCCCACTGAAGTAAATTGTCATACGTACAAAGCCGTAAAATTTAGGTCAGGATATAAGAGGATTTGTAGCACACAGAAAAAATATCACTCGTGCGGAATTTACTCTCAAAAATATTTCAATAAGTTGTCAGATAAACAAAAGTTCGTGAGGATTTTCGCTCCAGAGGACAGAGGACTCTGCAGGCATAGGAAGAAGTATAATGAGTGAGATTCCAAATAGAATACGCAGGAATATAACTCCGATATTTGTTGAAAGTTTGTTGTAACTTTCTACAATTCTGGATAAGTTTGAATTGGAAATGTTCTACTCTGATTTCTATCAGCAAAAGCTTATTCGTTTCAAGATGAAAAGCTGCACTTTTACACAAAATATAAGTAAAAATCAACTTCAATCTTGATTTATAGCAATTTTGACGTAGTAACTTGATATATGACCTTTCGCCATTTAAAATTAATGATCTATGTATTTTAGATTATGTTCGGAAGCACTAATGACTCAAATTGATAAAGCTTTTGCAGAATATATAAACTGACTTTACTAGTTTCACAGAACATAGAAACATATTATTTTATTTGTTTATAAACCCATATTTTAAACTAACATAAGACACGTTAACGTAAAATGAAATGCCAAAAGTTCAGGCTCGTCACTATAGTAAAAATGATTAGGCAGAAGAAAAAATAACAGTATTAATAAACATACCGGCTGTCTACTTTTTGTGGACCATAGAAAATACAATGGTAAAATTTTCATATTGCCGTAAATTCTGCCATATTAAATTTAAAACAAAAGTGTAAATACAAAAAATGTCGAACAATACTAATAATAAAATGATGTTTTGTCTTGCATGGCACGGTAAAAAGCTTTAAGACAAATATTTTATTTTACGTTTATCTCATGACAAGAATATATTATATAAATAAATTTAGGCTTATTTCATGCAATATTTAATTATGGGCATTTTTTGTAAATACACTTTAGTTCTAAAATTAATAGGGCAGAATTTACAGCTATATGTACATAATTACTAGTCGTCATTCTGACACGGGTCCCCATATCTGCTTGTCATGGCAAAAAAGTCACATACTAATTTAATACTAAAAAAATCTGTTGTGGCCAGCACAATACCTTCCGTCAATCCTGTGTATAATGTATAAATTCCATACATAATTTTTCTTGCGAAAGATTCTAAATTTCCACTAAAATTATTTCATAAACAAACTATTTAAATTGCACTTGACACTGACATCTTCTTCCTCTTTAGCTTTTCCCATTTGTTAGGGGGTCCCTATTTTTGCGTGTCGTTCTCATTTAGTTAATTTTCTCTCAAGTCTTCCGCAATACAGTCCATCCATCTAATCTTTGGTCTACCTCTGTTTCTTCAACCTCCTATTTATAAACTACTCATTCTTGTTCAAATATAATTCTTCATTTCTCCTCATGACATGTTCAAACCAATGTAATCGTCTTTCTTGTATCTTTCTAGAAACTTGTAACACTAGAGTTATTTTCTTACCGTATCTTTCCGTGTTTCCCCAACATCTACTTCAACATCCTCATCTCTGCCACATTAATTTACTTTTTATTGATACTGACATCTGTCAATTTGAATTATATTTATATTACACCATGTTTAGCATAGCTGGCTGAATTATAAAATTTAATTTCTTTAAAATTCTTTAACTCTGTATCTATTGAATATGAAGTATAAAATGTAATCAAATCGTACAGAATATATTCTTTAGTTATATATTCTTTAAGTTATAATAACGTTAAATGTCAATAAATCAAATTTAACTGTTAAATCTTCAAATGAGGCTACTTCCGGTTCACCAATTATAACCAAAATCTAATCACTTGTTCTTCTGGATGTAAACTTGAGGAATACGAAAAAAATATAATTTTTGGAATCGTGGTATTGAAGTTATGGGATCCGGAACTTTTGTCACATACACACAGACACAGACACACACACACACACACACACACACACACACACACACACAGACACGCATACATTACATACATACAGACATCATCGTAAAAATGGTAAAATCGTATTATAGGGACCCTAAAACATGCTTATTCAGTAAAAACTCATAATTGATTTTTTTGACCAAAGACAATACCTTCTTTACCTAAAGGTGACGGAAAGTAAAAATAACCAATACGATTATTTTATTGAATTACTGAAAATGCAAAACAAATGCTGTCATGGAAAACGTTTAAAATACATTTTAAATAACAAAATATACACATTTCATAGTTGTCAACTCCTTTGTTTCAGTGAAAATTGATAATAATTTTTTACCCGTTCCAATTTATATAGCTTTGACGACAAAAACATTTGTGCTTTTCATGTGTTTATATTTCGCAAATTGTTAAACTCGTCATACGTCACTCAAAAACAAAGAAAGAAAAAAGCTGTTTATAGTCAACGTTTCAAAAGAATTTTCATTGAAAATGCTTGGTGTTTGTCATAGCAATATGAAGGATTAAACATTATTGTTTCATATGACAAATTTAGCTCTATTTGTTTGTAAATGCCTCTCAATCATTCTTTCTGTTTTTTTATCGAAAATTAAAAAGTGTTTCTACATAAGAACTGATGTTTTAATCTGTAGATTAAACTGTATTATAGACGGAAAAATAACATGCGAATATAAATACGTATTAAATGTTTTATTTACTCTAAAAGGAAAAAACCAATGCCGAAGTTTTAGCGATATACAATATACAATATACTCGTCTAAACTGAAAAAAAAAAGATAATCTTTATTGTTCTGTTCCCAGATAAATTAAATGGTACACTAAAATGCTTTTTGGCTGCCGAAGCATTTATCTTTATACACATGAACTTTTATTTAACGTGTAGTTAAAAAGCAGAAAAACATATATACGTCTATAAACACATAACAAAAATTTTCCAATTTTGTGAAAACGATTCTGTTTGATGTTAAACCCTCAAGTTTTACAAGCCCTAAATTATAGGTGATTATGGTTTATTTCAAGACAAAAATCATAAATTTGTAATGCTAAAATAAAACTTATCTCTACATATGCAAATTCAGTAATCAAACGAAAAAAATTCTTTTTATTATCTTGTTGCCTAAACAATATTTTCATAATTTGTGGTTCTCTCTCAAAATAAATATGTTTGTTTGACAAAAAAAGAAAACACTGTGATTTGATCAAACCAGGAAATTATTATCATTATTTAATAAGGATACAATCGGTATATCATTTTAGGAGCCTTCAAGGAAATAAGTAATGTAGATAGAACTACCAAAATATTTTTATTTGCACGTCGATGCATCAGACGCGTTTAGGAAATAACCCAACAAAATCGATAATAAAAAACTTTCACCATTGAAAGTCAAAATCTATATCTCTGATTTCTAAATCATGACAGAAGTAAAATAATGGCCCATATTCCGAGCGCACTTTTATAATTGTATTCTTGATAATCCATTTTAGAATCTCAAAATTCTCTAAATTAAATTAGAGAAAATTCAACTTTATTTATAATAAAAGTCTGGATTTTTAATGCGTGAATCTCAAAGCCAATTCAATTCTTAAATTCATAGCTCATCCCTTGAGACACAACCGATCTTGTATCATATAATAAAAAATCTGATGTGGCCAGCATAATACCTTCCGTCAACCCTGTGTATTATGTACAAATTCCATACATAAATTTTCTTGCAAAAGATTCTAAATTTCCAGTAATATTATTTCATGCAAAAGGCACTTGACACTGACTTCTTCTTCTTTAGCTTTTCTCATTCGTTAGGGGTCGCAATTTTTTATTTTCTTCTTCCATTCATTTCTGTTTTGCGAGTCATCCTCACGTTAAAATTTTTCATTCAAAATTTCATTTTTTGGTATTTTATGATTCCTTTTCTTGGGAACTGAATTCCACACCCCTGATAGTATATAAACCCCATGAAATAAGAAAATCACGAAATTTTGAATGAAAAATTATGACATTCGTCAGTTATGGACGTAATTAATAGCTGTCATTTTGACACGGGTCCACATATCTGCTTGCCAAAGTCAGCAAAGTCACGTCACTGCACGCGCCTTACACATATTTTTTTAAAATATCTTTCTCAAAACGGATATTAGATCTTTTTGAATTTAAATACTTCAATTTATTTTTCTGTATATTTTTCCAGAAATCTTTAAATTTATAATTATTATTTCTCTTCAATAGTAAATTACGAAGAAAAAGATTAAGTTTTTACATGAATCTATAAATTAAAAACATTATTTATAACTTAAAATACATATAACAAATTTGCACTACAAATCAGTGTAAATTATAACTGTCATATATAGATCTATACAGCTTATGATATCATCAATCTAGATGTCATCCGCATACAGTGTTGTAGTTTATAGTCATTGTATGTCACATACAATGAATAAATGCATTTGTCTTTGTACCATAATATATGTATAACGCAATTCCATCTAGGTGAAAGTAAGATGTCACGAGCCCGCAAAAATAAAACACATACCATCCAATTTTAAAAACCGTCATGTTTCTTTATTTCTAAAAATAGGAAAACTTGGTAACATAAAAATAAAAAGAAGACTAAAAAGGCTCACTAATGTGGTAATTTGTATCTAATATAACCGCCGCGTAATTCTTGAGTTCAAATGTTACCTATTTGTTTTAGTAAAAGATGCAAGGTAGATTTGAAAAATAAAACTAAAAATCTGATGTGACCAACACAGTACCTCCCGCCATTTACCTATGTATATCTTTTTTATATTACTTTATAAATTTATCCATACAATATATAGAAAAAGTATTAAAGCAAACTTGTAGAAAATGAAATAATCTTTAATTTTTATAGTAACAAATTGAGAAAAAATTACATTTAAAGGTATTTTTTGAAGAAAAACTATCTTGAGCTTCAAGTAAACTGCCATTTCCGGTTATCCGAATGCCAACAAAATCTAATCAAGTATTTCCATATTATAATAAGGTAGAAATACATGGTTTCAAAACTTTCTGAATGATAGTATTTGAGTTAGAGCGTATACAATACACTATACAGGATCCACACATACATACATACATACATACATACATACACACAGACATCATCGTGAAAATGTTAAAAATGGATTCTAGGGACCTTAAAACGTGGTTATTTACCAAAATCTCGATATGCGATTTTTAGCACGATCCCTATACCTCCCTTACCAAGGGTAGCGGGAGGTAAAAAAATACCTAAATGAACATCATAATTTGCAAGTGTGCTGTGCATAACACTAGACTATTGTACCGATTTTTTTATTTCTTCTGATAATATATCAAAATCTAGGAGTTTTGGTGAAAACTCCATATTACAATTCGAATTAGTGAGCGAGATATGAATTTTTTAAATTACTTGTGACCTCACAGGCTCGAGTTAGTAATGCTACTCAAACATTTAATTCTAAATATGATAACAAATTGATCATTTTTTATAACAAAATGTAGAATTTTATAAAAATAATTTACTATTTAAACAATTAACTTAAATATAACTTAATATTATCTCAACTGTTTTCACAACCTGCCTGATATGGCTTAGTAGGGTAATTATTCATTATTTTCTCTTACGGTTTTGTAATTTATTTCTTCAATAAAAATACATTCCAAGCATATGGTTAAATTCGTAATTTTATATAGATTCCAAATATATAAAAACATATAATAGCGGTTTTACACGTAACAATAAATCGGTCAATTTATTGACCGACAAATCGATCAATTTATAGTAAAAATCTTGAGAATTTACACACAACAATTTTCTATCAATTTATTTTTGTTGGAATCAACGCTACCAACTTACCAACTTCTCATGTCTTTTATGTATGTTTTTGAGGTTGGAATTTAACTTAGTGGCGCTTCAGTAGATTTCTGGCTTCTGTCGTTTCATTTATTAGATTTGTTACAGTTTGAGGTGTATTTATAATTAAAAATAAGTAAAAGCGGATATACGTTCAATAAAGAAGAGATTAAGATTTTAATAACTCTAATTTTAATTTATTATCAACAGAAACTGTCTATCTCATAAAAGTATCTGGTGTATTAATTTTAACAGTTTATCAAAAGTTGGTTTATCCATTCTTAAAAATAATTTAAACTGGTCCGGATCTTAACAAAGTCATTACAGGCCAAAGTTAATTTCCTTTGGTTTTATCAAACCATGGTCTCACCCACCATATCCTAAATTTTTAGTTTTTCACATATTGAATAACCATCAACGCAAACGTTATCCTTTTTAGATTTTCATTTCTTCTTGTACGTGTTAAGCGCCGATATCTTGTCATTTTTGTATAAAAAACAAATGAAAACTTATAACCTACACATGTCAAATATAATTTGAAATGTCAATTATTATAGAGGTGGCACTAGAAAAGCAACCAAATATTTCGAAAAAAAATCGACGGAAAATAGAACTCGTTCTATTTTATCAATTTATTGTTCAATTTATTTTCGTAAATAAATCGATCGATTTTCCTGTATTACACATACCGATCGCAGTTGATCAATAAATCGGTCCATTTATCGTTACGTCTAATAATTTATCGTTACAGTAATAAGGTGTCCCATTTGAAATATGAAAGTGAATATCACTTCCGGTTAACCCGGAAGCGCTACCATCAAGTCAAATACCATCATTTGTGAGCCCCTAAGACCAGTTTACAAATATATCAAGAAAATTCAATCAATATCAATATCATACATCAAATCCTCACTCTTAACATATTAAAGTGACCGATTTTCGGTAGCGAAATATCGCATCTAGATCACAATAATCCTTCGCCACACATTCCTGTCTAAGCACACTTCTTTCGCCTCGGCCACACTCATAATCGCATTCTTGCATGCTCTTCTTCTCTTCCCACTTAGAAACTTTCTCTCTTTAAGCACCCTACCAACCACATCCATCCACTTACACACTGATCGGCCACGCAATCGAAAACCCTCAACTTCACCAAAATATATACGGTTAACAAACCGTTTTTCAGTGTCACCGGTATAGGTAGTATGAAAGCGTATGAAACTGATTTTTTAAAATGACACTGAGTTAAATTTTGACGTTTATTCTAACTGTCCGCGCTTGCATACCCGAGGGTGGAGCATATCTTATGCGCAGAACAGATTGGGTATTCAAACAAAAACAAAGACTAGCAGATCTAGATCTACCGAATTCATACGAATTTTCATAATTTTCTATTGAAAATTCTTAGTTGAAAGTATGGTACCTTATAATTATAACGATTGGCGTTTACTATTTCTTTGCAATGGTTGAATACCCTATTTCAGCTACTACGCGTGAAATGAAATTTTGTAAGTTAAACCACGAGTTTTATAAAACTAACAAGTTTTGCAACTTTTTCCCTGGATTATTTCATAGTTCGTTAAATTTCAATGTTTTTATCGTGTGTAAAAATAAGTAATTTATGTCTAAATGTGTCATAAGCTCTGCTAATGTATGTGCGAGCGTAAAAACCGCACAAGCGAGAACAAATTCGCCTCATCTGGAGGGAAAACTTTCGCTAATTATTCTCATTTATCTCTCCTTTTTTTCGTTACGTGAAAAGTGAAAAAACTGCTCTTCTTATTCTTCTAATCTGCACTAATCTCTCCCGCGGGAGATATTGCCGATGCCAATCTGCATATTTTACGGGAATTTTAAAATTCACAAAGCGGTGTCTTTCTTGATAATCCATCCCAGGATTAATTAATTTTCTATACGAGAAGAATTCTTTGAAAACGTAAAACTTGTAATCCATTTACCTTTCCAGGCAAATAGTGATTTTAAAATAGAAAAGAAAAAGGCCTTTATCCCAAAATCCTTTTAGGAATATTAAAAACAGAGACCTGGATTATTTTG
Source organism: Harpalus rufipes (assembly GCA_951394225.1). Taxonomy (NCBI): domain Eukaryota; kingdom Metazoa; phylum Arthropoda; class Insecta; order Coleoptera; family Carabidae; genus Harpalus; species Harpalus rufipes. The sequence goes on from OX596283.1 coordinate 9,494,536, forward strand.
AATTTGGAAAGGATTGTGAAAATTGGACACGTTTTCCAAATCCTACTCTTTATTTTTAAAGCCAGGTGGCAGCATATCTCATCTTGAGGTAAATTGATGTTGCCACCGGCTCAAATAATGTAATTTATTTCTGGGAGATTAGGTACACTAAATGGATAAGCCTGGCGTCAACATGGATAAATTCCATTCATATTTGCAACTTTACTGTAAAAATATGATTGCAATGCAATACCTGTGTTATAAATATTACATTTTTTTTATGTATTTTATATTTTATTATATAACAACGTTAACAACTATGTGTATGTTTTAAATAAATGCATAAATAAGTGCATAGATGATTTACTGTCCACAGGAAATAAAAAAAAAAAATATATACTTTTTTATAAAACTTCATCTAAACTGAAAACGATTTGTATTTCTAGAAAGTGTTTAATGTTATTCGTTAAGCCGTAATATTTTTTTTAATATTCTGTGACGTAAATATAAAGATAATTTTATTCTCAAAGGTAGATTTCGCTAATAATTGGAGTCTCAAAAATTGGACATTTTCTGCACTTCTAATAGTACATTAAAACACAAGTATCATAAGGCAATCTGTTAACGTACGAGTCCAAGTTTGGAAAACGAGCCGCTAGGCGAGTTTTACAAAGGACGAGTGCGTCAACAGGCCTTATGATACGTGTTTTTTATACTATTTTTTCTATTGAGGTAATTTTACGATTAAATTTATTTAAATTGCGACGTCAAATTATGACTAGGTATTTTTTTTGTTAGTTATGTTTATGTTGGTAACGTTTCTCGCTAACAATTGAAATTTTATATTTTGTCAACTATTGATTAATTAGTGTATTGCAAGGTGTATTGTATTTATGATTCAAGGTCTGATTCTGGTTGTGAAATTAATATTATATTTCTTTCTAGTCCTATCACCTAAAGAAGGTATAAAAATCCATAATTAAAAGTAATATGTTGAAATATTATCAACAACTTACCATTTTGAGGTTACCTGTCATCTGTCAGTTATGAAAGCATGACTACCAACTCTAGAACATGAAAGGCGCCAAAAATAGTACGCTTATAGATCTTCTAAACGTCCTGTTTGCAGTACAAAACAGTGCGTTTATAGAACCATAAGAACACCGAAATAGAAAAAGATATATAAGTATATTAAAATAACTCTTGTGGACCATAATTGAAAGTATACGTGCATAATAAGCAATTTAATAAAATAATTACTAAAAAATCTGTTGTGGCCATCACAATACCTCTCGCGCCCTTTCCATTGTGCTATATATAAGTATTGTATTTAACATTTCTTGTACATACAAAAAATTCTAATTACACCTAATCTTTATATTTACGTATTTTCTACAATTTTAAATTCATTCCATGAGCAAGTTTTCTCCATTTCTTCTAAATGTTTGAGGTTTTTCCAATTCATTAACGGGATTGGCGTATTTCTGAAGGGTTCATATAATATACCTATAATTTTAAATATATAATTCATAATACAATAAGAAATATTAAATATAGTTTCCAGAAAAAGCCTTCAGTACTATCTTTGATTTTTTGACACTGACATTAGTGACATTTATCTATCAATTCCAGACATTTTAATTTCTCAAGTAGTTACCATGGAGATGTTTGGGCTGTGAGCAGGCTGTGAGATTTACTACAACAGATTATTTTATACATTATATATCTATATCTTTAAATCTATAGAAGGTATAATAAAAATTTAAATGTGTCGGACAGAGAATTTTGTTTTTTTTTTAATATTTGCAATAACATAAATTTTCAAAAAGTAATATTTAGATGATTTTTGTTAAAATACTACTACTTCCGGTTATCCAATTGTTACCAGAATCTATACAACTCTTCCCATTACTGATAGATTGAGCAATCCGACACAGGTCTTTCATCTTATAGAATTTGACACACACAGACATCATCGTAAAAATGTTATTATCGGATTGTGGGGACCTTAAAACGTGCTTATTCACTAAAATCTGGATATGCGATTTTTAGTATGATTCCTATACCTCTCTTGGCGAGAGGTAAAAAATTACGTATATTATAGTACAAGTGTTGATTACCACTGATAGCCAATGTCATTCAACATACCTTGTACTTTCTTACCAACGCATAGTGTAGCGCAACATCATAAATTTGGTTTACTTCCGTTGTTTTTTGTTATTTTCTGCATTCATATACTTCAAAATGGATTCCGTATTTAAAAAAAAAAGCGATAGCAAAATGATTGAAAGTAGTGATAATTTGGAATAGAATAAATGTGTGACGTAGATTTAGAGGTTAGCAAATGGTAATAAAAACTCGATTATTTTAAAAACTAATAACTTTTTTAAACTTTAACATACAATTTTAAGGTCTATTTTTAATTTGAATGACCAATGACCTATGTTCTAATTTGTTACTACTGTGAAGGACCCTATTATGTAATTTATTTCTGGAGATTAGGTGCACATTGGATAAATCAACATGGATAAATTCCATTTATATTTTACGAAAATAAGAAAATAAAAAACAGCGACCCCTAACGAATGGGAAAAGCTAAAGAAGATGTCACTGTCAAGTACAATTTGCATAGTTTATTTATGAAATAATTTTACTGGAAATATAGGATCTTTTGCAAGAAAATTTATGTATGGAATTTGTACATAATACACAGAATTGACGGAAGTTAATAGTGCTGGTCACATCAGATTTTTTGTATATGTATAACATTTTTCTCAAAAGTCATTAGTTCGCCCAAAAAAGGAAGCACGCTTTATATTATTCATTATTGTATTCATTGAATAAAAACTGATTTATTAAGTAAAATAGATTAATAGGTTATACTGAAAATGTTACGTTCTTAGTTCGATTTGACATTTCATTTGGCACTATTAAAAGCAACCTTCTAATGTAAAATGCTGCGTATCGAAATGAAAGCTTTTCGATACGCAATTGAGTTTACTAATGACTTCATTGTGAAAGCAAAATGTAAAAAAATAATTAATGTATTGAAAAATCCTACAAAACTGTATGTAATACTGACAAGATCATTAATCGATCTAAAATTGAATTGCCTCGTACTTGAGAAATCCATTAATTACATTAAACAATTTAACAAAAAGTTTCTGTTTAAAAACGGCATAAAAAATGATGACAGACTAATCAGTTATAAGAAATTACTAGGTACCATTAAAATATAACATGCCACATTAAACACAACAATTATATTTATATAAGTTAAAAAAAGAAATAAAAAAGTTTTCAAAATCTTTTAAATTAAAAGCATTATAATGTGCTCGTTACTTTTAAAGCGTTTAATGCAACATAAAACAAATAAAAATAAGCAATTTAGAGTACCTATAATTTGTTTGTCGGTTTAGTAATCCGACCTATACGACTACGAGTATCATTCCAGAAAATAGCATTACTTGAGTATATTGTTCACTTCGCATGCCATTTGGTGCATGCGCAAATCCTTTCATTTTATATTCTGCGGTTAACATAAATTTCGTTTCAAGCTAAATATGGCCGAGAGAGTGTATGTGTGTAAATAAAAGTTTCAAACGGATATTTCCAAGCGTGCAAATGTACAAGAAGAAATATGAATGTATTTTTCTTCACGAAAACATTGTTTGGTATACCTAGTCGGAAATATCAAAATTGATGCGAGAACATTAACGAAATGAGGACATGTATGTTTTTGGAGATTTATCTTCATTTCCGGCTGAACTATTTCATTTTTGTGATATTGATAAAATATTTCATAATCTAAATGACAGTCGACATCATTATTTACTGTGACAGTGATTGAATTTATTTTAAAATATGTAAATCAATGTTTTCCATATTTCATATAGGCATGATGAATACGTTATTTATAAAAATGTTTGATTTAACATTCAAAACTCAATTTATATTCAAATATTCAGGATATGAAGTTAACGCCATAACTGACTTTGCAAATATATGAGTTTTGTTAATTTCAGTGCGAAGGTAATATTATGTATGACTTTTAATATTACTGAATGTTCCAAAAGTCATATTAGGAAACAAGATATTTTCCATATCTGTTGTCAGAAAATATGTTCAAATAGGTAACCTCCTTCTTGAAGGCAAATATTCACACGAATCATCATGGAAATCTCGTATATACAGAGTGTTCATTTCATTTTGTCCACTATTATCATCTCGATAACTATAGGAGCTACGAGATCGGATAAATTAGCAAACAATTTCTATTTTACTAGACTACTTTAATGAGTGTAAAATTATTTTCTTTCAACCAGTGGTTTTCAAATTATGGGGACCAACTTTGTTAATTTAATTGGGACCATATTTTTTATTTACTTATTAGATAGAGAATATTATTCTGAATTCAATGATATAATACTTGCATACATTAGATAATTTTTCTTTTTACCTCTCGCTAAGAGAGGTATTGGATTTATGCTAAAACTCGCATATCCAGATTTTATTGAATAAGCACGTTTTAAGGTCCCTACAATCCGATTTTAACGTTTTTATGATGATGTCTGTTTGTGTGTGTGTGTGTGTGTGTGTGTGTGTGTGTATGTGTGTGTGTGTGTATGTGTGTGGGATGTTGGAAGGACGATTACTCAAAAACTATAAGACTTTATAATTGTTTAACTATGTATTTCCCAATCGGACATTCATGGGAAGATCTGAAAATTTTGGTAACAATTGGACAACCGGAAGTAGAAGACTTTTGAAAAGAAATCTTATAAATATTATTTTTTGAAAATTTTTCTTGGTAATATTGAAGAAAATTAAATTCTCTATCAGAAGAGTATGACAAAATTTCTTCATAGGATGAATTTAAATTTAAAAAATCTAAATATAAGAAATAGATATAAGTAGAATTTTTGGGTGTAGAATGTAGGTATACAAGAAGTGTTAAATACATTAGGGCGCGAGCACTCATTTGACCATGTTGGCTTTGGCAAGCAGATATGGGGGCCCATGTCTGAATGATAGCTAGTAATTATGCATATAGATGTCAAATATCATAATTTCTCATTCTAAATTTAGTGATTTTCCAATTCCATGTGGTTTATTTTCCTCGACAAGTAAATTCCACACTCCTGGTGACAAATTAACTACGTGAATTTAGAAAATCTTGAAATTATTACTGAAAAATTCTGACATTTGACATCTATGTACATAATCACTAATTATCATTATGAAACGGGCCCCCCACTCCCCACATCTGCTTGTCAAGGCCAACAATGTAACGTGACTTTTCGCGCCCTATACTTATGTAACCAAAAAAAGGAAGTGGCGAGAGGTATTGTGCTGGCCACAGCCGATTTTTTAAGATGTCTTCATAATTAGATTTTAAGCGTCAGCGCCTCTAACGGCTACTTTGTTACTTTATCCTTATCGAATAAATTTTGAAATTTCCGGGTGATACATTTTACAACTTCATTTTTAGTTTTTGCTATTATTATTGTAGTATTATACAATTTTAAGACAATTTTCTGTTTGTTGTTTAAACATTAACTTAAAAAACACATTTTTGTACAATTCATTGTTGCAATCATATGTTTGAATTTTATTCATACGATAAGTATCTTTTACAATAAGAAAATACGTTTGTAAAAGATATAAGATAGAAATTTGTAAAATTTGATACTTGAATCGGTAATTTTGTAAGAATCATTACATCCCCCACTGTATCACATAATAACTTGACGTCCTATTATTCGTATTCATTGCAAATATTTTATAAAACAGAAATTAAAAAAATATACTGATATAAAACATAACCTTGTTATGTTACCAAAATACCCAAAACTTTCATTTTTGTCCGATGCCGGCGCTGACTACTTTTGTGCACACCGCCTATATGGTCCATGACACAGTTATTTTAGCTATATTAAAATAAAACTGATAAAAAACTAAACATGCATTTAAAAAAAAAATGTCATTAAAGGATATGAAAATATTATATTACTGAATTTAGAATAAAATTCTCCATCGAACAAGGAAATAAAAAATCGTCACCTAAGTGGCAACACCGGGTAACTCATTTTATGGACAAACTTAGTTATCAACCCATTTCTTCTTCAAAATTTCGCGGAAAATCGATTGGGCAGCTCAGTTTTCCGATCCAGACACCATGAAGCGCGTGAGTTGAAAATATTACAACAGTGGCCAACTAAAATTGATTTCCCCGAAATTTTAAATAATAAATGGTTGAGAACTCGTTTGGCCAAAAAAATGAGATAGCTTAGTCGACGAATTTTCTAGTTCCATATAAAATAACAAAGTTGTTCTCCACAATTTGTGACCCACTCATTAAAATAATCTTGTAAAATAGAAATTGTTAACTCATTTAGAAGACATCGTAGTTCTTATATTTAGTGTTCGAGATAGCAATAGTGGACAAAATAAAAGGAACACTATGTATATTCGTTTATCAACACCACAGAAGCGTGGAAACGTGTAAATACATATGCAGGGTTCACGGTAAGTTCGCCGTAAAATTTTGATTAAAGAAATTTCAAATTGGAGCGGCCGCGCGTTAACTTTGTATACATATCTTAATTCATTAAATATAATAGAAACATATTCTGGTTACGGAAGAATGAATTCATTATATACTGTAGAAAATTTATTATTGTACAACAAACAACAAAACCCCTTCCAATCTGTACGCAATTTCACGGTTTTGCTCCCAATTACCGTGCGTCCATGTTCTCGTCCTCATTCTGAGACATGAGCCCTTGTTGGCCAGGCACGGCCGCTCATTCATAGATTAGCAAATCACATCGCCGTACGTGGTATCCCGTGGGATTGGACACGCTATCCCTGTAATTATCGCTTGTCCACGTGACGGACGCCACTGGAAAGCCTGACATGGGCGGAGATTCCGTCGGGTGACACGGACATGATTAGATAATCGTGACACCAGGTGCCTTGCACTACGATGATTGATGTGGACTAGATATTGAGGAGACAAGGGGAAATAGGTTAGAAATTAACTATTAATTTTGATTTGCCATAATAATAATAAATACCACTAGTTGGATGTAAGTTATTCATAAGTTTTATGTAGGTTTGCAAAGAAAAAATTCTTTCACAGTCTGGAAATAATTATTTTCAATACCTTATTGTGAACTTTTTGATGTAAAGCTGCGTCCCCACTGAGTCGGGTTTTGTCGATTGGCAAGGCCGCGTGCTAATGCCAAGTTAGTATGAACGTATTATCGGCTAGTAGGGCCGGATTTAATGGTGGGCGAGGTGAGCGATAGCCCACTCCAAAGTTTGCAGTAATTCACAAAAAAAAAAATTTTTTTTAAATTCATTTTTATTTAACTTAAAAAATATTAGTACCATGGACTCAAAAATATTGAGAAATAATTTTAATATAGGTACAATGTGTTAAAATTATTCAATTCAAAAGTCAAGTTGTCAAAAACTGATATTGAAATGTAATTTTAAGGAGAAAAGATAATAAAGAAGGAAACAGTATATTGCCATTTGCCGTTTTCTAATTTAATTCCATTTCTAAAAAAGATTTTGACAATATCTTGTATCAAATTGATATTTAATTAAATACTTTTAAACTGACATACGTTTCTTTGTTCATAGCCTACTTCGAGTTAGGTTTTTTTAAACACACTATATATAGGGCGTTCATTTAAATGGGCCACCATCGCTATCTCGAGAATTATAAGAGATACAAAGACAGCTAAATGGGTCAATAATTTTTATTTACAACCCTATCAAGTCTTCTTTCATTAATTGCATATTTAATAATCCAGAATAATATCAAGGGAGCAAAATAAAAAATAGCATTTTCTCCTAAAATGTATTACACTATTTTTTTCACCACCGAAAGTACAAACATCTCAAAAATCCAAATTTTAAAAATAATGACTAATTCGAATATATTGTTTGACAATTCAAAGAATTTACAATATTAATGGTTTTTGGAATTCACATCTTGACTTTTGTTATAAACAAAGTTGATTTTTTTTAAATTGCATATCAGGAAATTTTGAGTTCTATGTCGGTTTTTCTTTTTCTCTCTAAATGCAAAATGTAATAGTTTTGTCAATCATGATATCGGATATCGATTTCTACTCCCGATGATGGAAAAACATTTTTCTTCCCTTATACAGATTTAGATTTGTTTTACATCTAATAAATACGGATCATGATATTTTTTGTTACAATTTATCTCACACTGAAATCTCTTTTAATTACAAACTGTTGTGCATGTTCAATGATACAAAATATAATATGAATGTAACAAACGTAGAATATGCACATAATGCGTAGGCGTCCACTATTAAACTTGCTATAAAACGCCTGCTCACGTTCCTACAAAACTATAAAATCTCAAAACAAACTTTCAAATTTATTTCTTTTAATTTAAACTTCCCGCCATAAACTGCTTGCAGAATTTCATAACCCGAATTCATTTAATTAAAACCACACCAATATTCTCTTCTTATTCGTTTGAACAAAGCATAAAATAGCGATGTACATACATCTCCGCAAACATTTTAAACAGTTTTTTTTACGTCTTTAACTCCTTTCTCAACAAATAAAAACACGTAAAATGTAAAATGTCTTTTCTTTTCACAATTCGTTATCACCGGACTGACCTAAATCACCGTAAAGACTTTAAGGTTTCTTACCCTATATTCGACGTTCATGGAAAGCACTTGGCCTACATAGCACCGAGATTTTCATTCGGGAAAGATTTACCGAGAAAATTTGGAAAGTTCAAAGCTTGTCGCAGACAAAATCGCGCAAATATTTCGCACAAAAACGATTTTATTAAAGCCATTCAGGGAGAAAGTTATGAAGGGTATAATCAAATTTAGCGCAAGCAGCAACATGAGCTCATCAACAACTGGAAGGGCGTTCTTAATGAAAGAAAGTCGGAAAATTGGGCAAAGTTTAATAAGAAATCATAAATTTATTAATTCACTTTCTTAACCTTTCAAGGCTTCATAATTCAAACAATTAAATAAATCAAATATTTTTGAAACTGATAAATTTTAAGAAAATTTAACTTATATAAAATTGTTTGAGCGTTGATTGAAAAGCTCACGGTCTAACAAAGAGATGCCAGCACTAGACCCACAATTATTTTTTGTGAGGTTATGTGAATTGTCATTACTGTCGCTTCGAAATTTTACGTTAATTTGCTAATTGATGACGTAATTAAAATTTTATCTAATTCCGTTTTAAAAAGTTGAATTTTACGTAACTTTATGACGTTATGAAATGTCACTTTTTACATAATTGATACGAAATTAGTTTTGTAAAAAACTGTCAAATAACTTTCAAAAAGTGCAAACAAATACTTTTAATAAGTATTTTTTTCCACATAAAAAGTCAAAGTTATGCTAGTTTTGTCATTTTTCATAGTTTTATTTCTTCTTAAGGTTAAAATGTAGTTGAATAGTTGGTTTAAAATTTTCTGCTAGTCAAATCACTTTATAATTTTGTTTCAACAAATGCGTAGTGAACAACGCTAACTACATATGTCTTTTTGTAAACAAACAATTTTCTAAAGTTTATTATGTTATTTCTGATTTCATAATAGTACACTTTGTTACTATTTGATAGTTGTGGATAAAGTATAGTATTCCATTCGCATGTAATGGCTATTACTCATATGAATGATTTACATCACTCGCCTTCCGGCTCGTGATGCAAACTTCATTTTCATGAGTAATAGCATACATTACATGCTCATTGAATAATATACTATTATTCGCAATCAATGAATTTAATTCACAATTTGGCCATGGTAAATCGGCGAATCAAGGTTCGAGAAATGACAAAAGCTGCCAGAATTTCCTATGAACGGATTCAAAACATTCTGAGCAATGAATTAGAAACGACAGAAATTTCTGTAAGGTGAATCCCTCGACTTCTAATCAGAAAATAATTCGTTTCCAGAGGTCGCCTGATTTTTGTTATGAATCTGAACCCGATATTTTCATGAAAGATTTGTTACTAGCGATGAGACATGGCAGAGCCGTAACTAGAGTTTTGAGCGCTTGTGGCAAATTTTTATTTGCGCTCCTACATATCAAGAAAATAAAACCAAAATAAACTTCTGATATAAATAAATATTTTATTCTGAATATATCAGGCAACCAAATAAGTTCGTGCGGTTTTTGTATACAGCAGAGTGCCATGAATATTTTTTAAGTCGTTGATCGGTAGCACTTGTTTGTTATCTGGCATCTACTTTGATATGAATCCTTCTTTTGTCGGATACATACACATTGGGTGACAATTGTTTAATTCCTAATTTGAATAGTTGAATATAACTTTAATTCGAGGTTGTTTACTCTATGAGTATAAACTTGGTACCAAAGCTGCAGTGGCGGCGCGAAAAATATGTACCGCATTCGGAGATGATGCCGTAAGTGATCGAACAGCACAGAAGTGGTTCAAGAAATTTGAAGCACGCTCTAGGAGACCAAAGATTTTTAACAACGAGGGTCTTCAACAGGTTGTGGAGGCAAATTCCAATAGAGCCTAGAGTTTGCAGAAAGGTTCAATGTGAGTGATGAAACCATTCCTTTGCACCTTCATCAGCTAGGAAATGCGTGGAAGTTACGCAAATGGGTCCCACATGAATTGTCAAATGATAACAAATTAAGTCGTCTTACCATTTGTTGCGCAAACATTTCACGCAACGATAATGAACCATTTCTTCATCGGTTGTTAACCTGCGACGAAAAGTGGATATTGTACTCAATTTCTAAGCGTTCGTACCATTGGTTGTCACCGACTGATTTGGTACCGCACACTTCCAAGGCTTCGTGGCACCCAAACGAGATTTTATTGTGTGTTTGGTGGACAGCAACCGGTATACTCCATTATGAGTTTTTGGAAAGGGGTCAAACCATCTCTACAAACTTGTATTGTGAATAGCTTCAGCGAGTACAAGCAGCACTCATCCGAAAACAGCCTTCTTTAGTCAATCGAAAAAACAGGATAACGCCAGACTGCATACCCAAGATTAATCCGGGAAACAATTTCTGAACTTGGCTGGGATACTTTACCACACCCTCCATATTCTCCTGACATTTCGCCAAGTGATCCACCTTTTTTGTCTCTTGACAACTGTATGATACATAGACAGTTCAAAACTCAAGTTGATGTAATAAATGCAGTCCGTCAATTTTTTGTAAAAGCTGAAATGCATCCACTTCGCTTAAATTTTCAAAAAGTGCTGTAGATTGATATTTGTAACTTTCTATTTCGCATACTAATTCGAAATCATCTAGATCAGTGCTATATTTTAACGCCAGTTCTGCTGCATATTTTTTAATTTCATCCAATGCCATATTCTTTATAGAGTTTCCATGTAAAAAACCGAAATCATTTGCAATATTCTGTAATGCTGTGAATCCATCATTGAGTTGCGTAAATATAACATCTAAAACTTCACATATTTCTTTTTTTATTAACATATTTTCATTCAGATTTTAAAAATATCTAAAACCATTTAAATGATTAAAATTTTGCGCCCCTAAAACCTTGCGCCTGTGGCATGCGCCACCTTTGCCATGCCCTAGTTACGGCACTGAGACATGGTTCGCTATTATTAGCCAGAATCAAAACTATACTCAAAAATTGGAAGCATAAAGGATAACCAACTCCCAAAAAAAAATGCACAAGTTAATTCCAATATTCCAATGGGGTCATTTCAAAAAACAAAGTTATCAATTTTTTTACAAAAACCATCTCATTCAACAACTATAGGAATATAAAATAATTATACATAGGCGATTTTTCATTCAAAATTTGCTAATAAACTTCCATGGTTGTAAACACGGATTAAATTTGTGACGTCACAGCTTCATACACACACAAAGTCATTTCTTTCTCACACATACATTGAGCTGTACGTTATATCCGCTTTAATCATTGTAAACACAAAACATCAATCTAACCTAAGCTTGTGACAGGTGACAGCAGAGTATACAAGAGAGAAGTTTATTATTGTGTATTTGTTTAAAAATACTAATGCAATAGAAGGTACGTAAATAAAATATTATTTATTAAAATAAATACCAAACCAAACAAACATAGTTCCAAACTAAACCGGTAGAGCTCGACTGCCGTATCCGTGAAGTTTTGACGTTAGTGTTGAAATATTTGAAAGGTAAGTATTAAAATATCATATCTGTTATTCTAAAGACTTGTAAGGTGTAAAACATACATCTATTGTCACAAATTTGCGGATTAACTAACACTTCGTAGAGATAATAATAGGTTTGTTCCAACATACAATCAAATCAGTAAGGAAATGCCCGACGCATGCGCAATATTATAATATAAAGGCCATACTGATTTGATTGTATGTTGGAACAAACCTATTGACCCGGTTACATAACCTCACAAAAAGTAATTGTGCGTCTAATATTGTCCTCTGTACCCTCATAAAACTACTTATTTTTAAAATCGCATGGTAATATACTAACCCTCTTTTTAAAAGTATTAACGAAAAACGCTCATGAAGTTACGTATACTAATTAATTGAGAAACGAAAAAACCACATTGCAAACTATTTCTACTTCGTAATAAGTCCCATCATCTTCAAAATATCTGCGACATTTGAAAATGAAATTAGTCAGAGTAATAATAAGCTGAAAATAACAAGCAGAAAAAGGATATTACCTAAACCTGCCAAACCAATAAAATTTCTCAGCTCATTTCAGACCGGTAACAAACTACATCATCAACCCTAGCCGGTACCATACGATCTTGTTCCACTATCACTCCTCGACAAATTGTTTCAGATTTATCCGCAAGAGAGAGACAGATAGATCTTCTTGCTTTTTGTAGAATAAGGACAGAAGACAAAGGTCTGGTAGAAGAGAAAAACTTTATGTTATAATTCTAGCCGCATAAGGGGAAACGGTAACTCAATTTCCAGAATCTTGTCATCCCTGTTTTATAAAATCATAAAGTTCAAAGTGGGTTCCCATTCTACTTCTCTGGTTTAGATTAAAGACACGCGAAGAGGATAAATCGGCTCTGTTTGGAATCACAATCCGCAGAATAAGAACATGTGTTCCAATAAATAATGTCCAGATTGCCTATCTGCTGACACTGTGGATAAAAATCTAAAGTTATTGGTTCGTTCAACTTGGGAAAAATAAAGTTATAGAGACGTCGAATTCGTAAAAATGGTTTCATATTGAAATAATAAAGATGTGACAAATTTCCTATTTTCAAAATTAGATAATATTCAACATAATAATATATTATTATATGAAGCAAATCATCGTATGAGGCAAAATTCCACACTCCTGGTGACAAATTAACTACGTGAATTTAGAAAATCTTGAAATTTTTAATGAAAAATTCTGACATTTGACATCTGTGTACATAATTACTAATTATCATTCTGAAACGGGCCCCCATATCTGCTTGTCAAGGCCAACAATGTAACATGACTGTTCGCGCCCTATACTTATGTAACCAAAAAAAAGTAAGTGGCGAGAGGTATTGTGCTGGCCACAACTGATTTTTATTGGTTTGCATTTCTTTTCCACTTTTTCTCATCCTTTTTCTTCAACGTACATAAATTCGCGCTTATCCCAAATAATGACGAATTCGCCATTTTGCCCCTGTCAATTTACCTCAAGGATAACCTCAAAACATAAATTTATGTAAAAAGTATGAATTAAAACATAATCTGCAAATTAAAGTTTACTTGTCTTCCTCATGTCCTATTGAATACGTGTGTATGTATTATTCAATCAGAAATTATATTTGTATTTGGAACTGACATTAGTACCACCATATCGCACATGGTACAGCTACGTACTTAGTTAACAATAGAATATATATTTTTTAATAGTTTACTATTAATATTGTAAGATTTTTGTAAATTACATTATTCACCACTGTATTTTAAAAATACTATTTTTACCACATTTTTATTATTTACAATTAGCAAAATTTTACAAAATTTAGTGTTATAATAATAATAATAATAATAATAATAATAAAAATAATGATTTATTGCCCAACAGTAAAGACCATTTACAGGACAATACATAATATAAATATTGCATACATTTAGGATATATATGTGCACCTACATAAAAAACATAAGAAAAAAAAGAATTAGACACAAATTACAAAAACATATCAATATAAAAATTGTTATGGGGGCACGCTGGAGTACATCCGAATGGGATGAGGGAAGTTGAAATGCCGTAGAAAACCTGGCTACCAGTTAACAAAGATAAAATATTTTCATTTCTCATTCTCGTACTAGTGACATCTGTAAATTTTTCTATAAATCACTGCATTAGTGGATCGTGCTATACTTTTGTCACACAAATCCTTTCATAAAAGCAATCTTGAATTCATAAAACATATTTTAGTAAAAAACAGTTATCCACTTACAGTCATTGAAAATACTATTAAAAAAAGAGTACACATTTTACGCAATAGACGTTCAAAAACACCCTTTATTGGCCCACTACCTTTAACATTGCATACCAAGATCCCTTACCACAAATCCATTAACAAGGGTATAAAATCAATCCTTAAAAATACAAACATAAAAATTGTTAACGGGAACCAACTTACGTTAAAAAATTTACATACTAAACTGAAAGATGAAGTTGACATACAGGACAAACGTAATGTGGTCTACCAAATCAACTGCAGTACTTGTAAAAAACATTATATTGGGGAAACTAGCCAACCACTTAAAAAAAGAATATACCAACATTCATACCATTCAAAACTACTTAATCCGCATCATAGTGGAATATCTAGACATGTACAAGAAACAGGACATAAGATCGATTTTAAAAATCCAATTATTGTGGATTCTGAGAACAATAAATACAAAAGACTTATACTTGAAACTTTATATATTAATAAAGACAATGTAAGTACTTTGAATAATAACACGGATTTTTTAAATATCATGAAACACGCGGGTTCAATTTTACAATCACTGTCGCCTACTAGGCATGCGTAACTTCATTTTGTCTTTGGTGGTTTGTACATTTCCGCACATCCAACCAAGATGTCGTAGTGGTACAACAAACTTAAAATGTTCCAAATGTAACTTAGTCAATATTTATTTAAAAAAAATTATATATACATAATGTACAAGTAAACAGGTCAGTATTCAATGTTTATATGTTATGTTGTTCAAAATTATATTGTTTAATGTATTATTGATTGACAATGTATTGTAGCTGATGATGACTCGCATAGCGGTCGAAACGTCCAAAATATAACTAATTGTACCATTAATAAATATGTATTGGAATAAAAAACGATCCTACTGCCTCCCAAAAACTTATCATATAAATCTTTAAGTTTATAAGAATGAAAAAACATGCTGTCATCTGTCCTAAACCGAAAAAGACTGTTGATTATGATGGAATCCAATGATGCCCCGTATTTTAATTTCTAGTTACATTGTTTATTAACTTAATTGTCAGTTAAAACAAAAAATGTCACTAAGTTAACAGACAAGTTAATCCAGAGATAAAAATATCGACCCTAAATTTTTATTTCATTGAAATAATAATAAAGTAACAATAAAGTACTGATGCGATCAGAACGATTTTTTTTCTTTATTTTAATTGAAAGAATAAGAAGAAATATTTTACCCCTATTTTTTATTTTCTTTCATATAACTCTTTAATTACCATAAAATTGTCTCTGAAAATACAATATTTAAATTGCCGCCTTTCCTGTCCCCTGATAACGTCAGAAAACTACTAACCATTGAGGAAGTGTCTTACATTTGCCGCTGACATAAATTAAACGAGTGACAGCTGTCAGTTATATACTAGCTACTAGTTCTATCCATATTACTGATTTTTATATTTTGCAAAGACTCAAACTTGGTTTTAAAAGAGTTTTGTACGAGTGTGCCTAAATACAAGTAATAATAATAATAAAATCTCAAGTAAACATAAAAACATTTACAAAATCAAAATTTCACTTTGTGAAGATCATTTAGCTGTAAGCATAAATATTTTTATAATTAAATTAGAATTTTTTTTTATCTTTCCAGTTCTGTCATTGTCTAGTACGTCACAGGCAGTGTAATTTGGCGCCAATTCAAACAAAGTATACTTTTAAATTGCTACTGTGTTTAATGTATACAGAAATTTGAATAGAAAATCATATTTACTAATACTATAGAAGGTATTTATTCGAATTTGAGAATAAAAAGATATGTTAAAATTTTTGCAATACCACATTTTATCAAATAATAGACATTATACAATAATTTCCTGTGCATTAACAAAATAATACCAACAATAAAAGAAGAAAAGTTTCAGAACTATCAATAATCTTGTAAATGCGCAATTTCAGTAAAATTAATTCCAACATTATTGAAAAAGAAGTCTACGTTATTTCCTCCGTTATTACAATTACAAAAATGCATAGGTGAAGCAAAATACCGAAAAGTTCCTTTGTCAAACTAAAATTAAATTTTCTTTTGTGTAGAGACACGACAAAATGTTATTACATTCCTTTTGATACTAAAAACTTGCATCACTAGTATGCTGTAATTATGAACACTTTGGCTGAGCAATTTCCAACGGATATTTAAAAGGGGCATGGCATATGGATGGTAATAAAAGTCTATCAAAAACTTGACAAAGTGTAGGGCATAAAGTCTCCACTAAAAGCAAGATTTGCGAAATGTGCTCGCCGTGTAATCCATGCAAAACGTCAATATTTCCTCGAAGTAGATCGAGGTTGTTCAACATGTGTACCAAACAAAAGTTATAATTAAAATATGTGTTCTCTTTCAAGTTTTCAATTCAGACTTTCAAGTTTTTTGTCGTAGAGTAAACACAAACTTTGATTATTTATGTAGACCAAAACAAATATCTTTTGAAATCATATGCCTTTTGAACTTTGTAGATGTATTTTAGAGAAAATATTTGTTCTGAGAAGTTCAATGCATAGTTTAAATATGTATTTGCCAAGTATTTCATATAATAACAAAAAGAATGATTTCAGCAGAAATTAATGAAATATACATTTTCTAATGTTAATCTTTATAAATACATATATTTTTCACGGATTATTAAACATTGCTGGGTGTGTCAATCTGTTTGCTATTTTCTAATTCCGGTACTAATAACAATTTATTTTTGTCAACAATATATCATCATCATTAATGAGTTACGTCTCCACACGGATTGCCTTGAGCCTCTTTTTTCTCTCTCTCTCTCAACATACCAAATTTATTTATTTAAAAAAATATTTGCGAAGCCAACAGTTGCCCAATTAAAATTAAAGGCTTCCACTGATTAACAACAACATATTATTAAACAGTACATAGTCACATAATATTAAATAGTAAATAACCCTAAGAAACATTAAGAAGCATGAGTAGTATCGTTATGAAGTACACCCTTAAAATGAGCTAAAGATAAATGAAATATGTATATATGTTGATACAAATGATTATAATTTCCCATGACTCTATTCAAGGGTAAATTCATATAATTATTGGTATTGCATTTTGGTACATAAAACAAGGTTCTATTACGTGTGTGAAAAGCTGGAATATGAATTCTTACATAGTCAATGATAATGTAGTTATCAATGTAATTGTTTAGTAACTTAAAAAGAAAAAGCATATCAGCTTACGATCTTCTTTGTTCGAGTGATTTTAAGTTACATTGTAATAAAATTTCATTGTAACTCATGTTTTCATAGAAAAATTTATATTTTAATAACGATATAAATTTCTTTTGTATTCACTCTATAAGAATTATATTTTTAATGTACATTGGATTCCAAACCTGGGAGGCATACTCAACAATAAGACGCACTAGCGTATCGTCTTTCTCTTGCCCTTCTCTCACGTATTTTTCTTTTAATTATAATTTTCTAACGACAATTTCTCCTTAAAATAATCTAATTAGCTTTCCCCTTTCGTATTTCTCCCGCAATTATTTTCTTCTCTAATCCTTCTCAGCACTGTAACAAAGCAAATAACCTTTTTATAACCTTTTCTAAATTATAGTTTCAGGCATAGAATTAATAATATATGTATAATAGAAGGAGCAGAAGTCCGAAATCATGAAGCCGTGTGCGGATTGCTTGCGTTGACGTGTGTTACTTCTAATTTATTCCTTAAACTTTTTTGTTTAAATACCTTTTTTGACCATATTTAGTAAATTGTAATAATAAATACGACAGTGTACTCTGTATTAAACTGCAGAAATGGAACCGTACAATATGGCCGACGCTTCTCATCCAGGTCATTGCCCACAAACATGCTTCAAGCCGCAACAATCTTAACTCTATCGTTTCTGGAATAATATTTCAACTTTGTTAGTCAAAATTATATTTAGAAATAAGTATCACTCTTCTATTAGCTGTTTAGTCTAGATGTCCACGGTTTGACATTTAGATTTTTGTCAACTAAATCTGTAAGTTATTGCAAGCATACGTGCAGGGTTGATATTTTATTATGGTTGCCTTACACTCTGCATCCCCTCAGATAAACCTCTCACGAAGAAGATAACGTTTAGTTTTTAAGTATTCGGGTTTCTACTCTTTTGGAGTAACATGTAGTCAGTATTAGATACTGAAGTAGAAGACATGTAGTCTCGTGTTTTGTTTTGAGGGTGTATTTGACGTTAGTACGCAGGGTAACATCAATGTAACTATTTAGTTTATGTGGTTAGTTGTGTTAGTTATGTTTAGGTAATTAATAATAATAAGTTTAGTGTAATTATAAATATTAAATAATAATTTGTGAATAAAATAGTTAAAAGTCTCAAGAATTATCAGTGTCCAGTGTTCATCAGTAATCATTTACAATCAAAGTGAAGTGTGTGTATTCGTCATCAACAAAGAAATGGTCATCTAATCAATCATCGACCACCAGTTATCGTTGGTAAAAGAAATAAGTCCACCAGCATAAGCATCGACCGGCTCCACACCCCTCGTGCTACAACACTCCAGCGCTCTCTCTCTCTCTCTCTCTCTCTCCACCCAATCTTCTCCAACTGTCACCATAACCACATCACAAAACTTTCCAAATTCCAAATATTTTTTTCTTTTTCTTGCTCGAAGTCCATTATTCGCATTCATACAATACTTCAATAACATATTTTGCAGTTCAATATTAATTTGCCTTGCTCTTAATAGTTCTTGTATTTTACTGGGCAATTCTGCTCCTAATCTGTAGAGGTCCAGTCTCTTCAATAAATATACATAAAATGCACCAACAAAATTTGATACACGTTTGTTATTATCTACAAACAAAAGCCTATAAACGGTTTAGTTTTCTATTGTTTTCATCATTAAACTGATGTAGATATACTGGTTCGAATTACATCATTTATGAGATCCTGTATCCTGTTATAAAAATAATTACGAGTACATACATCAACTTTGTCAGAGCAGAATGTATCATACCAGTATAGTAAACAAACTTTTAAATTGGTAAAGTTTTTATTGCGCGAGAAATAAAAATCAGTGTGATATTGCGTCAATTCTAACATTTTTTACTGTTTTTATTTAGTTTTTATTTTCATTTTCATTTAAAATTATGATTATTAAAACAATATCGGCTACGCAAGTGATTGGTTTTGAATTAGGACAAATATCCCGTGATAAAACTTGTGTATATTTACTTATAAACCGCATATATTAAGGCATTTCTTATGCGTTTCTTTCTTTAGAGTCTAAAGACAATTCGTATTTGTCGACGAATACAATAGCAGCCGGCCCTGTTCAGGACACGACGCGGGCTAAAGACAGGCACACTAGTCAACAAACACAAACATAAAAATAGTTTTCATAGCATTACTATGATTTAATAGAACTAAACATGTAAATGAAAGGGGATCTATAACGGACGACAGCCGTTAAGGATTATAACGGACGCACGAACGAAAAACAAAAGTGAAAAGGCGTCTATAACGGCGGACGTCCGTTATTATAACGGCCGCCGTCCGTTATTATAACGGCCGCCGTCCGTTAAAGTTTATAACAGATATTAAGAATAAAATATTTCTAAATAAAATTACAGTACACTCGACCGATATTAAACCTCGACAATCGCCTCGGTTTACAAACTTCAGCCACGTCCGTTACTTGCTTTATATCGGCGTAATGACGTTAATAACTAATAACGGATAGTAGACTCCCCAACTTTTCAAAATAGGTAATGTACGAGTAGGTAGGTATAATATTCAAATTTATTTTAATGAGAATATAATTCATAAGTCACGTGACATGTTTTCCGCCAATCAACATTCAAAATCTGCCTAGTTACAAGTCTATCACAGCGAAGATAAAAAAAAACAAAGAAATGATCACCTTATTTATAATCGTTACCAAGGGATTTTTCTTTATTTATAACATTGACAGTTAAGTTTGAGTATAAAAATGAGTAATAACAATAACTCAAACTCCGATATATTAAATAAAATTCGAAAGTACCATGTTTTAATCACATATGAATATGTATATCAAAAGTTAACTTAGCAGCACACACAATATGTTTCAAAAATTCATTATATTCTCTCATTAAATATAAGCTCGTGATATGATTAATAATCAAAGATATTGCTCGTGACACCGAAGCAACACATTTTACTCGTCCTTCGGACTCGTGAAATCTGCAACTCGGTTTCACTCGAGAATATCATCGATGGTAATCATATCACTTGTTATATTATATATGAAAATAAATAAATAAAAATATCTTGACGGCTTTGAAATACTTTCAAACTAAATTCGAATCAGAAACTGACAATGCTGTCAAATTAGTTTCTGGTGACTTAAAAACTGTGTGACTATTCAATGGGGAACTTAAAAACTGTCAAATTAAGTTAAGGCTGACCTGAAAACTGTCACAGTTTTCAAATTATAAACAATGATTTGAAAATGCTCTCTGGTTAGTTCCATATTTTTGTTCACGACACTTATATACTCTGAAATAGCAAAAGAATTTTGAGAGTTAGGGCGTGGATTAGGAGTCTGTTTTACACTTAATCAGTTTCGATGTTTAAAAAGAAGCGTCAATTGCAAAAAAACCAAATACAGGGACATAATCAGGTAATGCTTAAAAATGGGCAATACTACAGCACATAACGCACAGCATTTACAAGGAATGAAATAGTGATTGGCATAATATTTGAATTGTGTTTGTATATAAATTCTCAAGAGTCTATATGTCAAAAAAAGAGAATAAGTAACATTCCGATTTTATTTCAAATGACATAAATATTTACAATGATACTGCAAATTTTGTTTTTCACAGTTTACCTGATTTTCTTATCAATCTTTTTTATGTGACGCTCGTATTCTGAAATGGGAGTAGAAAAATAAAATTTCAGAATTCAAATAATCAAAATTCCAAAAGAGTATAACAAAATCACCATTCAATTTTACGAACACTTATACATGGATGTCTTCTCAGGATTTATAAGCATTTTGCGAATTACATTTTAGTTCCTAGACCATATTGCCACAAACTGTTTGTATTTCCAGAAAAATGTGAATTTTGAATATTCGGTTGAAAGTTCAACCGTACTTTGAACTCGGTTCCATTTTACTTTTTATTGTTATTACTGTATAAATATAACATATTTCTGCCTACTATAATTTTTCCGCGCAAAAAATAAAATATACCATAAAACCCCACATTACCGAACGTACGCCTATGACTTACGGCCCATAAAACCGGAGCCTTTTTCCGGCAGAACAAAATACTATAATTTCTCCCAGTTGCAACCTTTTCTTGATTCGTTACAACCGTAGATCTTGCTTTATTTTTGGTGAAATTACGAATTATTTTGATTCCTCTCCGAAGTCCAATAAATCTCAGCATCTGAGTTTGACAAGGGAGTTAAAACAGAGGTTACCAAACTTTCCAAGTTGATGACAGATAGGGGACTGCTGTTGGAATTAAGTTGGTAACTGTTGTAACTAAATTAAATGATGTAGATGTAGAGAAATTGGGAGTTGTACAGTTGGTATAACTGGGTGAGATGTTTATTAGCAAATTGGATTATGTTTGTAACTTTTGAATACAAAAAAGGGGACACTAAAACTGACAGTCATGGTTTATAAAGTTCAAGTTCGAACTCAAGTTTCTATACAAACATTGATATGCCAAAGCATCTTCCTCTAATTTCATTTTTTTTACGATCGTGCAAAAAGTAAATAAAAATGCGTTTGTGGGGGGGGGGGAGTAATCGATATGTCTGATGACGAAATCATGACACAAATAACACATTTTGCCTCTACGGAGAGAATATATCAAAAATAAACCGAAAGAACTTTTGACAGTTCATTAGTCTAATATATTAAAAAAAAAAAATAAAGTACTCATCACAGCGATACCTATAAATAAAAACCCAAAAAATTATTTACTTACATTCACAGTAAAATTTCTTTACTTTATTAAATTGTAAAAGATAACAGTCAAATTAGTGTCTAGTATTTTATTTTAAAAAATATGTATTTTTGTGATGTTTCTACTTCCGATGATGAAAAAATAGTTTTACATCTCAGGAGAGAATGCTATTATTCGCTAGGTGTTTTTTAAATTGCACTTCAAGAATAATTATGCATTTCTCTATCTTGAAATAAAATATACTATTTCATTAATTCTTTGCACAATTCAAAATAATCGAAAACAAATGGTCAAAATATTTTCTCTAACAAAACAGGATCAAACATTCAATATTTCACTGCACTAAAGTTTTATAATTTTGAAAAATTAATAACCAGAATTACGTTTGATAAAAAAAATTATAAAGTACATTCGACACTACTATAAAACTAATTTAAATTTCATTCAAAAAATACTTATAAAATGTATGTGATTCAGGACCATTTCTTACCCAAAAAAATAAAGAAAACAGCGATTTTTTTTCAATTAGCCTATATAAATATCGTCATTAATATATGTAAATGACTCATGATATATTTATTTTAATTATAAATTAAAATTTAATGTTTGCAACAATGAAATTTTAATATTATTGAAACAATAACATTCTTAAAATATGTACTTTATTTTTGTATAAAAATTATTTATTTTTTTCATTTTACTAAAATGTAATTTTAATTAAAACATAACAATTCAAAAAAATTTAAACATGCATACCTACATTTTTCCCAAATTATTTTAGGAAAAACAAAATTTGAATTAAAATATAACAATGAATTTGCGCATTATGTTTCATTAATACAAAGTAAATAAAATTAAATTACAGTATAAATTTTAACCACCTCGATCAATAGTACAAAGTTAAAGCAATCTTAAATTTAAATAAATAAATATTTCATTATAATTTCTACTCATAAGTAAGTTTATCGAGTTCTAGACGGCATAAGATTACAGGCAAAATGGTTAGATGTAACATACAATTATCTGTTATTATCTTTCGTACTTTTTAATAATTCATGTTCTTATTTTCTAATCTACTCATATCACCTGCTATTCGTTATAAAACCAATAATATGAAATAATAATCGCGCTTTTAATCAGGGTCTTGAAGCTTAACCCGAACCTGAACCGAAAACCCAAATTAACCCGATTTTTCATGAATCTGAAACCGAACCAAACCTTTATTTGTCAAGATCAATTAACCTGAACCAAATTTGAACCGTTTCAAATTTAGACACGATTCCTTACCTAAAGGTTACGGAAGGTAAAAATAGATAACATTATTACAAAGAATAAATAAATCACTTTACAAGTATATTCTTCGTTATATTTTCTAAAAAAATATTTTGTTGCTTAAATATATGTTGGCATTACTGTATGTCACGCACAGTGTGCAGTTTCTTATTAAACTTGGATGGAAAATAGTGACAGATCTAGTTTGGGAAAGCATGAAAACATAGATTGCCTACAACGTATAATTAAAATTTATAGATTACTTACTGTTTGAGGTCAAGAAAACTCCCTTTTCGAATTTTAAATGTGCTTACCTGTAAAAGAAAAATGCATATTAATTATTTCATACGTAAATAGGTTCGTGATACAAACTAATTTTCCATTATCATTCTTTAATTCCTTCACATGTTATTTATTCATTAATAATGATTTTTTCTTCTTAACACGAACAAACATAAAACATGATTCGATGCTCACACTAATTTTTTCAAACTATAAAAATGAGGTATCTATTGATGTTTTCGTGATTAAATTATTTCGTTTGACAAAATTCAGTGACATTAATAAATAGAATATAATTATTTATATTTGAAAACTAATAACATGGGAATTAATAATTGAAATTTATATTACAGCATATACCTATTTATTGGTCTGAATTTTGCAATTGGAATATTATTTTACATTGAGTTAGTAATATTTAATTATAATTTGTGAAACATACAAACAGATATTGCAAATTAAGTATTTTATTTGTAATTATTTTTAATAAAATTTCTATAGAGAATATTTGATGTATTATTTTATTATCTCTCACACACGCAACTAGCGAAATTGATCAAATTAAAATATCTGTACAGGTTGGTACAAATTCAAGTTCCCCATATGAAAAAATTCTTATTATGTACGCTACAGAAAATTGATGTAGGTCTTTTTGAGCCAATTTCTTTCGAGACAATTTTAATAGGCACCACAGGAATTTTTCGATCGTCTTTTTTCTTGAGCTACAGGCTAAAACTTGATTTTCGGTTATTTAGAAAATACATCATACCTCTCTTATGACAGATAAAGAAAAAATGTTTAAATAATTTTTATATGTTTTTTTTATGTAGAATATCATGGTGGGCTTGTATTTTATTAAAACTTAATAATTCTTGAGAAACAAACATAATATTTTTAAATGTGGAACAAATATTGATAAATAATCTCATTTTTTCTTTATTTCAAGCTTTTCAATGATGTTTACATTCTTTTGTTTCAAACATGAATAAAAATTAATTTATTGAGGTGAAAAAATTAAAAACTATTAAGAAACAAATGAAAAAATCAGTTACAGATCATCAATTGTTTATTTCTAATATTATTTTCTTCATTTATACTCATTTTTCTAATTTATATACATATTGAAACACATTTTTCGAAAGACAACTATAACGCCGATAAAAAATAAATTAACTTATCTAAAAATAATAGGCTAGAAATAACTTTAACAACTTAATTAATAGACATAGAATCAAAACAAAAGATGACGATCTGTAATTGATTTTTTCGTTTGTTTCATAATAATTTTTAATTTTTTCAATAAATTAATAATTCACCTTTTATTCATGTTTTTAAAAAAAGAATGTAGACTTGTTATACAACGTTGAAAAACTTATAAATAAGGCAAAAGATGAGACTAATTTCAATATTTGTTCCTATTTAAAAATTATTATATTTGTGTTATAAATCGAGAATTATTAAATTTTGAAAAAATCCAATTACACAAATAAGCGAGGTATAAGGTATTTTAAAGCGAAAATTAAGTTAGCCTGTAGCTCAAAAACAAAAGACGATCGAAAAATTCCGGTGGTGTCTATTAAAATTGTCTCGAAAAATTGGCCCATAAAGACCAACATCAATTTTCTGTAGCGTGCATAATAAGAAAGTTTTTCATAACTCGAATTGTTCTACCCTAAACAGTAGTAAATTTAATATCATTGCAATACAATAAAAGAATAGGTACTTTAAAAAAATTATAATTTATAAAAATAACCTTTTTTTCAAAACCGTTCATTGACTATGGCAATTATCAACATTTATTAGTAACATCATTGATTAAAAAATATTTTTAATCAATGGTAGCATTTTTGAAAGCCAGTAGAAATAGTAAAAATATTTGATATTAATATAATAAAAATTACAAAGTTACGTCTAGTTTCACTAGGATACAACTTCTGAGTCAGCTTCCATGAAGCCATCGTCACAAGTCGGCCAGCACAACAAGTAACCACAGACGCGTTTCGCACTTATTGGTGCTCTTCAGTGTGGTGTAACCTGGTCTCTGTCCGGTCCACAGTGAGTGGACTCCTGGAGCAGAGACAATGACTCGTTGTGCTGGCGGTGATCATATGAACATCTACGATGGCAAAAGGTCTATAGAGGTATGTTATTACCATTAGAGTCATCTACCGAGAGATACTTTGACTAAAGTCATATAATACAAGTGCAAACTACAAAAAGCGATGGCTTCATGGAAGCTGACTCAGAAGTTATATCCTAGTGAAACTAGACGTAACTTTGTAATTTTTATTATATTGTTCGTTTCACGGTGAAACTCGCAATTTGCTTTTTGCAGTTTGCACTTGTATTTGATATTAATATTTGTTACTTTTTTCCATTAACATGAACATATTACAATAATACTCCTAATACAAATTTAATTATAAAGAAAATATTTGTAAGTAATAATATATTTCCTCAAGTAATTTATTTTGATTTATTATTGTAAAATTCGTTCTTCCTCCATAGAAAATCAAAATAAAGCTATCTTACAAAATAAGTGTCCTAAAACTTATTCAATAAATTCGTTCGTAAAGCCCCAAAATCCTGGAAAACTCTAAATAAAAATTTAGCACCGCCCGCTAGACGAAAACACGAAACTTTTCTCACATGTTTCATTATTAACCATAACAAAATGAACGGAAGTTTTTAGGTCACGTTAGTCTGAATTTCACGCTGACGTTTGATTTTCAGCTTTCACAGATGCCTGTTGAGCACGAGGATTTTGCTGATTAATTACACACTCAGATAATTTTTACAGTTGGAAAAATAAGAAATTCAACAACTTTGTGAATGTTTCAGCTTTGAACAAGAGAAATGTGCCAAATCAAAATTACGGTAAATTCAAACAAAGAATTCATTAAATAAAAAATAAATGTAAAGAGCGAAATATAATAGTATATTAAAAAACAAATATTAAAATGAGCCTTATTATAATAAGAGTACAGTTTGCGTAATCGAGCCGTATAGGCGAGTATTACAAATACACATTGTAATTCGTGTTTTTATACTATTTTTACTATATCACATTAATTTACTTTTATTTTAAAATTATTATTGGAAAAAATAATAAAATATCAGGTTGATAACACTGACAGTTTCAATAAACATTTGACATTTAACATTTTGACAACAGTTACAAGTTAGGTTAGAGTTAAAATATATATTTATTATGTTATGAACCTATAAATAAATACTTTGAATTTTAATTTAAAAGAGTGTTTTATTGTTTGATGTAAATATTTTACTATAAAAAATCTAATTTCAATAATTTTCAATGAGTAATAACTGCTAATGACAACTAAAATGAAAGATATTTGACACTTAGACAAAATTACCAACATAACAATTTAAAAAATTCCCAAATCATTTGTACGATTTTTTTTATTACAACACTGTTTTTGATAAATACAGTTGTACAAAATTCACTTTGTGTTGAAAACAAAAGTTATTTATGTACCTATCAAAGCACTGAAGTTCTATTTTTATCATGAATGTGGAATTTATTTGTCGATACCCGTAGGGTAGAGGAAAATAAATCATATGAGTGATAAAAAGAAATTTCAGTACCGAGATGCATATTAAATTTTATTTGAAATCGAAAAATTGTGAAAATGAAAAGAATATTTATTTTTATAGGTTATGTTTACATTATCTGTCAGTCTGACACTCAATGTTGCTAATCACGGACATTGAAGTTATTGTAAATAACACCCAAACTTCATCGGAATTATTTAGTTCGTTTTTCTTGCACATATTTTTTTTTTCATTTTATGTACAAATACTATTATTGCACACTTGCCCAAATTATCTTGCTTGTACAATAATTATCATAAGTTTGACAATATTGCATTTTCATTGAATCGTCGTATAATGGATTACTTTAGGCCGATTTTTGAACTTTTATTGACGATTTTTGCGCACTTTCGTGACGATTTCAAATATATTTTTACCTCTCGCTAAGAGAGGTATTGCATTCATGCTAAAAATCGCATATCCAGATTTTATTGAATAAGCACGTTTTAAGGTCCCTACAATCCGATTTTAACATTTTTACGATGATGTCTGTGTGTGTGTGTGTGTGTGTGTGTGTGTGTGTGTGTGTGGATGTATGTGTGTGTGTGTGTGTGTGTGTGTGTGTATGTATGTAGGATATTGGAAAGACGATAACTCAAAAACTATAAGACTTTAAATTTGTTTAACTACGTATTTCCCAATCGGACATTCATGGGAAGATCTGAAAAGGTTTTGGTAACAATTGGACAACCGGAAGTAGAAGATTCTTGAAAAAAAATCTTCTAAATAATATTTTTTGAAAACTTTTCTCGGTAATATTAAAGAAAATTAAATTCTCTATCTGATACATTTAAATATTTTCTTATATATTTTATAGATTTAGAGATAAAAGAAATATAATATATAAAATAATCTGTTATAATAAATATTACAGCCGAAAGGATGCCATGGAAAATAGTTGAAAATTTTGTATGTAACTGACAGATAAAGGTCAGTGTCAGAAATCCGGAGCCGGAGATATTACTAAAGACTTTTTCTGGGAAGTACATATATTATATTATTTCTTAATGTATTAATAGTTAAATATTTAAAATTATAGGTATATTACATATATCCTTCAAAAATACTGTCAATCCTGACAATGAATTGGAAACATTTCGAAAAATTAGAAGAGGACAAAATTTCTTCATAAAATGAATTTAAAATTAAACAATCTAAATATAAGGAATAGATACATATATTTAAGTAGAAGTTTTGGTGTAGAGTGTAGGTATACAAGAAATGTTAAATACAATAGGCTGTTTTGACAAGGAGATATAGGGGCTTAAGTCAGAATGATAGCTAGTAATTATGTATATAGATGTCAAGTATCAATTTCTCATTCTAAATTTAGTGATTTTCCAATTCCATGTGGTTTATTTTCCTCGACAAGTAAATTCCATACTCCTGGTGACAAATTAACTACGTGAATATAGAAAATCTTGGAATATTTAATGAAAAATTCTGACATTTATGTACATAATTATCATTCTAAAACAGGAATCTCACATCTGCTTGTCAAGGCCAACAATGTAACATGACTGGTCGGGCCCTATACTTATGTAACCAAAAAAGGAAGTGGCGAGAGGTATTGTGATGGCCACAACAGATTTTTTTTAAATAAACTTGCGACAATAGCCTTGATAAAGATACAGTAACATAGGCCCGGATTAAGCAATGATATGTAACTTGCGTTAGTTGCATAATGTTATGTGGTATAACAACACTCGTAATACGTGATGCGTTGTGGTGTATTCACCAACATGTCAAAAAAAAATTGGGAGTTGTCACATGCAATCATCCAATATATCTTGCAAACAAAAACTATTTTGTCAATACAATTACTCATTTGACATTTTTTTATAAACCCGGACAGTTTCAATTTAAGAGAGCTTTCAAATCTTGGATTTACTCGTAATTAGTGCAGAACAGTGATCAAAACAACCCAAGACTACAAAACAATAATTCATCAGGTCTAGAAACAAGGAAAACTTTAGCTTTCTTGACAAAGTCCCGAACTAATGTTCGTAATTTCCTAATGGCTGCATCAGCGACAACGGCAAGAGGCAATAATGGAGGATTCCTGTGTGATGACCACTCGGCAATTGTCAGCCATTGCCACTGTGATCCCTAAATGATGGGTTGTAGCTGACCACTACACCGAAGAGGTATTTGCTAATAAAGGTATTTGTGGTTTTGTTTTGAACTTGAATTTCACAAAGCTAAACCACTAATTGGGAATGTTATTAATAATTCCTTAAATTCTAATAGAGGGTTTTTGAACATCCAAGGTATATACTTAATTAGAATTTGTGGTTTTTACACGCGTATATTATGCACAGATCTTGAAGTAATCATTCGTAATTTGTAATACCTAATACCAGGTCGGTTAGTAAATATTTCGGCATTACCAATTTTTTAATGAAATTGAATTCCGAATTTCAAAAAGGCGATAGCAAAAGGCTTGAAAGTAGTAAGAATTTGTAATACAGTAGATGTGTGGCATAGATATGTTAAAGACAATGGTAAGTTATTTTCAATATTTTGCAAATGACATTAATAAATGTAATATAATATCAGAAGTTCATTAAAGTTATAGCTATTTGAAATGACCGTAAACAATTATAGTAACGTAATCTACACAGATTGCCGCAGTAGGAACAGTGCACTATGGGTTTATCTAGACAACGTGTTTGTAGTTTATTTAGTACAAACGTGCGGTTTTGGGTTCAGTGATTGCAGGTTTTTGTATTTTGTGACATTAAAATGCCTAATTGAGTGATCATGATTGCAAACATAATAAAACAAAAAATAAAATAAAAACGTCTTTTCATAGAATCCCATCAGACAAAAATAAAAAATCTGATGTGGACACCACATGACTTCCTTGTACGATTATTAAACTATACATATTTTTTTTATAATTAAATTAAAAAATATTGACAGGCTTAAGCCAAGCCCGAGAAATATTTTGATATAGAACAAAAAATAATTCATTTACTACTATCATTCTTAAATTAACATTAATCTAACCCGGTTCTTTTTAAAGAGAGTTTTGATTACAACAAAGAAATATTTGATTACAACAATGATTATGACTAATTTCACAATAAAAATATAATATTTGTTATTGTACGAATCATAAAATTGCACGTATTTAACGTAATTTGACAATTGACATGAACATTTTTTTGTCCTAATCCATAGCAAGCTTTATTACAAAAACAAAAAAGTATATAACAAAATAAATAAATATTTCATCACGGCATATTACCCATTGCTGGATGTGCCAATCTGCTTCATACAGATATCGGTACTGATGGAATATTTGTACCGTGCGGGCGCTTACCAGGCGTCACCTCACGGGCACTCAATGCTGACGTGGAGAGTGCACCACAGGGGTCAATTTTGTGCCATTAAAATTCGATGTAATTTTTGGCGTCGGTCGGGATCGAACCCGGGTCCCCAGATTCGCGACCAGACACTCAGGCACACGGCCACGAGACTCCATATAAGTATATAATTTTTAAATTTACATATCTCGCTTATACAAAGGGCTAATTTAATAATACTTGATGTGCTAGACGCAGAAATTAATTCTCTAAAACTTTTATTTGAAGCATTTATTTCTAAAATCAAAATAAAATCATTTTATTCAAGAAAAACTGTTAACAACTTCAAGTAATGTACCACTTCCGGTTAGCCTATTTTAACCAAAATCTATTATGTTATTTCGATTGACATAAATGTCTTGTATATCAAATTTTAAAAGTTTTGGATTATATTTTAAAACAGTTTTTCATTAAAAACTATTATAGACTTCATGTAAAGTGCCACTTCTGGAAATTGTGTAATAACCAGAAAGGGAGGTGCACAACTAGATGTTATACGAGTCCTAAATACAAAATTTCAACTTTCTACGGCTTACCGTTTTTGAGTTATGCGAGATACGTACGTACGTACGTACAGACGTCACGACGAAATTAGTCAAAATGGATTCAGGGATGATCAAAATGGATATTTCCGCTGAAATCTGACAACCGAAATTTTTCGCGATTACAATACTTCCTTTACTTACGTACAAGGAAGTAAAAAACGTGATTTGTATCGTGCGTGGACGGATAAAATTAATAGGATATAATTTTATATAATGAACGTTCTGTAGTGTAAGTCCACACTTTTTTGAGTATGACTGAATCGGCATTTTAAAAAAAATAGCCCGTCGTTCTTTCTAGATTATGGTATTCAAGCATTTGGTATAAGCTACATAGCTCCAAACAGTATTATATTTCTAATATTTTTATTCTTGTAGCATCTGCCTTGACTAACATGTGGTATTTACTATTTACCTATTTTTAAAGAATATTTTCGAAACTATTGTTTCAAAAAATTCGTGATTTGTAATACAATCACTATTACCACACAACTCACTAATAACCTGTGATTCTGTACGGCAGTAACATTCTATACCTACTTGTCATTATTTCACAAAAATTGCATTTACACCATATTATTTCATTATCAGATTCACAATTTTCCTTATTTTGTTCCTCTTCGTTTTGTTCTTCATTATATATATTTCGCGTTTACAAAGTGAATTTTGTAAAACTGTTTTTATTAAAAACAGTGTTACAATGAAAATTTTTGTAAAAATGTTTTTGGGGATTTTAAAAAAAATTAAGTTGGTAAGTTGATAGGGAAATGAAGATGAAACGTAAGGAGTATTTTTCGCTACGCTCTCATAGCGCTGTCTTGGGATCCCACCCCCAGTACCATTTGATTCATACTGTAACGTGCGCCCCTGACTTAAGAGTACACGAGCGCCGCTACTAGTAATCCCCGGCGGCGGAAAAAACCCATACAACTAAACGTGTTAATTACACCGGTGACCTAAATCCTTTGTATTCAATGTCATTGTGGCGTCAGAAAGTTCGAGAAGGACATCGCGCTATATAAACCCGTCACCAAAGCCAGCGAAAATAGTCTGATATATAGAAGCAACGAGCAATGAAGACTGGGTGATATAAATAAACAGTCTACGAGTTGTGAACATAAATAAATGTAGTTACATAAATAAATATTGTTTAAATAAATAATCTTAATGTTTAACTATTTATTAATATTCTTAGTCTTAAATTAGTGTTTATAATTATTTAATCATAGTGTTAGCTATTTTTATTATCTTTTTAATATGTATCCTAATTATTTATCGTTTAATAAACGTATTATTTTAATTAATAATATTCCTTTGATTTTTACACTTCTCCCATATAAATAAACGTTACAATACGAACATCAAACTACAACGTGAAGCTCAAGTAAACGTATTAAACTTTTATTTAGCATCTTTGTCGAACACACATGGCATATATGAGACTTTTATTCGCTATCTCATTATCGTAGGTGATCCAAAGAGGTATACGCTGTCTTCGTCCAACCAATGAAAAAAAAATGGGAAAGGAACGGTATTGTAACCGCGGTAACAAATGTCATTTTCTAATATTTGAATTATTTGAATATTCATGTCATTCTGTCAATCATCTGATTAAGGTGATTTTGGCGTCGATAATTTGTGTTTCGTTGTGTGTTGGTAGTTTTGTTAATTCTTGATATTATATTGTGCATTTTGTTTCTAGATTGCTTACAATTATTACAACATATTGCTTTTGGACAATAAAAAGAGATATATTTCATGCATTATACTTTTATCGTATTTATTCAATTCGTTTATTACTTATACTTCGAATTTTGATGAATAATAATAGTCACACGGTGTAACATATATGTCGCAATATGTCACGCAATTTCAGCCGACAACATGACATTATCAATTCCGTCTTCTCCTAGCGATTTGAATCATATGCTTACGATTGATGACGTGGGGATCAAGTCGTAGAGACGGACTTTATAGTCCTTATCTTACAATTTTAAGGACTAGTTTTAATATACTCGTATATTACGAGTAGGGTGCAAAACGAAGAATCATTAACTTAATTTTTACTGTCAGTGAAGCGAACAATTTTAACGCAGCGCAAACAAAAAAAATAATTTTATTATTCCTAGTTAAAAAGCAAACTATCATAAACTGCTAGTCAACAACAGTTATAGAAGTCCATTTTACGACAACGATACGTTTTACGATAGAACTAATTCATGTCGAAATTTCGTCATTATTTTTATTGGCACATTTTCCGCAGTACCGCATGTACGAATATTACGTGTTTTTAATGTTTTTAGAAAAGTTTTATCATGAGACCAATAAACCAAGTTAATAAAAATTCCCCGTAGTTTTAGAAGTTTTGTTTCAAAGAGAAAATTTTTCTCGCAATTTTGGCTTTTTCGCTGAGTTAAATTAACCTATTTTCCTGCGGTCTTTACCGTAATTTGAGAGGAAATATATTTTGTAACAGTAATCCCCGAAATTTACTTATCTTTACACCTATGTTTAGCAATTAGAACTTGGGATTTACATAACATTAAGTTGGCAGTATGCAAAACATTTAGCGAAGTAAAACCCTGCTACGGATATTTCCTGTGAGGGCAGGAAGCGTGCCTATTTCCTCTGTTGCCTGCGACATCGACGCAACCGTGGTGGCATTTTTAACTAGAGCAGGTTAATTAACGCACTTCCTGCTAAATAAAATAGCGGGAATGATTCCCTTCTAAAATTGGACATTGATGAATATATTTGACTTTACAAAAGATTGATTTTAATAAATTGTAAAATTAAGTTTACTCATTTGATTCAAATATTACGTTTTTTATCGAGGTGTAAAAGAAAGTTGTTTTCTTTTTCTTTATTTATGGAAAATTGTTGCAGAGGTATATACGGATATCAAAAAGATTTACCCATCTACTTGTTTATATTTTATTGCATATTTATTATAGAATTTTTCGCAATCTAGAATCAAAAATAACTATTAGTAAAATACCTCATTTCGCACTGTCCCATATTGGATTTATCACAAGCTTCTTGATACGTAATTATATTTATGTATTGTAAAAATTTCGCAGTTATGTTAATATTTTAACAAGTAATTGTTTTGTATACGATAAATTGTCAGTTTTGTAATTTATAAATGTTGGTTTGGTACAAAAACGAAGAATAATTCTTAGCATTAAAGTTTCTGACAATTCCATTCGAACCACAAAAAATCAGTAAAATACGAGTATAGATAAAGTATTTCCTAAGTGTATAGATTATTTCTGTGCTGGTTCTACAACTTGTATTTCATTTTCTGAAACGTTTTTCAAGATAGCTAATGCGCGGGTAATGTTCTTTTTTAAAGTCTGCAATTCTAAGGAATTGTTTTGTAGAAACAAAAATTGAACTTTCCACATATGTTTTCACCGTTTGCAGTTGTTTTAAAAACAATCATCTCAACTAGTATACAGGGTGTAACATCAAAACCGACCACCGCCATTATTTTCTTTATTATTATAGTTACAATAAAATACTATAGAACAAAGTTGTAGGAGACCAAGGGGGGCATCCCATTAGAGAAGAGAATATTTTTTTAAACCAGTGGTTCTCAAGTTACAACATAAAGTTATATTTTTTCAAATGGGATTATACATATTTTTTATGCCTATTCGATAGAGTATTTCTTTCTGAATTCTACCATGAGATTATTTTATATCCTTACATAACATTGAGAAAAATTCAATCGAAATTTAAATAATTTTTATTTTTATAATTTATTTTTCAGTGGGCTATGAATGAAAAACATTTGAGCTTAAATTGAAATGAAACAATTATTTGTTAAAAACGTTATAAGCAGTGTTCTATTTGATTTCTATCCTAAATAATTCAAATTCACAAATAGTAGTTTTTGTTTTTCATACATAGCCTACTGAAAAATGAGTAGAAAAATGAAATTTACTTAAATTTAAATCGCATTTTTTTCAATATTTTTATTATGTAAGGTTATAAAACTGATACATGGTTGAATTTAGAACAAAATACGCTATCGAATAGGCATAAAAAATATGTATAATTCTGTTTGAAAAAATATAACTTTGTGTTGCAAAATTGAGAACCACTGGTTTTAAAAAGTATTTTCTTCTTAAATGGGATGTCCCCCTTGGTCTTCTACAATTTTGTTCTATAGTATTTTTTTGTAACTATAATAATAAAGAAAATAATGGCGGTGGTCGGTTTTGGTGTTACACCCTGTATATTTGGACTATAATTAACTACGAAGTAATTTAACTACTAATTAAGCTACCTTTTATTTCATAAAAGATCCAAGTTAAATTGGACTATCTAAGAAGATAGTTTTATTTGTGTTTGTCGCAACCTTTGAAAAGTAATTGCTAATTTAACTAAAACTATTGATTATCTCAACTCTTTTTACAGCACTAAACTACTTTTTGTATAATTTAACCAATTCAAAAAAAGTGTTGAAAATAAAGTAGATCAACTGCGATCTAATTTTGAATACGATTTTTCTCGAAATAATTGTTATTCAACCTTATACAATATTAATATCGTTGACATCAGAAAAAAATCTCTATATAATTGGCTATAATAGTTTTTAACTATCAAGTGTGTTAATGAGGGCGATTAATGATCGAGACATTTTAACGCGTTCGCTACGCTCACGCGTTAATTGTTCAGATCATTAATCGCCAATTAACACACGTGTTAGTTACTATATTTTTTCGTTGACCGTATCTTACTTAAATGGAAAATCTAATTTTATTCCATGACAAATATTTTTAGGTTAGTAATGGTTGACTGAACGTCAAATTTTACGACAGAAAATCAATAAGTTTTGTCATCAATTGTTTTCAGTGGGTGCGTTCAGTATACTTAATGCTAGACAACACAAGCGGTTTTTTATGTTGTTTGAGGAATTTTATTCTTTCAAATTCATTTTAAAGGTATGCTACGTGAATATACCTAGCTAGTAAGTGCCAAAAGCATGACTTTTAATTCTGTCTACCTTTTTGCTACAACTTAGCGTTAGCAATACATGCTGTGTTCCATGTGGTGAACGCACCCAATAAATCGTTTATTAATAAAAATCATGCATTAATAGGGGTCATTAATGAATGATTTTCTATACATTAAGATAGCCTATTAATAAACGGTCGACGGAAAAATTATATAGGGTACCATTTAAAAATACATAATTTTGTTCTACCGTTAGAGAAACACTGCTTGAATATTCGGTTTGTTATTACTGAGAAATTAACCCCCTATTCTTGATCATTTTTTGTATATAACATTTTTCTCTAAAACCATTAGTTCGCCCAAAAAAGCGCTGATTGTTTTAAAGGAAACAGCCTGTAGTGATTCTGACAAAATGTACAACGAATAATGGAAATTTTACAATCTTTCTTTTCCTTGAATGGAATATAAAATCATTGTATTTTCTTTCATTGCACACGAATTTATTAATATGAAAGTACGACAGTATTATCATTCAAAACAAAAAAGAAAATCTAAATCTAAAAAATTCAAGATAAATTAAAAATTACTTTCCAACTAATTGTTTTGAAATTGCTACATAATATTTTATACATATGTCTATATTTTTAAGTAAATATAATTTAACGGATTTATGGAATATGAATACTCCATTAACAAAAAAAGTAATTAAAGATTTAATTGATAGCACTACCAAAAAATTCATTAATCTTGATCTTATTAGCTTAGAAAACAGTAACTATAATAGTTATTACAAATTAATCAAAACCAGTCCCAATACAGAGAACTATTTAGTAGATAAAAACAATTGGGCAAAAACTCGAATAATCGCAGGTCTAAGATTAAATGGTAATAAATTTGTCTCACTTTTCTATAATAATATTAGATATATATGGGATGCTGATGCTATATGTCTCGCATGCAATTTAAATGCTAAAGAAAATATGGAACATTTTCTTATCCATTGCCCAACCTACAAACCTTACCGAGATGTATACATCTCTCAATACATTGTCCTACCAAATAACTCCAACCCACTGGCATTACTATTAAATAATTTGGATAAAGAAAAATGTAACAATTTGTTCTATTTTGTAACCAGAAGTCTAGCTTTAAGAAGTTTCTGCTACAATGAATAGCATTATTGAAGTGAAAACAAAATGCAACTAATATTTAGACTTTATATTTATTATTTAGCAATGTAAAAAGTACCTATGCAATTTTTTGATATCATAGTTTTTCTGTCACTCTTTAACACTTTACAAGTACTAATTATAGAAAATAATCTGTAATAGATATGGGTAGTTAAGCACTTTCATATTTTGTATATCTATTTTTCATAATGGTTTGTTTAATGTTATTTAATTATTTATGTATATCTCTCTCTTTGTATGAGGTCTAGAACCTTGGAACAAATAAATTATTATTATTATTATTATACATATGTCTATATTGTATACAGGGTTACCCACGGGAACGTTACATTGAAAGTCCGTTTGTTTGCAACCCAAAATATTGTGACGTGCGCCCCTGAGAGAAGAGTAAACGAGCGCTGCTACTGAAAGAATGTACCAGAGCGATGAGTAATCCCCGACGACGGATCGGCTAGACGTGTTAATTGCACCGTTGACCTAATTCTTTTGTACTCGGTACCGGTATCACTGTGGCGCCGGAGGGTTCTAGAAGGACGCTGGGCTGTATAAATATCGTCTGAATGACAGCGGAGAGATAGTCTGTGATATAGAAGCAACGAGCAATGAAGTCGGTGATATAAATAAACAGTCTACGAGTTGTGAACATAAATAAATGTAGTTATATAAATAAATGTAGTGATATAAATATTGGTTAAATAAATAATCTTAGTGTTTAAGCATTTAATAATATTCGTAGTCTTAAATTAGTGTTTATAATTATTTAATCATATTGTTAGTTGTTTTTATCATCTATTTAATATTTATTCTATTTATTTATCGTTTAATAAACGTATTACTTTAATTAAAACTATTTCGCTTATTTCTACACTTCACCCATATAAATTAAACGTTACAATATTAATGACCCAATTGACCCAAGACACTTGATATCATATTTAATTTTGTTTGATGTCAAAATGACAGGAACATCATTAGACAGGCAAAGCAGTCGTGGATGAAATATTTCATTTTTTTGAGAGAGGAAGCTACAATTTGTTGTTTATTATATTTCGAGTTGCAAACAACTGACTTTGAAAGTAACTTTCAAGTGCGTATATATCTATAGGTATTATTTTCCGTATAAAAATATATTATTATATTATATAAATAGATTACAAGTATATATGTATACTATATGTATTTATATTCCCAAATATACATAATATTACAGTGATATAGAGAGCCTATACTTATAGTCTGTCTCTCTCTAGCCACATTTGATAGCCATGTTTGAGTACGAATGTCCTTCCCTTTTATATATTACTTCGTGATACCGATTACCTAGAGGTTTTCTGCATCTGTCCAAAAAACAATATTTTCAAGAATCTACTAATAATATCTCAGGTGTGAGTAAAATGTTATACGTACTCCTGGAGGCCGTAATAAAATTACGCTATTAGACGAATAAAGGAACTTCGTTCGCATGTGTAATTTTTTTCTCTACCCTCTATACACAATTAACTATTTCACTAGTTTGCCCATTTTTGAGTAACCTACATTAGCAATCCAGCATAATGGCATTGTTTTCCTATCTATATTTTACAATATTCTGTGGATGTCTGCATTGAAACTAACAATAAAATCTTCCTTGACAAATAAATCACCCTGAATAAAGCCTTCGCTTTCATTTTCACCTGCTGATTTTTCTCTTGCTGTGTCACCAGTTCGCGGTCACGGCTAGCTATGACAAAGACATAGAGAGGCTATAAAGAAAATTTATTTGTTGACTTAAACAGAGTTTTTTGTGAAATAACTCGATTTATAAGCGCAAACAGCTTGCTCCAATCATACGCGTAATTTACTTTAGAGAGAAATAAAAATGATTTAATTTACGTTAGGAATTTAATATATTAATAGCCACATTAACAGAGAGAGTCCTTATTGAAATTTTGATAGTAATATTTAACAACTCATTCGGCATTTCGTTTCGATAATGTCAATTTAACCAACAACAATTTAAGTATAAGTATGTTATTTTTATTAAAGAAATAAATTTTACACCGTACGAATATATTTATGATGAAATTTATGATAATGAGTATATCGTTCATTAAGTTATAAACCAATAAGAATGTGTAATTTTCCTTAATTATCACGTATTTCAGCGATTATTATTAAGTAACCATGATGAACGAATATACGAACCTTTGTATATTCGAAAATACGTACCTTCGTATATTCACTTATAGGTGCGTTTGATTATTTTGTTCTATGTACGATCAATGTCATTTTGAATTATATTTACGAAGCATAAAGTATAATCTTTTTCCTTCGACCACAGAATCGAGTACAAAAATAAATCTGTACTTTGAGGAGAAAAATTGTACTTCTTATGCTTTAAGTAGACATCTGAAATGTCACTGACAGCAGTGACAGTGACAGCTCCAAATGCACTGAAACAAATAATTGAACGTATTATTTGGCAGCAAGGCATAATTAAAGTAAAATTTTGAAAAGTAAACAAATAATTATTTGGATCACAAGCTTCTTTATTTGAAATATGAGCATTTCAATATAATATTACATACTACCACAGACTACAATTATATTTAAAAAGATAGGTTATGTGGCATACAGTATGACATTTCTGTCAAAAAAAATTGACTGTAGGTCTATGTTCAATTTACTTTTTACTTATTAATTTACTTTTTATTCATGATATAGTCTATCTTTGTACAACTCGACAACCGAAAATTCTCGACATACTCAACGTGTTTCCCGTAGGAAATACCAGTCGACCTTCGGTCTCGTGGTGTTTCCAGGCAACACGTTTCGTATAATCGAGAATTTTCAATCGCCTTGTTGTATAATGTATGATTATATTTATGAAGAAACGTTCGTCAATTCTTTGATTAGTTCACGGATCATCAAAACGAACAATAGTGCAAATTTTGACTGCAGTGAATTAAATTTCATGGTACAGCTAAATGTGTCCCATTTTTTGTTTTAGTAAAAACAAGAAGAATGAGCTAATTAAACAGTAATAACAAACTGAAAAATTAACCAGTAGTTCTCAAACAGTAGAAGAAAATTATATATATTTTAAATGGTACCTATATAATTTTTTAATGCTTTAGATATTAGATATAGAGATTTTTTTCTGATTTCAATTATATATTATATTGTATAGGACGGTTGTATAACAATTATTTCGAGACATTATATTTTCAAAAACATGGTGTGAAAATTATTTTTGGAAAAAACAACGATTTTCAACAGCTTAAAACTAAAATACGGTTGAAGAGAACAAAAAATGAATAAGAACTATTTTATGACAAATTTTGTCAACTTTAATTTTGTGTATAAAGACGTTTTTGATACGACCAATGATTATCGAGATATAAGCGAAAAACCAAAAGAGGGACACATATTACTATGCCCTGAAGTTAGCTCCCCTCGGAGACCCCAGGACTTTTGGTATATTCATCTCCAAACACCTCTGAACACAGCCTTAAAGGCAAAAAGAGTGCGCACAAAAGTTTGTCCACAACCCATTTTTAAGCAATCGTTAACTGGACTATAATCAAAGAATTGATTAACGTTTCTTCAACCGGTCATTATATTTCTGTAAGTAAATAAAGATTACTTTTTGTAACTATGTATTTTACACACTACTCGTATTACACAGGTTTTTAAAAAGGTATAAACTATTGTTTGTTTTCAAACTGTAAACAACGTAATTATATACATTCTGCAAAGTAAATTAAATGTCAGTTAAGAAGCAATTCATTTCATTATTTATTAAAAGTTGGCAAAAACAGTCTCGTGAACGATAAATCATGATTAACTTTTCTTTTTCAAATTATGTAAGACATGCCCCTGGCCGTAATGTTCTATGTCAGGGTTACTGTATTAGATATTGGTTCGAAGTCCATTTACATACATACACCATTACCAACTGCGAGCATTACTAAGCAAAACCGAAAATCAATTTTGACATCGCTGCAATTCAATACAAACTATGAACTATTCATCAAATTAATAACAGCACTAGCCGATAAATGTAATGGAGTGTGTATTCCAGATAAATTCTATTTCTCGTTGTATTGCTAACGTTCTCTTATCTACTTATATGCATCTTCAAGCATTCTGTGAATTCTATACGCAAGAGGAATGAAAAAAATTGATATTTTCCTACAAAATCAATTTATACAAAAAGAAGATAACTATTGTACCGAAGAAGCAATTTTTGCAATCCCGTTTCACAGCTAAATTGAAAATTGCTTTTTACATAACATTTTTAGATAGATACAAAGATAATGTAAAGCCACATATTTTCAGAACAAAAAATAAATTCTGTTTTTATAATTAAAACAAACAATTGTTAAAAAGTTTCGATCTAAAATTTAATACGAGTATCCCTTGTATTAATATTATATTTATTCTTGCCGAATTGTTTTAGAATCTACATTTTATATTTTACAATTGAATTGTGGTAATACATACATCATATTAGCTTAAATTTACCCTCCGTTTCTTGATGACTTATTTTATCCAATTTTATCCTGGCCATTATGGAATGGCCGTTGGCATCGATGTAATTATAAGTTA
Source organism: Harpalus rufipes (assembly GCA_951394225.1). Lineage (NCBI taxonomy): Eukaryota > Metazoa > Arthropoda > Insecta > Coleoptera > Carabidae > Harpalus > Harpalus rufipes. The sequence continues at coordinate 9,536,777 of OX596283.1, forward strand.
TACTTTACTAAGTTCCACTTAAAGTTACACCTTAAGTTTAATTCTATTTCACATGTAAATTTTAAGTTCTACTTATCTAAGAATAGGATTTGGTTAAACAGTCAATGTTTTTTATTTTGGTAATACAGCAAGGCAATTAGTTTGACGTTTATCATTTGAAAATTTTTGACAGTTTAGTATTTAGAATTCGCAAAGTTTATTATTAAATGTTAGTGGTAATATTAATTTTTGTTTTATTAATGAATAATACAAGAAGAATAAAAATCACAAATAAATGGGAACAGACGGTGGTGATATAACTATGGCGCTACCATAGGCATAGGTACGTATTTTCTAGAACTATGTAATAAAATTTGTGCATTTTAATAGACGCACGCTAGCCCAAAGTACTCATATTTGGAAAACCCAGTATTAAAAGTGGTAGATAGTATAAGTATTTTGGATTCTCCTTTAAAAAATTATACTGATCTTTCTAGTGCTAAACTAGAGATAACAAAACTTCAATTAAAATTAAAATTCATTTAGATCATATCCATTATCAAAGTTGATCTGAAAGTTAAGTGCACCTCAAGCCACAGAAATCTGAGGTTTAAAGTAAATGTACATTAAAGGTAAGTAACCATTTAGTTTTAATTATTAATTTTATTAATATTTTTGATAGTTTTATTATATACGCAATGTCTAGTTTAATGTAAAGATCTAAAACACTTTTGTTTTTGATGTGAAACACCTAATGGCGCGCCTATAAGGGGTCAGAACGGCTCCTGTGGCACGTCGCTCGCGCTATTCGGCCAACCTCATGACTCGTCAGCTCTCTCCGCCTCGTCTCCTCGACTCGGCGCTCCACGCTCACCGCTTTACTTGTGTATATTGATGTATCGGAGCGAATTTGAAAAAGCAGACTTTCAATAAAATTTATTTCGATGTTTCACATCTGCCAGGCGTCCCGCGACGGCTTCCTTTTTTTACTATACTAATTTGATTTGCAGAAATAATCACAAATTTTTTTAGGTTAGTAATGGTTGACCGAACGTCAAATTTTATGTCAGAAAATCAATAAGTTTTGTCATCAATTGTTTTCAGTGGGTGCGTTCAGTTTACTTAATGCTAGACAACACAAGCGGTTTGTTATGTTATTTGAGGAATTTTATTCTTTCAAATTCATGTTAAAGGTATGCTACGTGAATATACCTAGCTAGTAAGTGTCAAAAGCATGACTTTTAATTATGTCTACCTTTTTGCTACAACTTAGCGTTAGCAATACATGCATTGTTCCATGTGGTGAACGCACCCAATAAATCGTTTACTAATAATAAATCATGCATTAATAGGGGCCATTAATGAATGATTTTCTATACATTAAGATAGCCTATTAATAAACGGTCGACGGAAAATATATTTAATATTCTCTTCAGTATTTTCGATGAGATCATTTTGATATTCAAAATTACAAACACAAATTAACATTTTGAAACGGAATTCTTAAAACCATGAAAATAAAAATGATTCCCTACGATTGTAGTGTAGTATTATTAATATGAAATAGGTAGGTATTTTATTTCTTCCTAGAAAATGTTTAAAAATAAACGAATACATAAAAACAAAATGAGAATGTGAACTTGTACGAACAATATTAGAAAAGATTTCCCAGAATTCATAATGTTCTGATAAAAGTATACAATAACTTTTTATTACAATTCCAATTACAATTCCAATTACAATCATGTAATGTAGAAGTAATAAATAGTAATGACAAAAAAAACTTTATTATTATATTTACATGCATACAAATACAATGGCATTGGCATAAGATGCGTTGTACACAAGTTAAAATTGCAACAGTTTAGCATCATTTTATCTACAAGTTGCATTGTATACCGACAATATTGAATTTCATAGACACTTGGATTACAGCTTATGAGTTCGGCAATGATTATTACGAGCAATATTGAACGCGGTATTATTTTTTATTTTCCTCGTCGTAGGTGTTATCTTGGGTAATACGCGTGTGAGTAAATGGTTCCAATGTCATTTCAATGCGTGATATATACCAATGGAGATTACGAAACGGATAGGAAACGCAAGCGATTTATAGAGCTTGGATATTACTAATGAAAGCTTTGAGTGTTCGGAATTTTTATTGCGAAATTTAAATTGGAAAATGAAACACCAATACAGGACAAGTATTTAGGTCACTGGAGTTTTTAAAAGCACTTTAAAATTGAAAATTTACTGTAAACCTGTCAGGTCTGTTAAACATGTGTGCAAAACTTCAAATAAAGTTTATTGCGTACGAACAAATGAAGAGTTTTTATGGTTTTTTTTTACATATAAATGTCAGAATTTTATTTATGTATTTTGTTTTATGTGATTATAAAATCCTCACTCAGTGGAGAGTTAAAATTTTATTATCTGGATATATTTGAAATTAATTAATGTATTTGAATTTAAATATTAAGTGAATATATGAAACAAACATTAAATAAAATCATATCGGTCATAAAGTTTTCCAAGAATAGAATTAAATTTACTACTTGTGTAGTAGTGATTCAACGAAAATGTAGGTGTATGGCAATAGGATCAGTACTTGTAAAAAAATATAATTAAAAAAAAAATTAGGACGTTTCGATGCTAGTCCAGCATCATCTTCAGCTTCTACAAATGTGTTGTTGATAATATAAATATAACAATAATTGTAAATATCTTACCCTATATTATATTAATTATAAATTTAAAACATTGAAAACATTAATTTTTACAAACATGTTTTTGCATCTAAGATAGATCCGCCAAGTAACTATTATTGTGATCCGGATGCGGTATTTCGCTACCGAAAATCGGTCACTTTAATATGTTTAATAGCGGTTTTACACGTAACAATAAATCGGTCAATTTATTGACCGATAAATCGATCAATTTACCGTAGAAATCTTAAGAATTTACACACAACGATTTTCTATCAATTTATTTTTGTTGGAATCAAGGCTACCAACTTTCCAACTTCTCATGTCTTTTATGTAGTTTTTGAGGTTGGATTTTAATTTAGTGGCGGTTCAGTACGTTTCTGGCTTCTGTCGTTTCATTTCTTAGTTTTGTTAGAGTTTGCAGTGTATTTATAATTAAAAATGAGAAAAGCGGATATATGTTCAATAAAGAAAAGATTAAGATTTTAATAACTCTATATAATTTATCTTGTACAGAAACTGACTCTCATAAAAGTATCTTCCTTTTTAAGTAATGTTGATATTCATTTTAACAGTTTATCAAAAGCTGGTTTATCCATTCTTAAAAATAATATAAACTGGTCCGGATTTTTGTTAGAAAAATCATTACCGGCCAAAGGTAAATTTCATCAAACCAGAGGCTCACCCATCATATCCTGCATTTTTAGTTTTTTACATATTGAATAACCATCAACGCAAACGTTATCCTTTTTAGATTTTCGATTCTTCTTCTACGTGTTAAGCACCGATATCGTGTCATTTTCGCATAGAAAACAGAAATGAAAACTTATAACCTGAATACGTCAAATATAGTTTGAAATGTCAAATATTATAGAGTTGGCACTAGAAAAGTAACCAAATATTCCCCAAAAAATCGACGGAAAATAGAACTCGTTCTATTTCATCAATTTATTGTTCAATTTATTTTCGTAAATAAATAAATCGATCGATTTGCCTGTATTACACGTACCGATAAATTGAAGGTCGCAGTTGATCAATAAATCGGTCGATTTATCGTTATGTGTAATACAGCCATAAAAGTAAGGATTTGTTGTATGATGTTGATGTTGTTCTTATTGTTATCGGGTTTGTGCGAACCCACTAAGTGAGACACGCGTGATTTTATGTATGTATGTATGTATGTATGTATGTATGTATGTATGTAAAATTCGTGCTACAAATGTGGTTTATACGTTAGAATAACTACTAATTTTATGCAACTAGTAGAGTTATCTTTGGAATTAAATAACATACTTAATACTTTTTATGAATTTACAAGGGAGTTAATTTGACATTTCAAAGGATTAAAGTAGGATTAATAATGGGAATAGCGCAAACTCCGAGTTAGTAATAATTCCCTTTTAGTAATTCAAAATAGGGTTAAAATTGGGATTAAAAATGAAGTTAGTGACTAATTCGTTTTATTAATCTGCTTGTAAAAGTTTCTGTTACAATTGTTTTGTGGCAGCGGTAGGATCTAAAATTGTCCGGAAAACTGTTTCATCTTTTTGGTGAAAGCAGTGGGATTAAAAACGTTTTTGCTTTGTTCAAATATAAAATGTGAGTCGAAATATTTTTCTATTACTTATTCTTAATTAATTTACAAACTAACTGTGTGAAAATCAACACCAAGAACTGTGAAGACCAACCCAACCACAGGGTAAATTGTCACAAAAATATTTTTTTTAAATACGGTAAATTAAATTCTTATCTATGAATATTAATAATACAATACATCAAATTATTTTATTTGAGCTATACATATTTTTGATATGTACTCGTTAGCAACAAGTATTTTGTTTGGTTCATTTTGTAAATTATACATCTAAAAAAATAATCATTATTGATTATCGTTCGAGAAATAATTATTTAATACACGCCATCAGAATAATTCATTATTATGTCCAAAGTTCTATTTCTTAGTACATAAGACTTGTAAATAAGAATTGGTTTCTTTCAATTTTTAATCACGAATATCTCAGCATCATTTACTGTAAAGTGGTTTGAGTCTCATTTACAAAATGCGGTTTCACAACAATAACACGTTGTTCTTTCATGACGCGTTTCATCTTTACTAATCGGAATTAAGTTTGAAATGCCATCCAAAGAAGAAAAACAATGATAGGACAATTTAAATCCGGTGTTCTTAGGGCATCTGAATTAAAATAATCATTGTTGTATGTTGTAAGTATTATAGTGCTCGGAATACCGGTGGATTCAAAAGACCATACCCGCTCACCCATATTTCAGTGAATACGGGCCGAATTCGATTCTCCACCCATAAGATCCATGACTCATAAGAGCCATAAGAACCGCATGACTCGTAAAACGTATTTGACCGCTTCCGACTTCGCCCTGCATAAGAGTCGCGGTAAGTTTCCAGTTTAGGCAATTTATGAAACAATTAAACATCAATTATAATGGAATGTTCTATTGAAATTAATGTTACGGTTCTTATGGTTCTTACGGGTCATACGGTTCTTACGGGTCATACGGTTCTTATGGGTGAAGAATCGACTCCGACCCTTAGTCCATTTGATCCGGATAAATGGGTTTTTTCCTTTTAAGTAAATACCCAATTCTAAGTCCTAGTCCTAATTACAGACGTACAGTTTGGTTTTTTAAATTAAACGATTAAGTTGTCATACATTTATCCACCGACGTATATATGGGGGGGGGGAGTTACATTTTTCCACGTTTGATATTAAGCTGGATATAATTTTCTTACAAAATTGGGGGATTATGTACCTACTTAAAATGAAAACCAAAAATGGGCCGCAATGTCGGTGGGAACACGATTAGTACTGTTCGGGACGCCCAATTGTCCCGTATTTTGTGAGGACCGCATTTAATTAACATTTAATTATTATACATTTTATTTTGAGCAGTTCAATAGAAAAATGATATTGCTACTACTCAGTAATATAATATTTTAATTTAATGCAACATTGTATTTTCTGTTTTTGTAGTTATTGATGCTTATGCTCCCATCTCGCATCATAAAGTCTAGTAGAACGGGCAACTATGTGTATACGCTTTTGGAGCGTACATACGCGTTTTCGTCATAAAATAAGGATTTTAATTTTTAAGAATTTGTTAAATTTGCTTCATTGTAAAGAACTCTATATTATCTTGCATTGCATTAAAACACGTTTGACCTTGAAAATTTTCAAAAAATCGCCTGTGGCGCATATATTTTTTTATCATACATTTTTCATTCAACCCTACCAGAACCCCCCCCACACAAGAAACCTATAGCTACGTCAGTGCACTTATCTCTCATATTTGCATTGACAAGAAGGGCGCGCAATAATGATGGATATAACAAGCTTGTCTTCGATTAAGTTACGACATGCCATTTTAAAACGACGTTCGTTGTTGACAATACTGTCGCTGTAACGTAAGGTCATTTATTATTTCGGATATATTAACTTGATTTATATTCATAGCCGTATGTATAGCGTCAGTGCCTCTGACACTCCGTTAATATTTTATTTTTTACATATTCAACTTTATATTTGCTAATAAACGCACTTAACAGTTGACTTATTTTTAAATGGTTTTACTACAACATATATATTTATAAACAAAATAACCGTAATATCTTATACAGGGTGTTGACCGCTACACTGGCACATAGGACTTTACCATGTAAATTTATACTTTCGTAATTTACTGCTTCCCTAATTATTTTAAGTAAAAATGCTTCAAATAAATGTTCTAGAACATTCTACATCAGAATCAATAAAGAAGATTTATTTTGCAAGCTCTATAACGGCGGAAATTATGTAGGAAAATGTCGAAAATCACCTCGAAAATAGCGATAGCCATGGAATTGAAACTAAAAATTAACAAATGTTAGCGATTCATCTGCTAAGCAAGGTTAATTTTTTTTTATTACTACTTATAATTTCTGTTAGAGTGAAAAATTATTTATTAAATTAACAAATAATTATTCACTTGAACTGATATAACTATAAAAAATATATTTACCTAACTTTAACAGGTAAAACTTCAAATATTTGTTAATGTATCTGTTTCAATTCCATGGCTATCGCTATTTTTGGGGTGATTTTCGACATTTTCATACCTACTTTCTGCCGTAACGAAGCATGTAAAATTAATTTTGATAATTTAGTCAGAGAATTTTTAGCTCTACAAATTTTATTTGATACATTTTTACCTAAAATATTTAGAGAAACAGGAAAGTCCTATGTTCCGGTGTCACGGTCAACGCTGTATATAAAATCTAAGTAAACGACATTACTGCTAAGATCTTAACTCCTACAATTTAAAAATGACTTTGATCAGACATCAAAAAATAAAACTGTAGTTTCTATTCAGACTGTTCATTTTAATTTGTCCATTATTGCTATCTCGAGAAATATAAGAGCAAGAGCTACAAGGTCGGTTAAATTAGCAAACAGTTTATATTTTACAAGACTATTTTAATGAGAATATAATTCCTTAGTCACGTGACATGTTTTCCGCCAATCAACATTCAGAATCTCCCTAGCTACGCGTTTATCACAGCGATGATAAAAAACAAGGAAATAAACACCGTATTTATAGTCGTTACTAAGGGATTTGTTTTCTTTATTTATGACATTGACAGTTAATTTTGAGTATAAAAATAAATAATAACAATAATTCAAACTCTGAAATATTAAATAAAACTCGTAAGTACCATGTTTTAATACAATATGAATATGTATATCAAAAGTTAGGTTAGGTTAGATTGCAAAAAATCATTATATTCTCTCATTAAATATAAGCTCGTGATATGATTAATAATCGAAGATATTGCTCGTGAGACCGAAGCAGCACATTTCAACTCGTCCTTCGGACTCGTGAAATCTGCAGCTCGGTTTCACTCGAGAATATCATCGATGATAATCATATCACTTGTTATATTACGTATGAGAATAATTTTGTTTTTTAACCTGCGGTTCACAAATTGTGGAGGCCAGCTTTGCTATTTTAAAAGAAACTATATATTACTTGCTTATTCGATAGAGAATTTTAGTTAGAATCAAGTGATATAATATTTATTACATCCTTACATAACGATTTTTTTTGAGTAAAATGTAAAATGCATATAAAGTTTTATATTAATTTGATTAAAATATGGCTATAATAAGAGTGCCATGAATGGAAAAAATGAATACCTGTTAATTTTTACCTCCCGCTACCGTTGGGTAAGGGAGGTATAGGGATCGTATATTATCATCACCTAAATAGAAATAAGTACATACATGATAATTTTGCAGTTTAAATATATACATCTTGTAGACTAAAAAAAAAAAATCTGATGTGGCCAGCACATAACCTCTCGCCGTATATTTTACCTGGCTGTATGCATAAAGCAAAGAATATTTTTATAAATACAAATAATATGTTCATATAAATCTATGACGTATAAACTTCTTTATTATTCAATAATAGCATGTCTCAACATGAAGATATTTTACCATAAATTATGTTACAATAAATTACAAAGTAGAGTTTACCATATATAAATATTAGGCTGGTAACTGCAATTTTCAATTCGAACAACGTTGTTTACTTTCTCTTCATATTCTTCTAGTAAAAACATTAATTTTGGGCGGTCTAAAATGTATATATGGATTGTGCATCTATTCTTACATATCTTCTTTTACATTTTATTTTTTCATACATGTTATATCTAAATAACACTAATTCCCTTTAATAAAGTGACGGATAGATTGCACTCCGATTATTCTTATATCGATGTGTAATTTTGTCAATATTTACAACTTACTTGAGAAGAATTTGATAGCTTTTTCGCAATTCAAAGTTACTCTAGTCTATAGTACTGGTGTACATTGTCCCATAATGTTTGAAACAAATTTAAGTCCTTCAACCTAGACTTGTCATCTCCATAATAGTCACAGATCAAGCATTAAGGGATTCTCCAAGTACATTTTTCTTTCATTACTCATTATTTCTGACACTGACATTTATCTGTCAGTTACAAATAATTTAAATTATCAACTATTTTTCATGGCATTCTTTCGGCTGTCAAATTTATTACAACAGATTATTTTATATATTATACTTCTTTTATCTCTAAATCTATGGAATATATAATAAAATATTTAAATGTATCAGATAGAGAATTTAATTTTCTTTAATATTACCACGAAAAATTTTCAAAAAATAATATTTAGAAGATTTTTTTCAAGAATCTTCTACTTCCGGTTGTCCAATTGTTACCAAAACCTTTTCAGATCTTCCCATGAATGTCCGATTGGGAAATACGTTGTTAAACAAATTTTAAGTCTTATAGTTTTTGAGTAACCGTCCTTCCAACATCCCACACACACACATCCACACACACACACACACACACACACACACACACACACACACACACAGACATCATCGTAAAAATGTTAAAATCGGATTGTAGGGACCTTAAAACGTGCTTATTCAATAAAATCTGGATATGCGATTTTTAGCATGAATCCAATACCTCTCTTAGCGAGAGGTAAAAAATACAATTAAAACCATAATGTTCGTGATTTAGATACTTTAAAAGTACAAATTTTTCATTTCAGTGCATAATACAAAATATTATAGAGAATTTACAAATACAATAAATTTAAAAAGAAATGTGATATACGTAGGTACATAATAATTGCGAGAAAATAAATAAATAAGAGTGAATTTTATTTAAAAAACCGTATCACTGAATTCACAAAAAAAAATTAAATAAACGTAGTATAAATCAAACTGAGCATTGCCACTAAAATTTAGAAAAAGAGTTTTAGCCTATGAACGAGCAAATCTCAAACAAATTTACTTCTACAAACACCAATACAACCACATTGTTGTCTTGCAATATATCAGCGCTCATCTATCAAGATTTCAATTCATCTATAGAAATGTGGTAACTCGAAGTTCTATAGAAACAGTCCGCCATTCTTGTTGATCTATGCTAACTTAGATTCGAATTGCAGTAATTCCAAATTAATCCAATTAGTAATCTCATGCGTACATCTCAATAATCCAGTAGAGAGAAGTTAGCGAGAATAGTAATTACTTACAGTTGTCTCCCGTTGGATGAACAACGATCGCAAGTTGTAAACCACCATTTGTTTACAAAGCAGACACCGTGTCCTAGCAACGTATTGTGTAATATATGTGTCGTAGTGTGCTATGGCAAAGTTATTGGAACGGACATTATGTTTTATGGGACAGCATTTGTATGCGAATACTAAATGATAACGTTCATAAACAAATGTCATCAACAATTGCTGGCAAAGCGGAAATTTTATTACCGGCAAGATTTGTATTCTAAACGCGTAGTAGTCATGTTTGGTAACATTACATTAAAATTTTAAATATGCTACGTGGATCTGTTCCTAGCAGACCACACAAAGCACGTTTTTGAAATGTTGTAAAATATTTAGTATATGATAAAACACCGAAATGACCGAATAATATAGTGAAAATAGATCGATAAATCATTCAAATTTATTTAACGAATGAACTGTTAATGACCAAATTAATGCCTGGTATTTTCATCTCTGATTAAACTCTCTGTTAAGTTAACTTTTAGTTAAAACGAAAAATATAGCATCGCTATTAAGTTAAAATTACACATTGTGTCAATTTTTTGGTGCGACTTTTTATCTTCCGTCATCTTTAGTTAATGAAGGTATTGTTTGGTCAAAAAATTCGGTGGTGAGTTTTCAATTAAGAAGCATGTTTTAGGAACCCTACAATACTATTTTTACGATGATGTGTGTGTGTGTGTGTGTGTGTGTGTGTGTGTGTGTGTGTGTGTGTGTGTGTGTGCTTATGTATGTGACTATAATTTCGGCCACGATAACTTCAATACTACAATTCCAAAAATTACACTTTTTACATATTTCTCTTCCTTACATCCATATGTAGACTTGATTAGATTTTGGTTATAATTGGTTAACCGGAAGTACCCTCATTTGAAGGTTTTAACAATTTTTCTTGAAGAAACAATGTTAAATGCCAATTTTTCATATTTAATGTTTTTGTAAATATTAAAGAATACTTTATTCTCTATACAAATTGATTACATTTTATACTTCATATTCAATGGATATAAAATTTAAAAAATATAAATGAATTAAATTTCATAAAGCAACCCGCTATACTAATTGAAAGATGCCAGTGTCAAGTGCAATTGACATAGTATGTTTGTATTATAATTTTACTGGAGACTCCTTTGCTAGAAAATTTCTGTATGAAATTTGTACAAAATACATAGAACTGACAGAAGATAATGTGCTGGAAATATAGATTTTTTTGCAAAAAATCTTTCTTTGTGGAATTTGTACAAAATACATAGAACTGACGAAACGTACTGTGCTGGCCACAACAGCTACTATATTAAGAAAATACTAATTGAAAGATGTCAGTGTCAAGTGCAATTGACATAGTATGTTTGTGTTATAATTTTACTGGAGAATCCCTTGCTAAAAACTTTCTGTATGGATTTTTTACAAAATACATAGAACTGACTGAAGGTAATGTCCTCAGAATATAGGTAGAATCTTTTGCAAAAAATCTTTTTGTGTGAAATTTGTACAAAATACATAGAACTGACGGAAGGTCACATCAGATTTTTTCGTTTCAATTGACATGCAATTAAGTCAGCAAGCAGTTAAACTAACCTAGAAATGAAAATACTACGCCTCAATATTGTTTATTTATATGAAAGTTAAAATTTAAAAGGGGTTTGTAAGATTGGGCCTAAACGTATTATATAATGTCCATGAAGAAAACATTTATGAAATGGTTACCGTTGAGGGCATTTACCACGCGTCACCTCAAGGCTCTCAAAATTTTTGTAGAGAGAACACCTGAGTCACTTTTGTGCTATTTCAAATTTTTAAAATAAAGTTCCAAATTTGCCGTCTGTCGGAAACAAACCATCGACCGTCCAAACCACAATCACACACAGCCACAATACCCCATGTATTTAAAATTACACCATTTGAAAAACGGTATACCGGTTTTTCGGTATTTTTATTATAAAATCCGGAATACCAGTATTAATACCGGTATTGTTAAAATGATGGAAAAAGGAACAAAATTGAAATTAATTTACTGTATAGGGTTCGATATATGATTAAGTGAAAGTCAAATTCAATCAAAAATAATCATTTTATTATTGTAATTATAATGCCTATTGTTGTGTGTTAATACTACAGTAATCACGATTCACGAAACCTAAATATAGAAGGTAACAAAATTAAAATGTCTTCTAAATAACAGAAAAATATATTTTTGTAGAATAATTAAATAATATAAATTTTTATTTATTAGTAGGTAGGTCTTCGGGCCTTCCAAATTCAAGATATATGAAAAGTATACGAATGACTACGATTCGGCGATCAACAAGCTGATATAGTTGTAGGAAACTGACATGCATGTTTCACAACCTTTTATTGAGGATTAGCTCAGTGGTCATAAACCATAAATTATTTGAACTTGTGTGTATCAATTTAAAATTGAGAAATGGCTCGTATAAAAAAATATATTGAACTTACTTTGTATAATAGTTATTCATGCAACAATGGCACAATCTTTATGCCATGAGGTCAAGTATTTCGTGACGAATGTCATAAATATTGTTTACACTTGAGTTGCATACAATATTTTTTATATGACCTTAAATAAAATTCCTGAAACAAATTAGAAATTTGACAGACGAGCAGACGACAATTTGAACACACCAAATACAGAGTTCACATTTGACACTGCACTTTTGTCAGTATTACACCAACATGAATGTATAGAAAAAACTAAATTTAGGTGAGACAATTTAAATGCCAAACGTGTACTGATGGTGGTAGCTCTGTAATGTGTAAATAAAATAAAATACGAAAATCGTTTACTTTACACATTGTATGCAGTGTGTAAAGTATCAGCTTTATACATCGGAGTATAAAAAGTTTTTTTTGTAATACTTATATTTTAATCTCTATTCAATTTAACTAAAATTATTTATAAAAATTGTATACTTAACGGTAGGATTATATGTAGTTGTTTGATTAAATATAATTATTTATAAATTATTAGTTCACAGTATTCGAAACTATTCGCAATATTAATTATGCAAATATAGACAAAATTAATATTCGTATAATAATAATTAAATAATGTGAATAATAATAGATTATATTTCGTTTTGCATATAAAATATGGTACACACTAAATCTACAATGTCCATGACGTAGATCGTAGAAAATGTATTTGACAGAATATCACATACGAATGACTACATTTTCTAGCCAATTAGGCCTGTCTATGTCAAATTTGCTCCATGTCAGTAACATATTATCCATATATGACGTTTGATTATTCACAATTCAGTGTAATGTTCAATTACAGTATATTCATAACTCGAACTGAGGCTATAACTAAAATAACTGAAAGGTCTTAATTTGAAAGCATTTAATTAAATGTTAATTTGACATGAGATATTATCAAAAATGTTATCTAAAGAAATCAAAGCTTTTTTTCTTGAATCTTATTTTAGAAATGGAAATAAATGAATTTCAGGAAAATTCTATTTCATGATTAATTTTGACAACTTGACTTTTGAATTGAGTAATGATCAGACATACGTTTCTCTGTTCATAGCCTACTCCGAGTTTTTTTTAACTCACTGTATTTCATGAAGTAAAATTCTGCATAGACAATTATCAAATTTTACACGCATTAACTGTACATTAATAAATTTTTTAAACTTCCTTTCTTACAGTTTTATGGTTTAATTTTAATGTAAATTATAAATTCTCTAATTGTTACTGTGGAAGAGGACCCCAAGTAAGAGATAAAAAATGAAATTAAAGAAAAATATAAAATCTCATTCGAACTTCAAACTGGATTATATACAGGGTGTTATATTTTAATGGACCCAGCAAATATCTCGCTTATTTATTACGTTAGTAATTTCTTTCATATAATATAATTTATACAGCAAAATGTAAGCTACTTCATGACGGATACATTCATGATACCACTTCCGGTTTATTAGTAATTAATATCAACTTTGAAATTTCAAATGCAACATACTATGATGATGATAGTACATATTACATACTATATTTTTTTACAAATTTGAAAAGTACATCAAATTTGCTTTACAATCATGTAAAATAATCCATATGTTACGTTATTAAAAAGTAAAATGGCGGGCACTTTTTTATACACCTAGTCGAAAAGAGAATAGTGAGCCATGACTATGGCTTGAAATAAAACAATTAACTAAAACAATTGTAACACGGTAAAAATATTATTTCGTCTAATAATAATAGTTACAATTGTTTTAGTTCATTGTTTTATTTCAAGCCATAATCATTACATGATTGTAAAACAAATATGATGTACTTTTCAAATTTGTAAAAAAAATATAGTATTGTAACGTTTTTATTTATATGGGTGAAGTGTAAAACACAGACAAATATTATTAACTAAAAGACACAATAGTCATAGCAGCTCCGTGCCCTTAAACAACAACAACTAAAAGAATATGTTTATTAAACGATAAATAATTAAGAATTAAATATTAAAAGATAATAAAAGTAACTAACACTATGATTAAATAATTATAAAAACTAAGAATATTATTAAATGCTTAAACACTAATATTATTTATTTAACCAATATTTATATCACTACATTTATTTATATAACTACATTTATTTATGTTAACAACTCGTAAACTACTTATTTATATCACCGACTTCATTACTCGTTGCTTCTATATCACAGACTGTCCTCCCGCTGTTCTCCCGACGGTATTTATACAGCCCATATCTTTCTAGAACCCTCGGACGCGACAGTGACCTGCATACAAAAGAATTAGGTCACGGCGTAATTAACATGTCTCAACGCGTCGGGGATTGCATCATCGCCCTGGTACGTTCTTTCGAAGGGATTACGTCATTGTTCGCGAACATGCTATCAGTAGCGGCGCAAGCATACTTTTCTCTCAGGGGCGCACTTAATAAATAAGCGAGATATTTGCTAGGTCCACTAAAATATAACACTCTGTATAAGTTAAAATTAAATTATAACTATAGAAAAATTTCATTCATTACCGTAAAATATTCCATCTGTTTACGACAAATATCAAAATAATCCTCAATATTCATCCCGGTAACCTACTTACTCGGTGCAAGTAATAAAAACAGTCAGTTATGAAGCGCAACCTACAAAATAAATGATCAACTCCCCAACTAGAGCCGCAGTAACTCAACTGAGGTTTATATAAAGGCAGTTGTGTGTCTTGTGACGCCACTACATCCGCTTCTGAAACTGAAAGAAACTTCTGGGTTTGGCTGTTTTTGTTCCGGCTTTGAATTATGACAAATGGCAGTTTAAACCTTGCCACCGGAATATAAATCTTGCCTTCCGACTTTACATTTTCGAATTTTCGCCGCGAAAATTGATTTGCGCATTGCAGTTATTTTCTGACAAAATTATGATATAATGGTGATATTGATTTATAATTATATAACTTGCTATAACGACATTTTGTAGAAACAGCAAATGTTTTGCCTCAAATAACAAACAACTTGTTTTAATGCAAATAAGGTGTTCTACTATTAAAAAAACATTTTTGTAAATTTGTGCATTGTAATTTCTAAGTATAATTTCTTAGTAATTTCATGATAATTTCTTAGCTACGGTATTTTACACAATGAGTTCCATCACACATCAATTGGCCCACCCGCTTTAATTTCATTTAAATAAAATAAATAAATATATCATCACGGCATAATACCCATTGCTGGGTGTGCCAATCAGCTTTGTATACAGATTTCGGTAATGATGATGATATATTTGTACCGTGTGGGCGTTTACCAGGCGTCACCGCACGGGCACTCATTGCTGGAGTGGAGGAGTCATTTTTGTACTATATAAAATTCGAAATATTTGGCGTCGATCGAGATCGAACCCGGTTCCCTAGGTTCGCGACCAGACACAAATAATAACTAACGTAAATTATCATCAATTTTTATTAATATTACGGACATTTTGTGGTTCTAATGACACAGCAAGAAATGTTTTCTAAAATATTTTACAGTTTTAATGTAAAATAAAATAATATTTAGTTTTAGCAACAATTCAATTATTACATAAAATGTATAAAAGAATTACAGTACTAATTTACAGTAAAAACAATAGCTGGTACCACAAGTTTGTTTTGAAAACGCTTTTTTTTTGACAATGCTAAATTACCATATTTAATTTCACCCCTAGGTTTAAAAACAATTTTTTTCAAAATCTTTATTTGAAATCAAACTATGTTGTACTTTTGAAAAAAATGTTCTTTAAACATAAGGATAAAAATTAAATATTGAAATTTGACATTTTCAAAACAGCGTTTTAAAAACATGGCTTTTGGTATCAACCATTGTTTTTACTGTATATTATTACTATAATTCTTTCATGGCCAGTTGCACCAACAAGGCTTAAATTTTAAGTTACGTTTAAACAAAAAAATGTAAATCGAAATTTTGACAGAATTATATTATAATTAATTTGACATTTCATTTCGCTGCAATATTGTCACTTTAATTCCAGTTTAATATTTAAGTTATATTGGTCAACCTGTCATTAGACATTTTATTTAATAAAGCCTAAAATTCATTTGATTTTTTTTCAGTTTTTCTTGAATTGTTGGCAAAACTAAGAATTATTTCATATTACAATACAATAAAATATTTTTAAAAAGACACCTTACCTTTACCTTTTTATCTATTCAAAGCAATTAGAATTTAAACTATTACTTTAAATTTTGTATAATATTCAAATAATATCCGCTAATCTAAGAAGGTTAGACGTATACCTATATCTGAACATTTATACAGGGGCGCAATCGCGAATTTTGCCATAGGCGCCATTGCACATAGATACGCCACTGGCAAACTGTATGTTGAAACAAACCTAATATTATTTTTCATCCGAAATTACTTTCTAACAAACTGTTAAAAAGTTAAAATTTATTACGTTCGTTATAAATCACCTTATGTATTCAATGTATTTTTAATTAAAACAATTAAGAACGAGTATTTATCTTCATCTAGCAAAGCAGATATTTAAAATTTAAACATTTCATGTTTGGATGAAAAATAAGATGGAATGTACAACATTTTTTTTACTCTGTTGTAATGCTAATTCTCTTATTAAACTTCAAACTTTTGGCAGTGAAAATTCCTGCTTAAATATAATTAGCCTGATTAAAAACGTCTTCATTTACTTTCACATTAATAATGTTGCCAAAAAGTATAAAATTGAAGCCTGCTTTTAATGTAATTTGTTCCGTGACCTTAATGTTAATATTTCTATCTCACTTCTTTCCACACTTTAACATACATACGCGTGGTGTATTCTAATGCAGCTATAGAACATAGGACACGCATCGTTTTAATTAAAGATCCTGCCAGGATAAGGTTCAGATTTGTAATTAAGAGTGGTTGTGAATAAGCCTTACTCTGGCCATATACAGATTTGGCTTAGCCCAAATACCCATACGTAATATGATGAAAATTACTTCGTGCATTATAAATGAAGCAGGATTATGCAGGTATTACACAGAAAAAGTCTAATAGATTTTTGCCTCAACGCTTTCATTTTCAGTTAATACCGATATAAGCTGTATACGATATACGAGTAATTCTAATTGCCCATGAATTTTATAAACTGTTACCCAACAATAAAACAATGGGATATATGTTTGAGTGAACTTGGTATCCATCTACTATGATTGGTTCAAATCAAAAGACCAAATTGTTTATTGCATCTGTGAGCCAAATGGAATAGGGCTTTCCACTATTTAAAGTTATCAGTAATTCTAGAAAGTCTTAATCCTTTTCGCTCAAGTCTTCCGCAATACAGTCCTTCCATCTTATATTTGGGTCTTCCTATGTTTCTCCACCTTCTATTACTAAGCTATTCATGTTTCTTCCAATATATTCTTCCTCATGACATGTTCAAACCAATGTAATCGTCTCTCTTATATCTTTCTAGAAACTTCTAAAATTAGGGTTATTTCCTTTATTCTTTCATTCATTTACTTTTATTGATACTGACATCTGTTCATTTGAATTATCTGAATATATTATCAGTGTCCATGGTTAAGTTAGCATAGCTGGCTGAATTGTGAAATTTAATATCTTTATAATTCTTTAACTCGATATCTGTTGAATATGAAATATAAAATGCAATCAAATCGTATAGAGAATATTATATTCTTCAAGGTAAATGATATTTAACTGAGTTTTTTCAAGAAAAACTGTTAAAATCTTCAAATGAGGGTACTTGCGGTGGACCAATTTTAACCAAAATCTAATCAAGTCTGCATATGGCTGTAAAGAAGAAACGTAAGAATTGTAATTTTTGGAATTCTAGTACTGGAGATATCCCGGCCGAAAACGCGGTCACATACACACGCACACACACACACACACACATACAGACATCATCGTAAAAATAGTAAAATCGTATTGTAGACTCTAAAACGTGCTTGTTCATTGAAAACTCACCACCGATTTTTTTGACCAAAGACAATACCTTCCGGTAAGGAAGATATTGTCTTTATGACGGAAGGTAAAATCTATGAAGTAAATAAAAATGTTATTTTTTCAGCTATTCAAAATTCTTACTTACCTGTTCCTCTCTCACACACACATTCTGTCTATACCACATTTCAGTACTGTGGACTGATATTTTATATACGTATCTCAAAATAAAAAATAAAATCGACATCCTTGCGTTCGTCTCTGGTTTTCCACACCCTTGCAAATATTCACATGTGCGGGTAGGTCGGTTGGTGGTAGCATTACACAAATTACACCGAATAGCGTACAGATGTGCTATCTTGTTCCGCCTGCAATATTGCATTCCCGTATTACGTACAATTAGAAGTTGTGCTCCTGCGAATTACATCGTTCCAGGGTTTCGTCCCAATCCTGTGAGCCTGCTGCACTACATTCCGACACCTGCACAACTGGAGCGGAACAACTTCCGACAGAGAAAATTAGTTTTTATTTCAGTAGATGCTGAAAACTAGTCGCTTGTAATAGATACATATAATTACATTCTTTAATATAAATAATAAACAGATCAAGACTAGATTTAATACTTTTAATGAGATGAAATAATCAAAAAATAAACAATAATGGAACTACTTTTATATTCATGATATTGCAATATAAAAACATCCAACAATATTATCATAAAAGATATTCCCGTTACTGTTTCCTGTGACGTCACTTATTCGCTACTCATACAACGACTGTGCTTTTTTGAGCGAACTAATGACTAGACAAAAAATGTTATATAGAAAAAATTATCAAGAGTAAGGACTAATTTGTTAGTAATAACACATCGGAAAATTAATAAGTGGTTCTCAAACGGTAGAACAAAATTATATTTTTATGAATGCTACCGTATATAATTTTTTTAGACCAGATTTTTGTTTTGATTTCAACGATACAAAAATTGTATATGATTGTATAACAATTATTTTCATACGTAATATAACAAGTGATATGATTATCATCGATGATATTCTCGAGTGAAACCGAGCTGCAGATTTCACGAGTCCGCAGGACGAGTCAAATGTGCTGCTTCGGTTTCACGAGCAATATCTTCGATTATTAATCATATCACGAGCTTTCATTTAACGAGAGATTATAATGAATTTTTGTAACACATTATGTTAACCTAACTTTTGATATACATATTCATATTGTATTAAAACATGGTACTTACGAGTTTTATTTAATATATCGGAGTTTGAATTATTGTTATTACTTATTTTATACTCAAAATTAACTGTCAATGTCGTAAATAAAGAAAACAAATCCCTTAGTAACGACTATAAATAAAGTGATAATTTCTTTGTTTTTTATCATCGCTGTGATAGACATGTAACTAGGGAGACTCTGGATGTTAATTGGCGGAAAACATGTTACGTGACTAATGAATTATTCAGAAAAATGGTATGAAATATTAGAAATAATGCTATAATATTGCAATAGGCTATACGTGTGTTACCTAGGTTACACTATACTTCACCGAGAGAACGTACTGCTTCGCGTAGGCAACTAGAAATAATTAATTATATATATATATATATATATATATATATATATATATATATATATATATATATATATATTAATTTACAGTAAATTAAATCGCTGGTTGTTTTAAAGGAAACATACTGTATAAGTTACAAACACAAGCGTCGATGGCCAGTTGCATCAACGTAACTTAAATATTAAACACTTAAATTGACAATATTGCATCGAAATGAAATGTGAAATCAATTATAATATGCTGCTATCAAAATTTCGATTTACACTTGTATGCTTAAACCTAGCTTAAAATTTAACCTTGATGGTGGAACTGTGCATGTGTTCTAATCTAAAATTATTACCAATATCTACATCGAATTTTTGGAAAATTAGTACAAATTGCATTTTTAAAACATGATACTATGGTTAATTATAAATTGCACTTGTACACTTGAAAATATAACAAATATAATTTACATATTATCCTCCGCTAGGATGAGTTGAATTTTGAAATGAGTGACGTAGGCGCTGACGTCAACCTAGTAAGCTTTGAAAACGAAAACCATTTTAAAAAGATGTATTTACAAAACAATGTACACAAATGGTCTGAAATAGTAATTTATGAACCAAGGGTTTCTTTGCTAGATTTATAATTTTTCACATACAATCATCACATATACGAAATTGAAAATTTTAAATGTAGGTAACAACAGATATAATACACTGGTCTGCAAAGTACTTATTTAGGTTACTAATAACCGTTGCAGCTTCTTCATTTCTGCCTTTTACTTGCAAATTTCGATAATGACGATACATCTATATCGTTGAAGGCATTTAGCAGGCTTCACCTCACGGATTGCCAAAACTAACGTATTTAATAGAAATTAATATTTGTTTTGCATTTTGTATTGTAGAGAAAGCCATAAATTTCAATAATATTCATATAAAATAGTTGAATGTTAGTTAAACAAAGTTATATCCTGTAGGTTAAGTACATTTGTATAGTAATCAAACTTTCGGGAGTTTAAATCCCATAAACAACAACTAACATGAAACACTGCTCGTAAGTGGTCAAAATCCAATGTAAGCACTAGCAACCTATAAACTGTACTTTTCTTTTTCGTAAGCCATAAAATGGAAATCACGACCATTACGTTGCATCTCTTACTCTAAAACAAGAGCGTTAGTATTAGGACCACTATAAATTAGAAGGCTATTTCCTTATGTGTGGTATATCCGTTATATTTATTTATTTATTTATATGTTCGATTATTTTGTACAGTGCGAATATATGAAAGTGGTAGACTATAGATGATTCACTATCTTTATTTTATGTTTCATATTTTTAAATTAGCTATAAAACGAGGATTGTTTAGGGTGTCAGTTTATGATCGGCATTACCACCCCACTCATAAGAATTACAACTAAATCAATTACTTTAATAATTTTATTACTTTTACAACTCCATTAACACAAAAATATACCAGGTGTCTACTTCTAGGTAATACTCTGATAATTTTTGTATTTCGCTGTAGTTAGTTACACTGGCTTGCAAAAATCGCGTACACCTTAAAAATCAACTATACTTCATTTCAATAGAATATAGCGTTGGTTTAGATAGGTATAAAAATTCTGCTCTTTGATTGATCAAAATGCAAACCTAGTTCACAAAAATGGAAAAAACATCACGTGTCAGTAGTCGGTTATCAAATAAAATCCACAAAATTAAGTGATGTTTAACCATATTTTTTGTAATTTTTACCAAAAGCGCCATGCATAAAATTCAATACATACATTTTGCACGTTTTGTAACATGTAAAACAGAGTTTGAAATTTTATAAATATGGCTCATTAGTAGTGATAGCAGTGGAATTGAAATAAAATTACAAATAAATGCAGAATTTCAAGTACGTTTCTGTTTTCTAACTCTAACTAAATCGGGTGTAAAAATCAACTAATTCTTTTTTACTATCGTGAAACGCATACTTCCTCAATTGAATAGCAAGGAAATGTAAAAACTAATCGCATAATACAATTTTCAGCAACAATTTATCAGTAATTACAGTAACAAATGTAGTTCTTCGAAGGTAAATCCGATTCCCAACAGTATAATGAGCGTCGTATTTTATGTTTTGTTGCAACATCGTGAGATAAGGATAAGAACGTATTTTAACACTGTAGCTTTCACATATCCACCCATTTCTATGCAAATTCGTTTTTCCATATTTAAATTACTACTTAAATTTCTCCTGCTTGGCTCCTTCATTATTCCGAATGTTTTGTTTCATTTTCTTCCATCATGTTTTCTACAAATTTAACTAAAGACCGCTTAAAGAAGAAGAAGATAAAAGTATCTGGTTCTAAGACTTATACAATTTAAAGTCTGTTACTATTACGAAACAATTTACATGAATAAAATACTATGATATACTCGTATTTTGTCATCTGGAATACTTTGCATCTTTTCCTAGGTAGTAATTAAATAGTTGGTAATAATTCTAGCTTACGGTCGATAAGATAATTATATTTATTTAGAATAACATGAAAGAACTGTAATTTATAAAAAAAATAGTATATTGTGTTATTAGGAGTAGAAGTGAGATTTTGTGTGACGAGCGTGGTAGTTTAAACGACGAGCGAAGCGAGTCGGATAAATGCACGCGAGGCACACAAAGACACTTTTACTCCGAATGACACATTATATTTTTTCTTCAAACGTAAATATTTAAAGAAAAATATCTACTACTGACGTTACATTTTACGTAAATTACGTTTGCGATTCCAATTGCCCTGTAGCTATGTATACTTATTTGTTCCCTTTTGGTTATAAACATTGAAATGAATTTTTTCACGTTTTGACGTTTACATAAAATCTGTGCAATTTTATATCCTCCTTGTGTACAATTATGTCGGAATTTGAAGGATTATAATGTAATGTAAGTCGCCTGAAGTTCAATTGGATGGAAATCTAATAGTGTGGCTGAAAGATATGTCCACGAATCACTGCAAATCAATATAATCTTTTCTTATCACTTTAATTCTAAGTATTCTTATGCTGATTACCGTCCCTGTAATTGTAATCTGTAAGTCTGCTATTCTTTAATAATGTTATTTCCTCAAAAGTAAACTCTGTTTATATTTCAATTCACAGGTTATATATTTAAATTTGACATCGTATTAGTAACTTTATTCTTAGGTTACCAAGCGTTAACACTATAACTAGTGACATTTAGGGCGATATTACAGGTTTCTTTTATTGAGACAATTTCTTATTCGTTGATTCTGTATAGTTTCTATGGATATTTATTTATTTTATTTCTACGCCGGCGGCGTAGAAATTAGCTATTTCTACTCCGGCGGCGTAGAAATTAAACTTCTACCTTGTGAATCAAGTCACAAAAGATGCTACTTTTATGACGTTTGAAGAAAAAGTATTTTATTCTGATTTTAAACAAAACATCTTAAAGGTGGTGGACACTGTTTTGTAATTACATCTGAGCGATCTTTTTGTTCAGCTCTACGTTCGGTTATTAGCTCACAGGGTGAACAGAGCCCGATCTGTTCGCTCCATGGAGCATGTTGAGCAGTTATCTGGCGCATGCGTATTTAAGCGCAAATTTAAAATGTTTGTCGCCGGCAATGCAAACAGTGTCTATATTCTATGAATGAATGTTGTCATTTTCGTATATCTATCAAAATTGTTTAAAATGTATAGTCATTTTAGGAAACATTTTCAGTATTAAGTTGTCCATAATCATTTTCACATTCTTAATCAGTATAATAATAAATAAAATTGCACTTGACACTGGCATCTTCTTCTTCTTTAGCTTTTCCCATTCGTTAGGGGTCGCTATTTTTGCATGTTGTTCTCATTCAGTTCCTTTTCTCTCAAATCTTCCGCAATACAGTCCTCCATCTTATCTTTGGTCGTCCTCTATTTCTTTAACGTCCTATTACTAAACTATTCATTCTTGTTCCAATATAATTCTTCATTTCTCCTCATGACATGTTCAAACCAATGTAATCGTCTTTCTTGTATCTTTCTAAAAACTTGTAACACTAGAGTTATTTTCTTACCGTATCTTTCCGTGTATTCCCCAATATCTACTTCAACATCCTCATATCTGCCACATTAATTTACTTTTTATTGATACTGACATCTGTCAATTTGAATTATATGAATATATTACTAGTTCCCAAGTTTGGCATAGCTGGCTGAATTATAAAATTTAGTTTCTTTAAAATTCTTTAATCTGTATCTATTGAATATGAAGTATAAAATGTAATCAAATCGTATAGAGAATAATATATTCTTTAAGTTATAATAACGTTAAATGTCAATAAATCAAATTTAACTGTTAAATCTTCAAATGAGACTACTTCCGGTTGACCAATTATAACCAAAATCTAATCAGTTGTTCTTCTGGATGTAAACTTGAGGAATACGAAAAAATTATAATTTTTGGAATCCTGGTATTGAAGTTATGGAATCCGGAACTTTTGTCACACACACACACAGACACACATACATACAGACATCATCGTAAAAATGGTAAAATCGTATTATATGGACCCTAAAACGTGCTTATTCAGTAAAAACTCATCATTGAATTTTTTGACCAAAGACAATACCTTCCTTACCTAAAGGTGACGGAAGGTAAAAACGTTCATAACCCGCACACAGTACACATGTTAACAGTTCTTTATTAACATCCGTTTTTATTCTGGCGCAAATTAATAAGAGTCACAATGATAGCTAAACGCTCTATCCGTTGGGTTATTCAAGCTACAGATCGGAAATCGCAGATGAATCAGTCACGTGATCAGATTGCTCAGAGTGCTCGACAGTTTTAAATACCGAACGCACCGAAAGAAAACGAGAGATATCTGAAAGTACCTAATATTTCAAGAGAAGCAGACACTTTGATTTTCTGGCCTGGCGCTATGAATTTCTTTATGCAAATTTGAAAAATGTGGCACAAAAAAATTGCAGCAGGTCTCTTTCAGACAAACTTGCGAAATCGGTTGTCTCCGCGCAATTAAAATAAAAATCTTTTCAATGTTAGTTACAGACGTCATATAAATCAAGTTTAAAAATCCGTGATCTTCTTGGAAATGTTAAAGACATGTTCCCCTACACTGTTCTGGCATATATGATTCCTTGCCAGTGTGGTAAAGTATACATTGGTCAAACGGGCAGAACTCTAGCAACAAGATTAAAAGAACACGAACGACATATAAGATTAAATCAACCAGATAAATCTGCTGTTGCTGAACATGCCATTCAAGAATTACATGGAATTGATTTCAAAAACACGAAGATTTTAGCAAGAGAAAATAACTGGATGAGAAGACTAATTAGAGAAGCCATCGAAATCAAGAAATCCTCAAATAACGTTAATTTAAATACTGGTTATAAGCTTAATAAGTCGTGGTTACCTGTTATTCATTCATAATTTTCTGTCTTTTAACTTTGTATGTTTTTTATGTAACTTTTGATCTATGTTACCCTCTTTCTGTAAACTTGTTGTCTTGACTACATGCACTTTGTTATTTACTTTGTTCCTGATGAAGACAGCATTACGCTGTCGAAACGTCGTCGTTAAATAAAATAAACAGAACTATTCCCAAATATTGTTTTTATTTCATAATTATGAGTTCTGAAAGCTTCTTTCAATATTTAATTTTATTTACTGACTTTCCGAAAGATATGGGCAAAATTTCTGTTTTTAGCCAAAAGTAATTTTGATTTCACAAGTAAATATGTATGCATTCTCTTTGCCTTTCTTTTACTTTTAGTTTCTTCTAAAATTTATTTGTTCTTATTGGGATCAGTATCACCGATAATTTTTATGAGGGAGGGCATTTTCATCGCAAAAGGGGCTGGCAACCCTAGCTTCATAGAACTTCTGGAATTAGAATACTCGTAATACGATTGAACTCTGAATCCATCATTATTTTTTCCATTGTTAGTTTCGACCAAAATATATCATCTATTGACATTCATTCATGGATAACTGATGTGGAAGAGATTTATTTTCCTCTACCTCTAACCATTATAAATGATTATTCTTTCTTTGTTACAGTCCTACTCATTGTGTTTTATCATCAGAGGTTATTATATTTCTTTTTCAGTAATATATTTTTGTAAAAACATTAATCTCATTTTTCAACTACATTGTATCAAAGAATTCGGCGAACAATAATTGAAGTTCCAATAAGTCATTGTTTGGCATTTTATTTTGTTACATTTAATAGCATTTTTATTATCCAACCTTGCTTCATGCAAATTGCAGCATCAGTTTTTAGATGGCACTGTTTATAATATGATTTTCTGTGTTACATTATACAAAGTTTATATTCCCTTAAAATATAACCTCCAACATCGGTAAATTCACCCCGTTTTGCAAACAAATTTTCCTTGCGACCATCTTCGCTGCTAATCAAATATCAGAAGGCAACAGCGTTGCCTGTCGGTATATTAAATTACGCCTCCAAGCAGAATATGAATTAATTGACACGAGAAGTTGCTTTCTTGTTGCGAATGGGAGCAAGACAACCTCATTGCGGTTGCACTCCATCTCTGTCTGTCACACAGAGACAGACAGATGCGAATAGATATGTTTTGTGCGTGAGCAATACAGAAATGCTGTTCTGCTTTACTCTAGTTGATTTTGAGATGTTGGTTTTGGTCTGACTGGTGATGCATTAAGTTTGACAGATGCGAAACGATGGTGACAAATGTTTGTGTTACCAAGCATTGTGAAGTGTTTTGTTTGAGTTGTCCGTATTACAAAAGGAAATTTATAAAATTAAATTGTATAGGGGCAGTTTCCGATCAGATTGAAAGAGTAACTGATAAAGGCTATGTGGTATTGATTAATTTAATTTTGATTAATTATTACAATAGCTTCCTGCAACTAAGTTTATTTGTTTTAAGTAGAGAGAAATCGCCGGTTCTACGCCATCCACAATTACATATAATTAGCAGTTTAACACATTAGGTAGACGCTGATGATGCGAAAAGGCAACATTTTATAAACAATTTTTTTATCTCCCGCTAACGTTGGTAAGGGAGGTATAGGGATCGTGCTAAAAATCGCATATCGATTTTGATAAATCACTGCGTTTTAAGGACCCTACAATCCGATTTCAACATTTTCACGAAGATGTCTGTGAGTGTGTAAATATGTGTGTATGTGTGTGTGTATGTGTGAATGTATGTGTATGTGTGTGTATGTGTGAATGTATGTGTATGTGTGAATGTATGTGTATGTGTGCGAGTGTGAATCTTCTGGACACTAATTCAAATACTATCATTTTGAAACCATACATTTTTACCTTAACCGGTAATGGCACTTTACTTGGAATCTCAAAATAGTTTTTCTTCAAAAAATACCTTTATACGTTATTTTTCGCAATTAATAATTTTATAAAAATTACATATTATTCCATTTTCTACAGGTTTGCATTTATAAAAATAATACAAAAATTATATCTCGGAGCTTATGCTTTAAACTCAACTCCATGGTTACACAGTTCAGCTAAAATGTATTTTGTGCCATTTAAAATCCGAAATATTTATCATTGATCGGGATCGAAACCGATTTCCCACATTCGCGACCAGACACTCAGGCACGCGACCCCATAGGCATGTATTTAAATTAATAAAAATTAAATGGCGGGAGGCATTGTGTTGGTCACATCAGATTTTTTTATTTGTTTATTCATTTTTTCTGGAAATTTGTTTAGATTTTATTCAGGCGAGTGTTGAGATGTTAATTTATATTTTTTATTAAAAAATATTCGCTACTTATAGATTTTACAAATTTATGAAATTAGTCAATTTCAGATAATCTGACATGCTTGCATACTTCTTTTTATACAATAATAAGCTTTTTCCTCAAATAGATTTTTTTATAAACATTTTATAGAATATAAGTTTTTATCTACGTACAAAACAAAATATGTATATGTATTTAAATAATGGTTACATTTGTTAAAAGTTATTATTGCGTTTTTGCATCAATAGCCGAATTTGTTATAAGTACACTGACTTGCAAAAAAATCGCGTACACCTATTTTTTGCTGTATTGAGTGTGTCTTAAATTTTAACTTGTCAATGTCACTAGTGTCAATTAATATGTCAAAGTTAAAAGAAAACGAGAAATACATACTTAGTTGTTCTTTAATTTTTCTGGTATATATATATATATATATATATATATATATATATATATATATATATATATATATATATATATATATTCATCAGTCTAACAACCGAACGTCCGTACATTGCCAGATCCCCAACAATTTGACGTCCTTCGTAAAGTGACGTCCGAATATGGACGCCAAATTATAAATCAGTTTTTCTCACATTTTTAGCATCTACGTGATGTGGGGAGTCTACCTGCAAATTTTAATTTTGGACGCCAAATGACTGTTTTGTTGTTAACAGCCGTATATTTAGTTCATCGAAATTCCGTGTGTGGCGCTTTCGTCGCATCATAATATACGCCGCCGTATATTGAAAACCGAAAATCACCGCCAATTTGACGTCCATACACTTGGCAACATGGCATGTGTAACTCGTGCGTTTAGTTTTCAGTATTTCTTCACTTTAAATGTTTAAAGAATATGAATCTGATTTGGTTATGATACCATAATCAAATATTATATTGAGAAATTATTATTTTTAAAGAATTTAGTCAACACTGAGTAAAATTATAAAGATGTCTATTATTTTCCATATTATTTTGTTTATTTTATAAAGATAATTTGCAGAAATAATGTATTTTTATAAAATAATTATTTTTTGAGAACTCGTATTTTCTCAATTAAAAAAAATCTTTTCCACATATAAATGACGAAAGTTTATTCATTAAAACATGAAAAATAGTTTCATATTTATTTATTGTTCCGGTATTTTGTTACTGTGTCATATAGGAATGCAATAACTTCTTTGATAATAACATTTTATGACAATGACAAATTTTAAATGAATTATTTTTTCTACGTTCCGTTAATAAGAAAGATAAGAAAGATATTGTTTTTGGTCAAAAAATTCATAGTCCGTTTTTAACGAATAAGCACATTTTAGAGTCCCTAGAATAAAATTTTACTACTTTTACGATGATGTCTGTACATGTGTGTTTGTGACAATCGTTATTCGATAACTGCAAACTCCAAAAATTACAATTTTTTACGTACTTCTCATTTGTATACCCTTATGAAGAGCTGATTCGATTTTGGTCATAATTGGTCAACCCGACCGGAAGTACCCAAATTTTTATTATAAACATTAAAGAATATTATATTACATGATTACAATTTTTCATTATATTTGCTATAGTTGGAAGAGAAAAATAATTATAAAGAAATTAAGTTTCATAAATCTTGCAGTCTATGCAGCATCACAATGGAAACAATTTGGATATTCAAATTATACTAATTGACAGATGTCAGGGTCAAAATATGTTCGTGAAATAATTTTACTAAAAATATAATCTTTTGCAAGAAGGATTTAAAAATATATAAAATTGAAGGCAGGTAATGTGTTGACCACATTAGATTTTCTTCATTCAGTACATGAAACTTTGTAAACGCGAAATAGGAAATTAGTTTTGGATCTTAAAAAATACTAAATAATTTAAACAATTTTTAATTAATTTTCATTATGCTGGAAAGTAATTTTGAGTTTTTCAGTTTAACAGATGTAAAATAATTATTAGACTGATTAAATTATTGTCCGAATTCGCAAATCAGGTATAAATATGCAGGTATGAGAAAATAGCGTATAATATACGGGCATAAGTTCTTACAAAGCATAAATGACGTAAAAAAAACACTACGCTTCGTGTCGTGCTTTTAAGCTCGTCACACGTAGGTACTTTAAATACCAAATCATCATAGCCAGGTAGCTTTGCTTTCTTTGTTGCTATGGTAGATTAATTGAAAAAATGAAAATAGTAAGTATGGGGTCTCGTGGCCGTGTGCCTGAGTGTCTGGTCGCGAATCTGGGGACCCGGGTTCGATCCCGACCGACGCCAAAAATTACATCGAATTTTAATGGCACAAAATTGACCCCTGTGGTGCACTCTCCACGCCATCTATAAGTGCCCGTGAGGTGACGCCTGGTAAGCGCCCGCACGGTACAAATATTCCATCATTACCGATATCTGTATATAAAGCAGATTGGCACACCCAGCAATGGGTAATATGCCGTGATGAAATATTTATTTATTTATTTATGTAAGTATTGTCAATTGAAACAAAATTCTTGAAAATACTTTATTTTTATAATCGTCTAAAAAATATCTCGCTCGAAAGTAATATCGTATTGCCCGTGCATTCCCATTCGCACGTTATTTTACTGTTATAAGTATTTTGTGAATGCGTGACTTGTAAAATTTAAAATTATTTTTTATTACATATTATGTATTAAAATACATCTATACCTGCTACTACAATGATTTTATAAATATCTCGATAAACATTTATAAAAAATAATCATAAGCATTTATTACTGATAAAGATAAACCTCGCCCAAATTTTTTTATATATTATTATGAACCTGAGTGAAGAAAAATTATTGATATTACATCAACGTTTCTGTCATTACAATAACCATCTTCAAGATTAATCAATGTCTCTTTAGGATGTCATTACATAGAAAACACAGTAGGTATATTAAATTATATATAAAACATTCCTCAGAATTGAATAGAAGAATAAATGAGATAAAATAAATAATGATATACAATTAGGTTAAAATAAATTTAAAATAGACAAGAATATAAATAATGGTTAACAACTTTAGAACACTATCGGATAAAAACTGAAAATTACTTAAATATAAAATTTTAAAATACGGTATTTATAGTTTCGGGGATATTATTGGAAGCGCGGCCCCCCGGCCGACTTATCTCTGCAAAATGTTATAAGAACTCGGTTAAATAAAACTTTTGGAGGTAAAGTCAATATTGCTCCTAGGTGAACCAAGTTATATCACTAGTTTTATACTATGTAGAGATGTGCATAGCACTGCGCAACATTATTCCTGCTTAAATTTTATTGGTGCATCGTGTATAATGAAATAAAAAGTTCAGTATTTTAAAAATTTAAAATCAGTATTGTAATTTGTATCAAAAATAAACTTGAAAAATTATTTCTGTCTTTTGAACTGCGATCATATAAGTTAAGGTGTAGCAAAAACAGCGTTAAATATTACATGTGATACACATATACATTTCATTAAAAAATACTGTTATTTTAGGATAGATAAACTTAATTTGACAAAACAAATATTTAATATGATCAAAATGCTTGAAATATGGATGGTAGTTTTCTTACTTGCAAATGAAACATATATGTATCTATGTGAATAATGTTTTTGAGATATGGAACAAAAAAAATATTTCTTTTATCTTATCTTATATCTTATACGCTGAGGTACATATAAACAAGTTTATGAAAGATGTGAGAAAACTAGTAGGTAATTATTAAATAAAAATAATGATTGTTATTCCGATCATCCAATTTTACAAGCGATTACTTACGAAAATATGCTAATATAATGTATAAGTACTTCAGTCTTCTTAGTTGGGTGCTCAGAGAGCCAGTCAATATTTTTAATTTATTAGAAAATCAATTTCATACTTTTTTGGTCTAGGCGTCAGATGTTGCGATACATATATTAAATAGTCCTTATATCATAATATTTATTTAATAATTCATGTACCTACGGTTAAACTTTGTTTCAAAAGGAACCTTGTAACTTGTATATATTTAGGAACACCTAAACTAAATATTTAATTTGTGGCTGTGAAACAATCAAAAAATATGCTTAATCATCTAAACCCCAGTGCAAGTATGTTTACCTATTCTAAAAGCATTTGGTTACTTTAATTCAAATTTTCAATATGTCGGAAGCAGACATAAATTTGTATAAAATCTGATGTGGCCAACACATGACCTTTCGTCTTTTCTATGTGTTTTATACAAATTACTCACAGATAAGGTAGTGTCCTGCAAAAGATTATATATTTCCAGTAAAATTATTTCACAAACTATGCAAATTATACTTGACACAGAAATCTGTCAATTACTAAAATATACTGTTTCTATTTGATTTACATTGTGCTTACAGCAACGTAGGTTGCAAGATTTATGAATATTAATTTCTTTATAATTTTTCATCTCCAAATACTTTGAATATAAAGAAAAAAAAATCAAATCGTACAGAGAATAACATATATTTGTGATAACAAAATGTCAAAAAGAGATATTTAACATAAAAAAAACTGTTAAGAACTGCAATTAAGAGTACTTCCGGTGTACCAATTATAGCCAAAATTTAATTAAGTCTTTATAGGGACGTACAAAAGAATGAAAGAATTATAATTTTTGGAATTGTAGTTGTTGGAGTTATCGGAGAACTTTTTTCACACACACACACACAATCAAACACACACACACAAAAACACACACACACACAGAGTGAGAGATGCACACACATACATACGAGTATATACAGACATCATCGTAAAAATAGTAAAACGAAATTTTTGACCAAAGACAATACCTTCCTTACCTAAGGTAACGGAAGATAAAAAAACAAAATCACAGAGAGGAAGAACAAAATTATTTATTTTAATAAAATTACAAATAAATGTGACATTTACGTAGCAATTTTAAAATATTTTGCACATAAGGCGTATAAATATACATATCTGCAGACCCATTTTATTAAACATGCAGAACGAATTTTGTTTTATTTGATTTAATTGAAGAATTGCATGTAAATCAAATTTAAACAAATAGTTTTCAAAATATTAGTAAAAAATATAATTAAAAAAAAATCATGATCCCATGTTAGACGATTATGTTCGTATTCCATGTTAGTGCTACAGTACATAATATTTGGCAACAGTGCAGGATGCCCGATTGATAGCTTTTTGTAAACGTATATTAATTTTGGACGCCAAATTGTCAGTAATACGTACAAAAATATACGCGGGACGGCAAAAACCCGTATAAAGTACGGAAGTCAAATATACGTGTATATTGTTTTCTTTAAATACAAATTTTTCGAAATATCCTTATGCTCACATTATTAGGTCGGGTGAAACATTCTATATACTCGAAGAAGTAGACGCCTAGGACCAGTATTTCCCATAGACACCAAATGCATGTTTCTATGTACGGAAGTCAAATTGATAGAGAGATGTATATATATATATATATATATATATATATATATATATATATATATATATATATATATATATAACTTATTAGTAACATCACAATGAAGAAATTGCTCTACAATAGATAAAATACTGACGTGATAGTGACAAAAGTGACAGTTCCATTGACAGTTGATTAAAAAATCGTATTTACATAGCTGAAAAACAGTAAAAACTCGATTACTTGATTTTTAAGGTGTACCTACGCGATCATGCGTTAATTTGCAAATAGATACAAAAATAAGTAGATATCTTTAATTACAATTATATAAACATTAAAATGTAATTATTACATGATAAGAATATCACATTTTTGATACATATATTTTGTTTGGCTTTCGCATTTTTACACTTTCTTCTTGATTTTTCGGGATAACGAATTATAATATGGACAACAGAGTCTGTTCTGATTTTGTCTACAAGTTCCAATTATGCTGGCGGGCCTCATATTTTGTATATTGAAACTGAACATGCTCAGTTTTTATCCGCATCGTAGGTAAATGGCAAAAGAAAAATTCTAGGCTGGTAAAAAATCTTTTTAACTGCTAATTATGTGCTAATTAATTCAATCCACAATTATAGTGCATGTTGGAGAACCGCCGAATTCTCCCTACTGTATTACTCAGCAATGTTGATGTCACAGACGTTTTAATTCCATTTTTCTCCAATTCTATTAATATACAACAAATAAAAATACAGATTTATTATTTTTAACTCTGCAATAATAATAATATAGGTACTCCTATAAATATTTTCTTGTATTTGATCAA
Source organism: Harpalus rufipes (assembly GCA_951394225.1). Lineage (NCBI taxonomy): Eukaryota > Metazoa > Arthropoda > Insecta > Coleoptera > Carabidae > Harpalus > Harpalus rufipes. Next base: position 9,570,625 of record OX596283.1, read on the forward strand.
GGTCACATCACTCATTGTCACGTAATCGCTCGCATACGAATGTTCAATAGACAATACGTATTTAGCGTAACATATTGATAATAGCAAAACAATACATACAATATGAGATGTATGATATGTAGCAAGGCGAGCCGTATAATTAATTTTTGATCTCTTGTTCTAATTAGTTTATTATTTATTCAAATTTAATATATATTTGCAGTCAATGGCAATAATATGTGTATATATCGAATATATTACTATTATTATTAACAAAGATTTACATATATTGCAAATGTAATTACTGGTTTATATTTGTTTGTATTTCGCGACACAATTTTACTTTAAACTAATACTCGTAAATTGTAATTATCCCATATTTGAATGTGTATTCCTAGTACATGTATATATTGAATTACTATTTATCTCTAATTAAAATACCGTTAATAACATATTATGATATAATTAAATTTCGCTGAAATTATAATTGACTTCTATTATTCTAGCAATTTTAATTACATAATATGTTTATTATTATTAGTAAACTGTCAATTATTAAGGTCTATAGAACCAGAAAATGTTCACCCAAATATTATAATACTTTTCAGTTAAATGAGTTTATATTGAAAATGGGGTAAATTTAAAAGCCAAAAATGTCTTTATAAACCCTACATTTTATTATTTTATAACACAATATCGACCCTATTCTGTAACTCGGTGGTTACTTTTTAATAATTGGTTAAAAAATTTAACCAATCAAGTATGTTGGTATACTGTAACAAAAAAAAATGGATTTCTAGTTGTTAAATCTGTATCTATTGGATATTTTTTTAATCAGTTGTTATAAATCAACCACTGACTTCCAGAATAGTCTCGTATGTCACTTATTTCTTACTATTGCAAAGAAAATTATCTGTACAGGGTGGAACAGAATCGAATTCCTTATATAAAAATTGATGTAGGTATTTATGGCCCGACTTTTTGAGACAATTTTAATAGGCGCCACAGGAATTATCATTATTTGTTTTTGAGCTACAGGCTAAAACTTGATTTTCGCTTATTTTGAAAATACCTCTCATACTTTGCTTATTATGAAAAGACAAATGTTTAGATAACTTTTATATGTTTCTTTTTACGTAGAACATCGTGGTGTAATTGGATTTTTTCAAAACGTAATAATCCGCGAGCATAATATTTTTGAAATGGGAACATATATTGAAAATAGCCTCATCTTTTTCCTTATTTTGTCTATATTCTTTTGTTTTAAACATGAATAAAAGATAAATTGTTCCTTTTTAAAAAATATTATGTTTATGTATACCTCGAGAATTATTAAATTTTGAAAAAATCCAATTACACCACAATATTCTATTTAAAAAAACCATATAAAAGTTATCTAAATATATTTTCTAAATCTCTCATACTAAGCGAGTTGAGGTATTTACAAAATAAGCAAAAATTAAGTTTTAGCATGTAGCTCAAAAACAAAAGACAATAGAAAATTCCTGTGGTGCTTATTAAAATTGTCTCAAAAAAATTTTCATATAAGAATTTGTTCTACCCTGTACATCTCAAAAATTAAAAATCTGATGTGGCCAGCACATAACCTCTCGCCGTATATTTTACCTGGCTGTATGCATAAAGCAAAGAATATTTTTATAAATACAAATAATATATTCATATAAATCTATGACGTATAAACTTCTTTATTATTCAATAATAGCATGTCTCAACATAAAGATATTTTACCATAAATTATGTTACAATAAATTACAAAGTATAGTTTACCATATATAAATATTAGACTGGAAACAGCAATTTTCAATTCGAACAACCTTGTTTACCTTCTCTTCATATTCTTCTAGTAAAAACATTAATTTTGGGCGGTCTAAAATGTATATATCTGGATTGTGCATCTATTCTTACATATCTTCTTTTACATTTTTTTTTTCATACTTGTTATATCTAAATAACACTAATTCCCTTTAATAAAGTGACGGATAGATTGCACTCCGATTATTCTTATATCGATGTGTAATTTTGTCAATATTTACAACTTACTTGAGAAGAATTTGATAGCTTTTTCGCAATTCAAAGTTACTCTAGTCTATAGTACTGGTGTACATTGTCCCATAATGTTTGAAACAAATTTAGACTTGTCATCTCCATAATAGTCACAGATCAAGAATTAAGGGATTCTCCAAATACATTTTTCTTTCATTACTCATTATTTCTGACACTGACATTTATCTGTCAGTTACAAATAATTTAAATTTGCAACTATTTTTCATGGCATCCTTTCGGTTGTAAAATTAATTACAACATTATTTTATATATTATATTCCTTTTATCTCTAAATCTATAAAATATGTATAAAAATATTTAAATGTATCAGAAAGAGAATTTATTTTTCTTTAATATTATCAAGAAAAATTTTCAAAAAATAATATTTAGAAGATTTTTTTTCAAGAATCTTCTACTTCCGGTTGTCCAATTGTTACCAAAACCTTTTCAGATCTTCCCATGAATGTCCGATTGGGAAATACGTTGTTAAACAAATTTTAAGTCTTATAGTTTTTGAGTAACCGTCCTTCCAACATCCCACACACACACATCCACACACACACACACACACACACACACACACACACACACACACACACACACACACACAGACATCATCGTAAAAATGTTAAAATCGGATTGTAGGGACCTTAAAACGTGCTTATTCAATAAAATCTGGATATGCGATTTTTAGCATGAATCCAATACCTCTCTTAGCGAGAGGTAAAAAAATGTAATGTTTTATTAAAAATTTTAAAATGAGAAACTTGTTTATAGTAACCGCAATCACAACTTCTAGAAAGATTTGATTTAGCCTCACTCGTATAAGGATGACAAATATCTGCATAAATTTTGCATAAAATTATTCATAATGACATTGACTGTATGTATATCAATAATCGACTATGGTGAAAATGATTAGGCAGAAGACTCACGTCATCAACCTGAGAAAAACCTTGTAAAAAGAAATATAACTTATAGAAATTATTGGTTGTTATTTATTATTAAATAAAGAAGAAAACATATATTAGTATTAAAGAAACGTACATATTAATGAATTTACAATTATTTCTAAGTCAATCCTTATTCCTATTGCGGAATATAAAATTATTTGACACAATATGGCCATTCTCAGTAGTGCCAACGTATGGAAAATAAACTACAATTATTTCAAATAATTTTATATTCCGTTAAAGGAATAACGATTGACTTACAAATAATTGTAAATATCATTAATATATACATTACTTATTACTAGTACTTTTTTTTCTTTTTCCCTTAAAAGTAAATAACACCCAAAAATTTCTACAAGTTATATTTCATTTTATAAGGTTTTTTTTTCAGGTTGATGACGTGAGTCTTCTGCCTAACCTTTTATAATATATATCCATCCAAGTCAACAGATTGTTACCGAGATTTCAAAACATCTTTCACTTAAAAACAGCTAAATAAAATATTCTGACCAAATCCCCCAAACATCATATGGTTAAATCGTATACTGTCATTGAAGGCGAGATCGATATTTTCTAAACTTCAGTCCATGAAATACAGAAATGTATGTTTTTTTTTCTCCATCCTAGAATTGGACATGTGCCTGTTGGGTATTGTATTTTCAATAATAATAATAATAATAACAATAATATTACCCATTGCTAAGTGTGCCAATATGTTATGTACACAGATTTCGGTACTGAAGATGACATATTTTTACCTTGTGCGTGTTTACCAGGCGTCAACTCACGGGTACTCATTGCTGGCGTGGAGAGTGCCCCACAGGAATCAATTTTGTGTAATTTAAAATTCGAAATATTTGGCGTTGGTCCAGATCGAACCCGGTTTCGCAGACACTCAGGCACGCGACCACGAGACGCCATGACAAAGTCATGATGATATTTATATTTAAATCACTTTTATATTTAACATACTTTCAATCATTTACATTGTACCTACTGAAAATAATATATTCAACAATTAGCCTTTTAACTTGAAAATCTCAAACTTTATATTGAATACAAATCCCATTTGAACAAACTGCCAAATTCCTGATTTGCATTCTAATCTCCATTTGACATGTGAGTGGATGTGTAACTGGAAATGATCAGATAGCGATTGTAAAGTTTAGTTTGGAACGCCAAAGTTGTCTGCACATTCGGTTCCACCAACGTTGGAAAAAGCGATCACTATCTCCATGTGGAATCACACACTAAATCTTATATCCGCCGTAACTTTACGCGAAACAAGGCCGAAACAAGGCTTCGACATCTGCAACGTCGGGTCGGTGGACGGAAAGTGAAGACAGCGACGTATCATATAAAAGTTTCGCAAGAAAAAAAAGACGTGGAGAAGAAAAAACAAGATATTAGTTTTGTCTACAAGATTTAATATAAAGACCAAAATTAAACATCAACAAGACAAAATTGAAAATAATCGCATCTCTTTACACAGAGGTTTATTGTCTCATAATAAATTATTAGTGAAAATGAGTCGGTTTCGTATCCGAATTTCTAACTCACGTTGGATTAAATTGTATTCTGAATAAGTGTGGAAAACGATCTGAGTTCATTTCATAAATAATCAAGTATACATACTTATATTTTTTGATCATATTGTAACTATTAAAAATTTGCGGTGTAAAGTTAAATTGTATAAAATAAATTACAAAGTTAGAAGAACAAACGCGTTTCGCACTTATTGGTGCTCATCAGTGTGGTGTAACCTGTGGTCTCTGTCCGGTCCACAATGAGTGGACTCCTGGATCAGAGACAATGACTAATTGGTAACAATATATTATTGTGTTATCTTAAACCACTTTATTGTGTTTTTATAACACTCTTATAAATAAATAAATATTTCATCACGGCATATTACCCATTGCTGGGTGTGCCAATCTGTTTCGTACACAGATATCGGTAATGATGGAATATTTGTACCGTGCGGGCGCTTACCAGGCGCTACCTCACGGGTACTCATTGCTGGCGTGGAGAGTGCGCCAAAGGGGTCAATTTTGTGCCATTATCAAACCCGGGTCCCCAGATTCGCCACCAGATACTTAGGTACACTCTTTAGTTTGATAAATGAAAAATGTGTTCAATTTTGAACAGATTATAAGACAATGGACCTTTTAAAATAAAAGCACATTTATGGAGCATACTCCTCATAAGAATATTATGTAAGAGCGCGCTACAAAATAGCGTTTTTATTATAAAAGTACGCTCGGAATATGGGCCATTGCAATATTGTGCATATTACGTAGATTCGTAATATTTATTTTATGTTAGTTTTATTTTCACTTCAGTTCATTTGTTTATTAAATTTGTAATATCCATATTTACCATCTATCAGATATTAACTCTGATTTACAAAGTTAAATATAGTTGTAAATATTAAGGTCAGTAAGTGCTTCTTACCGGTTGAAAAGCACTTACTGGCCGCAATGCTTATTATTTTTTTGGGCCTATATAGAATTCTTACAGCGGTAATAACATATAATTTCCTATTTCCAGATTAGGTATTCCGAGAATATCTCTTGCCCTGTGTTAAAATGACGTTTATGAGGAATTTATTCTAGAAGAGTTAAGTGATATTCCATGTTTATTATTATACATTTGTGGGTTAAGCTCGTGATAAACTAGGAATAGCTATTCCTGTGTTAAAAAGAAGCTATTCTGAACTTACCCTTGTTTATTATTACCGCTGTTGGCGTGTTAAAATTGAGAAAAATTAACACCGAATCTTAGAGTGTACACTCGTACTATCTCTGCTTAAATTAATCGACAGTAAGACAATTTCTGTTATTGGTCCTAAGCAACAAAACGTGTATACAAACGAGTAACTGTTATTATCCTCTGAAACATCCTCTCAACAAATTAATCTTGAATGCTGTTCAGCAGCCATGTACCTCCAAAGGACGTAAATACATTATAAAGGACACTTTGTACCTTTCGCTTTCTAAATTGAAAAGTTTTACCTGATCACTCCATTCAGACCCAAGCTCGGCCTTAAAAGACACTAAAGCTAACGCCCTCGCTTAACTGTCAAACTTCAAACTCCCATCAAATATTTTATCCATTTCAAGTGCTTTATATATTCAGTTTCACTTTCCTCTAACATAACTTTAATATGAGGCTATTGTGTTTCCACGATATCGACTGCTTTAAGTCATCAACTTGCTAAAAATATGAAAAACTAAAAATCTACAAACGTTTGAGATGTTTTTGAAAAATATGAATTATATTAAAATTTTGATAATTACAGTAAAAAAATTGAAGACTGATTAAAATCCGTTCACAAATGAGGTAATTTTTATAGCACATAATCGTTATACATAATATCTATATACGGTACAGGAGTGCAGTGACATAACTACAACTCGTGGGCCCCTATGCGAAATATTTTCCCCCTGATTAAAACCCAATAAAAAATAAATAAAAGAGAAAACCTAATTTTGACAATATACCTACTGTAATTATAATCTCTTTTGCATAATTGGTTATTTTCATTATTGTAATCAAATTTTCATTGTTGTAATCAAGCATATTATTTTAATTTGACTTGCATTATAGGCAACAATCACAACGTAAAACAATCAAGTCTCATATAAACTAACTAAAAAGTTTAGTAATTTTCTACTGATGACGTAAATCGGTTTGATATTGTGAAACGACCATATCAACAATAAGTACATTTTATATCGGTTATTAGAAATACGAACACGGTAGCCGATTATTTTTTATTCGTCATGTTTTACTGAGAACAACAGCTTCCTCAAATGATTTTATTATATTAGTATTGCCCTCTTTATTGTTTCTCTCCGTTATTAAACATTTTTATAAAAAAATAGATTAAAATATCAATTTTCAATAAGGGTGTTAAATCTCTCATAACATTACCGCAAAATTGCAATGTTTGTTAATAAACCATGTCTTGTAATCTTGTAAAACAGGCATTAAACTCAACAAAAACCTTGATAATACACTATGAACGGAGTATCACAAGTTTAATATTAAATGCAAAGAAAGGGCCTTTGTTCTAATAATAGAAGGTAATTTGTAAGTTTAGCATCATAAACATTTGCTTACAACTTACAATATAAATTCATAACAAAAACATTACAAAACCCCTTCGTTTACAGTAAACCTTTCCATCGCACCGCTGCTGCCACATCTATAATACTTTCCCTTTTGGTGACTGAGTACGACTCAGGTGAACACTTCGGTTCCGGGCACTTTACGACGGGGGATGGAAACTCGTTATGAACAGGGTTGGGGACCTATGTTATTAAATACAGGACCGGCTCAAACGACAATCGGGACTGTATATTTTAATTTTCAAAGTGTATTGCATATTAATTTATCAATCTGCTTACCACGTTTGGTTTAAAATGAAACAGTATTACAATATCTGCAAAGGTTTTATTATAAAAAAATAAGTAAAGTGAAACAACATTATACTCGTAAAGTTTTTTTTTCTCATTCATATATCTGTGTCAAAGCGAATGCGATATAAATATTTGCCTTTTCAGCTATGAGCTAGAGACAATTTTATACTATGTAGAAATAATATAGAGAGAAAAAAAATAACAATTATTAAAAAACAACAAATATATAAATAAATTATAAATAAACAATAACAAAAACATTAGCAAAAGGTAACCATGGTGACAAATTACAACAAATTTAATATAGGAAGCCATGCCCGACTAAGATCTAAACCATCACAATGATTGAGATTATTATTCTTGGATTTGAAAATCTCAATGGCTGCTCTAATGCTTCGATGACATTATGATACATATTTAATATTTTAAAAAAATGTCAGATGACAGCAGTTAAATGCTTCATTTTTTTCTAATTTCAGCTATTTAAAACTGGCGCTGATGTGAGTGCCATCTACTGAATTGGTAAGGTAGAACAGAGTATCAGTAAAATTTTGTATACATTGTATCAACTCCTCTATTCCTAAAGCCTCGTAGGTATGCAAATTCAGTTCAACCTCAAGGCGAGTGTATATTGAAATTATATTATCATTTAGCATATGCGCATAATATGTCACATATACCGCATAATGATAGCGTTCATAATCCTAAACATAAACATGCATACATGTGTATGTAAATAGTTATTTAGCCTATCAGCAAAAAAATCTGTTGTGGCCAGCACAATACCTCTCGCCACATCCGTTTTGGTTACATAAGTATAAGGCGCGAGCAGTCATGTGACGTTGTTGGCCTTGACAAGCAGATGGGGGCCCGTGTCAGAATGATAATTAGTAATTATGTACATAGATGTCAAATGTCAGATTTTTTTCAATAAAAAATTCAAAATTTTCTAATTTCACGCAGCTAGTTTGTCACACTTGGCCTAGACAAGCAGATATGGACACCCTTGTCAAAATGACAGTAATTATTTACATAAATGTCAAATGTCATAATTTTTTACGTACATTTGACATCTATGTACATAATTACTAGCTGTCATTCTAACTCGAGCCCCCATATCTGATTGTCAAGTCCAACAAAGTCACATGACTGCTCGCGCCCTAACATGTCTTTTCTTTATGTTTAGATTATTTTTATAATTTTTAATTTATTTTTTGAGGAAGTTTCCTCCTACATTTCTAAATGTTCCAATTTCTTGACGGAATTTCTGATGGGTATATGTATAGAACTATAATTTTAAATATTTAATTATTATTGTTGTAAACAATGAATAGTAAACTTACCAATATCACAGAAAAATTCATCAATAATGTCATTCACTTCTTCATTTAACGTTAAAGCGTAATTTGACGTTTTACTACTATGTTGCCAAAAAAAACAAATTCTAAGATTTAGTTTCAGCTAAAATCTGTATAAAACCATATTCGTACTATGACAAATTTTGAATCGGTTCTTATCCACTGTCTTGTGTTTAGTTAAAATAGACTTAAGGTCAAGTTAGAATTGAGCTGCCAATATCGCCCAAAAAGGTTTATGAACTACTGTTGGTTTTTGACACTAACATTTTTCTGTCATTTACAAACATCTGATGGTTACTATGGTGTTGTTTAGGCTCTGAAATTTATTACAACAGAAAATTTTATATATTACTTTTTCATCTCAATATATAGAAGGTTTCATCGTTCTGGATGCGATTATCAATAAATATTCCGAAAACTCTTAAAGATCTCTACTGTGCTCGAAATATTTTACTTTTTGTCTGTATTACATTCTGTATATAATGCTACTACAAACTTTTCAACAGTCAGTATATATTGTATACATAAGCAAGAAGAGAAAATTATTTCTGCGTAATTTTAACCCTGTCCTGCAGCTATATCGAATTTCTCTTGCTGTCTTACACGTTTCATGTCACTACGACTACCATTAGGAAAATAGCAATGTAGCCGCGGAACGGGGAAAGTGATGCAAGCAGACACAACCATACGGGGAAGGTGATTTATAACGGTTTTTCAAATTCCGCTCCGCTTAATGGATGCTAAAAGATGAGCTAATGGAGATATGGAAGAGGGCATAATGAATATTTGGAGGAAAGTGTCATCGTTCATTCGTAAATTTGTGTTAGAGAAAATGTTACGTCTGCATACAATGCGAGCAGGTTATTTATCATATTTTTGAAAATTAAATTTAATGGAAGTGTGGAATCTACTTTAAATAATATTAATGTTAATCTACCGAAGAAAATTACCCTGCCACAAACAAGTATGTACACTTTGCTTAGTTGTACACCTTGTAATAATTGAATCATTATTTTTCTGTTGTATGTAAATAAATAAATACAAAATTATAGGCGTTTTCGTAAAGTCAGTCGAAGCTATCCGATGAATCTGTTCGATGACGTCACAGATATATCAGATCCATCCGATTTTAAATATGATGTTATAGAAGAAGTTTATTTGTGAAAATGGATAAGAAAATAGCACTTCTTTGTGTAGTTGTCCATAATTTTATATACGATGACTCAAGTAAGACTGAAAGGACACTTGAATCATTTATTTAGATTATTTTGATCAGAAATTGTTTCATTAGGTCATTTATTTGTTCGAAATAACTCATAAAGACTTCACAACGTGCGAACTGCCATATTTTCTTCACTTGCTATAGTTCTGCAATATTTATAAATAGAAACATTTAAATAAATACATTTTTTGAAACACGTGTTCACAATTTTAAATTTGCGCGCGAAATATGCACTAACCCTGCACATGGATCACAGTTGAAATTTTTTATTCAGAACGCTCTGTCTGAATGACCGGAGTGAATTTATGAACGCGTCATATTAACCAGATTGATTGGTAGCACGAGCACGGTATTAACTAGAACCATGATAACGACTTGGCACATATTTCAGGGTTGTTAACAAAATCTATGTTGCCAATAAACTGATTAAACCTTGGATTAAACTAAAACTATACTGACAGCCATATTCAAAAAATTTGGTTTCATTATTTTAAATTGTTTATCTTACAAAGTCAAGAAACAAATCATATTAAACTATTTTATATAATGCTGCTAAATTTATTGAATATGGTTGTCAGTACATTTTCGACTTAATCAGTATTTTGGCAACACTCATTTTGTTGATAACCCTGAAGTGTGTGCCAAGTTGTTGACATGGTTTTAGTTGACATTGACACCGGTGTTAGAGGTTAGAACCATGCTCGTGCTACCAGCCATTGACTTTACGAACGCTTCAAATTACATCGGATCAATCCGATTGACTTTACTAAAACGCCTTATATTTAAAACAATATGACTAGTTAACTATTGAGAAAATAAATAAATCACCGGAATTGTGTTAATAATACGTAAATTTGTATTAAGAAGAATATGCGGTACAAATTAATTAATATATGAACAGTGGCGAATATCGTATTAGACAAAATAGGCTAAATTTTAACCACAGCAAATTTCATGATAATTTTTAACAAATAAAAATAATCTTAAATACGAAAAAGGATGTTATTTGTAACAAAGAAATGCTTGATTACAATAATGAGAATGTGATTATAACAAAGAAAATGACCAATCATACAAAAAATTGATTATAATAATTGTTCTTGTATGTATTTATTTTAATTGCAAGAGAAATTTTTGATTACAATAAATTTGATTGCAATAATAAATATCTGTAATTACACAAATAAATTGATTATATTAGTTGTTGGATTTAGGCAGCAAACTAATAACAGACCACAGGCATCGTAAATCCGTCACTATAATATATCAAGATAAAGTTTTGATCCTATCCTAACCTATGTAAGTAAGTAGATATAGTATACATTGACGATTCTAATCCAAAGGTAACCTTGAAACTCTAGATAGCATGTGTCCATTAGCATTTACCATGGAAATGTGTCTTTACACTTTGCTACTTAGTGCACACCTTTTGGGGGAAATTCTTGTTCAGGGGATTAAGTCAATTTAGTTAGTGCAAGAAAAAGACAGATTAGCCGATCAGAGTATGAAAATGCATTTACTTTTTATTGCAAAGGTTGAATCGAAACGGAATTAAAAAAAAATTGTATGTGATTCGTTCCAAAATCGTGTTTTCTGCATCTGACGTGTAGCCGAACTTTGTTCTTTCCGCAATCTTCACGTTTATTGCAAAAATAAACTATTATGAGAATATGAGATACATGACAATGTTTGAATTAAAAATGACAAAAATACTAAAAAAAAGTAAATACAGATGAATGAATGGGTATTCGAAAAACAGAAGCACTCTCCATTTTTCTAGAAGTTGCCTTCCACTTATGTCTCTATCATACATATCTCTATTATCGAGTAGTGATAGTGATAAATTCATAATTTCTTTCTCTTCAATCATATTGTATAAAATACACTCAATTTTCCGGACTTTCGTTCATCCGCCATCCATGACTGGTTCCGTGAAGTTCAGTGACGGGTCGTCAGAGAAGACAAAAGAGGCACGGCTCCTCCCAAGAAATAAAGAAAATGTGCGCGTTTAAGAAATATTTTCTGCAAATAATAAATGGAATATTATGAGTTATGTACCATTTAATACGTAATATTAAATAAATCTTAGTAGTCAATTTTTTGTTCCATTGTATAAGTTCTTTGAAAAAAGAAATGAATATTATTCAATAAACCGGGTGACTGGAGACAAACTTATAATTTGTCTCCACATATCTCCCTTTAAAGCGAACAGATAGCTAATTTTGACCTTAACACACTTAGAAGAAGTAAGAAGCAACATATGAGTTAAACAGAGTGAAAAAAACATAGTAGACAAGAACTCCGACCAATAGCATCACTCGGTAACTCCGTACACAGCGAGACGAGATTGTTCATTTGGGTATAGGTGGGGATAGTCAGTGTCTCAGTGCAGATTGCAGTCTGCAGTTTCCAAGCGAATAGTGACGATGCGAATTGTGCGATCTGCGACTTTATTGACAGTGTTATTACTTAGGGTTGCTGTTCTTAAACTGGTAGGTAATAAAACTTAAACATTTGTAGGGTTTTATTTATCTAGCATTTTTCATGATTTTTTGACTAAGTAGAGTTTATAGTTTGAGTACAAAATTTGTATACTCATTCCTAAAAGGCACAAACCGCCACTGGTGAAGTCCGGATAAACGGGTTTCCGTTGGGAATTGATTCTACGAAATATATTTCGTAGAATCAATTCTGACTGTAGTCAGAAAAATTGCATGGCACTAGCCACCAATTCTATGAATTTTGTATTTATAATTATCAAAATTTTAATAATCCTAAAACCATTTAATACACCGAAGTGTACTACAATTCGGAAAATATTTATATTATTAATTTAATTAATTTAGTTTTGAAAAGTCATGCATATTTTGTTTGCAGCTGTAACATACGAGCACAAACAGTTTCATTAAATATGTATGTAACTTCAACACTGCCATTGTCCTATGGGTGCATACATATACAGCCAGCAGCTATTCAAACTTCTCTTCAATAAATTTATTAACGAAATTTTGAATGCAGGTTTTTAAATATTTGACACATTATGTGACATGCTACATTGATATGCTTTTATGAATTTGAATACATTAAACTCTAATACGATACAAATACAGAAAATAACATTTTGATTTTCTGGTCTAAAGCAGAAAAATAACTGTCAATTCACTATAATTTATCAATATTTGCATTAGTTACTCACACATTTTGAAGAGAATTATAATCCATTGCAGATAGGTACTCACCTAAAACAAGAGAAAAAAATCATTAATAACACATTTATTTATTAATATATTAGGGTCATTTCATTTGAAATTGTTTTTTAACTGAAAGAAAATATAAAAAAAATACCCGCTAGTTTTTTTTAAATTTTCTTACACTAAAACTCTAATGGAAAATCAAAGTTTATTATATAGGACGACAAGTAATGTTACCCGTGAAAAAAAATCCATTTTTACCTTCCGTCACCTTTAGGTAAGGAAGGTATTGTCTTTGGTCAAAAAAATTAATGATGAGTTTTTAGTGAATAAGCATGTTTTAGGGTCCCTATAATACGATTTTACCATTTTTACGATGATGTCTATATGTATGTATGTGTGTCTGTGTGTGTGTGACAAAAGTTTCGGATCGCATAACTTCAATACCAGGAATGATTACATTGGTTTGAAAATGTCATGAGAAGAAATGAAGAAGATAAAAAAAGCGACCCCTAACGAATGGGGAAAGCTAAATAAGAAGAAGAAGAAGAAGATGTTAGTGTCAAGTGCAATTTGCATAGTTTGTTTATGAAATAATTTTACTGTAAATTTAGAATCTTTTGCAAGAAAAATTATGTATGGAATTTATACATAATACGCAGGATTGACGGAACATATTGTGATGGCCACAACAGATTTTTTTGTTTGTTACGTTGGTACACATGTTACCAACATATGTTGACATGATCAGCCATTTTGCATTTGTAGTTTGTTTTTGACAGATATAAAGGTTAGGCGTATTTTGGTGTGCTTGGCGATTTTTGCAATCTAAATAAATGGATCAAAGAATCTGTATTAAATTTTATGTGAAAAATAAAATTAAGTGCTCCAACGCATTTGGCGAGTCTACTTTGAGCAAAAAAAACTGTTTATAAGTGGTACAAGCTCTTCACAGAAGGCCGAGAAGATGTTAATGACGATGCCCGCCGTTCGGTCAAATGTGAAGGTTTTGCTCACTGTTTTCTTCGATTACAATGGCGTGATGCATCATGAGTTCTTGCCAAAAGTTCGTACGGTCAATAAAAGACATTACCTCCAAGTTATGCGCCGTTTGCGTGAAGCAATCACGATAATGCACCTGCTCACACATCGTTGCTTATTGGTGTTTTTTTGGCCAGAAACAACACCGTAATCACGCCTCAGCCAAGTATTCACCGGACTTGCCCCCCTGCAACTTTTTTCTGTTCCCAAAACTGAAAAGACTCATGAAAGGACGGCGTTTTGCCACAATTGAGGAGATAAAGACCGCATCGCTGCAAGAGCTAAAGGCCATACCAAAAAGCGCGTATCAGAAGCACTTCGAGGATTGGAAAAAGCGCTGGCACAAGTGTATTATATCTGAGGGGGATTACTAGGCAGGAGACAAAACAGATATTAATGAATAAATAAATATTTTTCGAGGAAAAATAAAAAGTCACCTTTTTTGAACAAACCTCGTATATTATATTTTAATCTTTAAATTAATTCTTTCGCCCTGATGAAGCTACAACTGGGGGCGAAACGTTCGCCTTAGAATAAAATTATAATCCTTTGACTACAGTCTTGCGTAAAGTTTTTTTTTTACATCCAGTTTTAACAATGTTTTACCGTAAAACTAGGTCGATATTGTCATATTATTCAACAAAATGCTTGAGGGATTAACATTTTTTATGATCGAATTTTTCTGAAAATTTGGCTTGATCACTGATTCGCTTAATCAAAAAACACAATGATTATACAATTTCGTTATAAATTCAAAATTTACGTTTAATTTTAAATTATTCATTGCCACTCGCAGTTTCTAATACATTATTATTAATTGGAATATACTCGTATTACTCTGTATTCTACTATTTCACTGATAATCATGAAGACACAGACAACATTATTCCATTTATCGCTAATCTGACAACTAACAGTCAGAAAAACTTCTAACTCGGGCAAGATTACTGCAGCGAAATTGTATCACATGCATAATTTATATTTTCAGCGTAACACAAAAATTTATTGTATACTTCGTTCTAACTTATGTATATTTAATGTTTTAAAATCTGTATACTCGTATATGATAACATCACCAAGGGATTGTTAATATTTAACCTATTCAACAATAATATCAACAGAATTAGGTAAACAACTGCCTGCTCGTAAAACAATATTTCTCTTCTACTTTAACATTTTACCAAAGCTCTCAATTTAGGATTCTCGATTCGCAATTCAAATTCACAATTTAAATTCCGGGGAAACATTTACCTAACTGTGTTCATTACAAAACATTATAAGCTTGGTTGGATTCCAAATCGTTCCAATATCTCTTGTAATTTATTTTAAAGCGGGGAAAAGTCACTTATTATGGATGTATTCATTTAAAAAGAAAACATCTCAATGGACCATTCATCTGGAATTACAGAAACTGAATTCTCGAAAGCGTAATAAATTAATTTATTCTAATAAAAATAAAACTGGTAGCTAACTAACTTTTTTCGTGTTTTTACATCCTTCTGGGTAAATAAAAATGAGCACATTATGATTGAACGGTTATTTTATTCAAGAAAACAAATTGTATTTAAAAGTTTCTCCCTAGTTTATATATATTTTTTTTGCTAGCGTCTAGTTAAATCTGAATTTATTTTAACTAATTAAAATTAAATAATACATGTAATAGTTTAGTCATTTTCATATTGTTTTACATAAAGTTTTTGACACATGGAATAAATAAACAAGGAAGAAAATTTATGTTAATTTTTAGGTAACTTTATCTAAATCAGAGCATCGAACCCGAACCTGAACCGAATCAAAACCGCAACCAAACCGTAACATTTTAGCGAACCCAAACCCAGAACCGAACCTCAGATATATTTTTCAATTAAACCTGCATAGGAACCGAACCGAATATTAAAATTCGGGTTCAGGGTTCAAATCCGATTCAGGTTCATTTTCAGTTCAAAACATGAGCGTAATCGTAATACAGCCGATACTTGATGCATTCGGCATCCCCTTTGCTGCCTGTGTTCACTTTTCATGAAAATTGTGTTCGTTTCTTTTCTTCCGTAAATGCCTGCTCGCATTTTAAATTATTTTTATATAAAGATTGTTATGCAAAAAACATTAATTCAATTTTCATTAGGTCGAACCAAACCCGAAACCAATACCTGAACCCGGAACAAAACCGCAAATTTTATGAATGTATAAACCAGAACCGCACCCGAACCCATTTCTCAAAAAACAAATTATCTTGAACCTGAACCGAACCCAGTTTTTGGCGGGTTCGATGCCCTGATCTAAATCACATATACTGTGTACATGAGGTGGCCTAGTTTGAAACTAAGATCAGAAATAGTGTCGGAATAGTGTGAAAAAAAATCAGAAAAAGTTGCTAATATGAAACTTGGATAAGTTATGGTACATTAAAAACAGGTATCATAAGGCAATCTGTTAATTTACGAATTCGAGTTTGGCAAACGAGCCGCAAGCAAGTTTTACAAAGGACGAGTACGTTAATAGGCCTTATGAAACATGTTTTCTATACTACTTTTTCTATTGGGGTAATTTTACAGTGACATTTCTAAAAAAATTGACTTGTCAAAAATATTACTTGGTGTTTTTTTTCAGTTGGTAGTGCTTCCCGCTGAACAATTGAAATTTTAACATTTTGACAGTTCGTATATTGGGTGCTACTATATATTTTCCTTAATCTATGAATGGGTGTAATGAATTTTGTCTGATTGTATAGATTAATATATTGTATCAAACAGTGCGCTTATAGATCTTCTAAACGACATGTTTGCAGTGCTTTATATACCAATAAGAACACCGAAATAGAAAAAAATATTTTTTGCACGATCGGGCGTTTTTACCGTTTACTGATAGAGTTTCCAATTGTGATTACTTACCGATCAGAAGATAAGACAGTAAGTAAATAAAAAACAACGATTAAAGCTTACATTAAAAATGACAAGTTTTTAAAATGTCAAAATAATTTTAAAATATTATAAATTTTGTTATTGCGTCGATCGCGCAAAAAATTAAATAAGCATTGTTGTCAGTAAGTGCTCTTCTACCGGTATCGAATGTTTTGGAGATCTCGACTTCGTGACGTATTAAGGTCAGGAAGTGCTCCCTACCGGTTGAGGATGATTTTGGAGATCGAGACAAAGTCGAGATCTCCAATACATCCGAGCACTTTCTCAAACTGAGAAAATGGAGTTCACTAACTATAAATATGATAACTTAGATGGTCAATAATTGGAAATATACATAGATAATAAGAAAATTAAATAATAATTAATAAAAGAATATACGAACAGTAGAGACCTTTTAGACCGAACCCACTAATCCATACAAATTCAGTAATGCGAATAAATCGTTAATCCGAATACCCCTTTACATTTAGCAGATCAGATTAAACGGTCTCTACTATATAGTCTCTGTTTAATTGCCACTGGCAGCCTATGACATTCAACATATCTTTCAATTTCATACAAACGCACATGGTTTCTACTTG
The DNA here is from genome assembly GCA_951394225.1 of Harpalus rufipes. Classification (NCBI taxonomy): domain Eukaryota; kingdom Metazoa; phylum Arthropoda; class Insecta; order Coleoptera; family Carabidae; genus Harpalus; species Harpalus rufipes. The sequence continues at coordinate 9,588,359 of OX596283.1, forward strand.
TCGTAGCATCATAAATTTAAACAAATATTATTTGGTTTACTATCTTTATCTTTGTTTCATTATTTTCTGCATTCATTTTTGAAAATAGATTCCGGATTTCAAAAAGGCGATATTTCCAGTACATTACCTTCCGTCAGTTCTATGTATTTGTACAAATTCCATACAGAAAGTTTCTAGCAAAGCAATCTACAGGTAAATGCTATGTCAATTGCGCTTAACACTGACATCTTTCATTAAAATTTTCTTAATATAGTAGCTGTTTCCATGGTTATAGCATAGCTGGCTGCTTTATGAAATTTAATTCCTTTATAATTTTTTAACTCTATATCCATTGAATATGAAGTATGAAATGTAATCAATTCAAATAGAGAATAAAATATTCTTTAATATTTATAATAACATTAAATGTAAAAAATTATATTTAACAGCATATTTTCAAGAAAAACTGTTAAAACCTTCAAATGACGGTACTTCCGGATGACCAATTATAACCAAAATCTAATCATGTCGGAATATGGATGTAAGGAAGAGGAATACGTAAAAATTGTAATTTTTGTAATTCTAATATTGGGTTTATCTCGGCCGAAATTATAGTCACACAGATACGCACACCACATACATGCACATACACACACACACACACACACACACACACACACATACACATACACAAATACATACATACACATACCCACATACAGACATCATCGTAAAAATAGTAAAATCATATTGTAGGCATCCTAAACGTGCTTATTCCTTGAAAACACCACCGAATTTTTTGACCAAAGACAATACATTCCTTACCTAAAGGTGATGGAACGTAAAAATGACCCATGTTCTAATTTGGTACTATGACGCGTCTTTCTATTACGTCTCAAAAATTATTCGTAGTTTATTTACCATAATCAAATCAAAAATCCGTATCTATTTCTTACACTCTTCATCTACATCCCTAGTATTTTCTATTCTAAATTTGGGCACGCAAAACGAAAGAATAAATAATTAACTAAACCATAAGGTTCAAAACTCGACTTGGACTTTCCATTGTATCCTATATCCAGTTCTAATCCCTTTATCCAATTCCTTTCTAGTCTCCATCCACATTCCCAATCACCCTTACCATCTTACTCTGGTTGGGGTTACTCCTACCCCTATTTGGGGTAGGGGCACGAACCCAGTGCGACGTTCGGGCGGTCAATACAAGCCCGCGAGTGCACATGCGCAGGGCAGCGAGGGCGCAAACGCCACACTGCCGCGGCAAGCCCCCCACCCTTCGCACTGCGGAGGGGAAAGTTTGCAGAATGCGCAAATTTGAAGGAGAGTTTTTGGGGTTATGTTCTCCAACTTTGATATTGGGAATGAGGGATATGGATGTTAACAAACGTTTAGGGTTGGATGGACAAGAGTAGAAAGTGTTATGCTTACAAGAAGTTTTATATGAAAAATTACTTGAAAATGGTTAAAACTTTTTACTGTAAGTATGAACAAAAAAATAAATAGTTTCAAAAGCTAGTAATATTAACACGAGAATAAGTTTATGTGAAATTTATTTCTACAAAATTAGAAACTGAAAGTACTTAAAGTTTTAAAAGTAATAAAACATTTATAGCCGGTTTAACGAGTATTTTAAATACGTACTTAAACTTAAAATTTTAATTATAAAACTAGTGTCATTTAAAATTCAGTTTTGTTCATTTTCACTGTAAGTTTAAGGTAAATGTGCATATACAAATAATATTGACGAAACGATACCTTCTCTATATACATACAGATATTGTTAACGGGATCCTTCACCATACTAACAAATTAAATACGTAATTCGTCATTTATAATAAAATTACATCTTAAAAATATATGATAGGAACTATTAAATTATAAAAAAAAGTTATTAGTTTTTAAAATACTCGAGTTTTTAATGCTCCTAACCTCTACATCACACATCTACTCTATTACAAATTCTTACTACTTTTAAGCATTCTTTTACTCTTTTTGAAATTTGGAATTCAGTTTGAAGTAAATGAATACAGAAAATAACGAAACAACTAAAACAAATCAAATAATACTACTTGTTTTCATTTATGATGCCACGCCAGATAGAAACCACGTGCGTACCATAGTATTGATGACAAATAACATCAGTACATTTTGAAATTTTGAATGAAAAATTATGATATATGACAATTGTGACATCTATGTAAATAACTACTAGCTCTCATTCTGACACGGATCCTCATATCTGCTTGCCAAGGCCAACAAATTCACATGAATGCTCGCGCCCTATAAGTAACGAATTTAACATTTCTTGAGAAATTTTGTCCTACTATTCTAATATGTTCAAAATTCTTCAAATTCATTGACGGTATTAGCGGTATTTCTTACGGATAAATGTAATATTAACAAACTTATAATTTAAATAAATGTACTCGTACCTTTTACGGATAATAATGACTATTACTATAAATTTGTTATAATAGTTTTTAATTTTCTTCAATTATTCCTTATTAATTTTAAACAATTTATTATTAAAATGATGTAATAGGTGCTCACATGTGTACACAGTTTTATAACAATCAGTTTTAATGGAAAGCAAATATTCGAAATATTCAATATTTCCATTTAAATGCCTTTGTAACGGATTTCGAGCGCCACCCGGGATAATATTTATACATACATTAATATGATTTTAAATCCACTATTATCACCATCTTTTTATGCTTGTAATTATTTTCCTCTCTGAACCGAAATTCAAATCCGAACCCAAAACCAATGAACCGTTATAATTTTCATTTTCTTGAACCGAAATTGAACCTGAAACGACATTTATATCCTAAACCTGAAACGAAATCGGACCATAAATAGATTTCTATTCAGGACTTATATTTTGAGATTTGTTGAATTAGATCAATTATTAGCGAACTCTACTGGTTTAGAACAAAATGAGCTAAACATCTACGTCATAGAATAATAAAATTATTATGATTTAACGAATAACAATTAGGACCCACATGAACTACAGACCGCATACGATTTAAATTATATTTTATAAAATATAAAAATTTGAAGGACTCCATTCTGCAGTCCCTAAAGTGCTTCTTTATCATTAAATATTTACTGTGTTAAAAACAATCTTATTTTTAAAAAATCTTCACAGAAAATGTCATATCCCTGTGATAAATCCCAGAATTATTTACCTTCTAGAGCTTTCAGAACTAAACCTGAAAAACAAGCAAAACAAAAACCTTAAGTACGTTGCTGTTGTCACTTGACATCAGTTCTAGTGGCTGAACAAAAGATTAAAACAATTTATCACTATCAATCAATAAGCCATGGTCATGGAGCTTTCGATCATCGGATCTCCGTGAGTTTTCTGTGTGTAACAACCGTGACACGGGCCGAGCTTTGCGTCCGGAGCTTTGTTACATATCAACGTGGCTCCCGGCCAAAAGCATTAATAAAGAAATCTCGGAATCATAAAACGTAAAAAGACAGCGTATTACAGAAGCGGTACGTGAAGGAAATGATTCGCAGCAGATGTTGCCAAGAGAAAGGAATTTCTAGAATAATTGTGACGAGGAAGGTCTGTATGAATGATTCATCTTATTAGTAAATTGCATTGAGGACAGAATCTATGTACATATATAGCTGCTCAAGAAACTTGTAGAATTATTCGACATCATTGCTTAACATAAAAATCTGTTGTGGCCAGCACATTTCCTTTTGTCTATTCTACAGTATGTCCCCGGATTGAGTTTACAAGAAGGAAAAAATCCTTATTTTTAGTTTTACAAAAAAATGTTATAGGAAGAACTTTTTTTGCTTAACTTTAAAGAAACTAATCTGCAATTGAAACTACAATAATAACTTGGGGTCGAATAATAATAATAATAATAAAAAATCTGTTGTGGCCAGCACACCTTCCGTCAATCCTGTGTATAATGTATAAATTCCATACATAATTTTTCTTGGAAAAGATTCTAAATTTCCAGTAAAATTATTTCATAAACAAACTATTCAAATTGCACTTGACACTGAAATCTTCTTCCTCTTCTTGTCATTCTCATTCGGTTCTTTTTCTCTCAAGTCTTCCGCAATACAGTCTTTCAATCTTATCTTTGGTATTTCTCTGCTTCTTCAACCTCCCATTACTAAACTACCTTGTTCAAATATAAGAGGGTCATTCAATAAGTAAAGAGACAAATGGCTATAGCTCAAAAACGGTTTATTTCAATCTTTCAAAATTAAGCCTATTTTTCAACATAATCATCCTCCACAGTTATGCACTTGTCCCATCTTTCTTGCAGCTTCCTAATTCCCTTGGCGAAGAATTCTTTCGATTTACCCCGAAGCCACTTTTGCACCGCTTCCTTAACTTCCTCATTGTTAGCAAATCTTTTTCCACGTAGGGCGTCTTTGAGTGGTCCAAACAGGTAAAAATCAGATGGGGCGAGGTCGGGACTGTAGGCAGGATGAGGTAAGACCTCCCAACCCAATTCTTGAAGCTTATCACGGGTCAGCTGGGCTGTATTAGGGCGGGCGTTATCGTGCTGAAGAATGAATCCTTTTGACAAGAGTCCACGGCGTTTGCTCCTGATAGCTGGTCTAACTTTGTGTTCTAGCATCAGTAATTCTTCTGTTATCACGAATAAGTCCGTCAATCCTCGATTCCAACGAGGGACCAGAAACTTCCACTGGACGTCTACATCGGGGTTCATCACCTACACTTGTTCGGCCACTTTTAAACCGATCAACCCACTTGTAAAAATTCGCACGGTTCATACAACTTTTACCGTACTGTATTAACATTCTAGAAAAAAATTCACTTGGTTTTACACCTTCTGCGACTAAAAATCTAATGACTGAGCGCTGCTCTTCTAAGGTGCAATCTTCTAGTGGACTTGCCATGGTGAACTGGAAATTTTGAGGTTATGTTGACATAAAATGATGAAACAGCTGATCAGAGCATATCCCAAGGTTGCCAACTAACACCCCTAAAAAGATTGTACACATTCATTGAATAGTTTTAAAATTATAGAATTTGTCTCTTTATTTATTGAATGACCCTCGTAATTCTTCATTTCTCCTCATGACATGTTCAAACCAATGTAATCGTCTTTCTTGTATCTTTCTAGAAAATTGTAATACTAGAGTTATTTTATTACCGTATCTTTCCGTGTGTTCCCCAAGATCTACTTCAACATCCTCATCTCTGCCACATTAATTTACTTTTTATTCATACTGACATCTGTCAATTTGAATTATATGAATATATTAGCAGTTTCCATGTTTAGCATAGCTGGCTGAATTATAAAATTGAATTTCTTTAAAATTCTTTAACTCTGTATCTATTGAATATGAAGTATAAAATGTAATCAAATCGTATAGAGAATAATATATTCTTTAAGTTATAATAATATTAAATGTCAATAAATCAAATTTAACTGTTAAATCTTCAAATGAGGCTACTTCCGGTTCACCAATTATAACCAAAATCTAATCACTTGTTCTTCTGGATGTAAACTTGAGGAATACGAAAAAAATATAATTTTTGGAATCGTGGTATTAAAGTTATGGGATCCGGAACTTTTGTCACACACACACAGACACACACACAGATACATACACATACTTACATACATACAGACATCATCGTAAAAATGGTAAAATCGTATTATAGGGACCCTAAAACATGCTTATTCAGTAAAAACTCATCATTGAATTTTTTGACCAAAGACAATACCTTGCTTACCTAAAGGTGACGGAAGGTAAAAAAGATATAATTTTTTTATTAAATCATTCAAACAAAAATCAAATATTAAATTATTCTTTCAACCCTCCACCTTCGTCGCTACATACGTAAGTCAATCCTCGGACGCAGCTCTTTAAAGCTATTTTGGATTTCCTCAACTGGATATAGGCGATGGGAAATAAGCAATATGACATCTGGTGATATTTTGCGAAACTATAGTTAATGAGATAAGTTATACACGTGACATTTTCTTGATTGTATAAACACAAGTTTTATCTATTATGTTCATAATATTTACGTTTACACATGTAATATCTCTTACACAATGTATAAATACAATTAGTAAATGTCAAATTATCCCGCTAACATTATTAGGCAGATGTTATTTGTTTAAAGATTTTAGTTTCGTTTAGGATTTCATTCTCTTCTAAGCCGTAAGTTAACATTCTATGGATGTAAGATTTAAAAACTGCTCTCTGATGTTCAACACAATGGTTGTCTGCTTTGTACACAGATAATGATTATCAGAAAATATGGTGTAAAATTTCAATTTTAAATTCGCAATTTACGTGTACTATCTATTTTCTATTAGATGCTCGCTTGATGAAAATCCACAATGAAATGAAATTGCGACAGTATTATCAAATTGTTGTCATTGACAAATTTCGTTCTTAGGACATACAACAAAAAATGTAGATTAACAATTTTTAGTTGTATGTGTAAATGTGTGGCAACTCGCCAACTAGATACCCATACTGGTGTTCGTAATACGCAAAAACAGAGGTTCGTAGCATCATTAATTTTTTTGTTGTGAAAGGGAAAACTGCTACGCAGATCTAAACCAAATTGTACACAATTCTTAGAGATTTATTCATATATACATTTCCGATTATAAAAACAGTCGAATGAGTTACGAAGATGCCTTGCCAAATAAGACGACTTTAGGGCTTTTAAAAAAATACAAAATACTTACTAATTAATGTCAACAATTAATTTTATATATCAATGGTTGAAAGTAGCTCATTGCAGACCAAGGCTAGAGATTATCAGCCGACAATAGCTAGGGCATAGGTAATTAATTTTGTCATTTTACACTTACATCATAACATACATGAAAGCAAAAACATATTGTAGGTAACTAGAGAAACAATACACTGGTCTGCAAAGTAACTGCTTTTTAGCGCGTAACTGTCAAGAATTTTTGTCTGCAATTATTCACTTTCTATACCCAAATGATGTACAAATGCCTGCTTTTTTATTAATCGTAGAAAAAAATATATCATCATATTTGGTGTGCCAATCTGCTTCTATTTATAAAAACTCGGTAATGATGATAAACTCGTATCTCTATGTATCTGTAATAATTTCAACTGACGTCCGAACCAAAATCGGCACTACAACACGCGAACCCCTAAAAAGTAAAATCAACGAAAATCAAAAAAACCCAGATTTCAAGAGTCGTAGGTGTAGTTTGTAGGTCGAGAATGCGTAGGGCCTAGGTATTGCAAGCATTTGAAACCGAAAATTACACAGTGCTCGTCACGGGTGATGGCGAGAAGAATATATGCTCAGAAGACCAACTTGCGATTTTACCCCTACTCCAGATGGCTAAGCACAAATAATTTCGAGTCAGTGGCGTATTAATCATTTTTGTGTTTACACTCTAATTAAGTTAAATATCTTACACGCTACTGAAATTGTTTGCACCAATCGTGGCGTGGCCTGGTATGCGCGACAGCTCGCCATTACTCGTAGCTGACGAGCACTATACATATTAGATTTTTCGCCATATCTTATATATCATTTCACAAGAAATAAAATTAAGTATGTTTCATTTTATACACATCTGTCACATCAATAATTAATAAATAAATATTTATTTCAATAAAAAAAAAGCATATCTGTGAGTTCAATTTATAATTTTTTGTAATAAAATTATGAACTATTTAATCGAAAACATGTCTAAAGAATCCCTCCCATATTTTATTACCTGTGAAATCCCCACACTAGTTATATGTATACCAAGTGCTGAACGTGTTTCTTTGTCGAATCAAAACGAAAGTTGCAGCTTGAGCGAAGCGAGGGCTGTAATCGTTTGTGTTCGACAAACACGTATTATACACACTATTTTTTCTAATCCAGCAAGATAAAAAATAAAGAAATATTTTTTTATTAATTTTTGTATGCATATCGATGATAACAACAAACATTCTATACAACATAAGTAAAATTTGTTGCTAGGTTACCGAAGCGTACTACAAAGAGTAGCTTTCAGCATAAAAAAACAAACCTGAAATTGTATATTCAGAGCAGGAGTAGAAAAATAACTATTGTAGACAATTTACTTTTTTGCCATAGACACCTAATGAAATATTTCAACCCGTTGCTAGTAACTAGCTCTAGAATGTAAACTGTAACTTCCTGTCAACAAAACAGTGACATAATGTCATATTTTCGTAGTAGATATGATTAATTAAAATTAATTTCCTAAAATTATTAATCTGTAAAATTATATGTATAATTAATCATTTAAATATCTATGTATAACTTTAATATTATAATTCTGGCCGTAAATAATGGATTATTTAAATTCCCTCTGATAATTTCCAATTGCAATTGCCCCATTTCTAACATTATATCCACCTATTTATCATCATATGGAGTGACAAATTTATTACCATTTTCAATTTAACTTCATACACCGCATGATAGTTAACTGTGAAAACGCTGCGTAGTTTTTAGACCGTAACATAAATTTCAAACAAATTAGTTCCAGCATAAAACCAATTCTCATTTTCACACCATCATTCCATGAATTTACAATTTTGACACAAGTTACCAAAAGGGAAAATCAAATATGTATTTTACATTTTCTCATCAACAGTAACCAGATCTTCTTTGGTTGATATTGAGTTTACCCTTTTATACAACAGTTCCAGTTGCAAAACAAAATGGAAGGTATCCTTTCAGGAAGTCTTGATGTTTGTAGTCATCGTATCAATCTCGAAGCTAATATTTGAGCTGTAAATATCGCAGCCTGGAGCAGCCTCTCATATATTTCTCGTTTACTTTTCTATCTGTTTAGTATCATCAAATATACGAGTGAGGAACACGTAAGATTTCATTTCAGAGTAGCGAAAACCGTTTAACAAAAGTTTGAAATTAAATACGTAAATAAAGTGGAAAAGACGTAACCTACTAATCTACTATGAATTAGAAGTGGTAGAGTATTCAATAGTTTACATATTGAGCTTTTAATATGAGACAAGAAAAATAAATAAAAAACTTCTCTTGGCATTGATTGGTTACAAAGCTGTTGATGTTCGTTTGTTTATTGACGTTAAATCAAGGTTGCATCGGGTGACAGTTGACGGTCTGGAGCAACAGATAATTGCCTGTTTCTTGTTTGCCGTTTTAATACTACAACAACGGCGTTGCCATAGTCACCCGTTGAAACAGGAGGAAATGCTACCTAGATTATACCGATGAAACATTGCTTTCGTTTATTTTCAACGTCATTAAAAATAATTGTTTGATTTTTTCATTTCATAAAAAATTGAAAGTTGACAAGAAATGATCTTCCTTCAAGGTAAGTATAAAGTTCAAATTACATTGCACAAATATTGCTGCATATATTGATCTAATTTATTGAAAAAATATCTAAAATAAAATTTTAACATGTTGCATATCATTGAAAAGCTTATGAAATAAGAAAAAGTGCTATAGTATTTTCTTCAGACGTATGTTGTCATTTTAGTAAATAACGTATCAAGGGTGTTATAAGGACAATAGCTCCTGAGGTCAGCAGTGTGCATTCCAAGGGCCTCCGGCCCGAGGTGTGTTCGTTAACCGAAGGCATTATTGTCCGTTTAACGCCCGTGGTGCATTCAACGTTTCAGGCCGACCGATACATTATTTTATTAAATATTTTTTCGATTTTTGTCCTATCATTATGATTTTTGTTAGATAGATTAATCTATTTGCTTGCAAACGCTATATCTAGGTTTTGTTGTATTTCAATATTTCTATCTGTCTATAACGCCGTATTACGTGTAAAATGAGTGAAAAAATACCGGAGGAAGTCTTGTTAAGAGCTGCAAAAGCAATAGAATCAATTTTTAGTGAAAAACACGTTTTAGGGTCCCTACAATACGAATTACTATTTTCACGTTGATGCCTGTATATGTGTGTGTATGTATGTATGTGTATGTGTGACGATTCTTTCATAGACGATAACCCCAACACTAAAATTCTAAAAATTATGATTCTTTCGTATTCCTTTCTTTATATCCATACGGAGAGCTGATTAGACTTTGGTTACAACTGGTCAACAGGAAGTACTCTCATTTGAAGATTTTAACACTTTTCAATGAAAAAACTGTTAAATATAATTTTTTGACATTAAATGTTATTATAAATATTAATTATCTGCACGATTTAATTGCATTTTAACTTCATATTCAATGGATATAGTTTTAAAAAAATCAGCCATAGCTATGCTATAACCATGGATACAGCTAATATAATAAGAAAAATGTAAATGACAGATGTCAGTGTCAAGTGCAATTTACATAGTATGAATGTGTTATAATTATATACAATCTTTTGCAAGAAACTTTCTGTATTGAATTTGTACAAGATATTGTAACGTGCGCCACTGACTGAAAAGCATTCGGGCGCCGCTACTGGTGGAATGTTCCCGAACGATGACGTAATCCCGGCGATGTAATAAACCATACGCGGTGAGACGTGTTGATTACACCGATGACCTAAATCTATTGTGCTCGGTATCACTGTGGCGCCGGAGGGTTCCAGAAGAACGCTGGGCTGTATAAATACCGTCCGAATGACAGTGGAGATATAGTCTGATATATATAAGCAACGGGCAATGAAGTGGGTGATATAAATAAATAGTCTACGAGTGGTGAACATAAATAAATGTAGTTATATAAATATAGTGATATAAATATTGTTTAAATAAATAATCTCAGTGTTTAAGTATTTAATAATATTTAGTGTTTATAATTATTTAATCATAGTGTTAGTTACTTTTATTTATCTTTTTAATATTTATCCTAATTATTTATCGTTTAATAAACGTATTATTTTAATTAATAATATTTGTCTGAGATTTTACACTGATGGAAGGTATTGTGCTGGCCAATTCAGATTTTTATTATTTGATTACATAGAATAAGAAAAACGAATAATTCTTGATTATGCCCAAATATTTTACTTCCTTTAAAATTAGATTAAACTTTACATTCATTCCAGCTGTTATATTTCTGCCTACAAATTTGATTAAAATTATTGAACTATTGTGAATACAAATCTGCGTCATTTCTTTCTTTTCCTGTTGTCGACCGGCGTATTGCGCTCATTGAAATACATACATAATTTCTCGCATTGAAATTTAATCCGACAAATAAATATTGGGCATTTTTCACTTGAACAAGTATCATATATCAAATTTTCAATAAATTCGACTGACAATTTCATTTTTGTTTACCCAGACAGTCTGAAATATGTATCGGATTCTAAATTTTCATTATGAATAATTCAATTTCGTATTATAATCGGCTCGGTCCCGAGTCGGACAGTTTCATCTGGAAAAATCCGATTAAAACAAAAAAGAAATTAGCGCCGGGAAGTTTAGCGCTCCGGGCCTGGGCCCCCATTTCATTTATACCGATTTATGAACAGCTATGTTTCCGTTTTATAATTGACTTTGTTACAGAAATGTTATGATAACCTTCAGGGCGAGAAGCAATTTATTTCACCTCTAAACGAAAATTGTACCACCCACATTCCTGTATGAGTAACTGAATATTTCAAATGAATTATTATGCACAATACAGGGTGTTTGAGTTTCTAAGTTTGCTCAGTATTAGTAACTTTTTTTTATTTCACGAGATACGAGGTTAGTTAAATGAGCAAAATTGTGCCATTTTGAATAAGAAAACTGCTGATATCAGCGAAAAAAAATATATTAGTGGTTTCCAAAATATGAGACAAAATATATATTTTTTAAATGAAACATATATAAAATTTATATTCTTTTATTGGAACGAATATATTTTTCTCTTTTCAATAATATAATGTTGTTTATGTACATTTTTTTCAAATAAACGATTTATTTAGGTTTAAAAATAAAAAAAATGTATACTATTTTTAGCCAAGTAAGCCATGGAAACATTTTGTTTTAATAAACTTATATTATCATCATTATCTTCGTTTACAGTAATAATAAAATAATAAAAGTAAATATTGAAATTAAAGTCTATTATTTCTTATGCACTTTTCAGTTCTTTTGCGAATAGTTCCAACCGTTCTACCTAACTGATATCAAGTTACATGTTGGCAAGCCTCTAATTCTTGCAATTCTTCAATACTCTTACTGCAAATTAGTTAATAAAATAATAAATTCATTTATAAAAAAATCTGTTGTGGCCAGCACAATACCTTCCGTCATTCTCGTGTATAATGTATAAATTCCATAATTTTTCTTACAAAAGATTCTAAATTTCCCGTAAAATTATTTCATAAACAAACTTTTCAAATTGCACTTGACACTGGCATCTTCTTCATCTTTAGCTTATCCCATTTGTTAGGGGTCGCTATTTTTGCATGTCGTTCTCATTCAGTTCCTTTTCTCTCAAATCTTCCGCAATACAGTCCTTCCATCTTATCTTTGGTCTTCCTCTGTTCCTTTAACGTCCTATTATTAAACTATTCATTCTTGTTCCAATATAATTCTTCCTTTCTCCTCATGACATGTTCAAACCAATGTAATCGTCTTTCTTGTATCTTTCTAAAAACTTGTAATACTAGAGTTATTTTCTTACCATATTTTTCCGTCTATTCCCCAATATCTACTTCAACATCCTCATATCTGCCACATTAATTTACTTTTTATTTATACTGACATCTGTCAATTTGAATTATATGAATTTGATACTAGTTCCCAAGTTTGGCATAGCTGGCTGAATTATAAAATTTAATTTCTTTAAAATTCTTTAACTCTGTATGTATTGAATATGAAGTATAAATTGTAATCAAATCGTATAGAGAATAATATATTCTTTAAGTTATAATAACGTTAAATGTCAATAAATCAAATTTAACTGTTAAATCTTCAAATGAGACTACTTCCGGTTGACCAATTATAACCAAAATCTAATCAGATGTTCTTCTGGATGTAAACTTGAGGAATACGAAAAAATTATAATTTTTGGAATCGTGGTATTGAAGTTATGGAATCCGGAAATTTTGTTACACACACACAGACACACAGACACACATACATACAGACATCATCGTAAAAATGGTAAAATCGTATTATATGGACCCTAAAACGTGCTTATTCAGTAAAAGCTCATCATTGAATTTTTTGACCAAAGACAATACCTTCCTTACCTAAAGGTGACGGAAGGTAAAAATATATTTCCATGGTTTACGTGGCTAAATTAACTAAAAACAGTATATACAATTTTCATTTTTAAATGTGAATAACTTGTTTATTAAAAATAATTATACATAAACAACATTACCTTATTGAAAAGAGAAAAATATGCTTTTATTACAGTTTGTGGTATACAACTTTGTTGATCACAAATATTAGGTACAATAGAACACAAAATTATATTCATACGTAATATAACAAGTGATATGATTATCATCGATGATATTCTCGAGTGAAACCGAGCTGCAGATTTCACGAGTCCGAAGGACGAGTTGAAATGTGCTGTTTCGGTTTCACGAGCAATTAATCATATCACGAGCTTATATTTAATGAGAGAATATAATGAATTTTTGCAATCTAACCTAACCTAACTTTTGATATACATATTCATATTGTATTAAAACATGGTACTTACGAGTTTTATTTAATATTTCGGAGTTTGAATTATTATTTATTTTTATACTCAAAATTAACTGTCAATGTCATAAATAAAGAAAACAAATCCCTTAGTAACGACTATAAATACGGTGATAATTTCCTTGTTTTTTATCATCGCTGTGATAAACGCGTAGCTAGGGAGATTCTGAATGTTGATTGGCGGAAAACATGTCACGTGACTAAGGAATTATATTCTCATTATTATATTTGCTTCTCCTATTCCACTCTTTATTTTGGTCGCCGTTGTTTCTCTTTCTGTCGGAGAATACCCGCCTACTACATATTAATTTTGACGATAACACTCTTTCCAATAAAAGAATAAAAAATAGGTATATGGTTCCATTTAAAAAATACATAGTTTGTCCCATATTTTGGAAACCACTGATACGATTTTTACCTCCCGCTACCCTTGGTAAGGGAGGTATAGAGATCGTGGTAAAAATCGCATATCGAGATTTTGGTAAATGACCACGTTTTAAGGTCCCTAGAATCCAATTTTAACATTTTCACGATGATGTCTGTGTGTGTGTGGATCCTCTTTACGCTCTAACTCAAATACTATCAATTCAGAAAATTTTGAAACCATGTATTTCTACCTTATTCTAATATGGAAAGAAGCCATTAGATTTTGGTGGCAATCGGATAACCGGAAATGGTTTACTTGAAGCTCAAGATAGTTTTTCTTGCTGCTTAAACACAACTCCGTGGTTACATAGTTCAGCTGAAATGTATGTAACTGACCGATAAATGTCACTGTGAAATAAATAATCATTTCAAATTAATAATAGTAACGTTTTAAAAGGAAAATTGTAAATAGAACAATAGTTTTATGGAAAGGAACTTAAAATACATAATTTCTAGCATTAGTAAATATGCAGGTATGTATTTAAATAAAGAAACAAATAAATATATTATCACGGCATTGCCATTCCTGGGTGTGCTAATCTGATTTATACACACATTTCGGTAATGATCATGACATATTTGTATTGTGCGGGCGTTTACCACAAGGGTTAATTTTATGCCATTTAAAATTCGAATTATTTGGCGTTGATCAGGATCGAACCGGATTCCCCAGATTCGACCAGACATCAGGCACGCGGCAACGAGACCCCATAGGTAAATGGCGGGAGGTATTGTGTTGGTCACATCAGATTTTTTTATTGATATCACCAATTTTCTTATTTCACCGTGCCTAAATATATACTAGAATGACCCGAGAATATGTGGACAAAATCTGGAGTCCCAATTATTATTCTTAATTCGAATGGAGTATAGCTTTTTGGGCTTTTGTGCGATAGTTTAACCATCTATAGTTAACTTAATAATAATGATTAGGACTTCAAATTTTATCGACATATTCTCGGGTCATTCTAATATATATTCCAATATTTAGTGAATTTTTTTGAACCACTGTACAGATTTTAACTTGCGGCAGCACAGCATATGGCGCCATGCCGTACCACACACAGCTAGGTTATGATTCTACTGATTCGCGGGTTTTCGTACATAATCGGTTCGTTATCAAGTAGCTTGAATTTGCTTGAAATTGCTTGATCAAGTCAAGTAGTAACGATAGAAAATCAAGTCAAGTAATGGATTTTTGAAAAGCTTGATTTTCAAGTCAAGTAATTTACAAAAACATCAAGCTACTTGACTTGATGAAACCCTACCTACAATGGCTAATATGCCGTGATGATATATTTACGTATATATTTTTATATTTCTTTTAAATTTACTTTATTAAAAATTCTTATGCTCAGTTTTATAAAAGATGGATACATAAGTTACTAGCAAATAAAATTTACTCTTGAAGTAAAAGAGTTTATTCCAGAGATTTTCGTTTTATGAAGCAAGAATAAAAATACTAGGTAAATAAATCTACAGAATAAATTACTCCACCGGTTTTTCGAGGAAATAAATTTTATTCAGTAAAATAATATTGACATATGTCAACAATAATTAAATTCATTACAAATTTCATCTCATGCATTATTTTTATATTTGACGCTTGCTACGTCTGACTGTTTATTTTCTATATTAAATTTACTTTCAAAATAGTAACTCAGCAGCTTTTTCAATGTTTCTAAAATCGGATTTACATGAATTAAAGAATGAATATAATAGTTATTTAAGTAAAGCCAATAAGTGCTACTTACCGGTTGAGGATGATTACATCCAATACCGGTAGAAGAGCACTTACTGACTGCAATACGTATTAAGACTTTTGCACGATCGACGCACAAAGAAAATTATTTTGACATATTATGGACATATTAAAAAAATTTGGTTATCATTTTTAAAATAAGCTTTGATCGTAGTTTTTATTTAGTTACCGCCTTCGTCTCCTCAATAATTTGTAAATAAAGCCTACTGCCTTGGTAACCCTATCGGTAAACATTTAAAAAAACCGATCGTGCAAAAAAGAATTTAATAATGTAACTTTAGGTCGGTGTTATATTTAATTAATAAAAAAAAATCCCTAATCTTTAATTGGTAATTCAAACCGAAATTGTGGAGAAAAGTAAAAATAATTTTTGTTATGCATATAAGATTCTTCAAGAAAAACCTTTTTCTCGAAATAATGCTCGAAACAACCTTAGCTTTTTTAAATTATTTAGTGATTTTAAATCCTTTTCCTTCTCCGTCCGCAAACAAGCTTAACAATAACAAGGTTTAATAAAGACAACATCAGGGTTGGTGTGCCCTTATTTCCCATCCCTAAAACACCACCCTTGAAATTCGGCAGGTGCGGGAAGCGATAGTAACTGTTTGTTTAGCGTCGAGGCGTAGTAATTAACGTTTTCCGTTAATTAGCAAAACGGGGTTCCTCACCTAAATAAAATTAAACCGACCGGCAGATGTCGATCCACCCTTACCTCCCACCTCGCAGCTTCAAGAGATGTGCCCCCAATGATAACCAGACGACGCTGAGATGAAGAGAGGGAGATTATTTGGTTATGATTACTATCATTTCAACGTGGCAAATTGTTTCCGAAAATATATCATTTTACTGAAATTTAGAATACTTTAAGCGAGCTAACGAAGCAATTTAAATATTTATTTTTAATTAAATAGTGATTCTGAAACAAGAATCATGTGTGGCACAAAAATAAGAAAAATCACAAATTAACAAAACAAGTATTTGATATCTTTAAGCGATCACGACAATGTGATTCTATTCCATTTTTTTTCTGCAAGAATGGGATGATCTAAGAATTTTAGTGCAAACGCGATATAATTGATATGAAGTTTTAAAGTTCTGAATGGTCGAGCGCACATCTTGTTTTTATAATGAGACAAACAATTAAATTATTTACATAGGTCATGAAACATCGCACAAACTTTTAATCACTTAAATTTTGCGAACGAATTAATATTTAAACAATCTTTTTTCACTAATATTCATTAATTTATGTATACATATTTTCACATTCTTATCCACACATAGTTAAATTTTCACTATGCTTTCATGAAAACAAAATAAAAATCTTATATTTTAATAATAAGCTATTTTGGATACTCATTTTGAATTTTTATAACACTTGTATACTGCACGGTTATAGAAAATAGGTATTTACAAAGGACAGCATGTCCTTTGTAATGTTCGGGCACCCGTACGGGACATCTACTCGGGGAACGAAATTATCTTGGTCCTGGCCCTAATTCAATTTATTCAATGGGGTCCTCCACCACAGTAACAAATTAGAATATAGGTTGTTTGTAATAAAAATATTAAACTAGATCGTAAACCTGTATGCTAAGAACTATCAAAATTTTCAAATAAGTATTAGTATTTAAAATAATCGAGTTTTTAACATCGTTTCCTCATCTCTATAGCTACATCACACAATTACTCTGTTCCAACACGACTTTCAAGCCTTTTTATAATACGGAATCCATTTTCATATTTTCAAGTATATAAATACATAACAACAAAAAAACAAGGAAAGTATAGGTAAACCACATAACGCTTATTAAATTTATGATGCTTGTCACGCCAGACTCCATGCGTTGTGCGTTGGTATGAAAATGAAAGATGTTGAATAACATAGGCTGTCGATGGCACTTAAACCTTGGACTACAATGTACGTAGTTTTTTATTAATTATTTTATTAAATAACTTATTATCCACGCACATTTTCAATTATTGACCATAAAAGTTATTTTAACAAATTTATATATTTTTATTAGTGTTGAAAAGGATTAATTTATGTGACTCCGCTTATAAGCGAAGACCATTTTTTGAGAACAAAATCATCTCTATATCTACGTCACAGAATATTAAAAAATATATATTATGGCTTAACGAATAACAACAAATACTTTCTAAAACTACAAATCGCGTTAAGAACCCCATTAATATATAATAGCATTTTCCAGGCACAGACTCGTAATACCACAACCCAGAAATGATTTTAACATATGCAATCATTGTATCATAGCATAGTAATGTTTCTATAAAATTCTAGATTAAAAAATATGTACTTGATTACCCAATATTTTCAAGTTGTTTATTTCTCGTAAACAACAAACTTGCTCTCGCTCCCAAAACCATAGATTTATTTCAGTTTCGACAATACCTCATATCACACGAGAAATTTGAAATAATGAATATTATTTTAAATTATATTTTTAAATATACATACTTGCCAAACGTAAAATATTTATTAAAATTATCTAAAACCATTCTTTCAGAAGAAATGAAAATGCGCAACTACTCAATTTTACACTTCGTTTTGTTCAGAGATTATTTGCGTTCTTTGTTACAACTTTTTACGTATTTTAGCAACTACATATTAGGTCCCGGCTTTAGAAATCTGAGTTTTGAACGATCCATTCAAAACACTCGGTCGGGGACAATTGGAGTAATCCTGATTATTCGTGCTATAATAAAGGGCCGTTATCTTCAGCATTCGAAGCTCATATTTTTATTTATGTGATTAAACCTTCAGGTCCCTACGGATAGCACTCCAAAACACAAGCACGGTTTAATGTTAATTTATTATCCTCATTTTATAAAAAAAAATGTTATCTTTCAAGTGCAGAATTATAGAAACACTATGAATACTATCATTCATTTTAATAAGTTCATGTATTTAGAAATTATTCACTCATATTTAATAACCTATTTTAATTTTTACATTTTTCATACAATCAAACTACGTACATGTTATATTTAGACTTCACATTTCATTGTTTCACGTGTGCATGTTCTATGTCACTTAGTTAATAATTTTTAAAATTACTCAAATACTTTTTATAATGTTATATTATTATACTATTTACTAGTTCTTATCTAAGTATAATTTTATGCGAAAATAAATAAAGCTTTTGCGCTGCAGCGGCGGCGTTTTATGGATGAGCCGAAGCCAATTCTTTGAATTTAGCCTGGGAACGAATTAAAATTAATTTTAAAATCATTTTAAATATTATGTGCTCAACCAGTCGATCTCCACGATGAACGGAGTCGATCTTTGGCGATTGACAACTGTTGGATTCATACCAATCCGAATAGAAATAATCAACATTGAAAATAATTTTCATTTAAAATAAGTTAATCAAGAAGTAGTTTGAAAATACCCATATGAGAAATTTCTGATATTAACAAATATTGTTTTAAAAATCCTGGCTTATATTGGAGCAATATATTTGTCAGAATCTGCATTTTCAAACATGAATAATATAAAAAACAAACTAAGAAATAAAATTACAAATAATCATTTGGATCAATACTTGCGATTAGCTACTTCATCATACCAACCTGACTATGGAAGGTGTTAACAATAATTACTCAAAGTTCAGTCAAACAGCATTTATTCTTACTATAGCAACGTTTCGGTGCATCCTTGTACCTTCTTCAGGGTAGAAATATCTTATAGATTGTTACAATTCATGTACACAAAATACATTTGTACAAAACATTCAGTTAATTTATTAAACATCGTACAAAAAATTCAAAGAGCATACACACATCCATTTGCTCTTTGAATTTTTTGTACGATGTTTAATAAATTAACTGAATGTTTTGTACGAATGTATTTTGTGTACATGAATTCTAACAATCTGTAAGATCTTTCTACTCTAAAGAAGGTGCAAGGGTGCACCGAAACGTTGCTATAGTAAGAATTAATGCTGTTTGACTGAACATTCGAGTAATTGTTAACGCCTAATCGACATCACAGTATAGAAATTAACCAAAATACCTATGAAAGTATTGCGAAGTCAGGGCAATCCCAATTTTTACATTGATTTCCTTCATAATAATTAAAATTGTTTATTTACATTTATTATATAAATATTAATTTAGGTATTAGTCAATATACACATACGTATATAATTTTCTTCTAATTTATTTGTTTTATTTGTATTATAACCTGTCGATCGCCAAATAATTTGGTAAGCAAAAGTAGGTCGCGAGGTACAAATGGTTGAACACCCCTGAACTAAAAATCATATTTTCACTTCCGCCGTCAGAGTTATTTTTTTTATTCACTACTAGCCTAAGCAACCGCAATTATTTACTTTTATTTGACAAGCAAAATTGTTTTTTCCTACCTGTACATTGTAACCAAGGTTACCGATAATTACCTACCAAGGTCGGTAATCATTACCGACCCCTATTAAATGTCAATATTGACAGTAACTATTATACTTCCAAAACCATATAATAAATTAAAAAAGTGTATATTATTATACAGTAAACTTGGTCTATAATACTATAAATTCACAATAAGGCTGAATTTCTCAGAAACCAAATTGTCAAACATACAGATATAGGAATACATAGATGTATGTTGGCAACACTGGAATCAAGTAAAGTTGGTGACATTGTAAAATAATAGGGTTATGTTAAATATTTATATATTTACTTTTTGATTTTTCTGGCAGTAATATATTATATACATTTTCAGCCTGCTGCCTTAATTCTAGAGGAGTGCAGTTAATGTCACTTTCACTACTCATAATTAATGGGAAAAATTGATTCACACAAGATTCAAATGATTCAAACTGAAGAAACGCCAAACGTTCAAAAAAACAAAAAACAAATGAGACCTACTTTGATTTTGAAATATTACAAAACAAATGTTCATTTCAATATGCTTCGTTATTATCAATTTAAATATCATGAACTAGAAAATATGTAAGTGCTAGTAGTGAATAAAATAGTATATTTACCTTGGTAGGGAAGACCATTATTGACCAGCGTCTTATATCCCTCGCTTTCAGCTCGGGATACAATCTTGACGCTAGGTCAATAATGATAGTCTTCCCTACCTTGGTTAATAATATACTATTTTTCAATTACTAAACTACATTAAAATATAAAACTTTTAAACAAATGAAATTTCAAATTTTCTACCTAAGTACTGCTTTCTGTGATTTTTAAGTTATTTTTTTAATAACTAGTTGTTTTTTATTTCAATAACTATTTCCAGAACTATTAAAAACATATGATATAGAATTTTAAACTATACATCTATTATACAGAGTAACACTAAAAAACCGGCCACTCAAAATAACTTTTTACCTCTCGCTACACTGAAAGAACGATTTTGTTGTAAAAACAAAATTTATTTTGTTAAAGATTTTTTTGTTATCTTAACAAAATTTTGAATGAATATAAAACAATTTAGTTAGTTCAAGTGAATTTATTTATTTGAAACAACAAAAATTTTATTTTATTTTATTTGTACAGCGAATTATATATTTTTGTTATTCGAACACCTAATTTTTTTGAAATAACATTTTGCCTTTTGTTAAATTTACAAACTAATGTGGCAAAAGTTATTTGTTACTTATACAAGTCTTATCTTTAAAAGAACAAGTTCATTTTGTTCGATCCTTGATACAATATTTTGTTGACATTATGTACTATTCTGTTCAACTAATAATACTATTTTGTTAAAACAATTATATATTTTGTTATATTTCGGCTATTTCCGTTTATTCCCGGTTTTTACTTGGGTGGTCTGCATGTACCCACAGTTTGAACGTGTTACGTGTTGCTCGGGGAAGTACGCAGTTTTGTTGTACTCAAGAAATTGTGTATTTACTTGATTTTCTAAAGGCTAGTAATATCTTTAGAATGGCTGATGAATTTGTCCAAAACATTTTAAAATCATGGAATTTGGAAGAATAAATTCCACTGTATATAGGTAAGTTAAAATTGCATTAATTATGTATACATACTCATATAAAAAGATGTTATAATATAGATGGATATTTATGGTTAATATCGATCATTTGAAAATGACTGAATACTTACTTATGTTGCTGTTTTAATTCAGATTAGTATGTTTTTTAATTAATTACAAATTAATCTCTAGTTTTAAGTTAATTGCATCTCAACGAATAAACTATTTATTTGTTTTCTTTTTTATCATATTCTAGAACAAGGAATAAATCAGAAATCATTTTTTGCTTTGAACTCTGATGTGATAAAGGAATTAATACCACAAATAGGACTAAGAACAATATTTTCAAAAAAAATTACGGATTCTCTACAATTGCAACAAGCTGAAGTACTGTATGTAGAACAGCCCTCAGATAATACTGAAACAGTGAGTAATATCTGCATACATGTTTAAATAAAATTATATAAGGAACTGTGTAGGTATCCCCTTCAGCATGTACATCATCCTCGGCTAGTACTACTTCTTCATTGGACAAAATATCGTTTGAGATATATGATCAAGCCCCTCCAAGACAAAAAGCATTATTGGTTTTGCATCACATTTGTATGCTTATGAATTCGAGCTTACTACCTTAATATAAAACTTTATATTATGATGATTTATTTTATAACGGCCAACTTCGATACATAAAATGAATGATGGAAAATTATATGTACCTGTGACAAGAATGTAAAAATGTATATACATATTTATTACTACTCCTATTTTGTTATTTTATATGTACGAAATATTTTGTAATAAAAGTATATATTATAACGTAAAATTATAATTTGATTATCCTCTTGATTAAACAATGTAATTTAATTGATTTAAAAAGATAATTTTGTTAAAATAAAATTACTTTTCATTTGTTTGAACTCATACTTTTTGTTCGATAAATCAAAATAGTTTATTCTTTTAATTTAAATATTTTGTTAATTTAAGAAAATGTTAGTATTAATACAAACTATATATTTAGTTGCATTAACCATTTTATTGTTTCATACTAAATATATTTTTATCTTGATTCAAAGAAATGTTATTAGTTTATATAACAAACCGTATAATTTCAAACAACAAAAAAAAATCAATTAAAAGAATTAGCACTATTAACTAAATATTTAGTTGCACGTATACAACAAATAATATTTGTCCTGTTAACAATATTTTGTTTAATTCAACAAAATCATTCTCTCAGTGTAAGAGAGGTATTGGATTCATGCTAAAAATCGCATATCCAGATTTTATTGAATAAGCACGTTTTAAGGTCCCTACAATCCGATTTTAACATTTTTACGATGATGTCTGTGTGTGTGTGTGTGGATGTGTGTGTGTGTGTGTGGGATGTTGGAAGGACGGTTACTCAAAAACTATAAGACTTAAAATTTGTTTAACAACGTATTTCCCAATCGGACATTCATGGGAAGATCTGAAAAGGTTTTGGTAATAATTGGACAACCGGAAGTAGAAGATTCTTGAAAAAAAATCTTCTAAATATTATTTTTTGAAAATTTTTCGTGGTAATATTAAAGAAAATTAAATTCTCTATCTGATACATTTAAATATTTTATTATATATTCCATAGATTTAGAGATAAAAGAAGTATAATATATAAAATAATCTGTTGTAATAAATTTGACAGCCGAAAGAATGCCATGAAAAATAGTTGATAATTTAAATTATTTGTAACTGACAGATAAATGTCAGTGTCAGAAATAATGAGTAATGAAAGAAAAATGTACTTGGAGAATCCCTTAGTTCTTGATCTGTGACTATTATGGAGATGACAAGTCTAGGTTGAAGGACTTAAATTTGTTTCAAACATTATGGGACAATGTACACCAGTACTGTAGACTAGAGTAACTTTGAATTGCGAAAAAGCTATCAAATTCTTCTCAAGTAAGTTGTAAATATTGACAAAATCGGAGTGCAATCTATCCGTCACTTTATTAAAGGGAATTAAGGTTATTTAGATATAACAAGTATGAAAAAATAAAATGTAAAAGAAGATATATAAGAATAGATGCACAATCCAGATATATACATTTTAGACCGCCCAAAATTAATGTTTTTACTAGAAGAATATGAAGAGAAAGTAAACAAAGTTGTTCGAATTGAAAATTGCTGTTACCAGCCTAATATGTATATATGGTAAACTCTACTTTGTAATTTATTGTAACATAATTTATGGTAAAATATCTTCATGTTGAGACATGCTATTATTGAATAATAAAGAAGTTTATACGTCATAGATTTATATGAATATATTATTTGTATTTATAAAAATAATCTTTGCTTTATGCATACAGCCAGGTAAAATATACGGCGAGAGGTTATGTGCTGGCCACATCAGATTTTTTATGTATAATTATTTTCTAATTCTCTGTAAATATTTGTAAACTAGGCTTAGGGGCTAACAAATCATGGTATTTGTCATGATGATAGCGCTTCCGGTTTGGCTTTGGCAGGAAGTGACATTAATTTTCATATTTCAAATGGGACATCCTATATATTTTTATATACATATTTGGATCCTATGTAAAATTACGAATACAACGATATGCTTGAAGTGCATTTTTATTGAACAAATAAATTATAAAAACATAGAGAACATGATGTATAATTAATCTGCTAAGCCATGATATCAGGCAAGATGTGAAAACAGTGAAATAATATTAAGTAATAATAATAGTTAATTGTTTAAACAGTAAGTTATTTTTGTAAGTTCGCACATTTTGTTACAAAAAAATTATCAATTTGTTATCACAGCCTACCTGATATTACTCACCTGGTTAATTATTCATAATTTTCTCTTACGGTTTAGTAATTTATTTCTTTTCAAACATATCGTTGAATTTGTAATTCCACGTAGATCCCAAATATATAAAAATATATAGTTGTCCCATTTGAAATTTAATGTCATTTCCGGTTAAACCGGAAGCACTACCAGCGTGCCAAATATCATGATTGAAATATGGAAAGAGAATTAAAAAATAATTTCAAATAAAAAAGTTATTTTGAGTGGCCCGTTTTTCAGTGTCACCCTGTATAAAATAAAAACGTTGATTACAAAATCAACATTTTTATTTTTTCTATAATTAAATTCATTGATGAATAATTTACTACACCTCTTATACATTTTTCTGTTATTAAAAATGTCTGAAGGAAACCTAAAAATATAAAGTATTGTTGTAATCAATTTTTAATTACTGCCATAAATTCAAACGCACTATGCAAGTATTTTTTAAAAATTAATGTATTTTTTTATAATAATTCTTGTAAATTTGATAGAAAATAATCTACAGGATATTTAACCGGAAGTAGCTTCTAACTTTTTTTATTTTAAATAGAATGCTGTTTTTTTTTCTTTACCATTGAAAGTACCTATAAAATTTTACATATCAAACAATAAAAATATTTTACTTATGCTCTTTTTACACTATCTTATGAATAGAAACGAATTTCTATTTTTGTATAGATACGTTTTGCATAAAAGCGATCAGCGACGATGTGATCTACATTGAAAATTGAAAAATAATCAAAATCCTTGATAATATAAAAGGATATTACACAAATCTCCGTTTATATAAAACTAATAAAGCTACAAAATTGAAGAATCTTTTAGTCATAAAATCAGATAACATCGTCCCGATATAACGAAATGAACAAAACTAATAACTCTCCTTTAGCAGAATTATTATTCAATATCTTCAGAATATAAATGACACTTCCTCTTAAATTTATTCACTCTTAGTTAGTAATAAAACTTCTGATCCTTCTCTATTTACCACCCGTTGCAAAATCAATTTTTCGGGAAGGATACCGGGCGATGAATTTAAAGCGATGTCGTCAGCGCCCTCGTCGCTAGTGTCACGAACAGAAATAAAGATGCTGCGCCCCTGTTCCTGCACTGCAGTGGCGTAGAATGGAATGGGGTCAAGGGCCGCCCTTGCCCGAAGCCGGGCCGGCACCTGTCACCCGGAATTAATGATTGCAATAATGCAGTTCCTCAACCTAACCTAAATCCCACTTGCTACAGAGTAGTTGACACTAATTGGAAGGGTTTGACATGGCGATGTTAACACATTAACAACAGTATAACTAAGTAGATGTTTTTGTAATATTCATAAAGAATTACGAGAAAACATGAAGTACTATGCAGGTATATAAATATTTTCGTACGCAATTTTTATATGCCTTGTAAATATTAAATTTAAAAAGATGTCATTTTTCATATAGCCTCAAAATTGAAAATATCTCGAAATAAAGGTGTTTTAATTAGAGCGCAAGATTTGAATTGCCCGCCATGTTTGACAGCCATAATAACACGTGGTTATCACGTGACAGATCGAAAGTTGACAGGTGGGAGTTAGTAAACATGGAGCATTACACGATAGAACAATGGTGCCACATGTCATACCGCCAGTGAAACATTGACTGTTTTGCACGAGTTTGCTCCTGGTCGTCTCATTTCCCGGTTTGGTGACCAGAATTGGCCGCCACGTTCTTGTAATTTAACACCTTTGGACTTCTGGCTCTGGGGTTATCTGAAGTCACAGGTTTATGCCAACAAGCACGCGACCACCGAAGCATTGAAGGCTGAAATTAGACGCTCTATCAATGAAATACCGCCACATGTATACAATAATGTTATTGCAAATTTTGTCAAAAGAGTACGCATGTGCCAGCAAAGCCGTGGCGGTCATTTAGAAAATATTTTGTTTCATACATAATTCCCAAATGTATACATTATAATTTATAAATCAATAAATAGTTCAATACTTTGCTACAGAAAACATGTTTTACTAAACCTTAAAATATTGCGCTCTTATTGAAACACCTTTTATTTAGTAGATATTTTACAATTAACTTTTGAAATTTGGATATTTTGAAAGTCACGTGATCTGAAACAGAATGTGACGTCAAAGTAGATAGAACTTAACATGTGACAAACTATCGCCTATTTTTATTTATATAAAAACGTAGGTGATGGATTGGCTGTGAATGACGTAATGTTTGTACTAGGACGTCACAGGAGTGGGGGGTTGTTTTTCATGAATATTTTGGCGCCAATCTTTTAATTTAATTTTTTTCGAAAATAACAAATTATTAAAAAATTATTATTACTAAGAACTATATTGCATAAACTTTCATTTAAAATACTTTTCGAAAAATGTGAAACAGATACAATGATACAATGATACAGTACTTTATAAATGTGTAAATAAGGGCGATTAATAATCGAGGCTTATTATTGTTGAGATTAAGACACGTGTTCGTGTTAGCTACAATATATTTTGTTGATTGCATCTTACCAAGGAAAGCCCGTCCAAGTATTTTATAGTCACCCTAATTAATTATCATTACTACCATTTAAAAATACATTAATATGAATAAAAAACAAGTGATTTTGATATTTTAGTTATACTTTAAGCAGGAATGTGCCTGGTGCCTGTAGGTAATCTATGCCACGTAAAATACAACATTGTCTACGCGTAAACAATGATATAATTTACGTCAACAAAATTTGTATATTGTGTACATCCATGTACATAGATTATATTTATTTTAATTTTTTTGATTAAAAGAGGACAAAAAATAAAACTATTTGTTGTTTCTGTGCTTCAGAGTATAATTTAATTTTGTTAAAATCTCGTTTTTTTCTGCCCCCCCCCCCCCCCCATTTTGGCTAAGTTTTTATCAAGGCTCTAACAATATATCAAATTTTACATTCTATACACATTGTCTATATTTCATATCATTCTTTACATTTAGGTTTGTTCGCGGCAGTAATCTCTGACGGATCCCAGACTTGTTCCCTACGAATTCATGTAGTACTGAATAGTCGTATTAGTCCCTGATTTGTTGAAGTTGCTACTATCTTCGGACTCGTCTGTACTAATAGTACGTGCCAAAAATTTTCATTTATACTAGTGACACTGAACTGGCGTTTGGCATTTGTTATTAATGACAAGTGATATCTAAACCAATTCTTATGTTAAATATGAACGGTAACGTATTTCGATTTTCTTTTCCTATTGACGTCACAACTATCGCGCCAAAATATTGATAATTATTTTATCCGTTATTAAGCATTATTTGACAAAAAAATATAGCATTTTTATTTTTGAATTTTTAATAATATAAAAATATCAAAAGAAAACTTGGAGAAAACCTATATCTCATGACAATGTTTTCCATGTTTAACACTAACACTGAATTATTTAGCAGTGGTATCTATGATTGCTTATACCAAAACCTTCAATTATCTAGCAAAGATGTACCTTACACGTTTTTCCAAAGACGCCACGGTTACGAAATATTCTCAATATTTAATTGTTTTTAGCAATAAGTATTTGAACATTTGGCTTGCAATTTTTCTAAATATTCCTTATTGAAAAATAATTGCCCCAAAATGAAAAACAGTTGCATAACGAACTGTAATACGTGTATATTAAATTTCAATTAATTTTGTACCAATTTCAAATCGGCAAAATCTGATTGTGATTAAACCAGATAACCATTAATGCGTGTGATATTTTCCCAATTATCACAAAATTGTTTTATTTTTTTCTACTTCAACAATATTACACTCCATTCATTTTATCAATAACTATCCTCTGAATTTGAAAGTTTATTTATTAAATTTTTGTATTTACGATTTATAACACCATATACATACTACTATAGTATAGTTTGTTTTCATACTTTTGAAGTTCCTACTCCTCATTTATAGTGAAAATGATTGGAGGACTCACGTCTTCGACCTGCAAAAAACCTTATAAAATGAAATATAATTTGTGGAAATTATTGGTTGTTATTTATATTTAAAAGAAGAAGAAAAAAAGTACTAGTATTAAGTAATGTATATATTAATGATATTTACAATTATTTCCAAGTCAATCGTTATTCCTTTTACGGAATATAAAATTATTTGAAATAATTGTAGTTTATTTTCGTACTATACGTTGGCACTACTGAGAATGATCATGTTGTTTCAAATAATTTTATATTCCGTAAAAGGAATACGGAGTGACTTAGAAATAATTGTAAATTAATTATTTATACTAGTATATATTAAATAAATAACAACTAATAATTGCTACAAATTATATTTCTTTTTATAAGGTTTTTTTCAGGTTGATGACGTGAGTCCTCTGCCTAATCATTTCCACCATAGAAACAAAATACAAAAAAATAATTTTTATAAAAATTGCAGAACATAAGCAGCTCGATTTAAATACATACATACATTATTCTAAGAATACAGAATCCGTACGTAAGGTAAAGATTTCTCATCAAAAGCTGACATATACATATATTCATCTGACATTTTAAATCATCTTTCCAAAGGTTATTCTACTAATTCCATATAGAAGTTCAGAGGCGCAACCAAATTTATTAGAACACGTGCCTACACACATTTGAATTACCCATTCAATATAATTTCCTGAATGTTCAAATGAGTAATCCAATTGCCGAAATAAAAGACAACTTTCAAGAGCCCCTTTCGACGAGTTACCCTATGCTCCATTTCGAACAACAAGAGCGGGCATTTTATCACCTCTTTGAATTTCAAATATTGATTTTGAAACCCGAGTGCGTACTCTGCATTTTATAAGGCATCTCTAACAAATAAAACGTTAAGACTAAAGGCAATGTCGTTTTAGAAATGTAAATTATCTATTATTTTGTCACCGTAATGTTTTTAGCAATATTCTTCGGCTTATGCAAAATGTCTTTGATATAAATATTTAAATACAAAGTCGGTCTTTGAGCTTTTGATTTTAAATTATGAAAGCGGCATATGTTGGCGAAAGAACAAAGAAGGTATTTATCTTTTATAAGAATATTCTGGAGCTGCAAAAAGAATTCTTGCATGATATGTTTTATAAAAGATTCATGCTTTCATATGAAGCCATACATATTGTAAATCAATAGGAATTATGTGTGTGTAATATGCATAAGAGAACATAAAAAATTCATTAATCGGTGATGTATTTGATATTCAAACAGTTAATATTTCACACGAGAATAAAATGGTCGGGTGACACTTCTCGTTGAAACATTTTGAAATAAGTATTGTAAAGGAATTACGAAAAATAATAACACTATTAAAGTTTTTGAAATCTACCGAGCTTTATTATTTTTCGTAATCCCTTTACAATACGATTATGAAATAGTTATTTGTCAAACAAGAGTGGAAAAAGCGCTTACTTCTCGTGTTAGACACAACATTTTTTTCACATGTTTCTAAAAACGATTTGCTCGGACCTTAAATACACTTTAAGAAAAGATTAGTAGAATAAGGGTAATATTTTATTTATTTGAATCAATATATATTATTATTCATAATTTATATTCACACTTTGACAACACAACACACAACTGACACGTCAAGTTAGGTTATCAGACGCAAAGCGGTGTAACAGTGTTGCCAATGAACCAATCTTAAATCTAAATTAAAGTTGTTAAATAAATTGTGATTTAATGTAGAAAAAGTAAAATATAAGACATAATTGTAAGATAATTTATAGTATGTATATCACTAAAATAAGGATTTTCAATAAAATTAGGAATTCATTTATAATTTTTACAATATATTTTTTGTAAATAACATCCATGTTGGTAACACTTCTATATTTTCCTCACTATTTCTATAGAAGAAAGTTGAGCTTTCTGTGCATGTCGTGAAAAAATTAAATGTTATACTTAAGCAGGGACTTGAAACTAAACCGAAAATCCGAATCAACCCGAATTGTTTTTGCACCTGAACCCGAACCGAACCTTTATTTACCAAGGTACGTTTTAAATTTATTTACAAGTAAATTAAAAGTACATGTAATTAGTTTAAAAAATAGTATAAAAAAATTGAAAAAGAAATTACTATGAAGTCTATCCATATTTTCAAATGACAGTATTATGCAAAGATAGTTCGTATCGGACATACAAAGATAACAAAATAATTAAAAATTCCTACAACATGCAACACATTATCGACAAACTGGTCACATGCATGTCTTGCATATACACAGCCAACTATTATATTACTCTCTTAAAATAATTAACTCCAGTTGCACTAAGAGCAATTAGAAGCATTTCAATGTACCTCCTTCGGCTTTAGCGTAGGTTAACCTAACCTTTACGTTGATATCTTACTTACCTCCGCTAATAAACATGTAGTGTGCCTTGACACCGACCACTAGTGTTTTGTTTGTGTTTCTTGGAGCCGAGGGGAAGCTGGACACGTGATTAATAGAGGGATAGGGATAAAGTTGCCGTAGTTGGTACTACTGTTTAATTACGTAATGTGAATGTAATTTAATTTCAAGGAATGTTTTCTTTTCATTTCAAAGAATAATATTAGATTTTTTGTGCAGAACGCTTAGGAAATTACCTAGTAATAGAACGTGAATGATAATGAGAAATTACGGCATGAAATATTAATTAAAATAAAGTAAAAAATATTTTTAATTATGTGCAGGGGAATAAAAAGCATGTTTCGTTTCATTTAGAATTTTTACCTACTTATATTTCAAATTAATTATATCCCATGTAAAAAAATTAAAAATCGACTAATTTCAAAGAATACCTAATATTGAATGTGTAATTTACACTTTAACTTTGAATTTATACGATAATGTCTCGCTATTAAATAAAATTGACTTTTGGACTTCCATTATCTTTATTAATTAACAAAAACACAAATTGTCACAACGTTTCGGTAACTGATATCTGCTGCCGTCATCAGGTGAACTGATACTAACTAATTCCTAATATTCCGAGTCTTATATCTAGTGTTATGAGGGTGGTCAAGCGTGGTTGGGAGTTCAAGTGTATCTGGTGATCCATGATTGGTTGTTGTCTCCTGTGCAATGGACTGTGGCGGTTCTTCAATTGGTGGTTCCCTGGTTACAATCTTCAATGAGGTGTTCTGAGAAATGATCTTCTTGGTGGTTTGATATCTACACTGGCATGGCTGAAGACCTTTTCCCGGTTTATCAAGATGTACGCGGTCTGTTTAAACTTTCGTTTGAAAGTATGATCCTCTTTGGAGATGATTTCCGCGTTGTCCCATAAAATTCTATGATGGTTGTGTTCCTTCATCCTGATATCCAGTGGCCTCTTAGTTTCGCCTATGTACACTTTCCCACATTCACAGAACGAAAACATAAAATTAAAATACACAGTAGCGTCTAAAAATATGGATACACAAACATCTGAACTGTTCTGAGACCGTTCAATAAAACACCAATTTTTCTTAGCTATTTTGTCGCTAACCAATGCGGTATTTTACTAATTGTTGACTTTTTATATGTTACGTATTTTTTTGTTTGTCCATACAGAGACATGACCATAAGGATTACTAGTTTTTGTGATTCAACTAGAATATCATTGTAATTGTATAAAATTTTGAAATGAGTCTTGCTCGTGAAAAATATTGTTTTGTACCAATTTGGATTCATGCAGATGATACTGCTTCATAGCAATATCAAATGGTGACGTCATACTATGTCGCCTTTCAACAGATCGTTTGAAAGCAAAGCAAAATTATAATTGTAATTTAAAATTTATCATAATTTTCATTATAGTAATATTTTTTTCTTTTGTTATTAGCGCATCTAATTTTCTATTATCACAACCAAAATTGTAAAATTTTATTTATATGAAATATCCTAATGCCTTCTTCTCAATACTCTTAAATTGTGAGGAATTTCTTTTCTTGGTATCATTTTTCTTGTATTTTTTTTATAATTTTGATTTCTATTTTCAGTATAATATTCTTCATTCAAAAAAATTAATAACATTTTTCAATGTCATATATTAACTTTATTTGTATAAATATCAGGGGCGTGTTGTGAATGACGCCGCATGGCTGCGCGCTCTCTACCAGAAAACGGTAAAAATAACTTCTTATTTGATATAATAAATTAACAATATAATTTGATCATATAGTAAAACATAAAACGTTTCTATTGTAACGTTAGTAGTTAATAGTTTAATATAAAACATTTAAACTAGACGCGAGATAAATCAATGCGCTTCCTTGGCTGCTCAGCATACAGAGGCCCGCGTTGCTATGACAACATGGCGTACTGTTTGTGTGACTAGCTTGGACTAGCCATTCCTGGTAACCGCTATGTGGCCGCACTTATTCTGCGGTTTTAGTACATTTTTTAAATAAATTCCTTGTTGTAGTGCATTGTTTCGCAGAACGATAAAACACAAACAAATAATTGTGGCGTTGAATAGTGTTAATGTTTTGTTAAAAACGAACTTTAATATATCTCCTTTAGAAGATAAATTAAAAATTAAAGAATTAGGTAGGCCATTGTCTGATTTAAAATTACCACAAATCAGTAAGAGAAAAGCCCAGAATCGAATAGTTGTTCTCCATTTTTCAATTCTGTAAGAAAGCTGTTGTCTTAACAACATTGCTATTGCAATAACCAATAATAATTGCGAACACTGGATAAAACATGAAAATGACAGGCTTTACATTTGTTACTATTGGTTACAATTTTTAGCAACGTTACAAAATTGGGATGAATATCTACAAAAAAACAGAAGAGCTGAATTTACTTTTAAGAAGTGATTTGTGATTAATTTTCTACTTTCCCAGTTTAAGTAAAAAAAATACTCTTAATTTTTTTATTAATACGCCCGTCTAGTTGAAAAGCCACGAGCCGCCGCTAATAAATATTTAATAATACTTTTTACTATCATATACGAGGGTCATTCAATAAGTAAAGAGACAAATTCTATAATTTTAAAATTATTCAATGAATGTGTACAATCTTTTCAGGGGTGTTAGTTGGCAACCTTGGGATAATCTCTAATCAGCTGTTTCATCATTTTATGTCAACATAACCTCAAAATTTTCAGTTCACCATGGCAAGACCACTAGAAGATTGCACCTTAGAAGAGCAGCGCTCAGTCATTAGATTTTTAGTCGCAGAAGGTGTAAAACCAAGTGAATTTTTTTCTAGAATGTTAATACAGTACGATAAAAGTTGTATGAACTGTGCGAATTTTTACAAGTGGGTTGATCGGTTTAAAAGTGGCCGAACAAGTGTAGATGATGAACCCCGATGTGGACGTCCAGTGGAAGTTTCTGGTCTCTCGTTGGAATCGAGGAGTCTATTGCGATTTCCTTGAAGATCAGCGAACTATCAATAGCCAATACTACTCTGAGATGCTAGAACACAAAGTCAGACCAGCTATCAGGAGCAAACGCCGTGGACTCTTGTCAAAAGGAGTCATTCTTCAGCACGATAACGCCCGCCCTCATACAGCCCAGCTGACCCGTGATAAGCTTCAAGAATTGGGTTGGGAGGTCTTACCTCATCCTGCCTACAGTCCCGACCTCGCCCCATCTGATTTTTACCTGTTTGGACCACTCAAAGACGCCCTACGTGGAAAAAGATTTGCTAACAATGAGGAAGTTAAGGAAGCGGTGCAAAAGTGGCTTCGGGGTAAATCGAAAGAATTCTTCGCCAAGGGAATTAGGAAGCTGCAAGAAAGATGGGACAAGTGCATAACTGTGGCGGGTGATTATGTTGAAAAATAGCCTTAATTTTGAAAGATTGAAATAAACCGTTTTTGAGCTATAGCCATTTGTCTCTTTACTTATTGAATGACCCTCGTAATAACAATATTTAATGGGGTTTCGTGGCCGTGTGCCTGAGTGTCTGGCCGCGAATCTGAGGATCCGGATTCGATCCTGCCCGACGCCAAAAATTACTTCGAATTTTAATGGCATAAAATTAACCCCTGTGGTGCACTCTCCACGCCAGCAATGAGTTCCCGTGAGGTGATACAAAGAACAAAACTACAATTTATGTCATTTGAAACTAAAATTTAAAATCTTATTCTGATTATTCCACAGAACGAGTTATTATTATGATTATCTACTAATCAATAGGACATCGTTATTCTTATGAATAAAATTTTAACTACACGAGTGCTTCCAATTCCAAAACATCAACCATCGCTGACATTCACAATTTTCACGCGCCGAAAATCTATTGGATTTTTCAGCAGAAGTGAACATAAGAATCACCACACCTCCTCGTCAAATGTTTTTGTTGCGCCTTTTGTTTCAGTAACGTGTTTTTTTTGCGAAATGAGTTTTTTTCGTAATGGGAATATGCCAAATCTGAAATTTCATTGATAATTTAAAACTTATATACTTAGAATCTAGAAATACAGTAAGGTTCTGCTGTCGATCTGGCGTTTGTCAGTATAAAATTGAGATCAAAAAAGCAATATTTCAGGGATTAGAATGCTATGTAATTCTAGGGATTGCAAAAGTGTAAGTATGTTTTGAAAACATATTAATCTTCTCTTTGTAAGGCACATGATTTATTTTACTTGCCCTTTGAATGTCAGTAAGTACTAACTAATTACGAATTCAACGATATGTTTGAAATGCATTTTTACTGAAGAAATAAATTACAAAAACGTAAGAGAAATTATGAATAATTAACCTACCAAGCCATGATATCAAACAAGGTATGAAACAGTTGAGATAATATTGTCTAATATTTAAGTTAAATGCATAAATAGTAAGTTATTTTTGTGTTTCTATACTGTATTACGAAAAAAAAGATCAATTTATTATCACAGTCTACCTGATATGACTTACCAGGTTAATTATTCATAATTTTATCTTACGTTTTTGTAATCTATTTCTTCAATAAAAAATCACTTCAATCACATCGTTGAATTCATAATTTTACCTAGATTCCAAATATATAAGAATATATAGGTTGTATCATTTAACATATGAAAATTAATGTCATTTCCGGTTAAACCGGAAGCACTACCAGCTTGCCAAATACTATGATTTGCGAGCCCCTAAGCCTAGTTCACAAATATGGAAACAGAATTAAAAAAGAAATATAAATAGAAAAGTTATTTTAGGTGGTCCGTTTTTCAGTGTCAGCCTTTATACATGAATATTGGTTATATGTATTTGCTATTTGATTCATGCAATTCCATCAGATTCCTGATTCCAAATAAACATTTTGCCTTTTTGCAATATGAAGACGACGAACGCCGGCAAAGTAATATATTTACTCATATACTTTTATTTCGCTTTTGGGTGCCCTAATGATATTTGCATCGATGCAATATATCAACACGTTGCCATGGTAACAGTCAACACGACAGCATGCCTAATTTGTTTCCATGTTGATTCAAGTCTGTTTTGACAGAAGAGAAAAAGTGTGAACAGAGATAACTCGTTATATTTATATGCCCGATAGAGTTTTGTTTGTTCCGTATTGAGTGATGCGAACGTGGAGGCATTGTGTGATGCTGATGTTTTGAATGTGGTGGCCATTACTCTGCGGTGCGGACAAAATGGCGCCGATTTGTTCCATCCCGTGGAGGATATTAGCTACATTTTTGTTCAGGACGATGCGTTAATAGTTAATTAAACAGGAAATTCATTACAGTCACTGTGATTTGTATGATCGCATTTTGGTCGAGTTAGAGCGGAAATGTCCGCTACTGGTGCTCTAATTTCCAACCGAAGATTAATATTGTAACATTTTTCTGGTTAATTCAAATTAAATAAAAATCCAGCGGTGATAGTAGTAATTGACTAGGCAAGAGTATATTGTATGTTATCATCCAAAAATAAGGGCAATATTGTGGCAAAATTTATTTTTTGCACATCCGGGTGTAAAAGTCGGACAAATAGCATTGTTTTAAGGGCGAAATGACACTCTTTTTCGCCCGAGAACTTTTCGTGCTCAGTTAAAATAATTACATCTATCATTAATTAATTTTTATTAATATTTAAAGTAATGTTACAGTTTATACAATTTTCTATTTTGATTCCTTCAGTAGAAAACATATTTGTTGTATTACTGGCATTGGTACTTGGTTTAGAGACACCACCAACCAAAATTTTCTTGGCGATTTCAATTCTGTGAGTTTCCGAATCATCAACATAGGACTCCGCGACCTTGGAAGACTTCCAGCCTCCTAATCGCTTGAGAGAAAGAGTATCTCCACCTTTATCAGCGAGTATTGTAGTAGTCGTCCGTCTAAAGCAATGACCGGTGTACGATTGCGCCTCCGGAAGCTTTACAAATGTGGCTATTTTTGAAGGAAAGGAACCAAATGATTTCCTACTGGTTGTGTCGAACATTTTCCTTTCCTATAAGACAGGAAGAAGCGCTTGCGTGTACATCATTTAATACAGTAAATTTTCTTTCAACATTAGTTTTAGATTCTCTTATTCTTATAATTAAAGCAGATCCTACATCACTTATATCATCAATTAATAGCATACATAATTCCTCTCTCCGACATGCTCCTGCTATACCTAGTATTAATGTTACCTATTAAAATGAAAATGATTAGTGGATTTATTTTATTAGAAAACAATTTTTACCTTCATCATTAGGTACTCTTCGTCAGGAGCTTCTGTAATAAATTTTGTTATGTTTTCTCTTGAGCTTAAATCCATCAGAAGTTCTTTTTAAAAAGGCAATAAGTTTCGGAAATGTATTAATTTTAATATTCTTATTAATAGCGAGACTTTATCTTTCACTAAAATAAGCCAAAAGTACCGTTTCTGAGATATCTCTAACTTGGTTTATTTCGCACCATTTCATAAATTCACTATAAGCCTTTTCATACAAAAGGCGTGATTTCTGTGGCAGCAAATTTCGTGATGCATTCTCTGCTGCTAGTTTAATTGCATCCGCTGCGCGTCGGGCTTCAATCTTGCACCGCGGGCCAAAATCTATATCATTTCGCCCTTGATACATAAATAGATATTCTTAGTACATATCGAGGTACACATATATAATTTTCCTCGTTTTATGTAATTTGGAATAGATTCACTATTTTCTATTATTAATTAATTATAATTATTTTGTTTAATCAAAAAATAAAAGATAGCTCCAATAAAACTGACTTAAATATGAAATGTAATTTGATGATGTAAATGCAAATCGTAGCAAAAATAAGTTAATTTTTTTAATTTAACGAAGTCCTTTTTGTGAAGATTCATGTAAATTGTAGATTTGTAGTCGTAGAAAGTGTTAATCGCGAGGGCCGTCTAAAAATGAAAGATACATGGGCTAACAAAAATCGGAAAAGAAATTATTTTCAAAAATCTTACAGGAGGATGTAGGTATATGTCACAACTATTTTTCTACATAGTTCCCATTAATTATTTCAATCACCAGCTGTATCCGGGGCACGAAATTTTTAATGCTTGTGTCGAAAATGTTACTACCTACTCCTTCATCCAAACTTTCAATTCCACTTTTACCTCATCTTTGTTTCTAATTTTTTTTCCTGCCAGATGTTTATTTACATTAATAAAGAGATGAAAATCAAACGGTTTCAGATCGGAACTGTGTGATGAAATGTCCACAACAGTCCATTCAAAATCATCCAGGAAAGTTTTGCTGACTCGCGCTGTAGTATGAGGCTCTGAGAACAGACTTTATCACCTATAGGTAAGGAAGGTATTGTCTTTGGTCAAAACATTCGGTGGTAAGTTATTAATGAATAAGCACATTTTAGAGTCTCTAGATTACGATTTTACTATTTTTACGATGTCTGTATGTATGTGTATGTGTGTGCGTGTGTGTGTGTGTGTGTGTGTGTGTGTGTGTGTGTGTGCGTATGTGTGTTTGTATGTGTGAAGATCGTTTCGATCGTATTCCTTAAGTTTACATCCAAAAGAAGAGGTGATTAGATTTTGGTTATAATTGGTCAACCGAAAGTACCCTCATTTGAAGATTTTAACAGTTTTTCTTGAACAAACGCAGTTAAATTTCATTCTTTGACATTTTTTGTTATTATAAATATTAAATAATATTATATTCTCTATACGGTTTGATTGCATTTTATACTTCATGTTCAATGAATAAAGAGTTAAAAAATTATAAATAAAATTTCATAAATCAGCCAGCAATGCTATATAAAACCAGGGAAATAGCCACTATATTAAGATAATTCTGATTGATAGATGACAGTGGCAAGTGTATTTTATCATGGCCAACTTCATTCAATGCGCTACGCTTATTAATTACACAAACGAAATTTACAGATTGAGTACATCAAACAGCGCCGCGGATGGCGTAACATCGTACCATTTTGACAAATTAGCTTGCCACTAATTAATTTTTAAATATTTTTTTATTTACTTTTAATAAACTGACAGCACATCTAAACTTCATTCACAGAGACCAATGAGGATCAGGGACACTGACACTATCTACAACTGAAATAAAATTAACTAGATGTCACTACTATCCGTACTAAATCTGTAAAAAACTCACGACATAATTTTATATGGGAAAACAAGTTGGCCATGATTTTACATAGTACGTTTATGTTATAATTTTACTGGAAATGAATCTTTTGCAAGAACTATATGTAAGGAATTTGTACAAAATACACAGTACTAAGAAAAGGTAATGTACTGGAAATATATAATCTTTTGCAAGAAACTTTCCCTTATCCATTGTACAGTCGACCATCGCTCAAATTAAATATTATTTAATTTACTTCCCTAGTTTCGTTATTTGCTGCATTCATTTACTTGAAAATTGAATCCGAATTACCAAAAGGCAGAAGCTTTGAATATAATAAGAATTTCGAATAGGATTTGCGTGAGGTAGATGTTAAGGGCAATAAAATTTAGAATATTGTAGAAACTAATAAATTTTTTAAAACTTTCATAATCTCTATGGTTCAGTTTTACGACCTAATTTTAATAGAAATTTCACATGGTCTAATTTGTTAATATGGTGGAAACCTGCATTGTGCTTTTAGATATGTAGTCGTATATGCACATATGATTCCTTTCACTGAAGTTGAAGATATTCCTATACGTATAACATCTAACATGCCAGCATTAATAATAAGTAGTTCCGTGACTAAAATGAGCCGCTTCTAAGTGGCGTTTAGAGTATCAATTCCACCTGAGTGTTGAATATTTCAGCTTGCATATAACTAACCGATGCAAGTTGTCAGCCTACAAGGGATCTGCTGCTTTATTAGATTCCGACAGCTTTGCATACATATAATATTAAACACTGTTAATTATATACTTGAACAATGGCCAACAGACATAGTTGAAACTTCAAGAATGTTGGATATGTTATTGTTAATTCAGATGTACGTATGAAGGCATGAATTATTGAAAATAATACACAATGGCTCACATTTTTTAAAAAAATATTTCAAATATGATCAAAGTAATTCCATTCAACAATAATTCACTTCACTATTCTTTTCTTCCACTACTTAAAAGCTTCCAACCAATCTTCTTTTGGAATGCTTTCAAAATAAACATGAATTGCTACATTGCAGCACCCATCTCTTCTTCAGACGAAAATTTATCTTCTATCTCTGTAATTTTTTTCAGGTCCAAAAAATAACTAAAAGTGGCACATTGCTAAATTAGGAGACTAGGAGAGTATGGCATGTGTTTTACTACTATTATATTAATTTTTTGGTAAATACTAAAGAAAATGCTCTCTGATTAATTCCATGTTTATAATTCACAGCGATACTTAAAAAATTGATTAACTAAATTCTATCTAACTTAATTTCAAATGACAGAGAAATAAATCACTCACCCCCACTAATATTTATCCACGAACTTTGTATATAAGATCTGTTTTGTAAATATGTTTTTTACCTCTCGCTAAGAGAGGTATTGGATTCATGCTAAAAATCTCATATCCAGATTTTAGTGAATAAGTACGTTTTAAAGTCCCTAGAATCCGATTATAACATTTTTACGATGATGTCTGTGTGTGTGTGTGGGGTCGTTGGAGATACGATTTCTCAAATTCTACAAGACTAAAGACCTGTGTAACTACGGATTCCTCAATCTAACAGTAATGGGAAGAGTTGAATAGATTCTAGCAACAATTGAAAAACCGGAAATGGTAGTTTCTAAAAAAAAATTCTAAATATTATTTTTTGAAAATTTGTTAATACAAATAATAAAGATAATTAAATTCTCAATCTGACACATTTAAAAACAAATATATCTCGTATAGGTTTGGAGATATAGTATAAAATCATATAGAATAATCCTATCTACGATGTTCACAGTGATTTAATAGTCAGTTCAAAAGAAATTTTTAAAATATGTACCTATATTTTCGGCTCCGGTGGCTCAATGGTTAGAGCAACGCTCCTTAGTCATAAGTGCGCTCGGGGTTCTGGGTTCGAATCCCACTAAGGCATGGATGTTTGTGATGTAAACCCACTCTGTAATTGGGATTTAATCCTGTTGAGGGGTTTAAAGAAAAAATAATAATAATAATAATTGGCACTTATCCTGATCATCGGATCTCATATGAATTATTACTAAATATATTCAATTGTCATTCATTATCAGTTAGACGTTCAATTTATGCAGTCGTACACTTTTATAAGTTAGTCAATTATGTTATTGATGATACGAATTGTCTCAACTATTTAAATTTCCATTTTCCTTCATTTCGTACTCGACTGTCAAATACATTTTATCTTCCCTCTGCCCGGACTAACCTGCTTTCGCAGTCACCAATAGTTCGTATTCAACGAACTAGATAATAAAATTGAGTTATTCTCTACATCACTTCTCTACTTAGTGTATATTAAAATAAATAAATAAATTGTCATATGTCATAATTTTTCATTCAAAATTTCAAAATATTCTATATACTCGTATATTTGTGGTTTGTCATCAATAGTATGGAATGTACTTGTCGAGGAAAAAAATACACATAGATTTGGAAAATCGTAATGTTTTGAATGAAAACTTATGATACTTGACACCTATGTACATTATACTAGCTGTCATTCTGACACGGGCCCCCATATCTGCTTCCCAAGGCCAACAAAGTCACATAACTACTCGCGCCCTATGCAACATAAAATTAAAATGGCGAGAGGTATTATGCTGGCCACAACATTTTTATTTGAGTATCGAAAGAGCCTTCATCTGAATAAAAAAAAATTGTTTTTGTTTTAGAAGGTTGGTACTAGATGACAAAAGTATGATTTTACTATCTTTAATCCTACTTATGTTCAGCAGTGCCGATTACCAACCTATATGTAGAGCCCCGGTATAGGAGACCCTGTGCTTCTGTTCAGGGGGTTTATGTCTATCAAATTTGTATATTTCTAGTGTAGTCATGTTTATTAAGATATTAAATCTTCAGATTTATTTAGATTAAATTTACACTTATTTTATTTCAAAAATGGATCACCATTAACTTTATTTGGCACATCCATTTTGACGAACATCGTCTGTTAATTTTTGATGAATTATATGTGATGAAAAAGCTTTTCTTCCCAACAAATTGTTTTGTGCATTAAGAAACTTGATACAATAACTTGGGACAAGAACAAAATGAAAACATGTTCACACAATGAAACAAATAAATATAATAAAACTAGGGCGAAGAATAATAGTTTTGATTTTTATCTGCTTTTAGGGAAACAATGAAAAATTATTTGTGAAAATAGAAACAAAATGTAGAAGTAATCAAAATGCTTTATATTTGTACATATAATAATGTTTGATATTCTTTTGTTTTATTTTTGCTTGTTTGAAACAAAAGAATAAATACGGAAATAGAATGTATGTATCCTATTGGTATTGGGATATGAAAAAAATATATAGGATCCACCGCTAAACAAACAAAAACAATAATAATTCATATAAGGCCGAAAGATAAAAAAATCCAAGGATAGCATATCATTGCGATTCGAATGAAAATTTGAATTATTTTAAGTAATTTTTTGTTATACAGATAAGATAAAAGACGTACATTTCAAATCTTTATTTTATAAAAACAATAAAAATTTAAAAAAAACATTGTAACATAAAAAAGAGTATATACTAGTTTTTTTCAGCCCTTTTTACCTCCCGCTACCCCTAGTAAGGGAGGTATAGGGATCGTGCTAAAAATCGCATATCGAGATTTTGGTAAATGACCACGTTTTAAGGTCCCTACAATCCATTTTTAACATTTTTAAGATGATGTCTGTGTGTATGTGTGCATGTGTGTGTGTGTGTGTGTGTGTGTGGATCCTCATTACGCTTTAACTCAAACATTATCATTCAGAAAGTTTTGAAACTATGTATTTCTACCTTATACTAATATGGAAAGAAGCTATTAGATTTTGGTTGCAATCGGATAACCGAAAATGGCGGTTTACTTGAAGCTCAAGATAGTTTTTCTTCAAAAAATACTTTTAAATGTATTTTTCTCGCAATTTGTTATTATAAAAATTAAAGTTTATTCCATTTTCTACAGGTTTGCTTTAATACTTTTTCTGTATATTCTATGGATAAATTTATAAAGTAATATAAAAATTATACCCCATAGAGTAAATGGCGGGAGGTATTGTGTTGATCACATCAGATTTTTAAATGTAATGCCTTAGAGACAATTTCTGAATGATTGTATAACTTATTCGGTTATTTTTGGAGAAATAGCGGCGATTTTCCGTATTCGTATTTCGACAAGCATTTCTCCGGTCGTTCTCGACTTCAAGCACATTTTATGTTTCATAGTTGAATCTTCATGAATTCTCAGTTTTCAAGGTAGGAATTTAGGTAATTTGAAATAATGATGGTATATTTGTAAATTGTAATATTTTTCTGTGAAATCGTATATTTGACATCTGCATATATGTCACAGGTTACAGATACACGAGTTATATCACGGGTATATCTTCTTGGAGCAATCCACTTTCGTCGTTTTTATTTAAGGCTTCTTCTATGTCTACAAATTCTAGATTATCTTCACGATTCATTATTTAACTTAAATGTCTTTGGCAGTTTTTTCATATGATCTACCTAAAATTTTAAAAAAAGTATGATTACCTCAAGCATTGCTCAAGGTTGCTTGGAGCTCTATTCAAGTAAACCTTAAATCGAAGTACGAGTGAAGAAACAAGTACCGACCATGAATATGATACTCAAGGCATACTCAACTATGAGTCGAGGCGAAGTACTGACTATGGATACGAGCATTAGTGATCTTGAAGGTTTTAAGATTTTGAGATGGTTTGATTTTTAAATAGCCCCACAAGATGAAATCTCAGGGTAAAAGATTAGACTACATCACCGCACAGAAAAATCAGCTTCTCCGGAAACATTTCATGCAAAACTTGCATGAATCTTCGCGCCGTATGAATGACCAATAATTGGTCTTTGCTTGCGGTCATTTGTTAGACTGTCTCTTAGTTCTCAGTCGGATGCCTGCTTTCAACAGGATGGAACAACATCTCATATATGACGCGGAGATCCATGCATGCTTTGTGGGAAATACGAGTCCGAGTCATAAATAATGCACAGGTTGATGACACTGCGAATTGGATGGTGCAACAACAGTGACATTTACGTCAGTTGTAGTACAAGGCTTGGGACAAGAAGAATGGGTTTTGATTTCAACAGTTTTTCACAAAATTCAGCTAGAAATGGAGCATTCACGTGTCTTGGGTATTGTGACAGAATAGAAGCAGAAACACTTGGACATTGCAACCTTACTGAAACAAAGATTCGACGTTGAAGGTCAAGCATTCTTTATCGAATAGTCGCGGTTGATGAAACACGGGTTAGAGATTTTGAGCCGAAGTTGAAATCACAGTCCAACGAGTGAAGAAGTCCAAATGCTCTACGTCAAAAAAATTTCGGAGAACTCAATCAAAAGTCAATCAAATGATGATCTTTGCGTATGATTACAAAGGAATCATCATGACAGACAG
The DNA here is from genome assembly GCA_951394225.1 of Harpalus rufipes. NCBI lineage: Eukaryota > Metazoa > Arthropoda > Insecta > Coleoptera > Carabidae > Harpalus > Harpalus rufipes. Next base: position 9,632,940 of record OX596283.1, read on the forward strand.
AGTTCCATGTGGAACAAGTGTCACAGCAGTTTATTATCGGGCTTTCATGTAAAAACTGCGCAGAAAGTTGCACAAACCCCGACTTCAGTTGCTCGAGGCTCGCGCCACTCTTTCTCCATGACAATGCTCGCCCCCTCATGCTCCCTGTAATCCGAACATGAGTCCACCTGACTTCGACCTATTCTGAAGCTGAAACAGCACATAGTTTCCGTCTCTGAACAGAGATGGTGTAGTAAAGCTTCCCAGACTTTGAGATTAGGTCATTGAGAAGCAAGGAGACTATATTGAAGAACTGTAAAAGGAATATAATAAAAATAAACAATTGAATAAACTAATAATGGTGTGCAGTATTTATGAAATGACCCCTCGTATTTCCGGGGAAGCTGATTTCCCTGTGCGGTGATGTCGCCTAATCTTATACCCTGCGATTTCATCTTATGAAACAAATACTAAAGGCTAAAATGCGATATCAAACCCAGCCTGAGTTTAATAATTATAATTTCAAATTTGTGTAATTTCGAAAATGAATACAATGAAAGACATCTGAAACTGTAGTAATAATATTAAATATTCGCGACGCGTTTAACTTTAACATTCTCATCAAAGTTAGCTCCGACACCTCCTCGAGGTGTCAGAACGAGAAATAACCTCGTTACCTTTTCATAAATTGTTAATTAAAGCGTTTCTCGTCACATCGCTTATGTAAGTCGAGGCGAGAGCGAAAACCTCAACCCAAACCAAATCAGACGCAGACGTCTAGTAGGCGACGCCGCTGCATAATTGTTTTATTTCTCGGATATCAGGATAATTATTAATAAACGCGGAATATTTAAATTCTCAGTATAAAGTTCACGAAACTGTTTGCTCATGCAATTTAAAATTCAACAAAACTTTATTACGATTTTATTTACAATTGAACGAGATATACATTTTTAATTATTTAGTTAGCTATATATTTTTTATGTTTTAATAAAAGTACTCAACAAAATTTAATTTTACTAGTACGTGGAATGGAATTTTTATTAATTCGTAAAAATCCAATTTCTCTTTTTCATTTAATTAAAAAAAGAAACAAGCACGTCCTACCTAAAAAGTAATTACACATCTCCCTCCGTACATATATTAATATAATAATATTAAATTGTTTTTCAGTAGTACAATTAATAGTATATTCCGTAACTTAACCGCGGTTACCAAGGTTCTGGTTAAGTGTTCCGTAATGTAACCAAAATATAATTTCAGGAATAGATAATTTTCACTTGAACAGATATTACTAGCAATACCTATAAAAATATATTAACCTAACTTGACAGGTAAAAAGTCAAACATTTTTTAATTTATCTGTTTAATTCCATGGCTATAGCTATTTTTGGGATGATTTTCGACATTTTCATACCTAATTTCTGCCGTTACAAAGCATGTAAAATTAATTTTAAACTATACAATTTTTATTTGAAACACGTTTACCAAAAATACTTAGGAAAGCAGGAAAGTCCTACGTTCCGATGTCGCGGTCAACAGTGTATATTCACGTACAGTAAAAAAAATTAAAGATGTCTGATCAATTTTTACCTTCCGTTACCTTTGGAAGGTATTGATTGTCCTTTGTCAAAAAATTCAATGATGAGTTTTTAGTGAATAAGCACGTTTTAGGGTCCATATAATACGATTTTAACCATTTTTACGATGATGTTTGTATGTATGTATGTATGTATGTATGTATGTATGTATGTATGTATGTATGTATGTATGTATGTATGTGTGTCTGTGTGTTTGTGTGTCTGTGTGTGTGTGTGACGAAAGTTTCGGATCACATAACTTCAATACCACGATTTCAAAAATTATATTATAGAAGAGGTGATTAGATTTTGGTTATAATTGGTCCACCGGAAGTACCCTCATTTGAAGATTTTAACAGTTTTTCTTGAAAAAAACGCAGTTAAATGTCATTTATTGACATATAACGTTATTATAACTTAAAGAATATATTATTCTTTATACGATTTGATTGCATTTTATACTTCATATTCAATAGATATAGAGTTAAAAAATTATAAAGATATTAAATTTCATAAATTAGCCAGCTATGCTAAGCATGGAACTGCTAATATATTCAGATAATTCAAATTGACATGTCAGTATCAATGAAAAGTAAATGAATGTGGCAGAGATGAAGATGTTGAGATAGATGTTGGGGAAGACACGGAAAGATTGGGTAAGGATTTAAAGGATAAGAGATATGGCTCGAGTGATAGAAGTTTCTATATAGATACAAGAGAAACGACTACATTGAATTGAACAAGTCATGAGGAGAGATGAAGAATATATTGGAAGAAGAATGAATAGCTTAGTAGTAGTAGGTAGAAGAAACTGAGGAAGACCAAAGATAATATGGAAGGACTGTATTGCGGAAGACTTGAGAGAAAAGGAACCGAATGAGAACGACACGCAAAACAGAAATGAGTGGACGAAGAAAATAAAAAATAGTGATCCCTAATGAATGGGAAAAGCTAAAGAAGAAGAAGATGTCAATGTCAAGAGCAATTTGCATAGTTTCTTCATGAAATAATTTTACTGGAAATTTAGAATATTTTGCAAGTAAATGTATGTATAGTACACAGGATTGACGGAAGGTATTGTGCTGGCCACATCAGATTTTTTTTATTTCAAGTTTGAATTTATTCATATTCTGGAAACGTACATTTTTACAGTAAAATATTTAGTATTGACAAAGATTGGTTTCACGAATTTAAATTATTTATTTAATGCGTGTAAAAACGGTCTGCTCTCAAGCGCCTTTTGCTTTTTGCTATTTTCTTCCATGAAACGAAGTATAAAACGAGACTCGGTTTGATCTAAAAGAAAAAGTACGAAAACGGTTTACATTTTCCATAAATAATAATGATACTTGTTAATATTAAAATTGTACACAACCCAATTAATTGTCTAAGATTATACCAAATTCCAATATCCACTAATTAACTCGCTCTCCTGTACAATCAACTCCATCTGTTCCCGATCACTTTAATTTACATTCCTCCATCCACACATCTTTATCAGACACACGTTCCAGGATAATGACTCATCACAGGGCGCGGGAAGACGCAATCCTGCTCCTATTCCTGCTGATGGCATGGCATAGCATGTTAGCAGACAAGGAAGATGGAGCGGTCAAGAGAAACTGGGGGGTTTATTATAAGGATGAAAGGATAATGAAAATTTTGGGATAAACGGAAAGGTGAAGATGACAGCAATATGGATTTCTATGAAATTGTGCAGCGTCATATTTTTGTAATATGCGTATTAAATTATAGGTATATTAGTGGGAGTGAACGTGTTCAGACTGTTCACAAATATATATATATATATATATATATATATATATATATATATATATATATATATATATATATATATATATATATATACAGTGTGTTAATTAAAAACCTGGCCATAGGCGTTTAACATGGGAAATCAGTTTTTCCTTGCGCAAAAGTTCCCAAATTATTTTAGGCAAAAATACTTCAAATAAATGTTGTAGAGAATTAAATTCTGCATTCAGATTAGTTATAAGATTTTATTTTCGACGTTTCATAACCGAGAAAATCAATTTCAAAGTTTTTCGAAAATTGCTGATTTATAGCAATAGCCATGAAACTCAAACAAAATTACGAACAATTGTATGACATTGACACAATGAATTAGAATTTAACTTTTTTAGAATACATAGCTGTCAACATATACAAAATAAAATAAAAATGAAAACAAGAATAATGTATTTATTTAAAAAGAAAAACAGAAAACTAGAATGAATATAATTTTATATTAAATGTTCAAATAACCCTCCATTTTGCGCTAAGCAATACCCAAGTCTATTATAAAAGCCATGTCGAACATTATGCAGCTGTCTGGCATTTATTTTTCTACATTCATTGGAAATTACAGCTTTAAGTTTTTTTAATAAAAGATTCTATTGTGGTTTTACTTGGAATTTGTCGATGTGACCACATTACACTTATTAAATCACGTATTTTTCTATAGCTTTGTCCACAGTAACACCATTTTATAATCTGAAGCTTTTCTTCATGAGAAAACTGTTCCATACTTCCAAAAAAATATGTTACTGAACGAAAATCACAAAACACAAACTTTCTTTGACAGTTAAGATGTCATACAATTGTTTGTAATTTTGTTTGACTTCCATGGCTATCGCTATAAATCAGCAATTTTCGATAAACTTTGAAATTGATTTTCTCGGTTATGAAACATCAAAAATAAAATCTTATTACTAATCTGGATGCAGAATTTAATTCTCTACAACATTTATTTGAAGTATTTTTGTCTAAAATAATTTGGGAACTTTTGCGCAAGGAAAAACTGATTTCCCATGTTAAACGCCTATGGCCAGGTTTTTAATTAACACACTGTATATATATATATATATATATATATATATATATATATATATATATATATATATATATATATATATATATATATATATAAATATAGAAAGAATGGTGAATGATACACAGAGAATATGATAATTCGTGACAAACGTTTAACATGGAAAAATAGTTTTTCTCGTAGGATAAAAACCATAAAACTCTGATTTTTTTATGTAATTTTTACCTCTCGCTAAGAGAGGTATTGGATTCATGCTAAAAATCGCATATCCATATTTTATTGAATAAGCACGATTTAAGGTCCATAGAATCCGATTTTAACATTTTTACAATGATGTCTGTGTGTGTGTGTGTGTGTGTGTGTGTGTGTGTGTGTGTGTGTGTGTGTGTGGATGTGTGTGTGTGTGTGTGTGGATGTGTGTGTGTGTGTGTGTGTGTGTTGGGTTGTTGGAGACACGATTTCTCAAATTCTATAAGATTAAAGACCTGTTTGACTACGGATTCCTCAATCTAACAGTAATGGGAAGAGTTGAATAGGTTCTGGTAACAATTGGACAACCGGAAGTGGTAGTTTCTAAAACAAAAATTTCTAAATATTATTTTTTGAAAATTTGTTACTACAAATATTAAAGATAATTAAATTCTCAATCTGACACACTTAATTTTTTTATTATATCTCGGATAGGTTTGGAGATATAGTATATAATAATATAGAATAATCTGTTGTAATAAATCTCGTTGCCCGAAAAACAGTTGCGATATTTAAATTTTTGTAATTGACATGTAAATGCAAAATGTCATTGTCAGATTTTTCTAGGACGGTAAGAGTACATTTAATATATATTATTGTATTATTAATTAATTATATATTTAAATTACAGATGTTAATATTACATATATCCTTAAGAAATACCGCTAATACCGTCAATGAATTTGAAGAATTTTGAACATAATGAATAGTAGGATAAAATTTCTCATAGAACGAAAGAAGAGAAACCATTTCAATTATTTGTGTGTACTTATAGGGCGCGAGCAGACATGTGACTTTGTTGGCCTTGGCAATCAGATGAGGATCCGTGTCTGAATGACGGCTAGTAGTTTTTACATAGATGTCACAAATGTCATATGTCATAATTTTTCATTCAAAATTTCAAAATGTTCTGATGTTTATTTGTCATCCGTCAGTATGGAATATACTTGTCGAGGAAAATAATCCACATGGATTTGGTAAATCAATGTTTCGAATGAAAACTTATGATACTTGACACCTATGTATATTACTAGCTCTCATTCTGACACGGGCCCCCACATCTAATTATGATTTGCATATGATTCATTTTGTTCGTAACCTTTTCAGAATAACTTTGGGCCAATAATAGCCGCCAAGATATAAATTTTCAACGTTTTACTGTTATTAGGTACCCTGTTCCCCTGAATTATTTAACCAAATGATATTTTTTCTAATGTTTATTAATCTAACAATAATTTTGCATATGATTCATTTTGTCCGTAACCTTTTCAGAATAACTTTGGGCCAATAATAGCCGCCAAGATATAAATTTTCAACGTTTTACTGTTATTAGGTACCCTGTTCCCCTGAATTATTTAATCAAATGATATTTTTTCTAATGTTTATTAATTTAACAATAATTTTGCATATGATTCATTTTGTCCGTAACCTTTTCAGAATAACTTTGGGCCAATAATAGCCGCCAAGATATAAATTTTCAACGTTTTACTGTTATTAGGTACCCTGTTCCCCTGAATTATTTAACCAAATGATATTTTTTCTAATGTTTATTAATCTAACAATAATTTTGCATATGATTCATTTTGTCCGCAACCTTTTCAGAATAACTTTGGGCCAATAATAGCCGCCAAGATATAAATTTTCAACGTTTTACTGTTATTAGGTACCCTGTTCCCCTGAATTATTTAATCAAATGATATTTTTTCTAATGTTTATTAATCTATCAATAATTTTGCATATGATTCATTTTGTCCGTAACCTTTTCAGAATAACTTTGGGCCAATAATATCCGCCACGATATAAATTTTCAACGTTTTACTGTTATTAGGTACCCTGTTCCACTGAATTATTTAATCAAATGATATTTTTTCTAATGTTTATTAATCTATCAATAATTTTGCATATGATTCATGTTGTCCGTAACCTTTTCAGAATAACTTTGGGCCAATAATAGCCGCCAAGATATAAATTTTCAACGTTTTACTGTTATTAGGTACCCTGTTCCCCTGAATTATTTAACCAAATGATATTTTTTCTAATGTGTATTAATCTAACAATAATTTTGCATATGATTCATTTTGTCCGTAACCTTTTCAGAATAACTTTGGGCCAATAATAGCCGCCAAGATATAAATTTTCAACGTTTTACTGTTATTAGGTACCCTGTTCCCCTGAATTATTTAACCAAATGATAATTTTTCTAATGTTTATTAATCTAACAATAATTTTGCATATGATTCATTTTGTCCGTAACCTTTTCAGAATAACTTTGGGCCAATAATAGCCGCCAAGATATAAATTTTCAACGTTTTACTGTTATTAGGTACCCTGTTCCCCTGAATTATTTAACCAAATGATATTTTTTCTAATGTTTATTAATCTAACAATAATTTTGCATATGATTCATTTTGTCCGTAACCTTTTCAGAATAACTTTGGGCCAATAATAGCCGCCAAGATATAAATTTTCAAAGTTTTACTGTTATTAGGTACCCTGTTCCCCTGAATTATTTAATCAAATAATATTTTTTCTAATGTTTATTAATCTATCAATAATTTTGCACATGTTTCATTTTGTCCGTAATCTTTTCAGAATAACTTTGGGCCAATAATAGCCGCCAAGATATAAATTTTCAACGTTTTACTGTTATTAAGTACCCTGTTCCCCTGAATTATTTAATCAAATGATATTTTTTCTACTGTTTATTAATCTAACAATAATTTTGCATATGATTCAATTTGTCCGTAACCTTTTCAGAATAACTTTGGGCCAATAATAGCCGCCAAGATATAAATTTTCAACGTTTTAGTAATAGCCGCCAAGATATAAATTTTCAACGTTTTACTGTTATTAGGTACCCTGTTCCCCTGAATTATTTAACCAAATGATATTTTTTCTAATGTTTATTAATCTAACAAAAATTTTGCATATGATTCATTTTGTCCGTAACCTTTTCAGAATAACTTTGGGCCAATAATAGCCGCCAAGATATAAATTTTCAACGTTTTACTGTTATTAGGTACCCTGTTCCCCTGAATTATTTAACCAAATGATATATTTTCTAATGGTTATTAATCTAACAATAATTTTGCATATGATTCATTTTGTCCGTAACCTTTTCAGAATAACTTTGGGCCAATAATAGCCGCCAAGATATAAATTTTCAACGTTTTACTGTTATTAGGTACCCTGTTCCCCTGCATTATTTAATCAAATGATATTTTTTCTAATGTTTATTAATCTATCAATAATTTTGCATATGATTCATTTTGTCCGTAACCTTTTCAGAATAACTTTGGGCCAATAATAGCCGCCAAGATATAAATTTTCAACGTTTTACTGTTATTAGGTACCCTGTTCCCCTGAATTATTTAACCAAATGATATATTTTCTAATGGTTATTAATCTAACAATAATTTTGCATATGATTCATTTTGTCCGTAACCTTTTCAGAATAACTTTGGGCCAATAATAGCCGCCAAGATATAAATTTTCAACGTTTTACTGTTATTAGGTACCCTGTTCCCCTGAATTATTTAACCAAATGATATTTTTTCTAATGTTTATTAAACTAACAATAATTTTGCATATGATTCATTTTGTCCGTAACCTTTTCAGAATAACTTTGGGCCAATAATAGCCGCCAAGATATAAATTTTCAACGTTTTACTGTTATTAGGTACCCTGTTCCCCTGCATTATTTAATCAAATGATATTTTTTCTAATGTTTATTAATCTATCAATAATTTTGCATATGATTCATTTTGTCCGTAACCTTTTCAGAATAACTTTGGGCCAATAATAGCCGCCAAGATATAAATTTTCAACGTTTTACTGTTATTAGGTACCCTGTTCCCCTGCATTATTTAATCAAATGATATTTTTTCTAATGTTTATTAATCTATCAATAATTTTGCATATGATTCATTTTGTCCGTTACCTTTTCAGAATAACTTTGGGCCAATAATAGCCGCCAAGATATAAATTTTCAACGTTTTACTGTTATTAGGTACCCTGTTCCCCTGAATTATTTAATCAAATGATATTTTTTCTAATGTTTATTAATCTATCAATAATTTTGCATATGATTCATTTTGTCCGTAACCTTTTCAGAATAACTTTGGGCCAATAATAGCCGCCAAGATATAAATTTTCAACGTTTTACTGTTATTAGGTACCCTGTTCCCCTGAATTATTTAACCAAATAATATTTTTTCTAATGTTTATTAATCTAACAATAATTTTGCATATGGTTCATTTTGTCCGTAACCTTTTCAGAATAACTTTGGGCCAATAATAGCCGCCAAGATATAAATTTTCAACGTTTTACTGTTATTAGGTACCCTGTTCCCCTGAATTATTTAATCAAATGATATTTTTTCTAATGTTTATTAATCTATCAATAATTTTGCATATGATTCATTTTGTCCGTAACCTTTTCAGAATAACTTTGGGCCAATAATAGCCGCCAAGATATAAATTTTCAACGTTTTACTGTTATTAGGTACCCTGTTCCCCTGCATTATTTAACCAAATGATATTTTTTCTAATGTTTATTAAACTAACAATAATTTTGCATATGATTCATTTTGTCCGTAACCTTTTCAGAATAACTTTGGGCCAATAATAGCCGCCAAAATATAAATTTTCAACGTTTTACTGTTATTAGGTACCCTGTTCCCCTGAATTATTTAATCAAATGATATTTTTTCTAATGTTTATTAATCTATCAATAATTTTGCATATGATTCATTTTGTCCGTAACCTTTTCAGAATAACTTTGGGCCAATAATAGCCGCCAAGATATAAATTTTCAACGTTTTACTGTTATTAGGTACCCTGTTCCCCTGAATTATTTAACCAAATGATATTTTTTCTAATGTTTATTAATCTAAAAATAATTTTGCATATGATTCATTTTGTCCGTAACCTTTTCAGAATAACTTTGGGCCAATAATAGCCGCCAAGATATAAATTTTCAACGTTTTACTGTTATTAGGTACCCTGTTCCCCTGAATTATTTAACCAAATGATATTTTTTCTAATGTTTATTAATCTAACAATAATTTTGCATATGATTCATTTTGTCCGTAACCTTTTCAGAATAACTTTGGGCCAATAATAGCCGCCAAGATATAAATTTTCAACGTTTTACTGTTATTAGGTACCCTGTTCCCCTGAATTATTTAATCAAATGATATTTTTTCTAATGTTTATTAATCTATCAATAATTTTGCATATGAATCATTTTGTCCGTAACCTTTTCAGAATAACTTTGGGCCAATAATAGCCGCCAAGTTATAAATTTTCAAGGTTTTACTGTTATTAGGTACCCTGTTCCCCTGATTTATTTAACCAAATGATATTTTTTCTAATGTTTATTAATCTATCAATAATTTTGCATATGAATCATTTTGTCCGTAACCTTTTCAGAATAACTTTGGGCCAATAATAGCCGCCAAGATATAAATTTTCAACGTTTTACTGTTATTAGGTACCCTGTTCCCCTGAATTATTTAATCAAATGATATTTTTTCTAATGTTTATTAATCAATCAATAATTTTGCATATGATTCATTTTGTCCGTAACCTTTTCAGAATAACTTTGGGCCAATAATAGCCGCCAAGATATAAATTTTCAACGTTTTACTGTTATTATTATTGCCCGAAAAAAATTTGCGATATTTAAATTTTCGTAATTGACATGTAAATGCAAAATGTCATTGTCAGATTTTTCTAGGACGGTAAGAGTACATTTAATATATATTATTGTATTATTAATTAATTATATATTTAAATTACAGATGTTAATATTACATATATCCTTAAGAAATACCGCTAATACCGTCAATAAATTTGAAGAATTTTGAACATAATAGAATAGTAGGATAAAATTTCTCATAGAACGAAAGAAGAGAAACCATTTCAATTATTTGTGTGTACTTATAGGGCGCGAGCAGACATGTGACTTTGTTGGCCTTGGCAATCAGATGAGGATCCGTATCAGAATGACGGCTAGTAGTTTTTACATAGATGTCACAATTGTCATATGTCATAATTTTTCATTCAAAATTTCAAAATGTTCTGATGTTTATTTGTCATCCATTAGTATGGAATATACTTGTCGAGGAAAATAATCCACATGAATTTGGTAAATCATAATGTTTCGAATGAAAACTTATGATACTTGACACCTATGTATATTACTAGCTCTCATTCTGACACGGGCCCCCACATCTGCTTGCCAAGATCAACAAAGTCACATAACTGCTCGCGCCCTATGCTACATAAAATGAAAATGGCGAGAGGTATTGTGCTGGCCACAACAGATTTTTTTTAATTTGCACCTTAGATGACCAAGAAATCTTATTTCAAAAGATGAACGTTGTATTCACCCTCAAACGAAATTAAAAGATAAAAAGCAGAGCGTATAAATACTACAGGTGGCCCAACTATCATATTTAACCTATAAATATCATGTTTACGAAGTTAACATTCACCAGACTTCAGACTTCAGTGTGCAGGGTGAGAAATGGTCCCAGTACATAACTGTTATTTAAATTTAAACTGGATTACTGAATCATCCGGGTTTGATTATTTTGCTCTTTTAAGAATATTAATCAGAAGTCATTTTCATTATTATAATCAATTTTTCTTTGTTGTAATTAAACATGTATATATCTAAAATTAGAGGGGCACTTACTTATCCGCTAAATTATCCTTACATTAATGTATGCCTGGATAAAGTAATTATTATAATCAATTTTTGTGTAATTATACATTTTCATTATCATAATCAATTTTTAGGCAATATATTCAAATTTGTTTTTACATTGCATCCTTATAAGCGGTGTGCACAAAATTAGTCAGAGCCGACAGCGGACAAAAATGACAACATTGAATCGTTTTCATAATTTGTAATTTCTATTTTATAAAAGATTTGCAATGAATGACAAAACGTCAAATATTATGTGATGCAGTGGGGGATGTAATAAATATTACAAAATTATTGATTGAAGTATCAATTTCTATAAATTTCTTAGAAGATTATATGGCTCAAAAAGTACAATAAAACCCAAAAAATCCACTGGGACGGACTTTTTTTAAAAACCATGGGGTTTCCCTACCCTCTTATACAGTTAATATTAATTTTAAACAATGGGTAAAAACAATGTGTTTTAGTTTATCACAGCAAAACTGTAGATTCCCTGCCCGAGCTAAATTCAAAAACATCGCTTCGTCCATGAAATACGGCCGCGGCAGTGAATCTGCTAATTTTTTGCCTTGTTAAACAAAGAACTATTATGGTAATTATGCAAGATCTATTTTTATCAAGTCTTGAAGTTAAGTGTACTCGGTTACCAAAGACCTAAATTCATATTAGTTATTTATGTATTAAGGGCATAACTAAAAGATTGTAACACGGGGGAATGTTTAAATATCCCGAGTGCTATGATCTTGATTAAGCCCGTGGTACATACAACGTTTTATTTTATTTTGGTTCTCGAAATTCAAGGATTCAATAGGTATATTAGTACATTCGTTATCGTTGTGCTGGCGTTGTGAATTTTAAGTATGCTATGGATTCTACGTAATTTGTTGGTATTGCTATATGTTTGTTATAAACAATTTTAATTTAGTGTCAAATGAAAATGACAGATATCGATTATTTCAAAAAAAAAATATCGAATACCTGCTGCATAGTTGCAAGTTAGTTCCACAGAAGTCAAAAGACGTATATGAAAAAGAAATGTAAGATATCAAATTTATCCATAAACCACGATTTTGATAAATTTGAATAACTGTTGCCTAGCAACTTCATAGCCCCTCGGACAGTAAAAGTTAAATTGCGCCCACTTTTCAGGGCGAATAAATAAGTTTATGATTCCAAAATAAAATATATGTATGTATTATATTATAAAATATATATTTTATCTCGGAAATCATTTTCTATAGCACAGAAATGTTTCTGGAAAATATAAAACTACGATTAATTTTTCACAAGAAAATAAAATTGAAACATTCAATTATACAAAAAAAAATATTAAAGTTTTAAAAACGATACAAATATCTTGAAAATAATACAGAAACATAAAAGAAATACATACAAACTTTACCGTAAAATATCAAATTTCAATACATTTTCTTTTTCTCCTTATCAACAACACAATTCCAATACATTCTTTTACTCTTTCTTATCAACAATACTTTTTCTTCCAACGAAGTTTCCAATATTTAACTCATCTGTATCTCGCGTATAAATTCCTTGTCGATACGTAACTTATTCTTTGCACTTGTTTCTCATTTGCGAAGTTCTGATAGCGTGTTTTGTTTTTATTCAACAACGAAGTTCAGTTATCTCACTCGCCTCGTTTCCCTAGCAACCGTTCCGGAATTTTAAATAAACACTTAGCAGAAAAAGCGACCAACTTATACGCCGTCGCTGGATCGGTTTGTTGTCTGTGGATAAACAACGAACAGCAGGAAGCATCACACCAAATTAACTTTATTTCAATATAAGGTAAGAAAACACAAGTTTCTGTTAAACACAATGGCTGATAGCACGACCGTTGTTCTAACATCCGTATCAACTAAAACCATGTCAACGACTTGGCACGTACTTCAGGGTTGTTAACAAAATCAGTGTTGCCAATATACTGATTAAGCCGAAAAAGTACTAACAGCCATATTCAATAAATTTAGCGGCATTATTAAAAATTGTTTAAAATGATTTGTTTCTTGACTTATTTGAAGGAGATACAATTTAAAATAATGAAGCCAGATTTATTGAATATAGCTCAGTCCATTTTCGACTTGTAATAAGGCGAGTACAAAATAAATAACTTTTTATAATCTTTTCTAAATTATAGCTTCAGGAATAATATTTCAACTTGTTATCTTTGTTAGTCAAAACTATGTTTGGAAATAGTTATCATCTTCTATCAACTGACTGTTTAGTCTAGCTGTCATAGACCTTGACAGTTATTTGTTGACAATTAAGTCTTTAAATTATTAAGTATACGTGAACGAGACACAGGACACCATGGGTGCCATATGATAAGATTTCACCCCGCGCCCCTAAAATAAACCTCTCACGAAGTTAACGCTTTGTTTCAAGTTTCAAGGCTAAACGCCCGCATGCTGAGTTACAATATAACTATTTAGTTTATTTTTATGTTTAGTTTAGTGATCAATAATAATGTTTAATAGTTAATAATTGATTAGTATTAGAGTAAATATGTGTAAATAAAGAAGTTAGTAATATCAAGAATATGTGTCCATAATATAGGTGTTCATCTGTCATCAAAGGTAAGTGCAAGTTTTGTGAGTGTGTGTTCGTCCTCCTTAATCAAGTGCTGGTCGACCATCCAAGCAACCACCAGTCAGTGAAAGTTGTCATCGTTGGTAAAAGAAGTGCAAGACCATCAGCATAAGCTGCGCCCGTTTCACCCCACTCTTGTTACAGACTTAATCAGTATATTAGCAACACTGATTTTGTTAACAACCCTGAAGTATGTGCCAAGTCGTTGACATGGTCATAGTTGACACCGGTATTAGAACTACGCTCATGCTACCAGCCAATGTATACACCAGAATTTTCCATGGTTGTGATGTAAGTACATAGTTCGACACAAAAAATCTGTAACAAGCAATATTTCGGACTTAACAGTTTAGTATTTGACAAGTTTTATAAACATAATTTTAGTCACGAGTGTATAAAAAATTGAATTAGGAATTTGTTTTTCGCTTGCCATCTGATTTGTGCACATCCCGTGTGCACTGTTCACGAAACCAGTGCATACAGTGCTCACTAAATTTTACTAAGCTGAAAACGTCAAAAGTAACATTTTAATAGTAGTGAATTTTGTACAGCTCTTTAAAAAAATATACTTGAAATGTTTGTATAATTTGTTTTTTTTTACCAGAATATAAAACAATATTTAAAAAAATCTGATGTGACTTCTTATGAAAAATATACATTTCCAGTTAAATTATTTCACGAACATACTAACTGTTTTCATAGTGTAGCAGCATATTGCAAGATTTATGAAACATTTCTTTATATTCTTTATATTTTTTATCTCTAAATATATTTACTATGAAAATGTTCTTTAAAATTCATAATAACAAAATGTCAAAAATTGATATTTAATTGCGTTTTTTCAAGAAACACTTAAAAGTTAAGAGCTCCTTTTTTAATTCCATGGCATAGATGTTAAACTCTTGTTCTGTAACTGTGGAGTTCGCTAATATTTGGACTCATTGATCTTTTTCAACATATAAAAATGTTTTATCTATGACAGTGCGCTAATACGTAATTAGTACACTCAGTGCCATTAAATTACTCATACGTATTAATAACGTAGGCTACGAATGAACATTTCAGTGTTTCTCATTATATCAAAAATTAAATGAAAAATTTATTTTAAGATCAATTTAAACTGTCGTAGATAAAATATTGAAGGATACACATTTGATATAGCCTCACAATGAAACTTGCGTGATTACAACACTCGGCTCTTCGCCTCGTGAATTAACATCACACGCGTTTCATTATGAACGCTATACCAAACTTGTATCCTTAATATCTACAAAATATTTTTTGTCGTCAATAATTGTCACTGGTATTCCATGTCACTCAACATACGTTTTTCTACTGTCACATAAAAAGTGATTTCTATCTAGCGTGGCATCATAATTATTTGGTTTACTTTCGTTTTGTTATTCTCTGCATTCATATAGTAAAATTACGGAAATTTCAAAAAGGCTATACTATGTTCGCGTTCAGCCGTGCTAGCGCTAACCTAACAAAAATTAATACTAGATGCGTACTGAACGGTATTCTTTTATTTAACTTAGCGCGCAAGCGCTGTTTAAAGTAAGAAAATAACTGATAGTTCTATTTGTATAGTATTGAAAGTTTCATTTTGAAATGGAAATTACTTGAACACCAAAAGTAAATATTATTTAACTAGATAGTAAATTTGTTAGAAAGTGACGTGACGTTTTAGCGAAATATTTCTTGCTAGCTATTTCTTCTAGAGCTCAGAGCTAGATAGCAAACCGTTCAATTATTTTGCTAGTCTAACACTGGCTAGCGCTGACCCGGCTGAACGCGAGCTGTAAGTAGACTTACATTATAAACTCGAGTATTTTAAAAATTAATAATCGTTTTCAAACTTTGATAATCCCTATCATACAGTTTTATAGTCTAGTTTTAATATAAATGAGCAATTTTCTAATTTTATACTTTGGTGGTTGCCCTCATGGAAGAACTAATTCCCTTTCAAAGCATTGTATCTCGTGTGGTTGTTGAGCGAAATGTTTGATAAACACCCCGCGCTCCGAACCGACTCCACTTTAGTTCAGAGAGCAAAAAAATTCCACGCAAACTCGGGTTTTAATGTATTTAGGAAGTAACTGGTCTTTACTTTTTATTGCATTATCCTTTCGTTGCATTAAGATGGGTAGACGAGAGCTGTTAAATGAGGTTAATGGCCTTAGTTCGATGCCACTCAAGAAGTTTTCACATTAGCATATTCTTTGTAACAACCCTCACGATAACATTAGATAATATTGAGGGTTCCACTTGCAAGGATGTAATTTTCATATCATATTACATATTCTTTCCCATACGAGTACGGTTTATTAATGGCGAGTATTTTAAACTAATATCGGAGAGTGCCCGATAAATATATGACCTGGTTTACACCGTGATACTCTATTGTGACTTAACCATATATCTGAACTAGAGGTGCGTACGTGAGTAAATTTTTGTTCACGATCACGCACGCTCACGAAACTAAAAATTTAATCACTACCAATCACGCACGCCTTTTTATGTTTGACTCACGGTCACTCCAGCTCACGAATTTATTTTGGCACTTATGCCCGATCACGCCCGGCGGGTCACGTAATTGTTTCTACATTTAAAATATGTATATCTTTAATAATGTCGAAGCGAACGATGTACAGTAAAAATTTTGAAAGTTGTCCGATCAAGGTCGTCTACGACTTGTATGAATTCAGATTTTTGCTCCGCGCATTATGACAAATTCAGTAGTGTCGTTTGCTTAGTTTTTATGAGGGTACATAAGATACTGCTGTTATTTTATTATTATAAAAATATATGTTACAATAAAAGCATTCAAAATTCAAAAATAACTCAACTGGTAAGTTTATTAGCAAATGTAAATCCAAATATGTGAAAAATAAAATACTGACACAAAGACAGTGTCAGTAACTCTGACACAAAATAACGTTATTCGTACGGCTATGAATCAAGGTAATGTATCGGAATTAATAAATAAATTTACGTTACAGCTATTATCAAAAACGAGCATCGTTTTAAAGTGGAATGTCCTAGCTTAGTCGAAACAATATGAATTTTTTAAAGACAAGCGTATTATATCTGTCCTTATCGCACATGCTTATAGCCTTTGCAAAAGAAAGAGATAAATGTATGCCAATTTGTTAATTCGTTCATAATACAGATAATCTTGATCGGACATCTTTCAAATTTTTTACTAAGTAGCAATTTAAAAATACACTGTTTGAGCCAAATTAAACTCCCTGTGATATAAAAATTTAAAAAATATTTAATATTTATTTAATTATAAAAATATTAATGCTTACAGCAAAATGATCTTCACAAAATGAAAACTTGATTTCGTAAATGATTTTATTTTTACTTGAGATAACCATTTCATTCTTCTTTCTTCGTTTTGAAGCACTACTAAAATTATTTTTTACTATTATTACTTCTATTTGGGCACACTAGCACAAAATTCTTTCCTAGAACCATATTTGAGTTTTTACAAAATATAAAAATCAGTAATATGGATAGAACTAGTAGCTAGTATATAACTGACGGCTGTCACTCGTTTAAATTCTTTAAGCCACTCCCTCATTGGTTAATATTTTTCTGACGTCATCAGGCGACAGAAAAGGCGGCAATTTAAATAATAAGTTATAAAATTTAACTAGGGCCTGCTTTTACAAATATTTCGTATAAACGTTGTGAAGTAATTAATGTTTTCCCTCTGTAAAATCACGTCATTAGATCTGACAATATGTCGCAACTGGAAACAGCGGCAACATCGTCCATTTGAACAAATAGTTAAAGTCCATTTAGGACAAGTGGGCAAATGGCGTTCGTGTGGGTCTCTATTCCACGGCCGTAGCAATAGAGGATACAGGATATGGAAGTGGAATTCACGTGATGTAGTAACATCTGTGCGCTGCCACCATTTTCGCTCCATTACCTGCGATGACACCGGGACAGGAACATCCACACCAACGCACACATGCTCATATGAGACACAGATGTGCTGGGGTGAATTCTACACCGGACTAAGTGCCATCCTATTTCTCAATTTACAAGAAAAACTCGAGGGAAACAGTAAGTGGTTGAGACACTTTAAACTGTAAATAGTAATATCCACACAAAAGAGACAGAAAATATAACTGAACCATTATAATTATTAAAGGATTTGAGTAAACTAGGTAGTATTCTAAATGAAAGTGACAGTAAGAAAATGATAATGTGAGAATATTTAAAATCAACCGGCAGTATTGTGGGATAACGTATATCCCATAAGTTTTGGCACAAATTTGATTATTTTTTCTTTTTAAATAAAAAATGCATTTATTTGAAGTTTTGTAACACTTAAAATTTATCTGTTTCATAAACAACAAAATTATGAACTTAAATTAAATAGAGTCGTGATCTTCCATATCGATTTCTAGGACATTCCTGACTCCTGTATATTCTACGTTGAAGTACGTCTTCATTTTGAGCTTCCCATTGTCTATTGTAAACGTTTCGATATAAAAAAAAACCCAAAGTCTTTTATGGGTCGTGCCTGGGGAAAATTTAGGGGATTGTCGTTTCGCGGAACAAATGGTATGTGTTATCTTTGAGTTTGAGTTTGTCTTACATATTGATAAGACCAATTTTATTTAACTATTCAGGGCCTTACTTCAATCGGCCCACATAAGGCCTGGATACAGTCCTTGTGGAAATAGCGCACCATATCAACATCTTATCTGCGAATTTGGCTTTTTGTTAATATCTCACATTATTACGGAGCTCTACAGTCAGTATAAAAACCATCATTACCCTTAATGTTGCTGTGTGAAGACCGAGAAAACGATGTAAATATCGCCCAAAATCTAATGTTAGGTGTCCGCATTAAGTTGCGCATTGTAGGAGAATATGTTCATCTTTAATTAATTTAAGTTAGTAATTTTGTTGCCTATGACACTGTTATTTATTAAGTATTATAAAACTATAAGTACAAAAAAAATGTTAAAATTTGTGCCAAAACTTATTGGACATACGTTAATATGTTATAGGTAGTAGTAATCTTTGTTTAAATGTAATTAGATGTAAAAAAAAATCTGTTGACTTATAATCTCTAAATATCTTTGTTATAATCGTTGTACGGGTTATGTGGAAGAACAGTCCTAGGCTGAACCTCGCCTTTGACTTACAGTTTATAAAGATTTTATTTATTTATTATGTATTTATGTATTAAATATGGGCAGAATAAAAAAATAAAACGACAGTCCGCTAAATAATTTTATATTATGAAAACACATATTTATTACCGCCTAGGCCCACGGGGCTACGGTTTAACTTCTAAGAAAATTAGACAATAGAATCTTCTTTTACAAATATTTTGTGGCCCGCTAATAACATAACTCCGGAGGCCCCGCAAAATGTATAAAACATTTTTCTCTAAAGTCATTAGTTCGCCCAAAAAAGCGCTGGTTGTTTTAAAGGAAATATCCTGTATAATTGATCAGCTTATAAATTAAATATATAAAGCTGTATACTACTTTTTTACTACAAAGAGGGAGGGAGGCTGAAAAAATTTTTGGCCTAGGGCCCGAAAATCTGATAAGAAAGCCCTGTAAAGGTAGGTAACAAATATACAGAATGTCTCTAGAATCCTACATTACTTAACGTCAGATTCTTGGGCAAAAAAAGTTTATTAAACTAAACTTACCTTCCGATAGTGTACCGTTTAGCCAGTATTTTACTTCTAAATTATTTTAAAATAAATTAATTTCCCTTATAATAACAGAACTCTTTGTTCGATTTACATGAAATTTGGTTTGACAATCCATAGGGGTATAATTCATCTTTTAAGATGATATTTGTTGTTATTAGTGTACGAAACATCACGACCATGATTAATTTTTTTAATAGCAACGCCAATAACGTAATTTTTTTCTGTATCTTTGTAATTTGTGATATCTGTTTTAGACCATTTATACAGAAAACAATAAAACCTGACTGACTGTGCCGGGAAATTTTTAAAATAAATTCGTATGGTCGGCGAAAGCGTATTTTTCTATTAAATAAAAACAAATTTAAATAAAGTTAGCTTACTCCAAACCAACTTGAGAAGATTGACAGCTCATAAACAATGTAAAAGTAATAAAAATTATTTTATTACTCACCACTTCACGATGGCTGTATACGAGTATTTCATAAATAAGGAAATCTGCTTACCTGTAAAGAAAAACATGGCATTAATACAAAATCAAAATAACATAGATTAGAAATTCTTTAAATATGACTAAATAAAAAATTATTTATAGTAGACATATTAAGCTCTAAAATCTTAGAAAGAAAATATAAATGTTTCTAAAAAAATAATTTTAAAATACTTTGTTAAAAGTTAAAGTAGCACAACTGACTATTTCGATAATGTTTTTAAAGAAAATAACGTGAAAACTGTTCACGTATAAAGTACAAAAAATTTCCATTATTATCTCTTTAAAAGTAAAAATATCTTATTAGATTCAAATCGAGTGAAAGAAAATAAATTTTCGTTTCATATATAGGGTAAAAAGTTATTGTACTATTGAAAGCAGTGCAAATAGTGATTGTGTAAGAACTATTCAGCAAAAGTTTCCCCTCAATTACAAGAATGAAATCCGAGAATGTGCAGCTTATAGCTTATGAACATTCGCGAGCCATTCAAATGCGAACTGAATATTTGGATTTCTGAAACTGCATTGAAACCTGATATTATATGCGAACTCCACGAATATTATGTGCAAAATTGAATTCTTGTCGAGCTGATAGAACTGTAACTACAAATGAACGGATAACCACAAATATGGATTGATAAAATTAATAAATATCCCTAACCTTAAAATTAAGTGAAAATAAAAACTATATACAGTAAAAATTTTGAAAGATGTCCGATCAAGGTCATCTGTATCATGAACGAATTAACAAATTGGCATACATTTATTTCTTTCTTTTGCAAAGACTATAAGCATGTGCGATAAGGATAGATATAACACGCTTGTTTTTCAAAAATTTATATTCTTTCGACTAAATTAGGACATTCCACTTTAAAAAGATGCTCGTTGTTGATAATACTTTCGCTGTAACGTAAGTTTATTTATTAATCCAGATACATTACCTTAATTCATAGCCGTACGAATAACATTATTTTGTGTCAGAGGTACTGTGTCACTATCTTATTTTTCACATATTTGGTTTTACATTTGCTAATAAACTTACCAGTTGACTTATTTTTGAATTTTGAATGCTTTTACTGTAACATAAATTTTATAATAATAAAATAACAGTAGTATCTTATGTACCCTCATAAAAACTAAGCAAACGACACTACTGAATTTGTCATAATGCGCAAAACAAAAATCTGAATTCATACAATTCGTAGACGACCTTGATCGGACATCTTTCAAAAATTTTACTATACATATTTCGTGAACATTGTTCTCAACTTTACTTAGTTATAAATTTTTCGCGAAACCGCATTAAGAAAGTGAAAAGAAATTAGGATTACTCAACATGTCAACCATGCTAGAGGTCCTAACAGCCCTTTTCTCATAACGGTGAACATTACACAACATGCACATCAAGCCAGTCCTTCAATAATTTTACCATGTTTCGTTCGCGTACATTCGACAAAAAGAATAAGACAAGTTCACGAACAATTTTCGTTTTTCAACGTTATAGTTATAAAGTACATAAGTATATTAGCATTATATGTTCATGTTCACATAATTGTGATCAAATTTCAACAATAAAATGTTATAACTTGCAAGATTAAATGTAGAACACAGACCCGACCCGAATTCCGCGATTCGGTAATCCGGATTTTCGACGATCCGTTCCATCAGTAAATATGGCGGGCAATTTAAAATTCCTGTTGACATTGGGACATCCAACAGAAAACGGAAAAAGTAGATAAGTAAATATTTTTGAGCAACAGTCTAGAGAAATTTAAAAAACGTTATCTACCATAATAGCTAAAACCAGAAAATAGAAAACAGGACCAAGAAAGTGAGAAATTATTCCAAGGGTTTTTTCTCTTATCAGATATCTATCCCTTGAACTTGAACATTAACGGCAAGCGCACCTCTTTCAAGAATTTCACATATCACGCCATTTAACACTGCCGGACCCCTATTCTATAACTTTTCACCGATTTAAGGTGATATTTTAATGACGTCAGATCACATTTCATGCGGTGCTGTTTTAGTAATATTCACTTGCTTGTTCTCACATAAATATTTGTATGTTGGTACTATGAAGAAAATTTCAAATTTCGTTTACATCATCTGTCAAGTTGACATTAGGAGGTTGTTTGTTATGGGACAAAGTTCGAATAATGTACTCGTACAAGCATACATCCTTATTCAAACAAAAAGTAGCAACAAATTCTACATCACTGATGCTGAATGGGTTCTGCAAGTATCTAATTCGCCTCCGATTCAAACGTTCGTCATCATCTTCTTCCTCTAATTCTAATAATAACTCTCAAAAGCCATACATAACAAAATACCACAAATAAAAATTATGCATAATACAGTACCAGTTCAAACAAATGTCAAACCAAACCAAGATAACACCAGTGATATACATATAACACCATCTCTTCATGAGGTGATATCTCTTCGTCAAGTATGACGTCATATGGCCATGTTTGGCAATCTTCCGCAAGATGGCTGTCCGAAATATATCACCTAGAGACGCGTATCACCGGTGATAAAAAATATAGAATAGGGGTCCCGAGACATTCCTGGAACTGCAAAAACTATACTAGAAAACATACTACTCGTATTATTACAAAATCTCCATTTCAAGAACCTTTACAGGAATCCACAACGTAGGTAATCCTAACCTATACTATCTCTCACACGGTGTACGATCTTTCGGCAGTGTCAGTAAGCTTTTTAGCTGTAATCCGACGACATCCGCTACCGTAATGTATTTGATCTTGTCGCACGCCACCGCAGTTTTTGCAGACAGGAATCTCGACATGAACACGATCGGAGAACAGAGATTCCCTGCGCCGGTGTAGCATTGTTGAAGTTTCAGTTTGTTCACTTGACCTATTTCGGTGTGTGTACAAGTGTTTTCTACTACTGACGGGATTGTTTTCATTACAGCGATTGCGGAAAACGAGTAATTCATGATGTCATACATTTATTTTTGAGAGATTTGTCATCAATGAATTACTTCAGATGTCAAGAATGTTGTAAAAATAAAACTTTAGTCATTATACGTATACCGATTTTAATACAACTTTCAAACACTATTGAACCGATGAATATCATTTATGTTTATGAAATTATGGCTGGTGTGGCTTAATTTATGCAAAAATAGTCATGGACAAGTCATCATTAGCATCATCTTCGACAACATT
Source organism: Harpalus rufipes (assembly GCA_951394225.1). Taxonomy (NCBI): domain Eukaryota; kingdom Metazoa; phylum Arthropoda; class Insecta; order Coleoptera; family Carabidae; genus Harpalus; species Harpalus rufipes. The sequence continues at coordinate 9,656,300 of OX596283.1, forward strand.
CACATAAAATTAACAAACATAATGTAGTTGTGATATCAGCCAATGAACACCATATACTCAACATTACATGGAGTCCTTTACTTGCTTATTTTATTTTTTATGAAATATCGCCTAAACTGAAAACGATATGTAGTTTTAGAAAGTCTTTATTTTATTCGGGAACCCGTAATCATTTTTACCTTCCGTTACCTTTAGGTAAAGGTATTGGCCGCTAGTATGAACAAGTGATTAAGGGTGATTAGCGAGCATTTGATTAGCATTGTTTTATCTCTGTCAATCGTTTATAGATTATTTTAAAGAAAAATGCTTCAAATAAAAGATGTGTGCAATTAATTTTTCTATAACTATAATTTGAAGTATTTTTCTCTAAAATAATACATAAACGATTGACAGAGATAAAACAATGCTAGTAAAATGTTCGCTAATCACCTTTAATCGCTGTTCATACTAACGGCCCTAGTCTTTGGTTAAAAAAGTCAATGGCGAGTTTTGAATGAAGGGGTCCCTAGAAAACGACTTTTGATAATTTCGGCCAAGATAACTCCAATACTACAATTCCAAAAATTACAATTTCTGTGTATTCCTCATTCTTACATCCAAATGAAGACTTGATTAGATTTTGGTTCAATTGGTGAAACGGAAGTTAAATGTCAATAAATGATATTTAACTGCTCTTTTTAAGAAAAACTGTTAAAAGTTGCAAATGAGGGCACTTCCGGTGGACCATTTACAACCAAAATCTAATCATTCTGCATATGGATCTGAATTTGAAGAATACGAAAAAAAAAATTTTGGAATCGTGGTATTGGAGTTATGTGATCCGAAACGATCGTCACATACACACACGCACACACATACACAAACAGAAGCACATACACACATACAGACATCAACATAAAAATAGTAAATTCGTATTCTAGGGACTCCAAAACGTGCTTATTCATTAGAAACTCACTATCGAATTTTTTGACCAAAGACAATACCTTCCTTACCTAAAGGTGACGGAAGGTAAAAATCAGTGGTTGTGATGTCGGTTAGAGAAGATTGGGTAATGAGAGAGAGAGAGAAAGTCAGGAATAAAGAAGTGTAAAGAATGATTTGAGAAGAAAGAATAATTTTAAGATAAATAAGAAAGAGTAAGACTAACAGAACTTGATATATTTTAACCATCGAAATTTGTTTGGTTAGAATATTATTAACGTTGTTTGAAGAAAAGACCTACTGCAAGATATTATATTAAGACTATCTATTTTTTTATAATTGTCCTTTCCTAAAATCTCTTCTATTTTGAATAAATCATCTTTTATAATAATACCACCTTTTGTGGGTATTTAATAAATATACAGAACATAAACTAAAAAATCTGATGTGGCCAGCACATAACCTCTCGCCGTATATTTTACCTGGCTGTATGCATAAAGCAAAGAATATTTTTATAAATACAAATAATATATTCATATAAATCTATGACGTATAAACTTCTTTATTATTCAATAATAGCATGTCTCAACATAAAGATATTTTACCATAAATTATGTTACAATAAATTACAAAGTAGAGTTTACCATATATAAATATTAGGCTGGTAACTGCAATTTTCAATTCGAACAACGTTGTTTACTTTCTCTTCATATTCTTCTAGTAAAAACATTAATTTTGGGCGGTCTAAAATGTATATATGGATTGTGCATCTATTCTTACATATCTTCTTTTACATTTTATTTTTTCATACATGTTATATCTAAATAACACTAATTCCCTTTAATAAAGTGACGGATAGATTGCACTCCGATTATTCTTATATCGATGTGTAATTTTGTCAATATTTACAACTTACTTGAGAAGAATTTGATAGTTTTTTCGCAATTGAAAGTTACTCTAGTCTACAGTACTGGTGTACATTGTCCCATAATGTTTGAAACAAATTTAAGTCCTTCAACCTAGACTTGTCATCTCCATAATAGTCACAGATCAAGAACTAAGGGATTCTCCAAGTACATTTTTCTTTCATTACTCATTATTTCTGACACTGACATTTATCTGTCAGTTACAAATAATTTAAATTATCAACTATTTTTCATGGCATTCTTTCGGCTGTCAAATTTATTACAACAGATTATTTTATATATTATACTTCTTTTATCTCTAAATCTATGGAATATATAATAAAATATTTAAATGTATCAGATAGAGAATTTAATTTTCTTTAATATTACCAAGAAAAATTTTCAAAAAATAATATTTAGAAGATTTTTTTTCAAGAATCTTCTACTTCCGGTTGTCCAATTATTACCAAAACCTTTTCAGATCTTCCCATGAATGTCCGATTGGGAAATACGTTGTTAAACAAATTTTAAGTCTTATAGTTTTTGAGTAACCGTCCTTCCAACATCCACACACACACACACACACACACACACACACACACACACACACACACACACACACACACACACACACACACACACACACACAGACCATCGTAAAAATGTTAAAATCGGATTGTAGGGACCTTACAACGTGCTTATTCAATAAAATCTGGATATGCGATTTTTAGCATGAATGCAATACCTCTCTTAGCGAGAGGTAAAAATGAATCCAGGAATATCGTTATCCTTCATCATCCATCCCAGTCAAGTAATTACCTAGATCCCATAAACTAAAAGGTGTTATTATTATTATTGTATTATGCGTTCTGACAGATTTTTTAATAATTTAAATCATCTTTGTTTTTAGCGAAACAACCTTCGCCTGTTTATTACAGAAGCATCATTTGTTTGAAGTTATTATATAACAGTATTATTTATTTGATCAGAAGGTTTCACAATAAAAAGACAGGTTGAAGAAATTGATCTTAATGTTTTAGTTAAAATAAATAAATAAATAAATATTTCATCACGGCATATTACCCATTGCTGCATGTGCCAATCTGCTGTGTACACAGATATCGGTAATGATGGAATATGTGTACCGTGCGGGCGCTTACCAGGCGTCACCTCACGGACACTCATTGCTGGCGTGGAGAGTGCGCCACAGAGGTCAATTTTTGGCGTCGGTCGGGATCGAACCCGGATCTTCAGATTCGCGACCAGACACTTGGGCACACGGCCACGAGACCCCATAATGTTTTAGTTATGTGTTAGAAAACCACTAATGATTTACAGTCAAGTATACAGAACAAAAACAATTAAACTAGATAAAAGACCACTATGTAAATGAAAATGAGAGTAAATTTCTCAACTGTGGTGTAGATTCGTTGTTAACAATTACTCGATATCCAAGTCATACAGCATTTATTCTTACAAAACCAACGCTTCGGTACACAATTAATTATACCTTCATTCTACAAACATTCAAGAATAGTTTTGAATGCTTGTAGAGTGAACAACCGAAAAATAAAAACTACTATACAATAATGTATGAGTAAGCTTGAGTTTCGTTCGTAATAATAGTTTAGATTTGTTTTAGAGTACACAGAAGGGCGAGCGGTAAACTAATTAAAGTACAGGGCAATTAGGGCATGTATGACCACAGCTCTACTCGCAACATAATCAAATATGACAAAGAATTGTAACTCTGTTATCTAGAGTGCATGCATTACTGCCTATATCCAATCATGCTTTTATCCCTTAACCTCATGTGAGTCAACGTTTCCATAGCAGCCAAGCCATTGGCAAATTCATTTGTATTGTATCGACAAATATGGACATTACTAGTTTAATTGCTAGTTTGCTCAGTTATAGAACTGGTTTCGCAAACACGATTCTCATAGATTCAGTTACGTATGCTTACGGCGTTTATTGCAATATTCAAAACCCATTTCACCGTAAGGTATAATGGTTAGGATACAAAGTTTGAAATGAACATCCCAAGTTTAAATTTAAATGAAATCATACAGGTATTCACTAAATCTCCTAATATTCATACTCCACTCAGACAATTTAGTGTTTAAATATGAGTTTTCGTAAAGTCAAACGGAGCTATCCGACGGATCTGTTCGATGACGTCACAGATATATTAAATCCATCCGATTATCGAAGCTTTTACGAACGCTTTAGATCTGTATATGATTTTGACGTTTAAATCTGAGGTTATTGAAGTTTAACTTGTTAAAATGGATAAGAAAATAGGGTTTGTTTCTGTAGTTGTACATAATTTTATATACGTCGACTCAAGTGAGACTGAAAGGCCACTTGAATCATTAGTTTAGATTATTTCGATCAGAAATTGTTTCGTGTAGTTCTGCAATGTTTATAATCAGAAACATTTAAATAAATACATTTTCTGAAACACAAATGTTTAAAATTTTAAATTTGCACGCACAATCCACACTAACCCTGCACATGAAACAGGGTTGAAAATTTCGCTCGATCTGACTGATCGGAGCGAGTTTATGAACCCTGAGATTAGGTGTTAACAATTACACGAAAGTTCAGTCAAAACAGCATTTATTCTTACTACCAACGTTTCAGTAGACCCTTGCACCTTCTTCAGGGCAGTAAAATCTTACAAATTGTTACAATTCATGTACACATGTACGAATGTATTTTGTGTACATGAATTGTAACAATTTGTAAGATCTTACTACCCTGAAGAAAGTGCAAGAGTGCACCGAAACGTTGGTAGTAAGAATAAATGCTGTTTTGGCTGAACTTTCGAGTAATGGGGTCATTTAAAAAAAATAATTTTTTTTTATAAAATCGTGAAATTCATTTCATTTAATAAATATAGTAATATAAAATAACATGAAATATGCGACTTTTCATTCATTAAATTTGCTAATAAACTTTCGCGGCTGTAAAATTCGTGACGTCACGGTTTGTTACTGACACAAAGACATTCCTCTCACACACACGCACAATGGTCCACGTGGTTTCCGTTTGCTGTTGTAAACAAACTAACCTAAAATTGTGACAGGTGACAGCAGAGTTAAGAGTAAAGGTATATAAATAAAACATTTATTAAAATAAATACCAAAAGTTGTATGAAATATGTTTTTAGTTAACAATATGTTGCTGTCACAAAATCAAACTAACAAGTGATAACCCAAACAACCATAGTTCCAAACACAACCGGAAGAGAGCTACTGCCGCATCCGCCAAGCCGTGACGTATAGCCGTGACGTTAGCGTCCAAATATTTGAAATTAAAGACAACGTTTAAAAAACCATATCTCTGATTCTAATGACTTGTAAGGTATAAAACATACACCCACATATTTAATTTGACCTATTATTTCAAGAAAAAATCTGTTGTGGCCAGCACAATACCTTCCGTCATTCTCGTGTATAATGTATAAATTCCATAATTTTTCTTACAAAAGATTCTAAATTTCCAGTAAAATTATTTCATAAACAAACTATTCAAATTGCACTTGACACTGGCATCTTCTTCTTCTTTAGCTTTTCCCATTCGATAGGGGTCGCTATTTTTGCATGTCGTTCTCATTCAGTTCCTTTTCTCTCAAATCTTCCGCAATACAGTCCTTCCATCTTATCTTTGGTCTTTCTCTGTTTCTTTAACGTCCTATTACTAAACTATTCATTCTTGTTCCAATATAATTCTTCATTTCTCCTCATGACATGTTCAAACCAATGTATCTTTCTTGTATCTTTCTAAAAACTTGTAACACTAGAGTTATTTTCTTACCGTATCTTTCCGTGTATTCCCCAATATCTACTTCAACATCCTCATATCTGCCACATTAATTTACTTTTTATTGATACTAACATCTGTCAATTTGAATTATATGAATATATTACTAGTTCCCAAGTTTGGCATAGCTGGCTGAATTATAAAATTTAATTTCTTTAAAATTCTTTAACTCTGTATCTATTGAATATGAAGTATAAATTGTAATCAAATCGTATAGAGAATAATATATTCTTTAAGTTATAATAACGTTAAATGTCAATAAATCAAATTTAACTGTTAAATCTTCAAATAAGACAATTTGCGGTTGACCAATTATAACCAAAATCTAATCAGTTGTTCTTCTGGATGTAAACTTGAGGAATACGAAAAAATTATAATTTTTGGAATCCTGGTATTGAAGTTATGGAATCCGGAAATTTTGTCACACACACACAGACACACATACATACAGACATCATCGTAAATATGGTAAAATCGTATTATATGGACCCTAAAACGTGCTTATTCAGTAAAAACTCATCATTGAAATTTTTGACAAAAAACAATACCTACCTTACCTAAAGGTAACGGAAGGTAAAAAATAAATTAGAAAATGTGAAATGACTCCATTGTTAACACTTAACCCTATTGACTTTACGAATGCTTCAGATTGCATCGGATCAATCCGATCGACTTGAAAACGCCTTATTTATTTAATGGTAAAATTAATTTAAATTTTAGTCCACAGCTACATAATTTAATAATAGAATATGAAAACCATTAAAAAGTTTTAATTAATTTCTAAGAATTATTACACGAGAGTTACTCTAGAATTATTGAGGATGACACATAGTTCATATTTTTAAGAATTTTATTTTAATAAATGTGTTCAAAGTATATAATTTCCTTCAACAATAATACACTTCAACATTCCCAACTAATCTTCTTGTGAAATGCATTCAAAATCACGAAATGCTATATTGCAGCATCAATTTCTTATTCAGACGAAAACCTTCTTTAATAATTGACAAAGAATTAACAGTCTATATACTAGAAATAAATTGTGAAAAGATCATTGCTGGGACTCCGCCGTATCGCCTGGCAATCATATGACGTAAAATTGACGTCATGAGATCGCCAAACGATACGGCAGGCAGTACCGAAATGTTAGAATGACGTCATTTTTACGTCAGGTGATACGGTAGAGTCCCAGCACTGGTCAGACGCACTGGGATTTGAACACGGGCCTTTACTTTGCCGGAATAACACTCTATCTAAGCTATGCAGCTATGGCTTATCTATCACAAATCGCGATGGCTGAAATGATCTTCCACTTTACAAATACATAAATAGGCGCTATTTTCTAATACCTACTACCTATATATATATATTTTCTTAAGTCATCAATTTCTCGATTTATCTGCAAACGAAATAAATACACAAGAAATATGTTTTGTAATAAAATAAGTGTTTTTCCAGAAAAATATTAAATAGTCCCTGATAATTTGAGATAATTTGACATTTCCCTAACTTTTCCCTGACTCATAAAAATTCCCTGACTTCCCGGTTTTCCATACCCTGTTCGAAATACTGTCATGGACATATTTTGAAAGAAAATGAAAATTATTTTCTTCTGTTTCCTATACCTATTTAATCTAAAAGAATCTAAAATTTTAATCATGTAAAAATAATAGGATAAAATAAATCCAATATCCTCCTACACCAAAAACAAATTTCTCTTAAGATTACATTTTGTTTTGGTATTTTCAAAAGAGATTCCATAAAAAAAATATAAAATATTCATACATGAAACCAATTTAATCTTCCTTCAAATTGAGTGAGTTAATTCCATTTATTGCCCTAAATCTATTTCACCCAGCAGAGGGCGTAATCCAGCAAAGAGGGCCCCCCGGCTAGCGGAGGGGGAAAGAGGGAGTAGAAACGCAGTTAGCACAGATAACGTAATTATGATGTCCCGAAGCGTTGAGGCCGTTTTACATCTCTGTGATCTGTTTTTATAATTGCGAATGCCATCATCGTCATTGGACGACATGTAAGGCTGGTTTACATCGGGATATCAAAACGGAAATTAAGCCGAAATAGTGAACTGACAAGTGTACCCTACTATATCATATTATGGTTTAGAGGGTTGTTATTGTTTACAGGCCTTGGTTCAAATGAAACAATATCCATACATCTCTCCGCTATTAACGGATAGTGATTTTTTTTTTCAAATATCAAACTCACTATAGACGACATGACTTATTACATTAAATTATAATCATTCTTTGTGAAATGCAAAGAGAAGACAAATTTATTTATCACGTTAGAGTATGTGTATTTAAATTTCTTTTCCATCGACCGTTTATTAATAGGCTATCTTAATGTATAGAAAATCATTCATTAATGACCCCTATTAATGCATGATTTTTATTAATAAACGATTTATTGGGTGAGTTCACCACATGGAACACAGCATGTATTGCTAACGCTAAGTTGTAGCAAAAAGATAGACAGAATTAAAAGTCATGCTTTTGACACTTACTAGCTAGGTATATTCACGTAGCATACCTTTAAAATGAATTTGAAAGAATAAAATTCCTCAAATAACATTAAAAAACCGCTTGTGTTGTCTAGCATTACGTAAACTAAACGCACCCACTGAAAACAATTGATGACAAAACTTATTGATTTTCTGACGTAAAATTTGACGTTCGGTCAACCATTACTAACCTAAAAAAAAATTGTCATGGAATAAAATTAGATTTTCCATTTAAGAAAGATACGGTCAACGAAAAAATATTGTAACTAACACGTGTGTTAATTGGCGATTAATGATTTCAACAATTAACGCGTGAGCGTAGCGAACGCGTTAAAATGTCTCGATCATTAATCGCCCTCATTAACACACTTTTTTGTTGTATTAATACATTATGTTCATTTTTCTAAAATGAGGTCCTCCATTATTTTATTTATTACTTACGCCGTAGTAGTTATTTTTTTATTCTACGACGTATGTCAATCTCATTTTTGTCTCAAACAGTGGAGTTCGTTAATAATTGGAATCACATAAATTGAACTATGTATTTCCAAAACAATAGTTTGGTTGTCACTAACACAGAATGTCATTTATGTAAATATTCAAAATATCTTCTAGTTTCATACAAATGCACATGATTTCTTCCTGATATGGTATCATTATTTCAAATTCCAACAAGTGTTATTTACTGTCATTTTTTCGTTATTTTCAGCTACTTAAAATTGGATTCCAAATTTCAAAATGAGGACAGGAAAAGGCTTAAAAATAGTAATAATTTGGAATAGGGTAGGAGGTATAGAATACAAGTATTTTAAAAACTAATAACTTTTACCGTTCCAAAGTCTAGTTTTAATATAAATAACTAATTTTCTCTGTTTCGGAATTAGAATGTCACATTCTAGCACGCATATTGCTGTTAGAAGAAGCTATATTGTTAAAACGATTTTTGGTGATATTTTATTATTTTAGATTGGCATGACTGCAATAAATACACTAAAAAGCATAAATCACTGTCACCAACCTAATAAATCTACCAAAAATTTCCCTTAATGGAAATTGTAAAATTATAAAAAGTAATTTAAATAAAAGCCTCATCAGATAAAATAGTATGAAACATACGTAACAAAAGACAATTTATGCACTGGTGTCAAAAAATCTTTTTTATATGTATAAATTTCCTAATTGTTATAGTCGCCGTCAAATAAATATGGACCGATGCTCAACCTTTTCCTTTCTCTGCACCCTGTCCCTTGCCCTGCGGTGTTGCCGCTTTATCATAACTTAGCATTTGCAACATTACCATATTGAACTGACAACAGTGTAGAAATCTTCAGTCCATACCACGGTAGAAGATACATACAGGTATTGTAACCCAGCCGATTGCAAGCGGCGATGAGCGTCGCCCGTCCGTAGACAATTGTGCGAGAGAGAAGGATAGTGAAAGACAGAAAACGGTGTCTATGCATTCCGTTCGCTTACTGTGTTGCTATCGAGTTTTCCTATATTATTTTCACGATTTCAAGTTCTTGTTTATTAATGGTGTTAACAGTAGCATATATAATAAACTAATAAAAATGGGTAAGAGGTACCCAATTGTAAATACCACGAAAAGATAAAATATTAACATCGAAAGACTATATTTGTGAAAAGCATTTTCAACCTTAGTATATTATTAAGGAAGTAACAACTGAAACGTATTCATTAAGCATAATTCATATACGTATTTTCAAAATATGTCTTAAATATTTATACAATTTTTTAAGTATTCACTAGCATACCCAAGGTTATCGCAGGATATTCCCGAATTGCCCAAAATATTTGTCAAAAGACATAAAACAGCGGCGTTCACTATATCGACATGCTTTAATTGACAAAAAAGAGAAATAATTGAACCAGAAACAAGTTAGTTTAATTTAAATTTAAAGTAACATTATTTTATTGTCCAAAAATTTCATTGGCTTGTGATGTAGTAAATAATAATATGGATCTAGAGACAATTGTAGATCAACTTGCTTCTGTACCTAATTTACTTGATTTACAGATAAAATAATTTCTATTTCTGAAATGACTGCTTTAAAATTTGGTGAAACAGTTATAAAAAGAAAAATTGTATTAACTCCAAATACGATGAACATTTATATATTTGATCACTTAATAATTTATGGTAAAACTGAAAACCCCTCTAACATAGAAGAAATACAAGATATTGTAAATAAATTACATAATACCGCCGTTTTCTACGGTGGAATTGGTATAGCTGAAAGTCCTACAAATTTCAGTCCAATTAAATATGTCAGAGATCACTGCCTATAAGTGTGGAGACACGTTAGTTGTCCATATTTGTTGGAAGATTGTATTTCTGAAAGTAGCAACAATAAATCTAATTGTACATTTTGTAAGAAATCTAAAAAAGCAACCGTAAATTTCAAAAACAAACTTAAAATAAATACAGTTTCTAAGAATCGGTTAGTGCGCAGACGATTAGACAGTATGAGACAAGTGCAGAAAAGGCTAAAAATTAAGAATAAAATAATTGATGAACTAAAAGTGCACGACAAAAAATCAAACAGTTAAATGATTAAGACATATTAAATAAAATTGATCAACTTGAAAATATGTCTACAGCATAAAAATTATTATTAAAATAATATAATATATAATAATATATATAATTATATAAGTATTATGAATGATTTTTATTCAGTTAACGCGGTAGCGCACGGCATGATAGACACCTTTTTCTGTCTCTCTCGCACACAACTGCCTGCGTTCTGGCGATACACTTGACCGCTACGTCGGAATACTTCTCTTTATTATGTACTGTGGTCCATACTTATTTGATGGCAACTATAGTGTAATAAATATCGCTTATTCGTAATAAAAAAATACGAGTATACTACAGAAAAAAATTAATTCATGATATTTCTTCTGGAAAGATAATTTTTCACATCCTATCAAATCCATTCCTAGTTCGGTGAAGTATAGGATATTCAATCTTGGGACGACAGCACCGTTTTTTTTAAATTTCTACATCCACATCCGTCTTTAACCTCTTAACCTGAACACTGGAATATATTTCAAAAGGTGCAGTCATCCCTATTTATGTAATCTTGTCACCTGTTCCATTCGATAATGGCAAGTTTCTATCATTGTGACATTTTTAAGTCACGAGAATTTATATATCGACACAGAGCACGTTTACATGATTTGTTGTCGAAGAAAAGAAATGACAGACATGACCTTTTCAAGAAAAAGTCAAGTCGAACATTGGAAAGCTGCATATACGATCACTTTACACCTAGCTTAAGATCAAAGAAAACATAGAAATTATGTTGTTATTAAATTCAGAGAATTGTAGAAATTTAATGTCAAATTGTTTAATAAATTCTTTATGAAAGAAAGGTGAAATGATACCTTTTCGTGGTTGTAATTTAGAATACATTACCTACATTTTAAACGCTAATGCTTTATTTGAAAAGTTGAAATATCTTTTGGTCGTTTGTGTCTAAATTAAACTGAAAATAATTCCTAAATACAGCTGTAATGAAAGTGAAATTTTGTGTTAATTATTAGCCTCGTTCCTTCAAAACCTATGAAGAGCTATTCATAAAGAGAAATTACCCAAATTTATAACACAAAAATTACTTTACGAAAATTGTCTTTGTTAGCAATTTCTCACAGAATTCATAAATTGGAAGCGACTGGGTATTATAAATTAAGCTTTTAAATGAAAGGATATTTCAATAGAAAATTTTCAATACAAGTTGTCACACAACTCATAATCAAATATTAACGCAGCACAATTTCATGATGACTTATAATAATATAAGCTACGCAGAGGCTTTTCCAGGTAGCTAATGGGAACGTATAACGGGCATTTAGTAAAACATTGGCGCTGAGATTAATTGACGCATTGTTTTGTTCACGAAAGATGACTCTTCAAGGTCATTCTTACGCCATCTGATATAATATTACTTGCAGATAACTTCACTGCATTTCGTGCTCATAGGCGTGCAGTATGCAACATTTATGTATACATTTTTACTGAAAAAATATATAAACTGCTGTGTATTATTTCTTTGAACAAATGACCTTGAATAGTCATCTTTCATGAATTCAACTATAATCAGATACTTTGGAGTTTGCAAAGAATGAAGCTACCATATGTGGTATTAAGAATTAAATACAGTAGAGATCCTTTAATCCTAAATGCTAAATTCAGGGGATATTCGGTTTAACGATTTGTTCGGGTTACTGAATTTGTATGGGCAAGTGTAAATAAAGTCAATGTAGAAAATTTTGAAATATTTATTACAGTACTTCAGAGAACAAATAAAGCTGCAATTAAGAAATAGAAACAAAAAACATAATTATATCATTTTTTTTAGTTTTATTTTTTTTCTTTTGTTTGTATTTAGATAACCTCTTCATATTCCATTGTAATATTACTCTGTAATTGGGATGTAAGCGTCATTTTGAATTACAAATAAATAAATAGTTAATTATAAAAGTATTTCAAAGTTCGTTATGTTTCACAAATTTACAACTTCTGAGTCAACTTTTTTCAGTCACCGTCAAAACCCGGCTAGCACAACAACTAACCACAGACGCGTTTCGCACTATTTCGTGTTCATCAGTGTGATGTAACCTATGTCCTCTGTCCGGTCCACAGTGAGTAAACTCCTGGAACAGAGGCAACGACACGTACTGGTAGCGATCATATGATATTTTACGCTGGTAGAAAGACTATAGAGGTATACTCAAATCGGAAATACAGCCAATGCACGTCATCACTTAGGGAGGAAACCTGAGTGCATTAAAAACACTAATATAGAAAATTGAAATAAAATTTTAGTCATTTTTAATTGTCAAAAAGGGTATGACCTTATAGAATTATTATTAAGATGCATAGTAGAGTTCAGTATTTATCGTATATGATATTAATAATATATAAATAATGTACATCTACCTTATATTATTCGTTTGTTTTTTACTACCCTTGGCAACATTGATAATTTGTATGTTTATACGTTCCTCCTTGGTTTATACTTTTAAGGTTAATATTTGACAATTTGAATTGTATCGTGTTTGAAATGTTTTTCTTCGTTGTGACATTTGACATTTTATTTCCATTCTTGTTTCTTATAAATAAGTCTTTTTTCAAGACTACCACAGTTCAGAGATCAACTGTTACCAAATTTAAAACAGAAATCGATAATTACAATAGTATTATAGTTCATATTATATATTTTTATGGATTGTATAATATTTGTTCAGTATTATATATTATAGTTCAATTTTGTATATTTTTTATGGGCTCGTATTTATATGCTGTGAAATAAAACTATTGTTAATATTTAAATTGCCAAATAAGCTCAACCTTCATAGAGATATAGTAACACGCTAGTAATAGCATAATATATAATGTTAAGTTACACTTCAGTTGGAAAATATTATATGAAATGAATGATATAATATTGAACTAAATCGCCCGCCTTTGGTTAGACTTTAACTATTGTATTCTAAATAAAAGCTTGATATTAGTAATGTTATCTTCATTTTACTTTTATTCTTAATAATATTACGAACATTTATTGACAATTTAGATAATATGTCGTACTTATTACAGTATGAAACAAAATTATTTTTCGAAATTATCATAAAAGTTTGAAATACAATTGTATACAACCTGTATAACTATTTTCATTGCGATTCTCAAACCTTTGTAAACGTACCAGTTCATGACGTCACACATCTAGTTACTTTTATTAATGACGTGCATTGGCTGCATTTCCGATTTGTGTATAGGTTAGTACCTGCAGATCCATCTACCGAGAGAAGCTTTAACTAAGCTATTTGAATAAAATTGCAAATTGCAAAAACAAATTGCGAATTTCATCGTGAAACAAACATAATAATAAAAATATTACAAAGTTCCATCATGTTTTACAAGTTTATAACTTCTGAGTCAACTTTTTTCGGATTATTGGATGTTCGGATTAACGTGGGTTCGGATTAAAGGGTCTCTACTGTAATTTTGTTTTTATCAAGTTTGACGTTTTGCTTTTGATATGTCGGGTGGTCAGGAGTTTTTGAAATGCCGCAGTGTTGCGTGAAAAAATGTCGTAATCGGCGAATAAACATAAGCATATGGTTAGTTCGAGGGGGCTACCACCTACAATAATTTTTGCCTATACGCCCCTATTACAACGAAAATTTTGAACCGGAGCACGTTGGGTCTAGATTGCACGTCAGTTTAAACTTTAAACCTATAGCAAGGTTCAAGCTTTTGCTTCAAGTAGGGAATGAATTCGCAATCGCATTGTGTTCACTAACAAAAACATTTTCATACTCGTATAAACATATTTCACAATATGACAACGGGAAATAATTTAACAGAAACATACGAGTAACGCAGCTTCACACAAGGTAGATATTGCTATAGTTATTTACAATTTTCAATTGACTTGTTTACAAAAAAATGCAATCGTTTGTATTCATTAATTTTAATTGTCATTTACGTAAACACTAAACAGACATAATAGCCTCGATATATATTATTTTTCACAATTAAACTTGACATATTTTACATTTCAAAATATTGGTTAAATTTATAAATTGGGTAATTTATTTTAAGGGAAAATATTAACCATTTATATAAATACAAAAGTCGTAGAAAGATATACAATGCTAAATAAATAAAATTAATTTACATAATAATATTGGTATTTCATACAGTACCGTCCAAAATAATGAGTATATATATATATACATGGGTATAAATTATCTATCATTTTAAGAAGGGGTCAAATACCCAAATTTTACAGGAGAAGCAAGAAACAACTTTATTGCACCGTTTTTTTAAAAAAATAGCACTTTTTCAATAAACAAGAGATAAATTGAATAAAAAATATACTGAAAAAAGGATTTGTCAATATATTCTGGATGTCTCAAATTTAAATTTCCTACCAAGCAGACGATTCATTTTGCAAACTCAAGTCCAAATAAAGTAAAATGCACTAGAACATGTTTTGAAAACAATAATAATTTAGAAAACTCAGCTTCTATTATTGAAAATTTAACATGACACACAATTTCAGCTTTCTTAATATAAAAATTAATTATTTCGAATTTTAAATAGCACAAAAATGACCCCTGTGGTGTACTCTCCAGGCCAATAAGGGATACCCGTAACGTGATTCCGGGTAAACGCTCGCACGGTACGACGAATATGTCATAATCATTATCGATATCTGTGTACAAAGCAGATTGGCACACCCAGCAATGTCTAATATGCCGTGATAATATATTTATTTATAACCCATTCTCCAATACAGTTATTATTTTCAATACATATTTATTTAAGAGAAGCAATTAAATGATTTGCCATTTAAATACAGGGTGCGGCAGAACCAATTGAGCAGTTTTGAAGAGTTATAAAAAAGAAACCAGGGTATATATGAAAAAAATGTTTTAATTTTTTAAATCAGTAGTACTTACCATTTTATACTCATTAATTTTAAAAAATAATGTCTTTAAGATGGCGGTCGTTAGCTGCAATACATTGCTGGAGCCGATTTCTGAAGTTTTGACAGCCCGTTGACACATTTCGCGGGGTATCGCGTTTACTTCTTCAACAATCTGCTCCATTAGCTCTAGCAGGTTTTGAGGGCGACGTTTAAACACTTTTTCCTTAATATATCCCCAAAGAAAGAAGTTGCATATGCTTAAATCGGGCGACCGCGCAGGCCACCCCATGTCACCTCTCAAAGACAGTAGACGTCCAGGAAACATTTCTCTTAAAGCGTTTAGAGAATTTCGGGCTGCGTGGGCTGTAGCGCCATCCTGTTGGAACCAAAAGTCCCATAATCCCTCTTCTTCAACAACCACTTCCAATCGGGGCTGCAGAAAATTTTGCAACTTTGAAACATAACGCCCGAAATTCACGTCTAGTGTCTTTGAGAGGTGACGTGGGGTGGCCTGCGCAGTCGCCCGATTTAAGCATATGCGACTTCTTTCTTCTGGATATATTAAGGAAAAAGTGTTTAAACGTCGCCCTCAAAACCTGCTAGAGCTGAGGGAGCAGATTGCTGAAGAAGTAAACGCGATATGTGTCAACGGGCTGTTCAAAACTTCAGAAATCGGCTCCAGCAATGTATTGCAGCTAACGGCCGCCATCTTAAAGACATTATTTTTAAAAAAAAATGAGTATAAAAAGGTAATTCCTACTGATTTCAAAAATAAAAAATAAAATCATATATACCCTGGTTTCTTTTTTATAACTCTTCAAACCTGCTCAATTGGTTCTGCCGCACCCTGTATTTGGACAGCAAAAACCATGTAGTGAAAAAAAATTGGTTTAATATTTGGTTACTTTAGGTTGCCGGCAGAAAACATTTTAGAGCTGACCAAAACCTCAATATTATGCTGACCGTTTAAATGATAACATGATAACCTTTATTTAGTCACTAAATCTAAACTAAAATAAAGAGAAAATAATAGAAGCCAATTTTATAATCACGAAAAATAAGTACCTTGTTATATTATAGGCAAGAATTATCCCAACAAAAATAAATTACCTAAGTGCAGTTGTTTCGTGCAGAATGAAATTATCTTTTTTCTGAAAAAAGAAATAACGAGAAGAAAACGTAAAAATAAATGCATTCACCCCATACACATCTAGATCTGTAATATTTTCCATTACATTAATTTAATTTCATATTTTACTGTTTTACATACAATTTCCTGTTGTCTTCTGTATATAATGCGTTATTTTACTTTTATTCTCAAGCGGAGAAATTTATATTCTGAAACACATCTACCAGCTGGACTGTTTCCTACGCTTTAGACTGAGATATTTGGAAAATAAATAATGGCTCTATTTTGAACAAATCTGTATATCTTGCAGTTCTGTAAATCTGAAAATAATGAACAAAATCGCAACGAAAGCTGCAGCTCTTAGGCCTTTTACCCACAAGACACTCAATAGACCCTTAGTGGTCGCCACCGGCGGCAACCTCCAGTGGTCAAATAGACGCATCTACGACAACTTTGCAAATTTGAAACCAAACCACCGATCTCACTTGAGTATTTACTAGGGTCTTTACCGAGAAACAACTGTTGGTTCTGTTACTAAATAGAAATATTAAAAGAAAAACATATTTAGGAAACACAGTATTTGAATGTATCACTTGTTAGCCGAGATGCAACAGAAGGGACTGTATAATTCATTATACGATGATTTAAGGAAAGATGAAACGATTTTTTTCCTATACTTCAGTATGTCAACATCTTCATATGATTAATTATATTCCATATTATTATCGGTATACATTTATTGCTCAATCTGAAGGGAATACAGTGACACTGTAGTTAATATTTGTGCCCCGTGCGTATATGCCCAAAACACAGTGTTTGTCGGTGGTCGTGTTTCGGACGGTGGCACAACGGATCACTCATGTGACACTCTGGCGCGTTCGACCACCAAGACGCTAACGTTAGTGTTCCGTGGGTATGGCTCCATTTAAACACACTGTTCACTGAAATCGACCACTGGTGGTCACCACCGGTGGTGGCCACAAAGTGTCTCGTGAGTAAGAGCCCTAAATTTTATATTAATCAACAAAAATAGATGCGTTTTTATCACTTTTTTACAGATTTATTCAGAATTGGCCTATTAATATATCATCACAGCTTATTATGCATTTCGGGATATGCCAATCTGCTTTTATTCGCAGGCGTCACACGGAGTCTCGAAAAAATCTACATTTAAATATATTTCTATAAACAATAGTTCCAAAATATATGTCAAAATGGAATAATTTTTATAGATTCGACATTTACATATTCGCCTATATCTAGTACCATAAGGTATGTTTTTTTCTAAATAACGATATTTCATTAAAATTAATTTTCAGTTGACTATTTACTAATAGATTAAGTTTCGTGTTTATGTATAGCAAATCATTCATTATTGACCCTTATTACTGCATGATTGTTTATTACTAAACGATTTTAGTGGGTACTCATAGATACCATACCATTCCTTAACAATTCTTAAAACTTGCTTAAAACGTTACTAACCTAAAAAAAAATGTCGTAGAATATAATTAAATTTTCCAATTCAGTAAGATACGGTCAACGGAAAAAAATGTAACTAACACGTGAATTCATTGGAGATTTATAATCTCAACATTTAAATGACTCAATCATTAATCGCCCTCATTAACACACTTGTTAGTTAAATAACTAGATATTAACCGCCATTGGCCAAGTTTACACCGTAGACCTATATTCAACCTATACCCCAAATTCGACCTAAATGTATTTGGGCCGCCTAGTGTAAACACCTAAAATATGGAGCGGCCTGGCTTAGGTCAGGCCACTTTTTCATGTGACCTGACCTATACTAGGCCTCGACCTAAATGTATTTATTGCGGTGTAAACAGCTCACACCTAAAATAGTTCGAAATTTGTACGGTAGAGTAGATGTCGGTAATATTGAGTACAGTAATATTGTGTACACATATTAGCCGTATTCTTTCGTTGCATTGGATCAGATCCATGTTACATGGATCAGTAAATTGCATGTTCTTTTGAATTCCGATCAGTATCCCCACCCCAAGACCAAGTAATCCAGATCAGTGCCATCTACCCCAACAAAAACTTGGATTAGAAAGATAATATCACTTAAGATTCAAAAATGGCGGAAGCGTCGAAAGAATCTGTCATATTTTATAATCAGGACAAGAGGTTACATTTCTAAAAGAAATTTAAAGAAGAACAATGGTAAATATAGAAAAATGAAATTCATTTTTCCGAATGATTTTGACAGATACTTGTGTTCTTTCGAATAAAATCATCTGCGTCCACGTGACCTGATCTGATCTAATCCATACGATCATTTGGGTCTGATCCAACCCAGCGAAAGAATACGGGTAATGTGATAGTTTTGTTTAACAGTAAGAGTAAGTACCTAAATAAGTAGTGAAATTTTGTATATAAACATGAGTGATAAAAAGATAAAAGAAAGATTTTTTTTCACTTAAAATTAAACCGCTAGATGGTACAAACTAGTACCTATATTCTGCCTATATCCCACCTATCCTAGGCTCTAAAGTATGCGGTGTAAACAACACGATTTTGACCTTGTCCTAATATAGGTCACTTATAGGTCACGGTGTAAACTAGGCCATTATATCTCTTTCAATCCTTGATGCAGGGTTCGTTTACGAGTATTTTATAAGTGTTGTTTGTATAACAAAATGTTTGGTTTTATCCAATACACTATCTACTATTTTGTGCAAGTACTCATCCATATTTAACAAAATGAGTGTTCAGACATCCATTATAAAACAAATTCCTCTATTTTTTCCCTCTAATTTTCCATTATATAATTTCCCCTCGTATCTAAACAACGGCCCAACAAATAATTTGTTTTCCATTTGGCGTATTTGCGTGCGGATCGAGCGATCTACATTGCTATTGCATATCGCGTGGGGCTGGCATTAATCCCGGAACCGGTGAGGGGGGAAGGACCGGAAACGAACTGAGGCACGATAACGCTCGCTCTGTGTCCAGGATTCCCTCGACAATGTACCGAGCTGCACTTCATCATGGTTATCAGATGAACTTCAAGGGAGGGAAGCACAAATATGTGGACTTTACCAACATTTTTCGGGGTGGGTTTGTTTACGATAGAAAGTTTCATGTGAATAACTTGTTCAATGGTGAATTAAAATGTTATTATATTAAATATACACGCATGGTGAAAATATACAAAATTACCGGTAAAAGAACAAACAACAAATTATTAATTATTTACCATTTACTCAATTTTAATAATTCATTAATTTAACGTATGACCGATATCATACTTAAAAATGATTACAAATTGTAAATGCACTCTCCACAACAGTCATAAGATAATAATTTTTAAGTGTTCGTGTACCAATTATTAGTCCACATAGATATTTACTAAAGGTACGCTGTCGCATCGACTTAAAAAGTTGTTTTTCTGAAATACCTATATGTAAAGCTGGTTGTATTAAAAAACCTAGGGCGCCAAAATTTAGGGGCGCTGCAGTCAGCATCAATGGACCTTTTACATTTTTATTGCACCGTGACGTAATTTTTCAATATACCACGTAGTGAAATTTTTATGAACTAGAGATGAGTAGGCACCATGTTGTCAAGTAAAATGATTAAAAGGACAAGCATTTATTTTTGATAAAAAAATTATTTAAACAACACGAAAACTGAAATTATTTTGACTTTGATTATAAAGAAATTATTAATAATGACAAAACAATTTATATAAAAATAATAACAATAGTTTTATTCTTGTTTATAACTTTCTTAATCACAAACTGGCAACTACGCAATTATCTGTCACTTTATGTGGTGTTTATTTCGCGTCTTTAGAACATATAACCACGTTTCTGATTCCCATATACCCGTCCTCTCGTCTTGAAATATTTATCATCACAAACGCTTTGTGTGAATTTATTTAATATTGTTACATTCTTATTTCCGCCATTTCAAATTTTGTTTGAAATATATCTGACCTCCTCTATGCGCAAACAAACTACTGCGCACTACATATATGTCATTTTTTCTCTATCTCTCTCTTTTTTAATGTAAAAGGTCCATTAAAGGAAAATATTTATAAATTATGTGTTAAGAATTACTCGAAAGTTCAGTCAAACAGCATTTATTCTTACTACCAACGTTTCGGTGCACCCTTGCACCTTCTTTAGGGTAGTAAGATCTTACAAATTGTTATAATTCATGTACACAAAATACATTCGTAGAAAACATTCATTTAATTTATTAAAAATCGTACTAAAAAATCCAAAGAGCATACGCAACGACAACCGATGGGTTGTCCTTTTTTAGAGCAAATGGATGTTTCTATGCTCTTTGAATTTTTTTAACATGATTTTTATTTAGAATTTATCTAACTAATCCTGCACATGGATCAGGGTTGAATTTTTTTTATCGGATCGCTTAGTGTGACTGATCGGAGTGAGTTTACGAACGCGGCAGAATAACCTGTTTGACTTTACGAATGTATCAGATTACAACGGATTAATCCGATTGACTTTACGAAAACGCCTTATACATTTCATAAATAATGTCATCAGCACCTCCTTCATCACATCCTGTAAAATTCTCTCAAATTAAATAAAAAAGAACTCAAAATTTGTGAAAGTTTCAGAAAATAAAATATTATTAATTCCCCAATAAAAATAATAAAGATGAATAGAGATGCTGGGTAAATAAATGAAGATATACTGTAGATCTGACATCGTATAAGTTAATTCCAGTCTCAGACTAATCCGGATTTTTCACCGCTTTAAATCTCTTCTCTGATAGTGTCTACTAACTTATGTGAGTGCTCGTAAGATGTCTCGTGCTTGCTATCTTTTCTTTCAACTAAAATACGAGGACATGTATAGGTAGGGTAGAAGTAAAAAAAAAACATTTCAAATGGAATCACAAATTACAATTTAAATTAAAGAAGATAATTAGCCAAATGAAAGAATGCAGGTTTTTTGCAAATTACTTCTAAATGTGAAATAATATTAGATATTAGTTTATACGTTTAGGACTAATTACGAGTTAAGATATTAAAGTTGTAATTCTGTAATGGGATCATAGTAAAAATAAATAATTTACATCATTTTAGCTTTCCATTTATTTATTGACTATCGTGCCTTTTATTTCACTCCCATAAGATAATTACTTGTTTATCACTACATTCCTAACTTTCCTCCCTACCACTACTTTTACCCTTTCTTATTCCCTATTGACCTGTTGATGTCCCAGTTGTCGCTATATGCTATCACCCCCTATCGGAGCATCCGTCATCGACGAAAACGACACGATATCAGAACAACAAAGCTTCTATCGGGAACAAGGAACAGCCCACAAGGAGATGGAAGAATAGGTACGGGACAGGGACTTACAAAAGCAGGGAAATGAGCAGAGGGAACTAATCAGAACTAATCAGCAAACCAGCAAGCTTGGGTTGGGAAGGTTTGTTTCTGGAAATATAGAAAAGATTCATTGTGGAAATCTAGAGCAGTTTGCAATGAAATTTAGGTGGGAAGACCTGATAGGAACTGATTTCGTTCTATTTATGTTAAATGTATAGTACATGCTTCAATTCTTACATCCAAAAACAATTTAATCAATAAATATACACAAACAGGCAAATTCATTCACGATAGTGTAACAAAATGACAGGCGATTACCTACGATGGCGGTTACTTGATGCTGGATGATGACGACGCTGCTTGAACCGGGGAAATTTTTACACTAATCTATTATTAAAACTAAACAAAAGTAAACATGACTAATAACTCTACTTTGCGCGGAGCGCACTTTACGGCATTTTCTCTTTAGCTATATTTTGATGGTAGCTTTAAACTCTAAAACTTTACTGCCATTTACTTCCATCCGAGAATCGGAGAATCTATTTCCACCCCCTGCCTGCTCGATCATCTATGAGTCCACCATCTTGACTTAGCCAGCCAGGATGAAGCAGACGCTGCTAATTCTCGTAATGATATCTGACACCATGATAGAATCTTTCTACGCCCTTTCTCACACTTTAAACTATCAGTCTCAATATATGACTGCTCTAAGAACATTCACAAATATCCAATGTCCAATCTAATGTGTTTCCCACATGTTATCAACCTAATCTTGTTACAGTAGCGAGAAAATTTTAATTACTAATTCACGAACAGAGACATCATTCTATTGGTTCGCCTCAAAAATTATCGTCTTTTGACCAATAGAATGACTTGTCTCTTTTCGCGAGTTAGTTCTTTCATTAACGTGAATAGATTAAAGAGTATGAAATTCTAATTCCGAAACAGAGAAAATATATACTTTATAGAATTGTAATTGTTCATAAATTTAAGAAGACACAAAATTTTTACTGAGATAAATTATAATAGAATGCATAAATGTAATTCCAATTATTTTTTTATAATAAATAAATATATCACGGCATATTACCCATTGCTAGGTGTTCCAATCTGCTTTCTACACAGATATCGGTAATGATGAAATATTTGTACCGTGCGGGCACTTACCAGGCATCACCTCACAGGCACCCAATACTGGCGTGGAGAGTAATTTTAGAAAATATGAGAGACAATTACATTGGTTTTAACATGTCATGAGGAGGGATGAATAATATATTGGAAGAATGAATAGCTTAGTAATATAGAAGGTTGAAGAAATAGAGGACGACCAAAGATAAGATTGAAGAACTTGCAGAAGACTTGGGAGAAAAGGAACTGAATGAGAACGACACACAAAACAGAAATGTGGAAGCAGAAAATAAAAGTAGCGACCCCTAACGAATGGGAAAAGCTAAAGAAGAAGAAGTCTGTCAAGTACAATTTGCATAGTTTGTTTATGAAATAATTTTACTGGAAACTTAGAATCTTTTGCAAGAAAATTTGTGTATGGAATTTATAAATAATACACACGATTGACGGAAGGTATTGTGCTGGCCACATCAGATTTTTTTAAGTTAACCTATATTCAATAAATGGTGGTCTACGTCATTTTGTTAGCATATTGACATAAATTTCATTCGAGACATAATTTGAATAAAAATTGTAGGCTCTGGGATAGCAGCCCTACGTCACGATAAAATATTTGCACTTGAAAAAAAAGATGTTACTTGTCTAAAAGCCAGTCAGCGAACATCGATTCCTGACATTTGCCGACGGGCGTTTAGAGATAAACAGAAAAAAATGATTCTAATATTTCAAATTTATATTCTTTAGTCTAATTTGTTATAAAAGTATGTCAAGTATAGGGTAAAAAATAATTACATAGTACGTCAGTTTATATTTATATGTGTTATTGCTAAAATGTCTATTACACCATTTTAATTGATTGAGACAATATATTAACATACTCACATCATCTCATAATTTGCGGCCTTTATAGCTTGTTATCTTCAACTTCTGAAACTTTGTGCTTCCTGACAGTTGATACATACGTCTCGGCTTGCACGTTGTGTAGGTTGTCAGCTTACAACCGCGTATGGAAGTACTTTGATAACGTAATCCAAAACAATTATAGTGAAACAGACAGCCGTGAGTAAACAGTGTTTGCTTCTTTACAAACTGTCAATCATATACGTATATCATAATTTCCACGTGTTTGTAAATAAACTAAAAGTCAAGCTATATTTATATGAAAATGGATATGCTTTGTTTTATAGTCTGAATGAGTTTGTAACTTTTGTGCAGCATTTGAAAGCCTTCAATTTTAAACGATGTAATGGGACCCTCCTCTCATAATATTTTTTATTTAACTTCATATAAATTAAAAGCGATCTGAAGTTCTAGAAAGCCTTAATTATTCATTACATCGTAATAATTTTAGTTTTAGTTCCATGGCATAGATGTTAAGCTCATATTATTCTCAAACAGTGAATATTGCTAATAATTGGAGTCACATACATTGATATTTTTCAGCACATAAAAATATATAATCGTAAATATATTTTATCCACGATTGTCAAATAAGACACCCATAATTCAACAATTTTTTATCAATTAATGACCTTCGTTACTGTTGTTAATTGAATAATATTGACAGTTGGATGGAATAATATTATTCAACTGTTATGTCAAATTCAAATCTTAACTTACAAGAAGTACAAACAAATTACTTTAAATAAGTATTTTTTTCCGCACAAAAAGCCAACTTATACTAGTTTTCTCATTTTTTATAGTTTTATTTTCTTCTTAAGCTTAAGCTTAAGCTCAAAATGTTGCTGAATAGTCGGTTTAAAATTTTCTGCTAAATGTCAAATCACTTCATAACTTTGTTAAACGCTAACTATGTTTATGTTTATAAACAAACAATTTTCTAAAATTTGTTAGGTTATTTCTGATTTTATAATAGTACAGTATGTTATTATTTGACAGTTGTCGATAAAGTATAGTATTCTATTCGCATGTAATGGCTACTACTCAACCGAATGATTTACATCACTTGCATTCCGGCTCGTGATGCAAACTTCATTCTCATGTGTAATAGCATACATTACATGCTCAATGAATAATATACTATTATCCAACACCGACTCATAATATACTTGTTACTATGGTTATTTGAAATAACTAGTGTACATACAACATTACTCACTCAGTGAGAAAATAATTGAGAAGTCACGGAGAAATTATTACTGATTTTTGCGTTTTTTTTTTTAATAAAAATGAAAAACGAATTTACAAAATTATTTTATTATTGAAATTAACATTATGTAACTTATTTATATAAATTAATGGGGTCTCGTGGCCGTGTGCATGAGTGTCTGGTCGCGAATCTGGAGACCCGGGTTCGATCCCGACCGACGCCAAAAATTACATCGAATTTTACTGGCACAAAATTGACCCCTGTGGTGCACTCTCCACGCCAGCTATGAGTGTCCGTGAGGTGACGCCTGGTAAGCGCCCACACGGTACAAATATTCCATCATTACCGATATCTGTATACAAAGCAGATTGGCACACCCAGCAATGGGTAATATGCCGTGATGAAATATTTATTTATTTTTATTTATTTATTTATATAAATTAATATTAACAATTATTTTAAATGATACTTTCGATATTTATTTTTACCCAATGACATTTACAATGACTGGTTCTGCTTAGTAGTTCTACTCTCGGAATTAAATTCACAGATGCTGCTTGTGCTTCTAATTAAACATATTTAAGAGGAAGGTCCTCAAATTTCACACATTTCAGTGTATACGAGTATTTCATTCAACAATTTCCAATGTCAGACAATAATTATTATTAAAGATTTTTTTTCTCAATATCAATATAACACTAAAACAAAAACAAAAATGATTTCAGAAATTTGTTCTGTTTGTCATAGTAATCTTAAAGTAGCATTAATAAGAGAATTTAAAAAAAATACTCCTAATATTTATAATAATGTCTTCATTTTCTGATATCGACAAACTATTGAAGAAACCACGGATGTTATAAATCATAACAAGCCTTAGATAACAAAATCGTCGCTTTACGAGCTCGGATTTCAAATCAACATCTGCGGCAGTTATGATACTCATAACAATCCTAAGTACATATGTACACAATCGGTTTTTTTTTTTAATGTTTACCGATAGAGTTTCCAAGGCAGTAGGTTTTATTTACAAATCACTGATCGGTGTGATGTGAATCACTTACCGATCAGGAGGCGAAGGCGGTAAGTAAAAAACTACTATCAATGCTTACTTTAAAAATGACAACTATTTTTTTTTAATATATCAAAATAATTATCAAATCTTGTTTTCTTTTTAATTTTATGCGTCGATCGCACAAAAAGCATAATAAGCATTGCGGTCAGTAAGTGCTCTTCTACCGGTACCAGATGTATTGGAATCACCCTCAACCGGAAAGAAACACTTACTGCCCTTAATACTTAAATAACTATTTTATGTTCGTTCGGTATACGTAGTTTTACATTATGTACTCTAAATCGTCCAGAAACTTTTTACCGACTAGGCCGGCAAAAAGATACAGACTTTTACGATTATAAACTGGAATTATTCTCGTGAAATGTTAACTTGAACAACCAACACAAGAATTAGCATAATGTTTACAACTCAATTGTTAAGTGTAATTTAAATGAAGACATTTTAAGATAAATGTAAGTAATTATATTTGAACTTACAATGCAAAACCGATAAAAATGTTTGCTGATTTTTGAGGTTATATTTGTAAATTTGTCATTTGAAATTATTCAAATCTTCTGATATTACCAACATATCTTTTACTTTCATTCAAACGAGTGTATTATTTAGTTTACTTACGTTGTTTTATTAATTGAAAATGAATTTCAGATTTCAAAAAAGCAATTTCAGAAGGCTAGTAGTTGAAAGGAGTAAGAATTTGAAATAAAGTAGATTTGTTAGCATTAAAAACTCGAATATTTAAAAAAAACTAATAACTCTCTTTAATCCTTGATAATCCATATCATACAATTTTAAGATCTGGTTGTAAAGACGCAAGTTCTAATATGTTAGTATTGTAACATAAAATAACAACTAAAGCCATAGTTCACTTCATTCTCCAGTTTTCAAAAACCCAGTTCCAGTTCTCATCTTCTTTTTAAACGCAACCATCACCACAGCAGCGTTAAACACAAGAACTCATTGCCTGAAACAAAGGCGCCACGCAAATACTGTTAGAAAATACCAGTGTGTGAAGCTATGCACGTACAGCTGCCATAGGCGAGTAATAAACACCACTGGCGTCTTTGTGCCGACTCTTCAGCTTCTCAGCGTCGTCTATCGCCTCGCTCGACTCCGGGAGAGGTGCTTGTGTTCACAAACGCAAAAACCAAAATGACGTTTGTGTTTGTAAGCGAGAAAGTATTAATTCACCAACAGAAAGATAGTGTGATGATACTATGAATGGAATGGGTAACAACTGTCTCTGTAAATAAAACGTGATGGGGAGATAATATAAGCATGAAAAGCCAGTGAGAAAAAAAAATGAATGCCACAAAATGTTTTTACGATACGCGAATTTTAAAATTTAAAGTAAGAAAATGTATTCAATCTTTCTCCACAACTCAGAATGGTCATTTCTTAACATTATTATACCCACATATGGGTCGAGTTTAAACTTATGTGGAACCTATTAGAATTTTACCAGTCTGACGAACTGAACCTACTAGACAAAAATGCTTGGACCGTCATCCTTTTAGCTCTTTTTAAAAGGGGATAAATGATCTTGTACTACCCATTTTTACCTCTCGCTAAGAGAGGTATTGGAATCATGCTAAAAATCGCATATCCAGATTTTAGTGAATAAGCACGTTTTAAGGTCCCTAGAATGCGACAATAACATTTTTACGATTATATGTGTGTGTGTGTGGATGTGTGTGTGTGTGAGTTTGTTGGAGATACGATTTCTCAAATTCTATAAGACTAAAAACCTGTATAACTACAAATTCCTCAATCTAACAATAATGGGAAGAGTTGAATAGATTCTGGTAACAATTGGACAACCGGAAGTAGTAGTATTTTAACAAAAATCTTCTAAATATTATTTTTTGAATATTTATGTTATTACAACTATTAAAAAACAAAATTTTCTATTCGACACATTTAATTTTTTTATTATACCTTCTATAAATAATCTGTTGCAGTAAATCTCACAGCCTGTTCACAGCCCAAACATCTCCATGGTAACTACTTGCGAAATTAATTGACAGATAAATGTCACTAATGTCAGTGTCAAAAATTCGGGGATAGTACTGAAGGCTTTTTCTGGGAACGATATTTAATATTTCTTATTGTATTATTAATTATATATTTAAAATTATAGGTATATTACATGAACCCTTCAGAAATACCGCTAATCCCATTAATGAATTGGAAAAACCTCGAACATTTAGAAGAAATGAAGAAAACTTGCTCATATAGAATAAATTAGTTTCATTCAGAAACAGAAACGTTATTCATATTTCATTATCTTAAGAAATACATCCATATTTACACTCAAATGCACACAACAAAATAATCTTCTTGCTATTGCTTATTTTATCAGATGTCAGTAAATGTCAAAACTATCAAAAAATTAAGCGGCAGCGGTAGTGGCAACATAGAAGTTTGGAGTTTGCAAACTTCTACCGCTGCCGTTGCCACTGCGTTACTAATAATTTTCCTAATTTTTTCATGTAAACGAATACGTTTGCTATAACGCATTCAATCTTTTACTCATGTCACTAGCACTGCTACTAATTCTATCGTTACTATAGTTTTTTTGTTGTGAACAATACTTAAGGCCTGTATCTGTTATCATTTTTGGAAATGGAATTTCATCCTTTTCCCCTGGTTCTTCATATGTAATTTGCCATTGTATTAAGGTATTTATATCGTGAAACCATTTTACCCAGAATTAATTGAAATTTTAAGTACATCTCAACTGAAGTATAATCTACCTGCTCTCCAAGTTTTAAAACAATTGACCACGCGGAGATATTTGCAATTAAATTTAGCCTTTTTAATACGTGAAGAATAGGAAATGGCAAAATAAACACAACATTTTAAATTATAACTTTTATATCCATACCGACATTTAATCGAAAACTAGTATGTTATAGAAAACTAATTAAAGGATTTTATGTAAAAATTTGAAAAATATTTAATTTTATTGCCTCTAGAAAATTATAATCTGAAGATACGATAAATAGGTAGAATAATACTTGACAACCATGCACAAGCGTTCCAGATGGAGTATCAGTTAAGTTAACAACTCCCGCTTGGTATCAGCGAATAAGAGGTGATCTTTGGTTATAGGAATTTCAGACGTACATTCGAAGGAAATATTTTTTAAATTGGTATTTTACGTGAAAAGCATGAAAACTTTAAACAGTATAATACTACTTTTGTAATTTTAAGAAAGAAATATATTAATTTGTTTTGCAGTTTCCATTTGTAGTTTAGAATTAGTATTATATCTCAAAATATCTTATTACTTTTATTCCCGAATGACCAATAAATGTCTAGGTGCGACGTTGCCACAGTTATTCTCCAACATTCAAACTGTAGTGTGAGTATATTGAAATACGACACTTGTGTATGTGTTAGTGCGAATAGTACAGTTTCTACGGAAAAATAAAGAAAATTAATCTGTTATAGTGTTTGATATTAGCTTTTAACTATTTTGATGCAATCTGTGTATATAATATAATGTTAAAAAATATAAGTTATTGCACATATGAACTGCATTAGCTTAATTTTTATTTTGAACATAGAACAAAGAATAAGTTTTTGAATAGGTACACTCGAGTGACAACTACCTTAAAGGCTCTCCCAAACTAACACGACTGCGCTCATTGGGGCAACGAAATTCATCAAAATTATAATTTTAAATATTTTATTGTAAAATGGCTTATTATGATTGTTTTGGACAATAACTCAAAAGAAGGTAGAGAAATGAACTTGGTAGTAACATCATTTAAAATTTGGAATCAGCATTTTGAGAGGTATCTGAATGAATAAAAATTTGAATTTTCAATTTTTTTAGACTTTTTTTATCCAAATACGGATATTTATAAATTTTCTGGGTAGTAATTTTAAAAAAGATCAAAGTTGTGAACTTCGTAGATTTATTAGCAAATTCTACATACAAAATTATTTAAAAGGAAAAGTTTATAAAATGTTAATCGAAAAATGGACTTCTCATGACTTAAAATTGGGTCTGTGGGACTGTCTATACGTATTCCAACTAGAGATGCAACGGCTATCCGGTGATCCATCATTTTGCTTTACACACTGCTTCCGCGCAGCGATGCGATAGTCAGCACAATTGTACTAGATTTAGTACAATTTTCAATTTTCTAGTACGTCAGTACCTCTTTTCTAAGTTTAGTACAATTTATTTAAAGTAGTAGGTAATGTCGGAAGGGCTCAATTTAGTCGTCGTAACCATATCAACGGCTGCGAAATTGGATTTCGCGGACTGTATTGCATCTGCGAACTGTTTAATTCGCGGGTGGTTGCACAAAAATGTATTTATGTTTATTTTTAGTTTTTTATTTGTTAGTTTATCAAAGTACCTATAGGTATAATTATGATTATTTTAAATATGTGGCGGGGTTTTTTTTAGTACAGAGTTAGTGATTTAAGTAACTCATTCTATCGACATTCAATTTATAGCAACCTTAAAAAATTACTTCTTCCAATATCTCATCCACTTAATACCCTTTCCCAAAATTATTATCCCTTCATTTTAGCACCCCTGTCATATTCTATCGCTTGTATACCCTCTTCCATCCTGCTACTTCCGGCCCCCAGGGCCCCAGCAAACCCGAAACCCGATTATTCGCAACAAGCAGGAAAGGGAAAAATTGACGTGATCAGACCTGATCCGACAGGCGACATCTCGCGCGAGTGCAAGGTAATATTTACCCAACCGAATACAGCCACGCGATTGGCTAGCGGGCTCGGAAGGAAGATTATTGAATATATTTACCGAATTGAATGGTATGTGAACGAGAATCAGGGAGTTTATTCTGCAAGGGATATGAAATATGAGCAAACGGTATTGATATAGGATTTGTATTTTCAAATGAAAGGGGTGAATTTTATTACGTACGGATTAAAAAAGGGGAATATGAATATTGATTTTTTTATTATTTTGTAGCATATTTGTGAAAATAAAATTCCATGTATTTTCTGAACAATTCTAAATTCCCTAACTTTTCCATGAATTCCTGCTTCTCCTGCGAGCCATCCTGTGAGATACTATGATTTTGTTTAATTCTGCTTAAACCAGCTAATAATGCTAAAGTAAAGTAACAACGAGAGTTTCACCGTAAATATGTGTAGTGTTGGTTAATATCTTCATGTAAGATACCACTATACTCTGAATGTCTGAATACAATCATTATATACGTATAGTGTTTTTTCAAACCTTATTCAATATGTTTCACCTAGTGCCAACAGCATCTTCTATCAATATTATATATACATATTATTGGTAACTGACTTCAAGCGATACACTAACTAGTGGCGAAAATAAGAACTCTCGGAGTTGAGATAGATGGGGCGCTATGTATATAAAACATTGTCGTATCTGAGAAAATTAACATTATTTACTTAATTATTTCTTGCTTCTATTATTATAATTTGTGAAATTTGCCATCGTACATCTGTTTTGCAGATAGTGTATTGGAAATACCTTCAATAATTGACTTATTGTATTAATTATGATATATAAATAATTGCATTCTAACCTTTAAAATTTGTTTTCGAAGTTTCGTTAACTTTTGCTTAATTGTTTTTACCCTCCGTCACCTTTAGGTAAGGAAGGTATTGTCTTTGGTCAAAAAATTCATTGGTGAGTTTTTATGAATAAGCATGTTTTAGGGTCCCTATAATACGATTTTACCATTTTTACGTTGATGTCTGTATGTATGTATGTGTGTGTGTGACGAAAGTTTCGGATCGCATAACTTCAGTACCACGATTCCAAAAATTATATTTTTTTCGTATTCAAGTTTATATCCAGAAAAACAAGTGATTTAATTTTGGTTATAATTGGTCAACCGGAAGTACCCTCATTTGAAGATTATAACAGTTAAATATGATTTATGGACATTTAACATTATTATAACTCAAAGAACACATTATTCTCTATACGATTTGATTGCATTTTATACTTCATATTCAATAGATACAGAGTTAAAGAATTATAAAGATATTAAATATCATAAATCAGCCAGCTATGCTAACCATGAAAACTGTTAATATATTCAGATAATTCAAAATGGCAGATGTCAGTATCAATGAAAAGTAAATGAATGTGACAGAGATGAGGACGTTGAAGTAGATGTTGGGGAAGACACGGAAAGATACGGAAAGGAAATAACTCTAGTGTTACAAGTTTCTAAAAAGATACGAGACGATTACATTGGTTTGAACATGTCATGAGGAGAGATGAAAAATATATTGGAAGAACAATGAATAGCTTAGTAATAGAAAGTTTAAGAAACAGAGGAAGGCTAAAGATTAGATGGAAGGACAGTATTGCGGAAGACTTGAGAGAAAAGGAACTGAATGGGAACGACACGCAAAACAGAAATGAGTGGAAGAAGAAAATAAAAAATAGCGACCTCTAACGAATAGGAAAAGCTAGAGAAGATGTCAGTGTCAAGTACAATTTGCATAATTAGTTTATGATATAATTTTACTGGAAATTTAGAATCTTTTGCAAGAAATTTTATATATGGAATTTGTACATAATACACAGGATTGACGGAAGGTATTGTGCTGGCCACATCAGATTTTTTTATATGCATATATATAAAAATGTTCTGTACCTCAATGCAAGTCATTATTAAAAAATCTGATGTGGCCAGCACATAACCTCTCGCCGTATATTTTACCTGGCTGTATGCATAAAGCAAAGAATATTTTTATAAATACAAATAATATATTTATATAAATCTATGACGTATAAACTTCTTTATTATTCAATAATAGCATGTCTCAACATGAAGATATTTTACAATAAATTATGTTACAATAAATTACAAAGTAGAGTTTACCATATATAAATATTAGGCTGGTAACAGCAATTTTCAATTCGAACAACGTTGTTTACTTTCTCTTCATATTCTTCTAGTAAAAACATTAATTTTGGGCGGTCTAAAATGTATATATGGATTGTGCATCTATTCTTACATATCTTCTTTTACATTTTATTTTTTCATACATGTTATATCTAAATAACACTATTGCACTCCGATTATTCTTATATCGATGTGTAATTTTGTCAATATTTACAACTTACTTGAGAAGAATTTGATAGCTTTTTCGCAATTCAAAGTTACTCTAGTCTATAGTACTGGTGTACATTGTCCCATAATGTTTGAAACAAATTTAAGTCCTTCAACCTAGACTTGTCATCTCCATAATAGTCACAGATCAAGAATTAAGGGATTCTCCAAATACATTTTTCTTTCATTACTCATTATTTCTGACACTGACATTTATCTGTCAGTTACAAATAATTTAAATTTGCAACTAATTTTCATGGCATCCTTTCGGTTGTAAAATTAATTACATTATTTTATATATTATATTCCTTTTATCTCTAAATTTATAAAATATGTATAAAAATATTTAAATGTATCAGAAAGAGAATTTATTTTTCTTTAATATTATCAAGAAAAATTTTCAAAAAATAATATTTAGAAAAATTTTTTTCAAGAATCTTCTACTTCCGGTTGTCCAATTGTTATCAAAACCTTTTCAGATCTTCCCATGAATGTCCGATTGGGAAATACGTTGTTAAACAAATTTTAAGTCTTATAGTTTTTGAGTAACCGTCCTTCCAACATCCCACACACACACATCCACACACACACACACACACAGACATCATCGTAAAAATGTTAAAATCGGATTGTAGGGACCTTAAAACGTGCTTATTCAATAAAATCTGGATATGCGATTTTTAGCATGAATCCAATACCTCTCTTAGCGAGAGGTAAAAAAAAAAACAGAATCTGTAAATTACCATTCTTTCCCTCATAAAAATAAAGATTATATTATCATTGACAACAAATTTGGGGATAAACAGAAAATTGACCGACAAAAAGCCTCGGTAGTAAATTTAAGGATAGGAAAATCAGTTTCTAAATTTATAAAAGTCTGCTCTTTACATTTCGCTGATAGTGATTAGGTACTCTACCAAAGGTAATGTATACTGTAACAGGAAACGTTTTATTTGTAATAAGTATATGTTCTTTTTAGATGTTAATAGAAATAAACGAAAATGTTTTTTAAAAAATCTGATGTGGACACCACACGACTTCCTTGTACAATTATTAAACTATACATATTTTTTTAATAACTAAATTACAAAATATTAATTTTATAATTTTAACTTCAAAACGGTAAGATATATAGCGACCATAATCTAACCCGGTTCTGTTTAAAGAGAGTTTTGATTACAACAAAGAAATATTTGATTACAACAATGAATATGACTAATTTCACAATAAAAATATAATATTCGTTATTGTACGAATCATAAAATTGCACGTATTTAACGTAATTTGACATGAACATTTTTTAATTTTTTTTTGTTCTAATCCATAGCAAGCTTTATTACAAAAACAAAAAAAATTATAATTTTTAAATTTACATATCTCGCTTATACAAAGGGCTAATTTAATAATACTTGATGTGCTAGACGCAGAAATTAATTCTCTAAAACTTTTATTTGAAGCATTTATTTCTAAAATCAAAATAAAATCATTTTATTCAAGAAAAACTGTTAACAACTTCAAGTAATGTACCACTTCCGGGTAGCCTATTTTAACCAAAATCTATTATGTTATTTCGATTGACGTAAAAGTCTGAAAACCGAAATTTTTCGCGATTACAATACTTCCTTTACTTACGTACAAGGAAGTAAAAACTGCTGTCCCTTCCAAAAATTTGCCCACTTTAAAGCATGAAGACATACCTTCCATTAGCAGTAGCCGAAATTCTCGCTTATTGGCAAGAAATGATAGAAAAAATAAAACTAACATTTATCATGTTGAAAATGTATTGCATTCTGAAACAGAGTTTTTTGCTGCCGAAGGTTTATTAAATTTTAATACAGGAGTTCAAACCTCATTTCTTGAAAAGATTCCAAATGAAACTGCAGTTTTAACTGCATTTAGTATTTCTGACGAGACGATCGAGACGGGAAACTACATTGTCTCGTCTCGTCTCGTCTCGTTTAGAAGACAAGAAATTAATAGGGCTATTCTGTAAGATCGTTATGACATAACGAATCGGTAAAACGTTATATCGTCATGGTAATAACGAAAATCGTTTAATAGGCTTATTCTGTAAACGATCGTTATGACATTTTTTATTGTTAAATCGTTATCATAACGATAATCGTTAAAGTGGTATTCTGTAAACAATAATTTAAGTCTACATAACGAAAAAAAGATACCGATATCGTTATTTCTTAACGATTGGAAAAATCATTCGTTATCTAAACGTTTTGTCAATAATTCAGTATTTTAATTCATGTCAAAATAAAATTGCTATTATGTTGAATAGTGATCTCAAAAACCAGTCATATTACAGTTTTCTGCAAGGTAATATTAAAATAATTTAATAAGTTTTTATTCATAGCGCCTAGCGCAAGCTACTCAATTTGTCTACAGATGGTAGTAGTTGCTCTAGCATAACCTACAAAAAGAAAAATAATGGTCCGACAGCTGACAGGTTGACAGCAGAATTAATCTAACCTAAAAGTTTTGTGAGTTATATTGAATTATTTTAGATATTTCAATTAAAATTATAATTTGATTTTAGGAAATAAAGTTCTTAACTTGATCCCAAGGTTATTATTTTTCAAAATGTGTTACATAATACGGATACAAAGATAACGATTATCGTTAAGTAGAGATAACGATTTTCATAATAACGATTTCGTTATGGTAACGATTCGATTTTACAGAATAGGCCTATAAGTCTCGTCTCGAACAATGGAGTCTCGTCTCGGCCGAGAATCTCGACGAGATTTCTCGATGTTTTTTTGTTAATAAATCCAATGTGCAATTTATTTTGATATACTCAATATAATTGTAAATACATATAAATAATACGCAGAGTGGTTAAAAAAATTAGTCAAATAGCTATTACTTCGAATTTTAATGCCACAAAATTGACTCCTGTGGTGCACTCTTCACGCCAGCAATGAGCGCCCAAATATTTCATCATTACCGATATCTGTACATAGCAGATTGGCACACCCAGCAATGGGTAATATGCCGTGATGATATATATATGTATAAAATTTGCTATAATGAAAGAGGGTAAGCCAACTGATGTGGGACGGGTCTTATATGCAAGTATTATGTTGAACTAAATTAATAATCATCTAGGTAATGAAAAAACATAGTCAAATTATTTGAGTCAAATAAAGTTTGTCAAATTGATCATATATTTTTATTATCTATTCTCGGTGACACAATCTATTATTATTGACAGATTAACTAATATTAATAAGCTGTAGAATAATTATAAAATAAAATGAGATAAATGTTGGACCAACCTCGCCTACTATCAGTCCAATTTGGCCAACAGAGGCATCGAAGATCTCAGCATCTCAGGAAATCATCTACCACTGCTACTAGGAACGTTTATTGGGGCAAAATTTCAATTATCTCACTATTTTGTCCACTGAAAACCGTCACACATTAAAAATTCATATCACGAAAGTTAGTTTTACACTAAAAGAAACAAATATATACTATTTTAACTCCACCAACAAAAGTTTTTCACGAGAATTGCACTTAATACGAGCAGAAAACATTCTCATTTGTAGGTAACAAATACACTGACAAAAGACAGCAATAATAAACAACAAACACCGGTCTTAATATTAGCTCGAACTTGTCTGTTAAGAGCCGATCTGTAGTTTCACTGGTCGACACGAAATTTAAATAAAAATCATAATGAATTATTCATTCACTTAACTAGTGTGGAATAACAAATAAATTATTGTTACTAAAAAATGTAAAAAAAAACGTGTCAATCAGTGGCACTAAAAATGTAAACTTTAAGAACCAAGCCTTTAATTTTACGAATTTTAAAATAAATATCTGACTTATGATCAATATATCATGTAGTGTATGTCATTTAATTTTTTCCTAAAGTATTGGAACAACATGTATGTAAAGGGTTAAATAAATTCAAGTAATACTTATTTAAAGTCTTACAAAACACAATGGCTGGTAGCATGAACAAATGATTAATAGTGATTAGCGAGAAATTGTTTTATCTGTCAATCGTTTTATTGTTTTAATGAAAAATGTAATAATAATTAGTTTTACTAACAATTCAAGAACTGGTATTACAGACAGAATAAATTAACATTTTTACATTTTACATATTTTATGGCAAATTAAACATAATTTTGTTTGTTGTTCATAATATTTGACAATATAAAAAATTCTATTTCACGTGACTTCAATTTTTTGAGTGTATCTTTTGCTTATTTAAACATTATTTATTAGAAAGAATCCCCATAAATAATAACTATTATAATAAAATAAACATATCATCACGCTTTTTACCCATTACTGGGTGTAGCGCTTTGTCGGTAAGTGAACGTGAATACATCACTGTGACGTCAAAGAAAGGAGATAGTTTTATTTAAGAAATTTTAGCACGATCTTGTTTAAATTTATAGTAAAAAAATAGGATAATTAATATAAATTTACAAAATGTTCCAATCTTTTTTTTAAAAAATGTATTTTTAAAAATAGAAAAATTGTCGAGAAATCTCGAAATAATTGTCGAGATTCGAGAATCTCGACATGTAAGTCTCGTCCCGTCTCGTAAGTTGAAATAGCTTTCTCGTCTCGCCGAGACGAGAAATTTCGAGATGAGACGAGACGAGATTCGAGAATGTCTAGTCTCGTCCGAAACACTAATTGCATTATGCTTGTCTGGAAATATAGGTTAGCTATATAAAACTTCTCAATATGTTTGACATTGGCTCGCTTATGGCGGCGATCTTGCCCCATGGCCATACCCTGTATATAAAGGTACCCTAAAATTCAGTAGGGTACCTTTATATACAAAGTATGGCCATGTGGCAAGATCGCCGCCATTAGCGGGCCAATGTCAAACATACTGATAATTCATTTCCCTATTTATTTTTAAGAAATGTGATTTTATATTATACAGGAATATTAAATAATCACACTATGAATCTATAAAGGTAATAAAAATTCATTTATTTAAGAGATACACAATTATTATTATGACATACATTTAGAGGTTATGTAGAGCATAGGATATAGATCGTTATTATCACATCAAATTTAATAACTCTAGTTATTATTTGCATAATAAGTATATATTTTAAACTTACCTTTTAAAAATTTAGATGTTTGTGCTTAATATTGGTAATTTTTATGTGTTTTTAATATTGTAATTCATCGTAGTCAATATCTCAAGAAAATACACAAATAAATAAAATAAAAGTATTACTTACACTTTAAATAAACATTAGAAGTATATTTAAATGTGTTTTGCATTAAAATAAAACAAATAACCACGAAAATACATAATAATTTGCGCAACAACAACGAATATGACTGTGGACCGCAAATGGCGGACGAAACGTGAGCCACGTCATGGCCATAGCCTGTATATAGAGGTACCCTAAAAGTCAGTTGCCAGTTGTACTCGAGTGTCTATACTCTGTATAGGAAGAGTAAATTCAGAAATATTTGTTTTATATAGGAAATACCAGAAACAAGAAATTGTATAATAATTTGTTAAAATAGGTCATAAATGAAATAGTTAGTAACAAAGTAATAATTAAAATGAGGTATGTAATTTTCAGGTCTGTCGCGGAAGAATTCTGAAAGCATTCAAATTCAATTAAATGACAATTTCGAACGTGATAAATACGAGTACATTGTATTATCTGCCAAAGTAAGATAATTAGTAGAACTGTGTCACGCAAAAATACAATTGAATTATTTAATTATATTTTAAACTGTATGAATATGTATTACAATCTAATATCAAACGTAGCATCATTCATCATGTTCCAACTTCAGCTTCAGTAGAGTAACATCATATAAGGGTTATCTACTTATCGTGTGACGGTAGAAAGAATAAATAAATCACAACTCTTTAACACATTCTGACCGAATGCTATTCAAATGTAAATATGGATCTCTGATGATATATTACGAACTAGTGTGATTGAATACAAAAGTAAATTCCCAGTGAGCAATATTAATGAATGTGATAATTTACAAATTAGAAAAACTTTTATCTAGATATAATACAATTTGTATTCCTATTTTATAATATAATGTAACATTTAAAATTGCAAATTATATTATATGTACAGAAGAAAAAAATCTGATGTAGCCAGCACAATACCTTCCGTCAATCCTTTGTATTATGTATATATTCCATACATAAATTTTCTTACAAAAGATTCTAAATTTCCAGTAAAATTGCACTTGACACTGACATCTTCTTCTTCTTTAGCTTTTCCCATTCGTTACGGGCCGCTATTTTTTATTTTCTTCCACTCATTTCTGTTTTGCGTGTCGTTCTTATTCAGTTCCTTTTCTCTCAAGTCTTCCGTAATACAGTCCTTCCAACTTATCTTTTGTCTTCCTCTGTTTCTTTAATCTTCTATTTCTAAGCTATTCATTCTTTTTCCAATATATTCTCCATCTCTCCTCATGACATGTTCAAACCAATGTAATCGTCTCTTGTATCTTTCTAGAAACTTCTAACACTAAAGTTATTTCCTTTATTCTTTCATTCCTTACCGTATCTTTCCATGTCTTCCCCAACATCTATCTCAATATCCTCATCTCTACCACATTCATTTACTTTTCATTAGATGCGTTCAATATGCCCCAGGAAACCAAGCAAACGGAAGTTAAAATTTTTGAACAACTTTGCTAGCCTAGCATTTGCTTGATTTGCTCGTAAGCAATCCAAGCGCCAAATTTCTCGCTTGTCTTGCTAACTTATGAAATATAATGGCAGGAAATGCAAATTATACATACATGAACTTAACTTGTAATGTTTCTATCTCATTTTATGGTGTGTTTATATCAATTACATGTCAAAAAGGCCACATTTCAGAATTCTTTGAAGCTAGTAATACTCGTATTTTGTTTATTATTAGAATTAGATCTGTCAAACAAACAATAAATAACCTCAGACCTCACTATAGCTCCATAGTACTCTGATTTTTTCTATATAACTGTATACCAATATTAAGGCACAATAGCCCCGGAACGAGAAGTTTTGTAAACACAGACATCAAAATTTTTATTTGGTGAAGAAATTGGATCAAATTTAAAGGAAACATATAAAATTAAATGAAAATCATTTATTTAAACTCAAATTTGTCTTCAGTAATAATTTTTATACGAAAATATTTGCTTCAGAGCTAAAAAGTGAGATTGAAAATGGTCTCGTTCTGATTCCCGAACATATTCCATAAAAACTGTAAAATATAAATGTATTTGCAACTTTTCAACATGTTTCTACTCAGAAAAAAAATATTAAACGTCGAAGCATAAAATACGTAATAAACTAATATATTTTCTCGTTTTCTTCATAAAAAAGCTCTACATATATCCTTTACCTTCTACCACACATGACAAAACACCTTCAATCCAAAAACTCATTTCTTTGCACCAGAGCACTCAATCTCATATATTAAATTCTCGTTCACAAATCAAAATGAACATCCGCCATTCGGCCCGCTCTCAATAAATACCCATGCTACAAATTCCGTCGTCAAGAACAAAATTACGACTCGTGTACAACTAACACGTTCGCATTTGCATGAAAAAGAACTTAAAAATGGCAGAAAATTATCACGCGACTTCTAAAATGCAAATCAAGGAATCAAGCACTCTTCACTTTATTCTACATGCAAGAAAAAATATCAAGTTGATGTATATTACCACACCCCTCAAGAATTAAAATACTTTTTTTTTCTTTGTAGTGATTGGTCTCTTTTTTTCTTGGATAATATGTATAGTGCTAAACTGTGATGGACTGGGACATTTATTTTTACCAGGACACTAACTAGCGATTTCAACATTACCGGTCTAATGTATTAAGAACACTTTCAACCTCACTGTTTAGTTATTAAACTAATATTTTCATATAAAAAATATTTTTTTAGATAAATTTTAAGTATAACCAAATAATTATCTCCAACACTATGATGTTGTAAACTACACATTCCACAACTAAAAATTATGTTGGAATTATTATTATTCCAATAAACCGTGTGAAATAATTCCGTACGCCGTTTGGAATAATTCCGCACGGCTTTCGACAAATCACAATCTATTTAGCCGCATATTAGCGCGGTATATCAAATATCTTGGTTCGGTTGCTATGACTCTTTGTTTTATATTTATTTATTTATTTCTGTATTCGTGTTTGACGTTTTAAAGTTTTGAACATTTTTAGAGTTTTTTTGTTAAGTTTTACAGGTTTTTGGAGTTGTCCAGAGTAATAAGATTATCTAAATAATAATATATTACTTAGAAAATTAACTGAATACATTTTGTAGAAAAACATATAAAGTGGAAATGAAGATATAGATATGGAATGTACGTCACCAGAAATAAGGGAACTTGCTAATGATACAGGGAGTCAGTTATTACTAAATAAATTCAAAGAAAAATATGAATGGAGTTATTATAAGCATTGTTTTAAACAAAAACTTTCCACATACAAATCAATGATTCACAGAGCAGTTACATTACCCTTAGATAAAAACAAATTCGCTAAAGAAATACTAACTATCAAAAATATTGCAGTCAACAATGGTTTTTCCGATACAATAATAGATAACTTGGTTTCTAAAAAACAATCTCAGATTGCTTTAAATTTAGTTTACCCAAAAATTAAACCCGATTTAAATAAACGGTTTATATCTCTTACATATTTTGGGAATGTTAGTGAACAAATCGGTAAAATATTGTCTAAACACAATGTACAAGTTTCTTTTAAACCTTTGAAAAAACTTTCCAACTGTATATTTAATAACAAAGATACAACACCAGCACTTTATAAATCTGGAGTTTATAAAATAAATTGTAAAAATTGTGATGGGGTGTACATTGGTCAAACTGGTCGCAACTTTAATATAAGATTTAAAGAACATTTACGCTCTTTTAAATTAAAAAAAGAAGATTCAACATATGCTAACCATCTTTTGCAATATAACCATTCTCCGGATAATCAAATAATACCGCTACATTTTGCCGAAAAAGGTATTAAGCTTAACCTTTTAGAGTCATTAGAAATTTCCAAGCTTAAGAAAAATACCGCTACCTCTTTACTAAATGACCAGATTGACTTAATATACACTCCCCTCTTCTCTGCTTGTATGTAAATTTGTATAAATACTGTTAATCTTTGTAATATATTATATTGTCTGATGATGACCTTGTAGGTTGAAACTATAGTCACAGTGTGAAAATAAAAGTGATATTTTGTTTTATTATTGTTATCATGTATCACAAAGTTACGGCTGAACATATTGAAAACATATTATTATTATTATCAATCAACATTTTATGTATAATTTCTAAAATCTTGTTTAGAATGGCATAATCCACACTCGCAAACCGTATAGTCCTCGCCTTCGGCTCGGGCCACAAACTTTTGGTCGTGCGGAATATGGGCCATTCCATTACTTGTAGAATATACTATTCCATTAAGTTTTCACACGTTTTCGGCGTAACCGTTCTCGTATCCACTGGCTACTGTGCAGAAGTCTTCAGTTTCTCTATATTTAGACAAATTTGTAAGTAACACCTTGTACTTGGTGCCAATGTATTTAAAAAAATTTATATAAAAATTTGGATTGCCTAGGTTTATATCTCTTATTTAAAAGTATAGTAAAGGGCACGAGCAGACTTGTAACTCGAGTGACCTTGAAATGCATAAAACCAGCTGATTTGGGGTCTCGTGACCGTATGCCTAAGTGTCTGGTCGCAAATCTAGGGATCCCGACCTACGCCAAAAAGTACTTCGAATTTTAATGGCATATAATTGACCCCTGTGGTGCACTCTCCACGCCTGGTAAGCGCCCGCACGGTACAAATATTTCATCATTACCGATATCTGTGTACGTAGCAGATTGAAACCCAAAATTTCGTAATACGGTTTTGTAATTTATTTCTTGAATAAAAATTAACTTCAATCATATCGTTGAATTCATAGTTTTAATATGGTAGATTTCAAATATATAAAAATATATAGGATGTCCCTTTTGAATTATGAATGTCACTTCTAGTTAAATCAGAAGCGTTACCATAATGCCAAGTACCTAACCCTAGTTTACAAATATTTAAAGAGAATTAGAAAATAATTATAATAAATAAATAGTTATTTACATACCTAAGAAGTGCGGGAGCGATTGGTTCCCGGATGAGCGTTTGGCGGCGCGAGATTGCGAGCGCTGCCATAGAACACGCACGCGGTTTGTACAATATTTTTTGTACAAACAATTTTATTTATTAAAACTTCATTAAATATACACTGCTTTGTAGCTAATTTCAGAGTGATGTGTCAAATTTAAATTCCAATAATTTTCATGTTTATTTTTATGTAATGTAGTGTTAATCATGGTATGTAAATAACTATTTATTACTTACTAAGTATATCACTTGTAGTATATAGCAAATTTAAACTTAATAAACTAGTTAAATTTCTTATTGTTTTGTTACAATTTACATTATGTTTGTTGGTTATGTGTTACGGTCTTCCCGAGTATTCTATCTTGCCGACTTCCGCCGAGCAGAAATTATTGCCAACATAGTGAACCAAATACACTAAATTCATTATTAATTATTAATTAAAATTCCTTCAAAACTCCACCATTTTCTCTTATTATTATTAAGCGAAAGAGTGTTTGAGAAGTTATACTTTATTATTATAAATTTAGTTCTTTAAGAAATGCTTTAAAAATAGGAGTGTTTTTTCCAAAATTTCCCGGTCACTTATCTGGTGGAGGCCTGGAAAATTAACGTTTCGGATGTTGCTTAGGCGACGGCGACGCGAAACAACACATTTCAATG
The DNA here is from genome assembly GCA_951394225.1 of Harpalus rufipes. NCBI lineage: Eukaryota > Metazoa > Arthropoda > Insecta > Coleoptera > Carabidae > Harpalus > Harpalus rufipes. The sequence continues at coordinate 9,700,658 of OX596283.1, forward strand.
AATGAGTACAAAAAAGTTATTTTTAGTGGGCCGTTTTTTCAGTGTCACCTTGCATGCATAAATAGTGTTTTTTTTTCTTTTCATGATCGTTTATAAAGAATACAAAAAATCTCATAATGTGCAATATGAGTATATATATATATATATATATATATATATATATATATATATATATATATATATATATATACATATATATATATATATTCCTTTCATTCTCGTTATAAACATAACAAACATGTCATTAAAATAGGAAAATTATGATTTTAATTTACGTAATACCCGTAATTTCATATTTTGTTATCATACTTATAATATTACACTTCACATAAATAAACTTATACTATAGGTTTATTTGAAAACTCATTGGAAGTGAAAAATTAAAATTAGATTGTTGTTTTTAGTTTTATGTATGTTTTGCGCGAAAATTTTATTACGAATTACACTGTAACTATTTCAAGTTTATATTTGTGGTCTGAAATACTAAACGACTACGTATTTTCAATCAATATTCAAAACAAATCCGCAATGAAACACATGGCATCTGAAAAATTTAAAACATTTAATTTTAAAATTTGCTGAAATGAAATTACCACCTGAAATTACAAACATTCTTTTGGTTGAAATAACATTTTTAGAATGTTATTCGAATAATGAATTTAATTAATTCAGCAGCGTTTCATTTTTATTTAGGAGAAACAAGAAACGAAAACGATGCAATAATGGCTTCCATTAGGGAATATAAATTACATTAATTTTTTCTAAGTCACGTTTTAGAAAGACGATAGAAAATACAATTAGTGAAATAAAATCGGGTCACAGTTTTTACCTCTCGTTAAGAGCATTGTGTACACCTGGACTAAAATATGAAGCGAAAATTCAAATAAATTGTTCCTGTACTAGAACAATTAACATTTTAAAAAATTCAACATTAGACAAACATACTTCTAATATGAACATGCATTTTAAAAAAATAATTATAGAAATCTATTAATACTGGACTTTAATTTTAATGGTAAAACCAAAATTCAGTAGCATTTCTCATTTTCCCATTAAAATCAAAGTCAAATAATAATAGATTTCAATAATACTTTTTTTTAAATGATGGTCCATATCAGAAGTATGTTTGTCTAATGTGGATTTTTTAAAATGTTAATAGTTCTAGTACAGGAACAATTTATTTGAATTGTCGCTTCATATTTTAGTCCAGGTGTACACAATGCTCTTAAGAGAGGTATTGGATTCATGCTAAAAATCGCATATCCAGATTTTATTGAATAAGCACGTTTTAAGGTCCCTACAATCCGATTTTAATATTTTTACGATGATGTCTAGGGATTTATGTGTGTGGATGTATGTATGTGTGTGAGGATGTTGGAAGGACGATTTCTCAAAAACTATAATACTTAATAAATTAAGAAAGTGTGAAAAGATAATGTCAGCCACATGGATTTGAACCATGGACCATTACTTTGCCGGAGTAACGCTCTACCAACTGAGCTATGGCCAACCTATCCAATGGCTGACATTATCTTCCACTTTAGCCGCTAATGTATCTCGCTATGGAGAATACAGTTTGTGTCACGTTGTATGATGTGGGGTTGGATAACCACTACATTTAAACATCATTGTGGACATGTCAGAAACAACATGACACAAACTGTATTCTCCATAGAGAGATACATTAGCGGCTAAAGTGGAAGATAATGTCAGCCATTGGATAGGTTGGCCATAGCTCAGTTAGTAGAGCGTTACTCCGGCAAAGTAATAGTCCATGGTTCAAATCCATGTGGCTGACATTATCTTTTCACACTTTCTTAATTTATGTCGAAAATATAGACTGTTAACTCAACGTTAATTTTATAATACTTAACTTTAACTACGTATTATAATAATTAATTTTGTAAATATCACAGAAGAAGAATATTGTCCATGTCACCCGATAAATAATTAATACATTACATTACTAGAGTTGATTATTACGTATAGGTAAGTAGATGAAATTTCACATGTACCTAAGAGTGATGTACTATATTTTTTCCAGTGGTGTATTTGAAATATATGTATTTGAAATAGATTAAGTATATTAAGTAATTATTTCAAATACTTTTCAAAAGCCTTTTTATATTTTAATACTGTAGCGTGCGTGGACCCGACGTCACTGATTCTAGGAGTACGCGACCGCAGCCGCTGGTCTAACGATTCTAGAACGGCAGCTGCACTAAGGGAGCGTCTAATCTTGTCGATGACGCAATCCTCGCGGGCATCGGCGGGGCGAACAAACAAGTCTCGACCTGTTTCATTACATGTGTTTGTCTGATCCCTTTGTATTCGATGTTATTATCGTATAGAATAGTAAAGAACAACGCCGGACTATATAAACACAGTCAGGGAAGCCAATCAAGCATTCTGATATAGACACGCATCGTGAAATGATAAATGTAGTGAAATATAAATTGTTTAAATAAATAATCTTAGTGTTTAAGTATTTAATAATATTCTTGGTCCTTAATTAACATTTATATTTATTTAATCATAGTGTTACTTACTTTTATTATCTTTATTTTGTTTATTTATCGTTTAATAAACTTTAATTTTAATTAATAATATTTCTTTTATTTTTACACCTCACCCAATTAAATAAACGTTATAATATATTAAAATACTATAATTTATATGAAATATTAATTTTTAATATTTGAAATACATAAGTATTTGAAATACATTTATGTATTTGAAATGTGTACAAAGTACAAACCCTCCGTCATATGTGGTTTGTTAGTAATATAACATGGAAAAATTATCTAATTTTTCTTGAAATAAATAGTTGCCGACGTTTCTTTTTACTATAAATAAAAATACGCGAATAAGTTGAATACCAAAAACATTTTACAATACAGTAAGATCTTATCAATTTTTAAATAATTAAGAGTGAAAAAAATAATTCTATTTTATCTAATATTCGAAATACTTATATTTAGTATTATGTATTTAATATTTGAAAAACTTTTTTTCAAGTATTTTATACAACACTGACTTTCAAACGACCATCAGTCAATAATAACAATTAAACTCTTAAGTAAATTTTATTAATGAATTAGCATTTAACTTTTGATTTTTGAGATATTATAAAGTAATTGCAATTTGAATTTATAATAATAAATTTTTAGTACCTACCTATTTCCTAAAATATTTTGAATGGTTTGTGAAATAAAAATAATAAATTATTTTTTTCTTTACTCTAATGAAACAAAGAAAAATGTGTATTTTATTTTTCTTTTTAATTATTATATATATTATAATTAAAATTGACGGTCGGGTACATTAAAAAAAATGTACAATATTTTACATAAACATGAACATGCTCATTTTAGAAAGGATAAGTTTTACGAACAAAAATAATACTTTTTTTCTTTTGTTTCATTGTTTTGTTTGAAAAAAAAGTTGTATTACGTGTAAAATATTTCATATTAATTCAAACAAGCGTATCATATTATGCGACATGAGAAGAAAACTTTTAAATTAAACTTCCTATTTTTATTTTTATAACTTTGATAATGTAGAATTGTATACAGGATGAATACGAGAAGCCGCTACAATACATAGGCATTTTAATTAGGGAAAAGAGTTTTTTCAAATATTATCTGTCCTGTAAAACAGTGTGCGTGTTCATTATATGTACATTGAAGTTTAAAGATTAAATTCTGGATTTTTTCGTGCTTAAATTTTTAAATCTACGCACTTTTGATCACTGAGCAATTTTAATTTTAAGAGGGGGTAAAAATAGATCTAGTATACCGCAAGGCTGTCAACGAATCAGAATCTGTTTAGCCGCATACTAGCGCGGTATAACAAATATCTCCGTTGAGTTGCTATGGATATTACACTTTGTTTTATATTTATTTCTGAATTCACGTTTGACGTTTTGAAGTTTTGAACAGTTTTGGAGTTTTTTGTTAACTTTTACGGAGTTTTGGAGATCTCTATATGGTTTATACAGTATTTTATTCAATTTTGACGAAATAATAATATTAACCATTATAATATTTTATTTTGACAAAATAAAAAAACTAATCAATTAATTAGTACGTTGTACATGACAATCGTCGTTGATAGATATCAAGTCGTTTATTTATATTATAAACAAGCTTTATTTTCTGTCATTTGTGTCGTGAAAAATAATAAAAATAGCTGATCTGTCTGATAAAGATAGTGGTGAAAGTGATATTTTCGTGCCAGATGCATTTTAAATGAATTATTTGTTGCAGTGAGTAAAAATTCTGATTCATTTAAAAAAATAATAATTCACTAGCAAATAAACAGTTACTTAAGTTGTTATGGAGTTAATAATGACAGTTAAAAACGTCAAAATTGAATAAAATAATTCAACATTCATTCACTTGTCCCATTTTGGATAAATCTTCCTCAAATACTTCATATGAAATATTCTCGAAATTTGACATCGTTTTGTAAATGCCGTTTAAATAGTATACTACAGCAGCTTGCTTCGGAACGAGTTTTATATAACTGATGCTTATTTCTTTGATTTGCTAACAATTTTAAAATTAAATCATCATCTTGTTCTAATAATTGTCTATAGTGCGTTCAAAATATCAAAAAACTGATTAACAGAAGCTCGTAGCGAAAGCAGACCTTTAGTTTTCATCTTAAATTCTTAGAACTAGCAAATTATGAACAAAGCAATGCAAACCATTTAACATGAAAGTAAACCATCGTGCAACAACAACATGATTATTATTAAATGCGAAACCGTAGTCTGTAATTTCACACACTGCTACAAATAAACAAACTTAAATTAAACTATTTTAATGAGAGTTTTAATTACAAGTTGAACAATAATTGGTAACAACTTTATTAAATAACCGCGTAAGAAACTTTATAATTATAAAATCACGAATGCTACGAATTCCATGCGTAGCTTTTCTCTGATCGATACAACCGAAAGAAGAAATTAAAGTAAATAACAGGATTTAATTAATTATGAATTTTTCGTAAAATGAAATATACGATTGAAGTCTCCGCAAACGTCCACGCTTTCTGTTTTATTCATGTTTCAAAAAATGGAATATCAATATGGCTCATAAAATACAAAAATTAACCACTATTGGGATATTTCACTACGTAGAGATGATGTTGTGTACCAACATCACACCTACGACAAGGGAGCACATTTGATTAACTTCTTGAGCTTCAAGTAAACTGCCATTTCCGGTTATCCGATTACCATCAAAATCTAATGGCTTCTTTCCATATTAGAATAAGGTAGAAATACATGGTTTCAAAATGATAGTATTTCAGTTAGAAGGTAAAGAGGATCCACACCCACACAAACACATACACACATACATCATCGTGAAAATGTTAAAATGGATTCTAGGGACCTTAAAACGTGGTCATTTACCAAAATCTCGATATGCGATTTTTAGCACGATCCCTATACCTTCCTTACCAGGTGTAGCGGGAGGTAAAAATTAAATTGCAGTGAGAATCTGAACGTATTTTTTGTAGTACGATGATGTTTTCAGAAAACCTAATTACATTTTCAAAATAAGCGGCAAACTGTTTAGCCTGTAGTTAAAAAACAAAAGACAATAGAAAATTCCTGAGGAGACTATTAAATTTGTCTCGAAATATTGGCCATAAAATGAGCAAACTGTTTAACTCTATCATTAATATTACCAGAAATCCTAAAAAAACATCGATAATGAGACTAGCTGTATTACACGTGTGCGGTGCTGGTTGCAGACCAATCAGCAAAATTTATACAGAAATAATTATATTGTCTATTAACTTAATTAGCTTTTTGTTAATAATCAGTCTACATATCAAATTCGGCAATACTATCATGGCATATTACTAAATTGCTTTTGAATATGTGTTCTATTCAGGATAATATATTAATTATTGAACCATGTATATCAATATTTTATTAAAAAGTCACCTAATTGCAATATTAATTAATTACCTACCAGTAAATTTCAATTATAATGTAGTGAAACCACAAATTTACACTAAAGTTAATTCAAACACAGGAAAATCTATTTTATTTTTGACCATAATTTTGTAATCGGCTAAAAAAGCCTTTAAACAAGAGGATCACAGTTTTTTTTTTAATTCTTTATGAAGCTTCATCTACTTACTTATAAATTTGTAGTTATAGATAGTCCTAATTATTATTCGTTAAGCCGTAATAATACATACATATAACATTCTATAACGCAGATCTCAATTTTATTCTCAAACAGTGGAGGCCATTGAAAAAATATTGTAGCGATGTATAAATGTAGCATTTCCCTATGCAAGGGCGAGTGATGGGTTGCATTTAGATCCCCATATATTTTGTTAAATTATTCACATTTTCGTTTTAAAACCTCACTTAGTTACAAATGTAAATCTAGTCTCATATATTAATATTATTCAATGTTTGCTGTTTGCAATTATTATTGACTATTTGTTGTTATAGCAATGTTGCTACAATTAGGCAGTGGTCACACTGAGTAGAATTCAATCGGTCAATCAAGATCGACTGTCGCAGATCAATAGCGACCGACCGAAATTTTAGAAGATATGTCACACTGCATGAATAGACGTAAATATTTCCACATAAATGATAGCAACTTAATTTGAAAGAAAATTAATTTTTTCTTGCACTGAAACGCCGAAAATATACGTTTTTTAGAAATATTTAAATAAATGATAAACCTTATGAGTTTTTGTTTTTAAAATTAGAGAAATTTGCATCCATAAATTGTCATACAATTATTACTGTATCCTGGTGTGTTTTGATCATAAAATTGTACATTATTTTTTACATAATTTTTGAACTATGGTCTATTTCATTAACTCTCCACATTTCCGTCATGATACTAGTATGGCTGTAATATTCTAACAAAAAAAATTATAACCTGTACACAAATGTTAAAACAGTTGGTATGAAAAATATGAGAAAACTGAACATGCGTAAACACATCAATTGCTGTCGATCGACTAGAAAATCAAACATGTTTGATATATCAAACCGCTCACAATGCTCGACATCGTTCGACCCTAGTGGATGCATGCAGTGTGACCATTCCCATAAGCTAGTGTAAGTTTAATTTTTAATCGATCGCAATCAATCGTCGTCAGTTGATCTCACTTGTCCAGTGTGACTACTGCCCTACTGCCTTACCGTCAAATAAGTATGCACTGGAGATTTCTACACTGCAGCCAATTCAGTGGACATGACGAAAATGCTAAGCTATAAAGGGTGCGGAGAAGGGAAAAAGTTGAGCATCAGGCTATACATATTTTACGACAATTGTTAACTTGGTACAGAATTGGAATATCTAATTTTCATTACAACATACTTGACTAAAACTGATATGCAGTAAATATAGGTACAGCGTTTTAAAAAAAAATACTTCTACATATAATTTAATAAACAAAATTCGTTTCGCATGTTGTGTAAGTTAAGAAAATGATGGAATATTTTTAAAATTTTAATAGTACACAAATGTGTAATGTTTTTTTCTGTCAAATACATATTAATTTTTCTTCATGTGAATTATTAAGTTTTTCGTTAATTTTTAAATAACGACAAATTCATAAACAATAATAAATTATTTTTTTCGCGAACGTCCAGAAAATGATCTGTTTCTGATCACTTTTTAGACCAGAAATTCTTTCTTTACTAAGCTAGCTCGGAAAATTGTCTATAAGGGTTCGGAAAGTAAGTTTTCGATCCTTACATGAATGTTTCCACGGAAAACAGTTGTTTATTTGCTATTCTCTTATTTCCTGGCAATAAAAGGACCCAACATGACCGGAAAGTGTCTTTACTGGGCTCACTTTCAGGTCTTGTTACGTAAATTACTATTTATACCATCGAAATACTTTTTTTTTTGTCAAAAAGTCACAATATTTGACTCACATTTGTTTGTTTTTCTTTTGTTTTAACCCATGAATTCATGCTATTTAATTTATGCAGTTACAAAACGGATGGAATGTATTTTGTTTACTGATTTATGTATATACAGAACTTTATGTTTTACAACTTCTAAAATAATTTGGAAAATAACGTGCAAAGAAAAACTGTTTTCTCATGTCAAACCCCTATGGCCCCTATTTCTTGAAACACCCTGTTTATAAAGGGTGTTGCCTTGGCAATCCCCACTGTATTGATGCATTGCTAAAGTAAACTTTGATAATTAATTAAATTAGCATTTATGAAAATATCGAAATTAAATAGGCTATGTGATTGAAGTGACTTGTTAATTAATTAATATTTTGCAACAATGAAATGTATTCATAAGGAATAAATTTATTGTCACGGCAAAATCGATTTTCTTAAACTCATATAAACAAATTCCTGGAACCCTACATAAACTTCCATATGTTACTCATAGAAAACACAATAAATCAAACTTGGATCTTGGCTCATTTCCCTTCTGACAATTGTAAGTATATATAAAGTTTCAACAACGCGAGAAACGTGTCTTATGATTTATACGTTTGATATCATCTGCTGAACCAAAGTTTTTCCACCTCGCACTAATACATCAACTTGTGAGTAATTCATCTGGTTTTTAAATGAGACTAATTTTAATACGAACTCTAATACGGTTCATGGTGTTATGAATTCAATTTATTTTAGTATTACTTGGACCAGTGACCTATACTAACCCACGCCTTTTGCCTACATGACGTTTATGTTTCATACTAAACAACAAAACGAAATGTTTAATTTTCCTATTATAAACAATGGAATTTATGAACCATTTGTTAAATATTTTGAACATTTGAACTATTTTATTTTACTCACACTGTTGATATAAAATATTATATTTCAACAAAATAACCAAAGCCTGTTTTTACATTGTACTCTTTTGAAATTCCAATATTGAAACTAGATTTTAGTAAAAATATCTGATGTGGTCAGCACATTAACTTCCGTCAATTCTATGTATTTTATAAAAAAATCTGATGTGGACACCACACGACTTCCTTGTACGATTATTAAACTATACATATTTTTTTAATAAATAAATTACAAAATATTAATTTAACTTCAAAACAGTAAGATATGTAGCGTTCATAAAGGGAGTTTTTAAAGAGAGTTTTGATTACAACAAAGAAATATTTGATTACAACAATGAATATGACTAATTTCACAATAAAAATATAATATTTGTTATTGTACGAATCATAAAATTGCACGTATTTAACGTAATTTGACATGAACATTTTTTTTATGTTTTTGTCCTAATCCATAGCAAGCTTTAGTACAAAAACAAAAAAGTATAATTTTTAAATTTACATATCTCGCTTATACAAAGGGCTAATTTATTAATACTTGATGTGCTAGATGCAGAAATTAATTCTCTAAAACTTTTATTTGAAGCATTTATTTCTAAAATCAAAATAAAATCATTTTATTCAAGAAAAACTGTTAACAACTTCAAGTAATGTACCACTTCCGGTTAACCTATGGATTCAACACAAGCATACTAAAAAGTCAAAAGTTGATTTATATTTAGATATTGTTTTAAATTTCGGATTTGGTAACAAATGCTGTTAAGTTTATGTACATGTTGTTCGCATTATGATCTCCAATTTAAATTTTCATTTACCATCAAACCGAGAATTTTGGTGTTCTAATCATTACTTTTTGTTTTGTCGCCAAACTGTATTTCAATTTGTCGATTTTTATAATTCTGATATGTATGAAAATAAAGTATTTTAGTTTATGCAGTGGTAACGAAAAAATATGCTTAGCATTCACATATTTCTTTTTTTTTTTAAAGTAAACTTTGTTTTATTTATTGTCCTCATTGGTAATAGGTACTTTTTTGACAATTTTTTGTTGGACTATGTGGCCCAGACGATCCAAAAGGATGGACAATCATGATGTATTATAATTTTGTTCCGTCAACCGTTTATTAATAGTCTATCTTAATGTATAGAAAATCATTGATTAATGACCCTTATTAATGCATGATTTTTTATTAATAAACGATTTATTGGGTGCGTTCACCACATGGAACACAGCATGTATTGCAATTGCAAACGCTAAGTTGTAGCAAAAAGGTAGACAGAATTAAAAGTCATGCTTTTTTGACACACTATTTGAAAGAAGAAAATTCCTCAAATAACATAAAAAACCACTTGTGTTGTCTAGCATTAAGTAAACTAAACGCACCCACTGAAAACAATTGTTGACAAAACTTATTGATTTTCTGACGTAAAATTTGACGTTCGGTCAACCATTACTAACCTAAAAAAATTTGTCATGGGATAAAATTAGATTTTCCATTTAAGTAAGATACGGTCAACGAAAAAATATTGTAACTAACACGTGTGTTAATTGGCGATTAATGATCTCAACAAATGTCTCGATCATTAATTGCCCTCATGATTAAAAAAGCTACAGTTGAAATTTAGTTTGTCAAATTAAACTAATAAAATAATTGACAAAATATTTCACAATTCATGTCATATCAAATAAATATAATTTGTATTCAATTTGAATAAAATCAATTGAATTGATTAAATTGAAAACTTTTAATCCCTTTTTAGATTGTATTGGATATTGAATATGTAACAGTACAAAAATTTATTTGTTATTTGACATGACAGCATACCAACGAGAAAAAGTTTTGAGCGATATTTATTCACGTAACAAAAAATTATGTAATAAAACATATTTCATACTATTAAACAACCAAAACCTTTCTCTGAAAACAAATACCATCTTTACACATCATTAACAATTCAATATTCGCATATCATTAAACATTCACCACGTTATTATAACAATAATGTAACATTCCATCAAAAAAATTGTCCCTACTAGGGAAAATTCATAATATAAATTCATAAGAGCTGAAAACAAATCTGGATTCCGTAAAAACACAATAGATGGCAATGGCACACCCTTCATTTACAAAACAAAACGCCATTTGAAATTTCCCCTGCCTACTACAGAGTCCCGTTTTAAAGTGATAAATAATTCAGTGGCGTGCAATGTCACATTTTACGTGGAAAAGGGGGCACAAGATGATCGCCCAGCAAGGAGAAATGGGAATGATAAAAGTTTGGGAGTTAAGAAACTCACGCACAGCTGTGAAATATTAGACTTGTGTTTCACCGAAATATGTACAGTTTATGCCTCGTTTATACCATTGAATTTAAATGTAATGTGAAGAATTAAACGTAGAATTACAAAGGAATTTGTAAGTTACGGAGTTATTGTATTATGTTATGAGATGTAGAATTGTTGAAGAAACAAAAACAAATATACAAATTTTATGCCAAAATGATAGGTATATATTTTGGTTTACAAAAGATGACTATTCAAGGTCATTTATAAGCCGTCTGATACAATATTACTTGCACATAACTTCACTGAATTTAGTAGACAAAATACTTGTTTCGCTCATTAAAGTAGTAAAATAAAAAATGTTTGCTAATTTAACCGATTTCATAGCTCCTATCCTCCTCGAGATAGCAGTAGTATACCACTTAAAATGAACAACCTGTATAATAAACAATTTAGTAAAATAATTAATTAAAGAAAACTATGTTTTGATTGCCACTGGCACGATATTCCGCTTATGTCATTCAATCTATCTTGATTTCCTTACAAATGCATAGTTCGAACGTACAGGGTGTTTCTTCTCGCAAACGTTACCTAATTATTTTATACATATTGTGACGTGCGCCCCTGAGAGAAAAGTATGCATGCGCCGCTACTGATGGCATGTTCGCGAACAATGACGTAACCCCTTCGAAAGAACGTACCAGAGCGATAATACAATCCCCGACGCGCTGACAGGTTAATTGCGCCGTGACCTCATTCCTTTGTATACGGGTCATTGTCGCTTTAGAAGAGTTCTAGACTGTTATGCGCTGTATAAATACCGTCGGGAGAACAGCGGGAGGACAGTCTCATATATACAAGTAACCAGATATGAACTCGGTGATATAAATAAACTGTTTAACAGTTCTTAACATAAATAAATGTAGTTATATAAATGTGTTGTGATATAAATGTTAGTTAGATAAATAATTCGTAGTGTTTAAGCATTTAATAATATTCTTAGTGTTTATAATTATTTAATCATAGTGTTAGTTGTTTTTATTATCTTTTATATTTAATCCTAAATTAATTATCGTTTAATAAACGTATTCTTTGGTTAATAATATTTGTCTGTGTTTTACACTTCACCCATATAAATAAAAACGTTACAATATATATAAATAAAATAAATATTACCCATTGCTGGGTGTGCCAATCTGCTTTGTACGCAGATATCGGTAATGATGAAATATTTGTACCGTGCGGGCGCTTACCAGGCGTCACCTCACGGGCACTCATTGCTGGCGTGGAAAGTGCACCACAGGGGTCAATTTTGTGCCATTAATACTCGAAGTAATTTTTGGCGTCGGTCGGGATCGAACCCGGGTCCCCAGATTCGTGACCAAACACTCAGGCACACGGCCTCGAGACCCCATATAAATAAATACTTCCAATAAAAGTTATAGAGCTAAAATAATCATTTCACATGATTTAGATGTAGAATTTAAATCTCTATAACTTTTATTTGAAGTATTTTTGAATTACATAATTAGGTAACGATTGCGCAAAGAAAAACTGATTTCTCATGTTTAACGTCTATGGCTCACTTTTCGATTTACACCCTGTACATGGCATGGCATGGCATTATACATTCAAATAGTTCTATTTAGTGTACTTTCGTTGTTTCTTTATTTCCTGCTATAGCTAAAAGTTAACGCAGATAAGATCATTCAATACTCGAATATTTTAAAAACTAACTTTTTAAAAGATGGATAGTCTCTATAATTCAATTTTAAGATCTAGTTTTATTATAATTGACCAATTTTTTAATTTGTTACTATGATGGGTCATTTTCTGTCAGTACTCAATTTTAATTGTACTTATTAATAAACTGTGACAAGTGCTGCATTTTTATTTGTAGCAATAATTAATTTAACTTGTTTACTTGGCGCCAGTACGAATGAAAATATCTTTCATCATATGGTGAAAATGTTTTCTTACCCAGGAGTAAAAATTCATTCATTAATTAAATATATATATATATTTTTTTTTTAATTTAGATAACTAGATTCCATTACATGGATATCAAAAATCGCAAAGAATATCTTAAATCTAATTTAGGTTTTACAAAAGACAATACGTAAAATTAAAATTTATTCACTACAGCGCACAAAAGTACATCGCACATCACTATTTTCACTTAATTTAGATATCTAATTTGATAACCAATGTCAACACATTATACTGTAATACTATTTGCTGCTAGTCATTAGATTATATCTTATACTTCCATAGGAAGTGGTTGGACTTTGGTGATTAAGAAAGGTTTCCCTCTTTTAAAATATATACCGCCCACTCATTCAATCAGACAAAATAAAGATGTCTAACAAATGGCCTTGTCACCAACCAGTTAACGTTTCGCATGACATTATCAAAATCAAACCAGTCTCAATCAAATTATACATTTGTGGCATTGTGGTAGAAGTTATAGTCTTTTCTTTTTAGTATGTAGTAAGAGGGAATTTACCGAATAATGTAGTTTACAAAAAGAAATACTACATATTTACTTTTTAATTTTCCTGCAACACAATATGAAACCTGTGCAATTATTTCTTACAAGAACTATTTTATCATAGAAAAAATCTAATATAAAAATAATTTCGAGAATTTACAGGATGGTGACCGGCACAGCCGAACATAGGTCATTAACATTTAAAATCATTTTAAGTAAAAAAAGCTTCAAATAAAAGTTGTAGGTCATAAAATTCTAAATCTGAATCAATAAGCAAAATTAATTTTACTTGCTTTATAGTGGCAGAAATTAGTTATGAAGATGTCAAAAATAACAACAAAAATAGCATTAACCATGGAATTGATAATTTTAAAATGTTCAAATATTGTCTCAATTATTTATTCTCCAGCAAAACAGTTAAATAATTATTTGTAGAGAAAAAAAATCTGCATCAAATCATATCCCAATTCACAATTTTCTATTATTCAAAATAGGAAAAATAGAAGAAATTTAACTGTTAATTAATACTAATCAAATCAGTTGGGCCATGGAATAATAAATAAATGCACACACCGAGAGCTACACTTTTTTGATATTTTGTGACGTAATAATTATAAAAATAATAGTTATTTATGTAACAAGGTACTAAAGTTCTACTTTTTATCATGAATATGGAATTTAGTTGCCGAGGCCATAGGGCCTAGAAAAATAAACCATATGAGTGATAAAAAGGAACTTCAGTGCCGAGGTGCTTATTATGTTTTATTTGAAATCGAAAAATTGTGACAATGAAAGCAATAATTATTTTCATACGTTATATTGATAAATCTGTCAGTTGCTGTCAGACAAACAAACGAACTTACATTCAATGTTGCGAACCTCCTGATATTGAAGTTATCGTAATGAACACTCAAAATTATGTGTTATCTTAAACTTCTTCATCGGAATTTCTTTAATTCGTTCTTCTTGCTCATATTTTTTGTAATTTTACTTACAAAAATGTATTGTTGTACATCGTACACCTACCCAAAATATATTATATGTCACAAGGTTGGCAACACTGCATATGTATGAAATCGTCGTATAAAGGATTACTTTAGTGCCGATTTCTGAACTTTTAATGACGATTTTTGTGCACTTTAGTGATGATTTCAAATAAAATATTTATTATTTTGTGCTTTACTAGTTTACTATGGTTGCTGTTTATTATTCCATGACACCAACGATGTGATTAATAGTAATAACAATAATAATAATAATATTTACTTTAATTATCTCCGATTTTTCCTGTTCCAGTTACAAAAAAAAACTATTTGTTTCGTTGAAAAATAATTAGGGGAGACAATATTTGAACATTTCAAAATTGACAACGAAATTGCTATGGTGCGTCTTTAGGCACACCGTAGCTAGACAGACAGAGTTATAAAAGAGGTACTTTAAACTTTATTTGAATCTCATCACTTTTTCAATAAAAAAAAGCATGTGTTCATATATAATGTCATATCATTTTTTTCTTATAGTTGCCATTCCTGTTTAAATGATATGAAAATGGATATATTTAAGTATCAATTAGAGATAGAATAATTTGAATTTCATTTTGATAGCAAAAATTTATGCATTGATCCACTCGAGCCGCTGGCGAATAATGCGCTGTAATGGGTAATGCAATGACACAATGCGGTGTTACGTACTTCACGTGCCTTTAATCGCTGACGTCATCACCATTTTAGTCAGGTATCGAAACATACGTAATTGACTAACGAAACAACTCATTCATAAGTACATAAAAAACATCAACATTTTCACTTTCTTCATTTGTAAGTATTTTTACGATTTTTAATCGTAGATTGTAACACATTAAAAGTTTATTTTATGAAGTCAGTTAAAAGTTATATTACTTTCTTATCATTAAAAGTGTCTTTGAAATCTAATTTATCTGGTTACAAAAAAAAAAGAAAAGTTAGAGATAAAATTCACAATAATAAATAAATGAATCGTGGAAATGTTACGTATTGGTGTAAAATACAAAAAAGCGATTGCGATCTAAAGTTCCCTTGCTTACAACAAACACCCTTACACGAACCTCTCAAATACTCGTTAACAAATACATAAAGAAAATATAACACAATTCAAATTATGCATAACAGTAGGCAATTTGTTTCGGACGGAATTTTATATACAAATGACCTATGTTCGTCATAAATTATTATTTTAAATTTTCCATATTATCAAGTCTGAAAATTTTTATAAAAATATAAATAAATAAAATAAATATTTCATCACGGCATATTACCCATTGCTGGGTGTGCCAATCTGCTTTGTATACAGATATCGGTAATGATGGAATATTTGTACCGTGTTGGCGCTAACCAGGCGTCACCTCACGGGCACTCATAGCTGGCGTAGAGTGCACCACAGGAGTCAATTTTGTGCCATTAAAATTCGATGTAATTTTTTGGCGTCGGTCGAGATCGAACCCGGGTCCCCAGATTCGCGACCAGTCACTCAGGCACACGGCCACGAGACCCCATAATAAAATATTTTATTATTAATTCTAGTATTATACAGGGTGTTAAAAAAGGGTCAAAAAATTTGAGGATATATAATGTGTTGATTCTTTGTCAAAAAGATTTTTTTTCAAAATTCTCAAAATTAAGGACATGATTCTTGAAATGTACATTTTTAGTGCCACTGGCCGGTATGACATTTTTAATCAATAATGAATAAATTTATTTGTTAGTCAAAATTATTTACGTAATTAAATAATTCATTTTTTTTATTGTGTCGGCCCTTGGCATTAAAAATGTATAATTCAAGACGGTACGCGATAGCTAGGCGACGGACAACTGGGCGCTGTGAGATCTGAGCGAGGATCACTGGGCGGCATAAACTAAAAAATTTGCACGCTTAGCAGGCATACAATTTATTAAAACAAGAAGCTTTGATTTTTCTAAACAAACGTTAACCTAACCTAACGCACATCTGACCATCGCCCAGATGTCGGGCGCCCAGTTAACCGTGTCCGACTTCAAGAACCATGCCCTTAATTTTGGGAATATTGGAAATAAGTTTTTTATCCATTTTTAAAACCCTATATCTATTTATAAATAAATGTACAATATCGTTAAAAATACGGGTAGATATACTTAATTACGGAAAAGGCTATAAACAACAAAAAAAAAATATAATTTCAAAATATGTTTTAGATAGATCATTATTACAAACATTTAACCGAGAAAAAATAGTTATGCCCAGTTGCAGAAACGATCATCAACGCTTTGTTTAATTAATGATTAATGAAACATCAAAAACAAACAAATGCAATGCGACAACACGAATTTAAATGTTATAAGAACAAGGAAACTGATTCGAATTTGTTCATTTTGATGGTCCGTTAATTAACCAAAGCGTTGATGAAGGTTTCTGCGACCAGACATTAGTGAATTTAAATTTTCGATTTTTGGAAAAAAAACGTCCTCCGTCTTTGAAAACGAATTGACAAACTCTAGATATTCTTTGCGTTAATTTTCGTAAAATACTACTAGAAAATGATTTCCAAAGTCTCCCACAGTTTATTAACATTGGTTGATCTTCATGTCATCCCACAGAAGGTCGACAGGGTTCAAAAGAAGCAAAGATAATTAATGGCAAAAATAAGAAAATTTTCAGTTTTATTGTGTTTGGTAGCATTCATTGTGGAATTATATGAGGGAAACAATTTCAACATTATATAAATTAGGAAGTGTAGCCGTATTGTTTAAGGTACGAGTATTGTATTATACACGTAATTTATATATATACGAGGATGTACGTGTTGTATTCTTACGAAATTCGTCACTTCATGAAATACTTATATATTTCACATGACAAAAGTATCATATGGCCTAGACAAGCAGACATGGAGGCCCTTGTCAAAATGACAGTAATTATTTACATAAATGTCAAATTTCATAATTATTCACGTGGTTAATTTGTCACCGAGAATGTGGAATTTACTTGTCGTGGAAAATAAACGAGATGGAATTGGAATATCATGAAATTTGGGATGGAAAATTGACATTTGACATCTATGTACATAATTACAAGCTGTCATTCTAATTCAGGCCCCCATATTTACTTGTAAAGTCCAACAAATAAGTGACATGACTGCTCCCTCCCTATAAATTTCTCATGTCTTTTCTTCATGTTTAGATTATTTTTAAAATTTAAAATTTATTTTTTGAGAAACTTTTCTCCTACACTTACTTCTAAATGTTCGAATTTCTTCCAATTTCTTGACGAGATTTCTGATGGGTATATGTATATAGCTATAATTTTAAATATTTAATTATTATTGTTATACAGCAAGAAATTAAACTTCTTCATTTAACGTAAAAGCGTAGTTTGACGTTTTACTCCTATATTGCCAAAAAAAATTCTAAGATTTAGTTTCAGCTAAAATCTACATAAAACCATATTCGTATTATGACAAATTTTGAATCGATTCTTATCCACTGTCATGTGTTTAGTTAAAATAGACTTAAGGTCAAGTTTTAGAATTGAGCTGCCAATACCGCCCAAATAGGTTTATGAACTACTGACGATCACATTGGTATGAGCATGTCATGAGGAGAGATGAAGAATATATTGGAAGAAGAATGAATAGCTTAGTAGTAGAAGGTAGAAGAAACAGAGGAAGACAAAAGATAAGATAGAAGGACTGTATTGCGGAAAACAAGAGAAAAGGAAGTGAATGAAGATGTGTCGTCGCAAAACAGAAATGAGTGGAAGAAGAAAATAAAAAATAGCGACCCCTAACGAATGGGAAAAGCTAAAGAAGAAGAAGATGCCAGTGTCAAGTGCAATTTGTATAGTTTGTTTATGACATAATTTTACTGGAAATATAGGATTTTTTACAAGAAAATTTGTGTATGTAATTTGTACATAATTTAAGTATTGACGGAAGATAATGTGCTGGCTACATCAGATTTTTTTTTAAATAAGATAGAAACAAAATATTGTTTTCTGTTACAAATATTTAACATTAAATTTGTATATAAAACATTAATCTTGTAGGTAATGTGTAAAAATACAAAATATTATTACGAATATTTTACAATATTTAATATCCTTATTTAACGGGGTCGCGAAGATTATAGTACAAAAATGATATATATGGTACTCTCTCCACGACAGCTTTGGGAGGCCATCTGGAGACGCATAATAAACACTCTCAACGGTAGGTACAAATATATACATTACCGTAATGTGCAAATAGAAGCAGATTGACACACCCAGAAATGAGTAATAAGCTGTGATGAGACATTTATATAATTACTTTAAAAAAAATTGAATAATATTATTAATTTGGATATTTTAGTAAATAAAATTAATTAATATTAAAAGAATTATTAAATTTAAAAAAGTAATCTGTAAATGATATTATTTTATAATATATTACCTATACCTATACTGTATTATAATGTTAATTTAATATAAAATTATCATTGTATTAAAACTTTGTACAGAAAAATTATAAATTTTAATTGGTTCAAATATATTATAATAATAACATACGATGTGTTTTTTACATTAATATTTAGACATGTACGTATGTATATCATTTCCAATCCAATGATAATAATAATATTTGAAATATTTGCATGACTGATCCTACACAATAAAAAACAGATCTCGTGGGATGCCGCCAGTTCACGACCTTTTTATTTGTTCTCTTTCCTCTCATAGTTTTTTTCAAGTCACAAAATATTTCAGTGTTAAATGGGCCAAGGATTCCAAACTACCTACAAGGTCCTCAAACAACACCAATAATATAAATCGCGTTCAAAATCGGATTTCCTTTTCCATGATCCATATTTCACATCACATCCTGTGTAAAAATAATAACGTAATAGAAGAATTTCACGTTAATTTGTTGTAATGCATTGCTATCAATACGAGATATGCTTAACAAGTTTTGTTTTTTTCTTGTTAAAATTAGATGAGTGTATCTATAGAAGGCTTGGCAATAATAAAACAGTGGCGTACAAAATTTAATTTCTGGCATATTGCATACTATTCATATTTAGGTCAAAATTCTAAAATCTATAAAGTTCAAAGTTCAAGTTGAATTGCCGAATACAAAGTAGGAGTATTCTACCCGCGTGGCTACTTCTCATTCGGACGAATTACAACAATCTCCTGCTGCTTGAGTCGCAAATTTCATCTCCTTATGAGGAATAGTCGGGACGTCATCATTACACTCTTGTTGAATAATAGTATACTACATTATACTACTTCAAATTGTATTATTATACAATGTTATTAATTGAGACGTTTCTCACAAAAATCGAACTAGTCCATTGTCCATTTATTAAAGTTTACGGTTTATGGTGAGATGTTCGATTCTGATCACGTCAAACTAAGAAAGTTTTTTCAAAAACCAAGCAAAGCACAAAAAATATAAGAGTATTATAATTTTGTAATTCAACAAGAACCAAATTATTCTCCCTTTGCCGGTACTTGAAAGTATTTTTAAAAAGAATTAAGATTTTTTAACCCTTAATAGGCGGACATCAAAAAATTACACCTAAGACGTACTGGGGTCCAAACGAACCTCAATTTGATTATTTTGGTTCAGGCTGTATTTTTTTTTAATAAATAAATATAAATATATCATCACGACATATTACCCATTGCTGGGTGTGCCAATCTGCTTTGTACATAGATATCAGTAATGATGATAACATATTTGTACCGTGCGGGCGTTTACCAGGCGTCACCTCACGGGCACTCATTGCTGGCTTGAAGACTGCATCACAGGGGTCAATTTGGTTCCATTTAAAATTCGAAATATTTGGCGTCGGTCGGAATCGAACCCGGTTCCCCTGATTCACGACCAGACACTCATGCACGCGGCTTAAATTAAACTTATTTATTGCAAAATATACATATACTAACATAAAAAGTTTACGAGCTAATTGTCATTTTTTTTCATCGCTTGAAAAGTATATTCAACGAGCCCAAATCAATTTCTGGATCATCATTTTCGAGGATAACAGCTCTTTAGCAGTCAAAGGCCTGTGAAAAGGCAAATTCGCACTCATTTTTTACACCAATACGCACTACTCAAGACAATAGACACAAATAAACTGAAAAAAGAAACTCAATTTATCCTTTTTTACCTCCCGCTACCCTTGGTAAGGGAGGTATAGGGATCGTGCTAAAAATCGCATATAGAGATTTTGGTAAATGACCACGTTTTAAGGTTCCTAGAATCCAATTTTAACATTTTCACGATTATGTCTGTGTGTATGTGTGGATCCTCTTTACGCTCTAACTCAAATACTATCGTTCAGAAAATTTTGAAACCTTGTATTTCTACCTTACTCTTTATATGGAAAGCTCAAAATAGTTTTTCTTCGAAAAATACCTCTAAATGTTATTTTTTCTAGATTTGTTATTATAAAGATTAAAGTTTTTTTTTATTTTTCTACAGGTTTGCGTTAATACTTTTTGTATGTATTTTATGGATAAATTTCTAAAATTATTTATAATTTTAATCTCGGAGCCTACGCTTTAAGTACAACTCCATGGTTACACAGTTCAGATCTCAAATGTGTGTAACTGACAGATATGACACTGTCAACAAACTAATCATTTCAAATAATAATAGTAACTAAAAAGAAAATAGTAAATGGAACAATAATTATATGGAAAGGAACTTAATACAGTTTCCAGCATAAGTACTCGTATATATGTCGGAATATAGGTAAGATAATAAAAATATATAATATATCACCACGGCATATTACCCATTGCTGGGTGAGCCAATCTGCTTTGTACACAGATTTCGGTAACAATGATGACATATTTGTACCGTGCGGGCGTTTATCAGGTGTCACCTCACGAGCACTTATTGCTGTCGTGGAGAGTACAACACAGGTGTCATTTTTGAGCCATTTAAAATTCGAAATATTTGGCGTCGGTTGGGATGAATAAAAATTATTAAATGGGAGGTATTGTGTTGGCCACATCAGATTTTTTTAACTTATAGAATTATGCAAATTATTAAAAAATCTTTCAGAAATCAGAATACAATTAAAATTTATTTATGTATTTTCCCCTGAAAAGGGCAGCAGTTTATGCTGCGGAAACGTGGGGTATTTAATAAATATATAGAACATAAACTAAAAGCTTGCATAATTTTAATAGAAGTATGCAGTCTGCAGATTACTAGGAAAGTAAAATCAAGTATGTACATATTATAATGTGGCCATTCGTATTTAGTTTTTGATAGAATAAACTAAGTGCAGCAATTTTTTTTGTTTTACTTACACATCCATCGTAATAAAAATCTGATGTGGCCAGCACATTACCTTCCGTCAATTCTACGTATTTTGTATAAATTCCACACTGAAAATTGTTGCAAAAAAATCTATATTTCCAGTAAAATCATTTTACAAAGATAAAATAAAATAAATAAATATATCATCACGGCATTTACCCATAGCTGGGTGTGCCAATCTGCTTTGTACACAGATTTCGGTAATGATGAAATATTTGTACCATACGGGCGCTTACCAGGCTCACCTAACGGGCACTCATTGCTGGCGTGGAGAGTACACCACAGGGGTTAATTTTGGCCATTAATATTCGAAGTAATTTTTGGCGCCGGTCGGGATCGAACCCGGGTCTCCAAATTATGTAAATTTTATTTGACACTGACGTCTGTCAATTAGTAAGATGTGAATATTCTGTTTCCATTGTGCAGCTTTTAGCAGCATAGATTGCAAGATATTTCTTTATAATTTTTTCATCCCTAAATTCATTGAATATGAAGAAAATAACAGTATACATAAGTAAATATTGTACAAGGCTACATATTTCACTAGATATTTAATATTATAAATTATGAATGTATGTATGTACATATAGTTTTAAAAATTACGATACCGATATTTATTATCAAAACAAATATTGATCATTTGAAACGAGTAATTGATATATTAATACAAAATCATAAATAAATTTATACATACAAAATAAATGTATTTATTCTCTATTTTAATATTAAACAACAATAAATAATAAAATTAAATAAAATAATGAACAGTTTCTCTTTAAAATTTAAACAATAACAATCAATTATCATACGTTTATAAAAATATTTGTTATAGGTATTCAATACTGAAAACAAAATGCAATTTTAATCGAAGTGTAAAAAAAATAGGAAAATTTAAATTAAGATAAAAGTGTAACCTAGACCTTCAAATACAATGCTCTTGCTAACTAGCTTTCATATCAAACATAAATAAGTGTAATAATAGCTCAGAAGAGATTATTATAATATTTACATCTAAGAAATGATTTCATGTTTAATTATTGATACAATTATCTAAACACAACTGACAGTAAAATTATCAAAATGAAACAATGAATGAACAAAGATATTTATATACATCAAAAATAAAAGCGGTTCATGTTAATTTTTCACATATCTGTCGTGTGAATCTGTGAATATATATAATTACTAAATTTTAGTACCGTAACATTCAGTCTAATCTTAATAACTGTACTAAAAATGTGTTAAAACAGGATATTTTTACATATACATGAATTATCTTTGCAATTTATTTACAAATGTGTTAAAATCAAGACAAGAAACCAAAAAAATAACGGTTAATGATTAAACGAAGCGAGAAAGTAATTTTAAAACGGTTTTTATTCCGAAACCAGTATACCTACACTTTATTAAACCAGTTTAAACAGTTAATTAGATTAACCGGTAAAATCATTCACGAAAAAAAAAAAAATTTATATAAATTGTGTTTTCTACCCCGTTAAAAAAGGATTTTTTCATTCATTTACTGTAAAAAGTAATTACTTTTATTACATTTAAAAAAAAGACTAAAAAGTACACTTTCCCTTTCTTTTTAAAAAGGTTTAGAAACCGGTTTTATTTGTTTCGGGTAATAGTTACTGGTTTTTAGGTAATACAAATATCGGGTATGGCTTCAGTTAAAAATCACGGTTTTTATACCCAATTTCTTGCCCTGGTTAAAATTGATTAATTATGTGTTTAATTATCGCATTTTTTTTTGTAATTAACACTGAAATCAAAACATGAAAATATATGAAAAGTCATTTATCGTTAATTTATTAACCACATGTTAACAATCTGACAATATTTTGAACGGTCAAAACGCAAACTATTGGAAATTGGAAATACTAGAAGTGCAGCGCGCATAATTTATAATACAGGATTACCGAACACAATAATAGCACGGACAGCGAAATGTCAAACGTTAAAAAGTGCAAAAAACATATGATTCATGTTTTTGGCTGACAATTAAATTTACTGACACTGTTTAACTGAAATAACAAAATATATCACATTGCGTAGAGATTTGTTTACATTTATCAATAACATTTTTCAATGTTTGTATAAATACCGAGGAAATAAGCGCAAGTTACTTCATACAAAAGAGAAATATTATTTAAAAAAATTAATTATTTATTTCAACAGACTATTGCATAATTCATTATGTATATATGTGCAATTTCTATTCATATTTCTTTCTAATTACAATTAATTATTTCAAGTTTAACCAGGAACATCTGCGCAAATAATTATTTTTTCGCTTAAGAATTTATTTAACGGGAAATAAATATTTTTTTCGCAGAAACACAGATCCATTTCAGAGAGTCGTATATTTTCCGCCGGACAGGAATAATCTCGCAAAATGCAACAATTTTTTTCGAAGTCTGGACCCTCTACAGTCAGAAAATCCGCGTATCGATTTCAACAGCGATAACCGCGCGTTGTGATAATGAAAAATGCAGATAACACACAATCCCTAGCGAAATTACAGCCCAAATATCAAAATACAAACGAAGGCGACCAGTCTACATTAATAAATAAACAAATTGGTGCGTCGTCGTTAAGGGAAATAAAAGAAAACTTACCCTTTTGACTTGAAAATGCTCAGGTCGTAGATTCTCTTGGATCTCCTGGTCGGGCCGCTGCTGCTGAGCCACCGACGATCGGAAGCCGTCCAGCACACCCTTGATCGTGAATTTCTTCATGGTTGCGATTTTTCGAAAAGTCCGTCACTAAATTTATCCGTCCATTCTAAATCGCCCGAACCAATTTGGAAAATTCAATGAAAGTCTTAAGATGTTTACGATACAAAATGTCACAACATGCTCGACCGCGATAGCAAAAATGAAAATTTACAAACGTCAACGCGTTTAGCGCAACCGGTATTGATGAGTACGACTAATACTGGTGATAACAAAAGCCGATGACGGTGCCAAGGCCGCAACTAACAGATGGGTGTACCTGCACTCTGCAGCCTGACAGATTCCGACGCAACAACGGAGCTCTACCGTGTAACAGGCATCGTTTCACGCGATATTGTATCGAACGCGACCGACTACGAATCTCCTGCCGTACAAAATATAAGAGCACGGATGGCGCATGCGGTATCCTGCCACCTGCGGTGCGCACAATCGAAAATCACAGCAAAACAAGTGCACGTCCAACTGTCTCATTCGCTCTTGTCCGCAATTCCTATTAGAACTGTAATATCATTCACTTGACCTTCATACGTTTAAAGCAACAATCACTGAACTCATATGTTCACGTTTTCTAGCATGACAAGCTTCCTATAAGCTTCTAACACTGCTAAAATGACAACTCGACTACACAGCTGTCAAATCGATACGACTTGCTGCAAAACCATGCCTCTTTGGGTCGGAATTTGGCATACACGACACGAACCACGTCCATCAACGCTCCCACTCTTTTAAAATTAGCGGTATCGTTTAACAAACAAAGACAGAAAATAGGCAGAGGTAGCAGCGCGACGATATCCTAAACAAACAGCAAACAGCTGATAGACGTGTGATGATATGGACTTCATTGAATCGTAAATGTAGTTAGAAATTTATCTTTTGTTAACAAAGGAAGGACAGTGATATAAAATTAATACTTTATTTTTGTATTTTTAAGTGTGTTTATTTCATAATAATCATGTTGTTAGGCGTTTGTTTGAAAAGTTGTTCTGTAATGCTATATCAGCGCCAACGGAATGTTTCTAAACTGTTGTAAGTAATGTGGGAATTTAAATTAAATACTTGTAGTTACATCATTATTATATCTTTATAGAAAATGTGGTGCATTTTTAATAGGAACAGGTTACGTCACTTACACATTTTCCAAAAAAGCGCACATGGCATCAAACGAATTTATGCACTTACCTGTAACACCTCAAGAAAAATTAAAATCCAACCCCGATGATATGAAAACAAAAATGGAACTTTTAATTCTTCGCATTCAAGCAGATTTTTGTCGCGCGCTTGAAGCAGAAGAAACATCTAAGACAAAATTTATCGTTGATAAATGGGAACGAAAAGAAGGCGGCGGAGGCATAACTTGCGTAATGCAAGAAGGAGCTGTTTTCGAAAAAGCTGGAGTAAACATATCAGTTGTTACTGGAAATTTACCACCTGGCGCTGTCGCCATGATGAATTCAAGGGGGAAGAAACTTTCTTCAGGGACGTTACCGTTCTTTGCGGCAGGAGTGAGTGCCGTAATACATCCCCGGAACCCTTTAGTACCCACAATCCATTTCAACTACCGTTATTTCGAAGTTCAAGACGGGAACGAAAACAGATGGTGGTTTGGAGGTGGAACCGATTTAACCCCGTATTACCTGAATAAAGATGACGCTGTACATTTTCATAAAACTTTAAAAGCTGCTTGCGATAAACACGATAAAACATATTATGGAAAATTCAAAATTTGGTGCGATAACTATTTTAACATTCCCCATAGGGGGGAAAGAAGAGGAATTGGGGGGATATTTTTCGATGATATGGACTCCCCTAGTCAAGAAGAATGTTTTCAGTTTGTTACTTCTTGTGCTGATGCCGTTATTCCTTCATATATTCCTCTAGGTTAGTATAATTAATTCATCTGATTCTTTTGAAACATGATTACATTCATAAATTATAACTCACTGTTAATGAGTTCATACACGATTTTTCATTTTTACCTTTAATCGATAGAGTAATTTAAAGAAATAAACCCGTATTTTTTATTTTTTCTCAAATCAATTTTTAATAATGAGAAAATTGCAATTAAAAATGACATTATTCAAGAAACGGTTGATTTTCCCCACTTTGTCCCTCGCCCAGTGATGTAACATTTCAATATCTACGGCCATTTTGATTTTCACATTAGGTTTTAAACGTCAAAGTGACATTTAAAGATAACCTGAAATTTACGAAAGTAAACATGTCGGTGAAACGTTGTTTTGTGCCATCGTGCCTAAATACTTGCGAAAATATATTCATTTCAATGCCTCGCGTGCGTTTCTATAGCTAAACAAACTTCTAGCGTCTAATTTCAAATCTTTACAAAGAAGCATAGCTGATGTTACGCGTGGATAACTTCAGGCCAAATGAAAATTATATTTATAAAAATGAAAAGAATGTTGTTATATTAATATATTATAGCATATTTAGATATGTAATTTTCAATTTATACTCCATATATTTTTTCTATTAGAAATTCTGTGTTTATATGATGTCTTTATGAAATGAGTCTGAACTTGCAGTCCGTGACGTCACAACATGGCTGGTTTTTGTAACTTTTAAAAAATATACTTTAAAATAATTTTATACAACAAAAAACGTAAATAAAAAATAATGTAATCATACAGTACGATAAATTAGACTATGCTTGTTCGATTTAAACAAAAAAAAAAATATTTTTTTTTCATGACCTCAACCACAAAAATAATAAAAAGTGGTTTGGGTCCCGGCGCTGGTTGCCTTAAAATAATTTGTTACAACGCCCAGATGGGTAGGCCTGTACAAGCGGTTTGAGAGTGGCTTAGCCCGGTGGAGAAAAAGGGCTGTGTAAAATAATGGTTTGTTAAGGATTAGGGCGCCAATTGAATTTAACAAGTCCTCTCAACTAAGTTATTGAACGCACAGTACTGGAAAAGACGAGGCGACAGGGCAAAAAGGGTGTACAATAAAAATAAATGGTAGCCGCTGCCGGTTATTTGAATATAAGTTCATCGCAACTGCAGATATAGAAACTAGCGTTTTGTGCGTTAGGTTATATTATTAGAGAAATAGCTAAGTTCAAACTCATTTTACAATATAGTGCAAATAACAATAACATTTTTACCTCCCGCCAACATACATACATAGGTAAGGGAGGTGATTTTTTCGATCCAAAAGTTCGATAACGAGTTTTCAGTGAATAAGCACGAATTATGTCTGTCTGTGTGCGACGATTTTTTTCATCCACAATAACTCATCAAACTTCCAAAAATTTCTATTTTCCGTATTTAAGCTTTCTGCATTCATATAAATTTGATTAGATTTCGGGTAAAATTAGACAAGCGGAAGTGGTACTTTACTTGAAGCCCATAACAGTTTTTAATGCAAAATTATATTAATATACAAAACTTTTTAATTTTAGTATTTAAGACTTTTACATCAATGGAAATAACATATTAGGTTTTGGCTAAAATTGATAAACCGGAAGTGATACTTGAAGCTCTGAACAGATTTTCGTAAAATAAATCTATGTTGTAATATAATCCAAAACATCTCAAATTTGGTATTTAAAACTCGGATATGATGAAGAACAACATATTAGATTTTGACTATGATAAACCGGAAGTAGTACTTGGAGCTCTTAACAGATTTTCGAGGAAAAACATAATATAATCCAAAATTTTGTATTACATACTTTACTATTTATTGGAACAACAAATTAAATTTTGTTTACAAACTATCAACCAGAAGTGGCACTTTACATAAAGCTCATTGCTATTTTAAACATGGAATTGGGAGGGCATAGGCTGGCCACATCAGATTTATTCATTTTGCTGACACCGGTTACAAATATGGGAACCGGCGCCGGCAGCTATAAGTTATAGCCACAAATACACATTTCTTGAATAAAATATTATTGTTTCACCAGTATTTTTTTTAATTTTAGTTAAAAAGCACAAAAATGAAAGATTCTCAGAAGCTGAGAGAGAATGGCAACTTCTGAGACGTGGAAGATACGTTGAATTTAATTTAATTTATGATAGAGGGACCAAATTTGGTTTACATACCCCTGGCGCAAGATTTGAAAGTATTTTAATGTCTCTCCCTCTCACTGCTGTAAGTTGATACATTTTCTAATTTGAACATTTGCTTATAAATTATATTTATTTTAGAGATGGGAATACATGCATGATCCTAAACCCGATTCGAGAGAAGGTGAACTGTTGAAAGTATTAAAAAATCCCAAAAACTGGGTTTAAATCTTATTGGTGTAGGTAAGACTGATCAAATTTACAAAATGAAAATATGAATCTATTTCATAATTTAAAAACATAATGGATGCCTAATTAGTCATATATAATAAAATATTTTATTATACAAATTTATTTATTTTTTAATAACATCATTGCTAGTTCTTCTGCTTCGTTTACTGTCAATGAAGAACTTACATCCTCAAAAGTTTTCGATTTCTTCTTTTTAGGTATTATGTCATCTTTATCTGGTTTTGCTTTCCTTTTCAAAGGTCTGCAACAAAATATATAAATAAAAAATCTATGAATATAAACTACCCATAGATAAACTTACTTTTTCTGTTTCTTTTTCTTCACTTGTTTTTCTGAAATATTGTCTTCAATTTCGTCAGGATCTTCATTTTCTCTACTGAATTCTTCGTCACTATTTTTCTGATCGTAAACTTTATCGGGATCAGGTAACCATGATAAATCTGGAGCTTCATCTTCAGACTCGCTACCAAATTCATCTCGTTCTTCTTCTTCTCGTTCTTTTCTCTTTTGTTCTTTAATTTTTCGTTTTTCTTCCCTGTGTTTCGCTTTAACTTTTTCTCTGAATCTTTGCCTATCAAATTTATCTTCTTCGCGGAGAACTAATTTAGCTGTTTCTATATCAATACCACCTTCGTCCTCATTTTCGTATTTTTGGGCAAGTTCAGATTGCTTTTCTTTTTCTGATATTACTCGTTCTCCTTCTTCATCAAATACTACTTTTGTATTGGCAACAATATTTTTCTTCAAGATCTTCTTTGCAGCTGCTGCTTTAGTTACAGTTTTCTTGCTTTTGTTACTGGTTTGAGTAAATTCCATAATTTCTGTTTCTGTTAGAGGATTTTCAATATCGTGATCTTTTCGTTTAAGAGTGAATATTCCTTCATCATCATCACTTTCGTCAGATATTTCAAACGCCGATTTTTTAGGAACAAAACGTTTTTGATCGTTGTCATCATCTGAAGATTCTGGCTCAGACTTAATATCATCTGTTTCAATTTTAATTTTCGTTTCTTCTGAATCAATTTCATCATTACTTTCAAATATAATCTTTTTATTTAAATTATTTTGTTTGGGTTCTTTAATTTTAGGTGGTTTTTCTGCTTTTTGTTTATTATATCGATCTAAAAATCTTATTCTAGGAGGTATAGCCAATCCTAAAGAATGTGCAAAAGCATCTGTATCTAATGTCTGAATGTTAAATATATCTTTATTTTTCATAAGAAAAACAGCTTTTATATATGAAACAAAAGCTCTTTGAGCCGTTGCTTTTAAATTTGGATCTCTAGCCAAAAAAGCTTCCACTTTTTTCACCGGATTTTGTAACTTTATTGGGTTTACACTTAAAAAATTATTCATTACTATAAATATTTAATTAAATAATAAAATCCACTTACTCAATATGATCAATGGGAATTTTTCGTTCATTCAGTTTCTCTAACATTATTTTTTCTTCTGATGGCAACAAAACGAGAAAACTTGCTCCTCCACTATTATATCTAGCAGTTCTTCCAACACGATGAATATATGTATCGGTATCTTCGGGACAATCTGCTTGAACAACCCAGTCTACGTTCGGAAAATCTAATCCCCGTGATGCTAAATCAGTTGCAAATAAAACTGCACTTGATTTGCTGCAAAATTCGTCGTAGATTGCTATTCGTCGCATTTGGTGTAAGGAGCCGTATAGTGCTAATAATGAAAGTCCAGGTCGTAATCTGGAATAAATTAAATAATCTAAATAATGTTATGCGACAAAAAAATCATAAGATATTAACAAAATGACATTTATTGGTCTTACAAATCATTATTTTGAATTTATGAAATTATGTAAAGATATGAAAACAATATATAGATATTGAAAGCCTTAATTTATAATAACTAAAATTATTTTTAAGTTTGGCGTCGTTCTGAATCATCCAAGGCCGTAGCCAAAAGAACGCCAGAGAGGCTCGCCTCCACTTGGGATTTTATTGTTAATTTTATATGGTTAAGGTACATTTATACATGGTGCAATAAGTTTTTTACAATTTTAGTAAAATTTGTTTTAAGGTAGTTCACCAGTAAATCGAGTTTCTATAGATGTTCATAAAAATTTAACTATGTGTTCAGAATGACCTAATATATGCACAGTTAATTTTTTATAAACTTCTGACGTACAGAAAATGAGCTATTCGCCTCGAAAGTCAGACATTTTAACACGTGAAGCATAGGACCAATGCTACCAAAACCAACGTTTTGATTAATAGCATCATTTTGCTTCTATAGATTTTAATAAAAAACTAATATGTAGTAGTTTAATATGTTTCGAATGTTATTTCAAACGATGAAAGCGATCTGACGTACAGTTTCAGAGTAATCGTAGTGTAAAATAATGTACTCGACGACTGAAAAACTCGAGGGAGAGAGGCAGCGGCAACACTGTATGTTTATGTCAGGGGGAAGGGTAAAACTAATATAATATATAGATAAAAATATTACTTACATTTGCATTTAATGTATGTTTTATTCATTTATATTTATGAAAAACTGTATAACAACGTTAGAACTGCTAAAATGATTTTTTGACAGTCTCAAAATGACATTTAAATGACAGCAGGCATAAATCACGCCCTCATTACCGGTTTTAGAACTAGAGTTTTGGTCAGATTTTGAAACAAAATTTGAGTTGTTTCCCGGTCTTGTATTAATAAAGTAGGCTACGATCCAGCAGATATCAAATTGAAATGTCATTTTTAGAATGTCAAAAAATCAATTTAGCTATTATAACGTTGTTATATGGTTTTTCAAAGATATAAATGAATAAAAAATACAAAAAATGCAAGTGTAAGTACTATGTTTTATCTATATATAATTTGTTATATTATTTTTAATTCGTCAAAATTGACAGCGGGAATAAGTCACGTCAAAACGGCGAATTTGTAACTACGGCTGTATTCAGCGGCTCTCTGTTAGAACTGTTCCCCCATTCCCCTTCCGATTAAAGCGCGACGTTGCCAGCTTTCCTTTAACAACGTTTCGTAGCGGTGTGGGTGTACATACTTATGGCATACGGCACAAGAAAGTACAGTCACCTACCAAAAGTTTTCTTTAGAGAGGGGTTATCGTAGAATCCGCAACGTTCAGCGTGATCAAATTTTTGGCCTGGACGGTAGCTGGTGAACTACCTTAATTCCTGGGGTATTGTAATGTCGTCAAATTTAAGGTAAAAATGCTATAACATTGTGAAGTTATACTAAATAATAACCGAGTCAATATTTATTTTTTCTAGCATGAGTTTTCTTGTAATTTATGTATGTATGTATGAATTAGATTTTTTTCAGTCATTTTTACTATATTCAAGACTATATTTAAAATGATCAAAAAAATGAAAGTGTAAATTTTATTTTCACGGCCTATCTGATATTCTTATTCTCAATAATTTAGTATAGGTGGTTGCACGATTTTTGTATATATAAAATAAAATTACATCCTTGTAATTTTGCTTATTTAAATTTTATTGGGAAAAAATTATAATAATTCCAATAAATAATGAATTATTAATTGTTAAAAAATATGCATATTTTCAAATATATCACATGATTAAAAACAGAGTGTGACGGCAAAATGCACTCCCGGCAGCTTCTAATGTGAAACACTAAAGAGCATATCAAGATGTGTTTACGCGATTGCACGCGATGAACAAGAAAGGTTGCTTGTATTCAGACAGCCAATAGGAATAGGTGCCTTCTTACGTCATAAGGGGGGGGTAGTTTTTGCCTAGAATTTTAGCGTGATTCTTTTTAATTTAATATTTAAAAATTATGAATAAAAAATATTTTTTTGATAGTTTACTATGAATTAATTTGTATAATCTTTCATATAAATAAAAAAAGTGCAACCACCCTATTGTTACTGTTCTATTTAAAAAATCTTACTTTCAAAATGAATAAATAACTAAAATATGGAACATTGGTTTGATTTTATATATAAAGATAAATATTTGAACTTACCTACAAAAAATTTCATAAATATATTTAACTTGTTTACAGCTAGAATAAAAAACAATAATTTTCTTTTTTAAATGGTTCCGAATGAAAGACCAAATAACTGAAATTTTTTCATGAAGTTCACAAACTGCATAACTTTGTTTTAAATTTTCCGGTGTGCTGTATTTTGAATGTTCATGAACTGATACATAACTAGGATCTTTAAGACTCAACCTAGCTAAATCTTTTACAGATTTTGTTTGAGTTGCTGAAAATAGCAACGTTTGTCTCTCTTGTGGCAGATTTTCAATTATAGCATTCATAGATTGTTGAAAACCCATATCTAAACATCTGTCGGCTTCGTCCAAAACTAAAACTTGCATATTTACACAATCAAATAATGGGTTTTCATCCATATGTTGTAATAATCTTCCAGGTGTCCCGATAATAATATTAACTTGTCCCATTCTTTTTCGTTCAAACTTTAAATCTTTTCCTCCTATGACTAAACCAGCTGAAAAATCGTGGTGAACACCAACTTTCTTTAAAGTTTCGAAAATTTGATACGCTAATTCTCTTGTGGGAGTAATTATTAAAGCGCCAAGACCATCCAATCTTGTCCATTGTTTACAATAAAGTATTTCAAGGACAGGAATTAGAAATGCAAGTGTTTTGCCTGATCCAGTTTGGGCAGCACCTAAGACATCTTTACCTCTTAAACACAGACCAATAGTTTCTTTCTGAATTTCTGTTGGAACAGTGTATTTGTTTTCTTTTAACCCCTTTTTCGTATTTGCGGAAAGAGGAAATTCGTTGAAGTTTTTCACGTTGGAAATATCAATCTACAAATATTTTATTACACAAAAAATATAATTAAAGGTGTTTATGTCGTAGACAGATTGTAAAATTATACAGATTATAAAACGCCTATACTCCATTCACGATAGCGAGAGAATTTGGAACTAATTCTTGAAAAGAAACAAATTATTCTATTGGTCAAAAGAGGATAATATTGGAGCCGAACCAATAGAATGACTTATCTCTGTTCAATAATTAGTTCCAAATTCTCTCGTTATCGTGGAAGGAGTATAGTCGATTTACAACAGCTTACAGCTACATTGTCATATGACTATTATTTACGCTTGCAATTTCTCTAACAATAACAACAATAACCTCACAGAACGCAGAAAAGTCACTGTTAGAAAACTCGAGCCAAGTTTTGTGCGTTAGGTTAGGTTATTGTTTCCGTTATTAAATCAACATTTTCGCACGAAGCCGTAATTATTTAACTCATTCAAACGAACAACTAAACTTAAGCATATTTTGACTACATTTAACCTTTCAAAATAGACAGTCTCTGCCTGACAGACAGAAGAGAGTAAGTTTTACTCTCGTAAAATGGGTGGTGCTTGAGGGGGCAGGCGAAAGTAGCGTTTGGGGTCACTTGGGTTATTTTAACTCTAGTAACTGCAATACAATTTTTTTTTATAAGATTACTCCGGTGTAACTAGAGTTACGATAGTTGCTAACTGGAAAGCAGCTTCAACGAAGATTTGACAATCTAGGGGCATTTTACAATCTAGCTACAACATTTATGTATAACTTACAGATTCATATTGCTCTTGCAAGGCTTTAATTCGTTGTTGTTCTGAATCTCCTTTATTTTTCTTCTGATAAATACGCACTTTTGCCTTTTTAGTTTTCTTCTTTTGATTAACATTTTTATTGTTTTTAATTTTCTTTTCCATAATTATAACTTACATTTATTGTTAAATTAATACAATACAATAATGTATAAATTATTATAAACGCACGTGAAAATCATAAGTTTTTATAGGTTATAACTTAACAGTTTGGTTATGATTCTAGTGTCAAAAGTGACAGTTCTATAAAGTCCAAAATATTACTAGATTTTCCAAACAACGTTTGAAAGTGTTCGTATCATTGAGATGTATTTTTAAAGAAATTAGTGTAAATAAATACATGTTTTTAATCGGGGCATATATTTCTTTATAGTTTGCTTATATATGAATAAAAATACAGCTAAGTTGTGGTAAAAGTGAATTTATAGGTTAAGGAAGCTAAACATCCATTCAAAATGATTGAAGACGTTCAAAGGCATTCTGTACACACTTTGGTGTTCCGATCTTTAAAAAGATCGCATGATATGTTTTTGTCAAACCAGGGTTTATTGCCTCCAGTTGACGAAAGAGCGTAAGTTACAACTTTTTTACCCATTTATGACTCCATTATTTAAGTTTTCTCTTGTAGTGAAAATATAAAGAAATTAGTAAAGTCTCGCGATAGTTATGGATTAGTTTTTGACGATATAAAGAAAATGCAAGCCATGAAACAGCTTCAAGCCATCGAAGCCGGTCCAAATCCACCACCACCTGGCACTGTATTTCCGACTGAACAAGATGGAATTCCACAATCAGCAGAAATCGCAGTTATTCCATATCAAGAAATACCTCAGAAAAATAATCCTACACCTGGTAATCAAATACAGTTATTGAGAAAAGCTCCAGCTATGCCTAAACCGAAGTGGCATCCTCCATGGAAGTTGTTCAGAGTGATTGCTGGCCATTTAGGTTGGGTGCGATGTGTTGCCGTAGAACCTGGTAACGAGGTAAGAATTTACGAAAATACGCAATGGGTGCTCTCTCCACGTCAGCTTGAAAGCTTGCGTGGCCGTAATGATATTTATTTATGCATTAAAGTAAATTATAATGGGGTTTCCGGCATTTTTTTTTATTAGTTCAAATATCTAATTTTGAGTAAGAAAAACTATATATCAAGCGAAATATGATTTTTTTTTAATTTCATCGAAATTCAAATTTTCCATCATGGCGCGCTTATGACACTCATCCGCCTGTTGACAGAGAAATTTCTTTGGTTGACATCTACCTACGCTGAACTCAGCGTCTAAACCCACGTGTTTTTACCTGTTCAGAACTTTTGAACAAGAAAACGTAGATAACCAAACAAATATCAAAGAAACTCGTAATAATTGCAGCAAACAAAATGAATAAAATATCTAATATAAAATATACGCGCGTTCTTGCCACTAGCGCCATCTGTGTTTGTAACCATATATATTTAACCTGAAATAGCAACAACACATCGAAATTACGTCACAATTTTTTAGAGGGTGGTTGCACGATTTTTTTTATTTATGAAATAACATATCCTCGTAATTTTGCTTACTTAAACTTTATTTACTGGAATAAAATTATAATAATTCGTATAAATAATGTATTATTAATTGTTAAAAAATGTGCATATTTTCAAATATATTACGTGAATAAAAGACGTCAAAAGGCACTCGCGGCAGCACATCAAAGAAAACAGCTTCTAATGTGAAACACAAAAGAGCATATCAAGATTTATTTACAAGCGACGGAAATAGAGAAATATGCGATTGCACGCGATGAACAAGAAAGGTTGCTTGTATTCAGACAGCCAATAGGAATAGGTGCTTTCTTACGTCATAAGAAGGGGCGTGGGTAGATTTTGCTTAGAATTTTTAGCGTGATTCTTTTTAATTAAATATTTAAAAAAATATGAACAAAAAATATTTTTTTGTCAGTTTACTATGAATTAATTTATATAATCTTTCACATAAAATAATAAAAAAAAATGTGCACCCACCTTATTTTAATTTTCTAAAATCAAATTATGAATTAAAACTTTTTACTAAATATGCTTTATTATGTTTTTCTAATATATGAAGATATAAAATAAACTATAGAAAAAAAGTTACTATTTTGCATAAATTCCATATTAAACCTAAATAGTAGATATTCATCGCGTGACATTGTTATGGATGTATATTTTCCTGATTCTGTTTGAAAAAGTCCTTTATTTCAATATTTATGAGTTCGAGAAAGTACTTTTTTTCCGCATTTTGCACAAATAACTATAATAGTAAGCAATCTCTGTTGCACTGATTAAAGATTCAAACTGTATTAGTACTATATAATCGTTCAAGAAACATGTAGGTATATATGATATTTTAACTTCAAATATTTTTATTTTTAGTGGTTTGCAACAGGATCTGCAGATAGAGTTATAAAAATTTGGGATTTAGCCAGTGGCCAATTGAAAGTTTCATTAACAGGTCATGTGAGCTCTGTTAGAGGTCTAGCAGTGAGTACGAGACATCCATATTTGTTCAGTTGTGGAGAAGATAGGCAAGTTAAATGCTGGGATTTAGAATATAACAAGGTAAGTTTAATAAATACTTTTGTGCTTATATTTTTTCCGCTATATTTGTAACAAAATTTGATTCAAACACATTTTTATGCTTGCTTAAAGTTGTTATAAGTTAAACGAATGTATTTTACCGTAACCATTTACAATCAAAGTCAACACACTTCGACTGAGCAAGATTTCACTTCAAATCAAAACTAAAATCGGTATTCATTTATTAAACCTGCCACTGTTTTTATAGTTTGCAAAAAAATCCCGGATATCAATGTTTAGGCCTCTTTTATTTGTGTAACTAATTAATAATACTCCGAGACTTGATAAAAATTTATAGTTGTTGAAAATTATTTGTAACACAACAGTCTTAAAAGAGAAAGTTACTAAATACAGACAGAAATAGAATGATAAAGAGAGTGCTTACATCGTGAAGTAAAAGCGCGCAAACAAGGGCGTAGCAATCGGTGGTGCTTTATTTTAGGTAATTCGCCACTATCATGGCCACTTGTCCGCTGTTTATTCCCTCGCTCTCCATCCAACAATCGACGTCCTCCTCACAGCTGGACGCGATTCCACCGCCAGAGTATGGGACATGCGAACCAAGGCTAACGTACACACATTAACAGGCCATACAAACACAGTAGCCAGCGTTATCTGCCAAGCAACTGAGCCCCAAGTGGTTACCGGATCACACGATACCACTATTAGATTGTGGGATTTAGCAGCGGGCAAAAGTATGTGCACCTTGACCAACCATAAGAAGAGTGTGAGAAGTCTTGTTTTTCACCCTACAGTGTAAGTGATAGTTTATTTTTTATCTCTTTGTTTTTTTATCGCGTGAAAACAGATGTTGAAGAGATTTCGGGAGTTTATTTGTGATTAGAAAAGGATAGCGCAGCGCGCAGGTAGTAAGATAAAAAAGTTAATAATAATAATAATAAGTTATTCTGTATATTAATAAGTTGCAGATATTGATTTAAAAAAATGCCCTAATTCGATTCAAATACCGGTGTTATTAGACTTTTCACATACCGTCAAAATAAATAGCATGAACGTTAAAACACATGCGTATGCAATTTTTTTAGGTTATGTACATAGCGGTTAGTAGTGATTTTGTACAAAATCACTGGCGGTTAACCTTTTTTGTCCAGAAATAGCGTACGTCGGAAACTATTTTACATTTATGTTAAAGCAGACATAACCCATCTTTTAGAGAAAGATAGCTACATCATTTTAGTTAAATAAAATAACGTGTTCGGTATGTGAATATTTTGGATTATTTGTCCAAAAATTGCGTCCGTTAAAATAACGTGAGTCTTCACATAACATCAAAATAAATAGCGTGAACGTTAAAATTCCAGATGTGAACGTTATTCTGTATATTAATATGTTTTCACATACCGTACACGTTATTTTATCTCTCCCTAAAATATAGGTTGTCTGCTTTAACGTCAAATATAAAGTAGTTTTCGACAGACGCTATTTCTGAACAAATAAGGTTAAACATTATATTATACATACAGTGAAAAATTTACATACGCAGGCGAGTTCAAGCCTAATTGAGCTTTAACGTTCACGCTATTTATATTGATGTTATGTAAAAAACTCTCCATTTTGATGTTCATGTTATCTGGAATTTTAAGGTTTACGGTATCTATTTTGCCGTTATGTGAAAAGACTCTATATTGATGTACAAAATAACGTTCACGTTATTTAGAATTTTAACGTTTAACTATCTATTTTGACGTTATGTGAAAACTCTATTAAATAAATACCGGTAAGTAATACCGTAAAAATTTCGTCCGGTATGTGGAAAACCGATATTGCAAACCCTATTTTGTGTATTATTTCAGATATATGTTTGCATCAGCCTCCCCCGATAACATAAAACAATGGCGTTGCCCCGAAGGCAAATTTATCCAAAACCTTTCCGGCCACAACGCTATTGTCAACTGCCTGGGCATTAATTCCGAGAGTGTTCTGGTATCTGGAGGCGACAACGGCACTCTACATTTCTGGGACTGGAGAACTGGGTACAACTTCCAACGTCTCCAAGCTCCCGTACAACCAGGTTCCATGGACAGTGAAGCTGGAATATTCGCTATGAGTTTCGACCATTCCGGATCAAGATTGATAACAACGGAAGCTGATAAAACTATTAAAATTTACAAAGAAGATGACACAGCTACTGAAGAGACGCACCCGATTAATTGGCGACCAGATATATTGAAGAGAAGGAAATATTAAGATTTATATAAACTTTATTTGTAATAAGCTTCGAAATACACTCTGAAATATTAAGTAAATTAGTCATTATATTTTGTTCTAAAATTTATTTTGATTTATCTCCTTGGACTAGAAATATTAATAATTTAAGTGTTTCGCAAACGATAAGTGGTCCTGGGAATGTGATTAGTTTCTGATATAGTTGTTGCGTTCATATTTCTTCATCGAGATCAAAATCCTCTACTGGAAAATCGCCACACAATACGTATTGTGCTTTGACGAAGCTCCCATAGTTTTGAGGACATTCAAAATATTGTTTTCCATTCACCCTAAAATAAAACAATAAAATTGTTTTCTGCGATAATTAAAAAAATTGAATATATTTTCATGATGAAAGTTGTATTATACTTCATTTCGCGTAAGAAAATAGCGTTGGTTTAGATAGGGGTATAAATTCTGCCTTTTGATTGGTTAGAATGCAAACCTAGTTCACAAAAACGAAAAAAATATCACCTGTTAGTTGTCAGTTATCAAATCAAATTCACAGAATTAAGTAATGTGTAGCCATGTTTTATTGTAATTTTTAATATTCAGGTCTTGTACATTTTTACAGAAAAAATATTAATTATCGACAAAGTTTGGTTTCATGATGAATTTAATTTATTTATTTAATGCATGTAAAAACGGTCGACTCTCAAGCGCCATCTACTATTTTCTTACGTGAAACGAAGTATAGTAAAAAGATAGTATACATCAAGAAAGATAAACGCATATTTTTTCTGGAGATGAAATTTGAATCCCGAAAGCTATAAAATCACGTGGGAAAATAGTGTTCTTTCAAAAAAGGTGCATATATTATTTTTTTCACCGCGAGTAGAAACAAAAAATACCAAATTTTTAAGAATTAAAAACTTGTGACAAATTTGACTGTTACCTTTCACAATTCAATGAATTTAAGAAATTTGTAGTCGTTGAGTTTTACACCTTAATAAGGCAAAGTTGAATTTTCCCACATATAATTTCGAGAATTTTTAGTTTTACGGCATACCAAAAATATAGAGAAAACCTCCAAGAAATTGTTGATACAGCTTCTTCTACTGTTCTAATCTCATTACCAATGAAATCTATAAGTTGTACAATGCAGCATAACTATTTTAGATAAACATTCGAGCGTTTATTTCCGACATATTTTCTCCCTGAGGCAAAATGTTTTACTTCTGTTGGGATTTTGACTGAATTCTCTGTGATGAAAACAAAATACTTATTAAATTAAATTATTTACTACTTTAACATTACGATACGGATTTTGTCGTGTTTTACTGTATTTTCTTACAATGTGAAGATGTAAATTTTAGAAAAAGTTACTATTTTGCAAAAATCCATAACACCGGAATATCCCATTACCTTTACTTTTTATAAATATAAAGCAACCTTAAGCTACAGTGATCAATGTATTTCATTGTTTGCCTTCAAAATTAGTGTATGCAATGAGGTCATGCACGATTTTTCATTTTTAACTTTAATCAATAGAGTAATGAAAAATAATAGGCGTATTCGTTATTTTTCCTCAAATCGATCTTTAATATTGAGAAAATTGCAATTGAAAATGGCATTGTTCAAAAAGCGGTTGATTTTCCCCGCCTCGCCCTTCGCCAAATGTCGGTCACATTTTAATATCAACGGGCATTCTGATTTACACACTAGCTTCTAAACGTCAAAGTGACATTTAAAAACAACCTGAAATTTACGAAAGTAAACATGTCGGTGAAACGTTGTTTTGTGCCATCGTGCCTAAATACTTGCGAAAATATATTCATTTCAATGCCTCGCGTGCGTTTCTATAGCTAAACAAACTTCTAGCGTCTAATTTCAAATCTTTACAAAGAAGCATAGCTGATGTTACGCGTGGATAACTTCAGGCCAAATGAAAATTATATTTATAAAAATGAAAAGAATGTTCTTATATTAATATATTATAGCATATTCAGATATGTAATTTTCAATTTATAGTCTGCATATTTTTTCCTTTTAGAAATTATGTGTTCATATGATAAGTGTTTATGAAATGAGCCTGAACTTGCAGTTCTGAAACGTGACGTCACAACATGGCTGGTTTTTACAATTTTTTAAAAATATCATACTTTAAAACAATTTTATACAACAAAAAATATAAATAAAAAATAATTTAATCATACAGTACGATAAATTAGACTATGCTTGTTCGATTTAAATAAAAAAAAGAATTTTTTTTCATGACCTCATTAGTGCAGAATGGGTCTTTTTTTATCACATTCAAAAAAGTATCATTTTCTGCACTTGTTGCGTAAATTACTATTTACTTATTTAACGTGTACTACTTACGATCCATTGTTTTTGCCCAAAGGTTCATCATACTGAATCCCAACCCAATATCCATTTAGGCCATCAACGTTTCCAGCATATCGCACGCACCCTAGCCGACGAGCTGCTCCTGGTAAAGACACCTGACAACGGGATCCAATCACCATATTATCAATTAATTTCTTCTCCTCTTCCTTCTCTTTCTCTGCCTGCTCACGTTTTTTAGTTTCTTCGTCATGATATTTTCCTATGAAGAATAATATGTATGAATCACAGTTATTGTGCAAAATAAGTGTTTGTACCTAATTTGTTTCTCATCAGATAAGCCCTAACTGTGTCCGTCTTTTTTTCGTATGTTTCTTCAGGCATTTCATATTTTTCTACGCTTTCGAACTCTAATTCATTGCGTAAACTAAATTTATCTACCACATGAATTCGCATTCCATCTTCAATAGGATATGAACCCAATAAAGCATTATCGTCAATCATTGAACAAATTAAAGAGTTATCTTTATTAAATAATTGTAATTGCATCGTATCAGAACTTCCACCGGTTAATAGTTCTAATTTACGCTAAAATAAGCCATTTAAATAATTCTATTTAATCACAAACATAACCAACACTACCTTTAAATTCATTATTGTTACTCCCTTTTGAAAACGTTTTTCGTTGAAACTAATATCATCTTTTGTTGTAGAAATTTGTACATTCACATAATCTTGAGTTACAACAGTATATTCAGACATTTTTGTATATTTTGCACTTAAACTATTCAAAATTCTTTTGCGTCAGAAACTGTCAGTGAAAAATGACTCATCTAACTTAACAAAACAAAAAGCTCTAAAAATTAATCTGTTGAATTTTGAGCTTTTAACGGCTGATCGCACAAAATTAAAATAGCAGTAATATGGAAAAAGTAGTAAGAATATTATTTAAATATTTTAATACATTTTAAACATTTATAATTCTATATTTTGTTTTTATTGTTCTGTTAAGCGCGGTCCTCACTGGTCCACACGCAAGGTTTTGCACAGGTGTGACCAGTGTGACAAAACACTTGAAAACACTCTTCCTAGTTTTGTAAAAGGGTGGGGATTGGTGGATAAGAAGTTTCCGTTTCCATTACAAAAAAAAATCCGTCAATTAGGGTTGCCACCTGTTGCCACCTTTTATAGATTGGAATGGAGAACATAAAGAATCACAGGAAATTATAAACACAGAGTTACAACAAACAATTATTGTATTACTATATAGACTATAGGATCTGACCTGACCCCTGATTCTCACAAAGAAGTCGACATATCTCAAAGCCCCTCAGACACGGTGATTTTCTGGCGCTATGAATTTCTTTGCGCAAATATGAAAAAAGTAGCGCGAAAGAATTGCAGCAGATCTCATTCAGACAAACTTACGAAATCGCTTGTCTCCGCACAATTTGAGGATGATATATTTTTAAAATTAAAATATTTTAAATGTTAATTTTATTTACTAACTAACCTACCTCTATGATTGCAATCATAACGTATTTTGAATCTGTCAATTTTCTGAAAACAGTCAACCTTGTGAACAAAAATAAATTTACAAAATTAGATATTTGTTATTAAATTTATTACTTAATGATTATTGTCAACATAAATTGTCATATGTACGGGAGGAGCAGTAGCTCCTGTTCGGTATTCTCCATTATAGGTATGTCGATAAACTTATATCGCAAACAAAACAAAAAAAAATTGTTTTGTGTACATCTGTACGGCCATTACAAACAGTAATACCAGCTGTCTTCCTTGTAACTAGATCCAGAATTTTGTTGTGGGGGTTGGTGGTATATGATCAAAAACCAAAAGAACGTGTACGATCCGATTTGGATTGCTCAATCCGATTTTTCCTGATTTTTGTGTCCACACAATACAGTTTTGGCCATTTTGGCACCGCTTTTTCCATGGAATTTGTTTTAGACGAACAAGGTAAAATGGACGGGTTATGCAGAAAGCAATCAATCCACTTTTTTTTGTATTGATTTCATTATGAACGGGAAATATAAACACAATATTTTACAAACACGCGGACACTAATCCAGTGATCCAGCACCGATATCAAAGCAAAAATGTGTATAGAAGATGTAACAGATCGTGTACATGGATCCACACCAACACGCATCGTCTTCTTCTTTGCCGTTGCCCTCTACACGTTACTTCTTACTTCAGTTCTCCGTCTCCACGTAACACGCAAATTACATATTTGCACAGTTTTCCTGTCCACACGTAAAACGTTGTGTGTGGACCGCGCTTTATAAATTGATTTTAAATTTTTGTTTCGACTGTACTTAATTTATACAAAACTTTTGTTTGACAATGGCCTACAAATGACATGTACTTTAAATGAAAGTGAAATTTATTATAACATATGACTTATGTTTATTAATATATTGTAAAATGTGTTATACATAATTAATGTTTGCGTTTTATTATACAATGTAAATAATGTAATATGTAAGTTTACAAATATTTTGTTTACAAAACGAAGAAATGAATTTACTGCATGATTTTGTGTATATAAGTTAATAAAACTATATAAATCGAATAAATGTATGAAAAATGGCATCTTTGC
This sequence comes from Harpalus rufipes, assembly GCA_951394225.1. Classification (NCBI taxonomy): domain Eukaryota; kingdom Metazoa; phylum Arthropoda; class Insecta; order Coleoptera; family Carabidae; genus Harpalus; species Harpalus rufipes. Next base: position 9,744,939 of record OX596283.1, read on the forward strand.
CAGCAACTCCTATAGAAATAGAAGAATTTTTAGGCGGACCCCTTGTCACATGGGTAAGGAAACAAATTCGCCAGCATTTGTTTAATAAACAGTTGAAAAGAAAATTAACAAAATCCAATTTTAGCTGGCAACATGTGTACGTAAACCAGAGTCTCTTACAGTTTATGAATGTTTAACCGATGGAGGTTTAATAAATGAAGTTTTTCTTCAAATTGATCCTGAACCTGTTCAAGCTCCTGCTAGTCCACTAACGCCAACAAATGGGAGCGCTTCAGCCTTATTGGCCAGGATAAAAACATTTGAATGCATAGTTAGAAATTTAAAATCATTTTATGAAGATGAGCTAGGGCAAATAGTTATAGCTTTGCCTGATTACGTGTGCCTTTCTAAAGAGCCCAGCAGTAAAGCTGGTCTCGAAAACATGAAACTTTTATTACTTTTGCTCTTGGGATGTGCTGTACAGTGTCCCACCAAAGAAAAGTTTATCACTAAAATTAAGGAGTTGCCTCTGGATATTCAACACGATATTGTTGAATGTATTAAACAAGTATGTAGCATGACATGGGTGTAACAAGAAAACAGTTTATCCTTGCTCAAATTAGCGTATTTTATAATAAAAATGCATCAAATAAATTTAGAGTATTAAATTCTGCAGTAATTACATTTTATTTGCCCATTTTTTAACCCAGAAATTGATTTTTTAAATTTTATAATAGTTATTTCTTTATAATGTTTGCCATAGAATTGACACAAAATCTCAAACAAATGAAATATTTTTTTGTCTGTTGAAAAAGTGTATTTTTCATTAAAATAGCTTCATAAACTATGTATTTTTTAAACAATAAAGCGTGAAAAAAGTGCACTTTTTGTAAAGCAAACGGGTAAAACAATTAAACGCTATGGAACTTTTATTCACGGTTTTATTATAGACGTAAACAAAATTGTATGAAATTAGATTAAAAAGTGTCTTATAATAGCGAGAAAATTTGGAATTAATTCTTGAACAGAGACAAGTCATTCTATTGGGCAAAATTGAGTCGAACCAATAAAATGGTTTGACTCTGTTCAAGAATTAGTTCCAAATTTTCTCGCTATCATGAATGGAGCACATACTTTTTCATTGTGATGCATAAATAACAAATCTACAATAGTGTGTTAAATAAGTGTTGTCAAACTCAAAATAAGTCTGAGAAATAGCAGATTCCCATACTAGGACGGAAAATAAATGTCATGGAATTAATTATTATGACAGTAAGCTTCAGAATACTATGCAAAGTCGAGCAAGTTGTAGATATTTAAAAAAAAATACATGTAATTTGTTAAATTTTTGTTATTGCAGAAAAAATCGTGTTCACAATCACTAATTTCCCACATTTGTTACAATAATAACTAGTATAATTTTTTTAATTCGATTTACTCGGTTATAAAACATGCCTAATAAAATGCGATTATTGAACCGGATGCAGAATTTAATTCTCTGCAACTTTATTTGAAGCATTTTTGTATTAAATTAGTAGGCTACTTATGGGCAAGGAAAAACCATTTTCTCATTTTAAACGTGTATGGCCCGATTTTTGTTTTACACGACACCCAGTATATGAATCATGCATTCGTGATTTAATATTTTCCTTTTTTAGGTAACAGATGAACAAACAATCGTTTTAACTTTAGATTGGTCTGAACAAAATTCTGAACGATTATATTTACATTTACGAAACATAATTCGAGAACGTGATCAATATTTACAACACTGGGGTACTGCTTTAGGCCAAGAACAAAATATTTCGCGAAATTCAACGCAGAGTAACACGCCAACTGGATCCGGCGGTGGTGTTGAATCTAATCATTTAGCAGTAGAATTAGCAGATTGGAAAGCACGGCTTAGAAAACAGCGACAAGAATTAGAAGAAAAATCAGAAGCCTTAGCCGAATGTAAAGAAGAACTCGAACACGCTAATTCCCTCCTCGGTAAATTGAGAACAGAAAATAACGAGTTGTTAGCAGAAGCAAGAAAGGCTAAAGCGTATAGGGATGAAGCCGATGCAATGAGAGAAAAGGCCGAAAGGGTAGACCGACTTGAAGCTGAAACTCAACGTTATCGAGAACGCTTAACCGATGCGGATTTTTATAGAGTAAGAGTTGACGAACTGCGAGAAGAAAATCGTATGTTGCTAGAAATGAGAGAAATGTTGGAATCGCAGCTAACTCGAGCAAGACAACGAGCTGACCATGTTTTAGAATTAGAATCAGAAATTCTTTCTTGTAAACAGAACATAAATGACGTAGCTTTAGAAAGAGATGCAGCGAGAGAAAAAATACAAGAACTCATAGATGAAAACATACAATTACAAATGTTAACTAAATCAGCCTTACAAGATACAAGTACAATTCCTATCGAATCAGATTCTGATCCTGATGAAACAGAAGCAAATTCAGGAGATAACAGTTTATCAGAGCAACTTTCAAACAATGCTCAAGCCAGGGCCTTAAAACTAGAATTAGAAAATCGTAAATTATTATCTACAATAGATTCTTTAAAAGAATCAACTTTCCACGAAAATTCGAATAAAATTCTTGATTTAGAAAAAGAAAAAAAGAAATTAATGCTACGTTGCGACCAACTTCAAGAAAATTGCGACAGATTTACACAACAAAATGCTGAATTAGAAAACATTTTTAAAAATGCCTTGTTAGAAAACAGAAAATTACAAGAAAGTCTAGACGCTAATAAAAATCACGCAGACAGACTAACTCAAGATTTGGAAAAAGAAAGAAATAAAATAGAAGCATTAGAAAACAATATTGAAAGTCTTACGAAAGATAAACAAAGAATACAAAGTTTATGTGATAGTATTCAAAAACGAGCAGATGATGCGGAAAAAAGTTTAAACCAAGTTAAAGAACAAACTAAACAATTACAAGTCCAAGCTGATCGATGCAAAGAATTAGAAAAACTTAGCAATGATCAACAAGACAAAATTGCAACTTTAGAAAAAGAAACTACGTCAGTACAAAAAGAAATTGCTAAATTAAAAGAATTCGTTGAAACTAAAGACGTTAATCTGGATGAACAAGCTTCTGTCATTTCGAGGCAAGAAAAAGAAATTTTACGTGTTACTAATGAATACGACAATGTAACAATTCAATTAGAAAAGCTTCAAGAATATGAGCAAAAAGCTCAAGAATTAATTTCCCAAACTGCAGTTTATTCAGAGACCATTTCAACTTTGCAAAAAGATTTGATCTCTGAAAAACTTAGTACAGAAAAATTCAAAGTAGTTATGGAAAAACTTGGATTAGGTATAGATGCTTTAGACAACGATATAAATGTGATTATTGAAAAAATCTGTGCCAATCCTGAAGTTTTAAAAAATGTTACCACGTACTTAAAAGATAAAGTTCAAACAGATTCTGCGTGTGAGATTTGTAATTCAAATCCTAAACAGCCTGAAATTGGTGATATTTTAAGTCAAACTGAACAAGTAGTGAGTTCAGTTAGTGCAGAATGGAATCAACAATGTGAAAAATTGTGCTCAGAATTGAGTAATTTGCAACTTGTGAATGATTCGTTGCAAGCTGAAAATGCGAGACTGCAGGTTGATATTTCTACATTGACTTCTCAAGTTAATTCGTTATCAACTCAACAAATGGCCTTACAACTCGCTAATAGTCAACTCGTTGCTGAAAAAGATGAGGTATGTAAAAACAATTATTATTATTAAAATTATATCTATGTATATATATTTTTCAGTTAGCAAAGCAACAAGACATTCAGAGCAAAAATCACGATACTCTCCTCCTTGACCAAGAAACTTTACGTCTTATTCACGAACAACTTAGCACTGAATACGAATCACTCCGTAAAGAACAAGAATTATTGAAGAAAACAAACCGTGACTTACGTAGCGAAAACCGTTCCTTAAAAGAAAACAACACATCGAATGAAAAGAAAATCGAAAGTATCGAACAAGAAAAAGAAGCTTTAAAAGCTGAATCTAAGAGCCTTGGAAATTTAAGAGCTGAGCATTCTAAACTAAAAGATGATTTTAGGAATTTATTTACTGCTAGTGAACGTTTGAAAACTGAATACAGATCGTTACAAGAAGAATATAGGGGTGTCAGGGCTGAATCAGGAAGACTGCGATTAGGGCATACTGAAATGCAAGGCCAACTTAGCTCGAGATCGGATTTAGTGGCGGCTTTGCAGCTAGAAAATACGAAATTACAACAGAGATGTGATGTAAGTAATATTATATTATTAAACTTTCAAGTGACGTTGGAGCATATCTGAAATGCAATTGGAAAAAGTGTAGGTTTTCAGAACTTGTTCCATAATAGCATTCCTTTTTTTTCTGAAAATTGTCCGGATTTTTTTTTCTCGTGTACACAGGGTCGGCATTCCCCTCTCTCAGTTTTCTTCTCCATTCCTTCCGGTCCATAGCTTCTCAAGAGCTCCACCCTCTCTCCAGCAAATCCTCCGCCACCTTGTCCTTCCATTTGAGCTTAGGCCGTCCTCTCTTTCACTTTCCCTCCATCACCAGGCGCTCCACTCGGTTCCTAACGTATTCCTCGCTCCTCCGCTCGATGTGGTCAAGCCACTTTACCCTTGATAACTAATCACCTTGGCTGTCCCTCTGATCTAGTCATTTTTGACCTTGTCCTTCCTTGTCACGCAACTCATCCACCTCAGCATCCTCATCGCCGCCGCCTCCATCCTTCGCTGTTGGGCCTGCGTGATTAGCCATGTCTTCACACCAAGGATTATTTCTGGCCGTATCATCGTCTTGCATATATTTCCTTTCATCTTACAGTTCACTTTTTTGTCGCACAGGACCCTGCTCATCTTCCTCCAGTTCATCCACTCGCATGTTATTCTATGCTGTACCTCTTCGTCTAATCCGCCACTCCCCTTAACCCCCGACCCGAGGAACTAGAATTTCTTCACCAGTGGCAGCCTGTCGTCCTGGAGCCGTACAAAAACGTCCTCGTCGCTCGCTGTTGACATGTATTCTGTCTTCATCCGGCTTATCCTCATGCCTCTCTTCTCCAGTGCCTTTCTCCACTTTATTCGGCTTGCAGAGAACAATGTCGTCCGTAAACAGCATGCTCGATGGCGCTCCATCTTCACATCCTCTACATTACTAGCACGTCAATGACCACACCTCTCGCCAGGCCACCCGGTCGTACGCCTTCTCCAGGTCGATGAACACCATGTGTAGCTCTACCTGCATCTCCCGATGTTTTTTCATCAGCCGCCTTAGTGCAAATATCGCGTCCGTTGTCCCTCTTCCTGGCACTGCTATTTCAGCTTCCTTATCAGGCTCCACAGTATGTCTACGCCCTCGCTACTCAGGTGTCTGGTCCGCCCCCACTGCCTTCCTCAGTACCCAGAACACCTCCTCTCTCCAGCAGTACGGAAAATGAAAAGATAAAATATATTGATTTCTAGTTTCATTTATAATATAACGGTATTTTTTTTAATTCAGATGTTGTATGAAATGAATACTTCGCTGGATACTGATCGTCGAGCTTTGATGGACCATGTTAGCCAATTATTAACTCAATATCATTCATTACTCACACATTCTTTAGAAGACAAGCAGCATTACCATATGGAAGAAAAATTATTTACGGATAAAGTTAACAGCCTTCACAGACAAAAAGAAAAACTAGAAGAAAAAATTATGGAGCATTATCGAAAATTGGATAGTTGCACACCGAAGAAAAAAAGTTTCGGAGCTACGTTAGTTAGAAGAGTCAGGAAAGCTAGTTCTGATTTTATCAATAAAGTCCCCAGCAGGGTAAGTGTTAAAAGTATTAAAATGTTAAAAGTACAAACTAACATTATTTTTGCTAGAATCGGCGGTCATGGCATGAAGATTCAAGACTTTCCCAATCTCAGTTTACTTTAGGTGGTGGCGGTGGTTCTGGCGAATCTGTTGGAAATGATTCAGATAACAGTTTAGAAGATCCTCTTTTAACGACGAGGAACACCGCAGAACCAATAAAAGGAAGTTCTTTGCATGGACAAAAACCTAGAGATGAAATTGCGATGAAGAGATCGCACAGAGATCTTTCTCAACACAGGTAAATATTAATAATAGTTACATTACAAATGTTTTCTTTCAAAATAATATTTTAAATACGAATATGGAATGTTTTATTTATAATATTATATTTTTGTTAAAGAAATAATTGAATTATAAGACAGTCTTTTCTTCAGTCATTTGTTAAAATTAATGTAAATTTCGTTGACTTTTAAAAAATATTTGAAAAAAGTGGGGTTTTCATGATCTTTTTGTTCTTTGTAAATGTTAATTTTGATAAAAAAAATTAGACACCTATTTTTTTCTAACAAAATAATAGTTGTTAAAAATTGTGAGACAAAAGTAGAATGATAAAAATGAAAAAAGTATAGTGAATCAGAGGTGCAATGGACACGGGCTTACGAGCTAGGGGGGGGGGCATGGGATGCAAGTATTTTTTTTTTAGACGGAAGAAGAATTGGGCTATACATTTTTTTAAAAGGCATTGTCTAGGTACCCTTGAACCAAAGATTAATTATGTTTGAAATATATGAACATTTGTGAATACTCTCAAGATAAAATAGCTATTCTTACATATTTTTCTTTTGGAAATACATTTGGTTATTAAAATTTAATTCTGGCTACTTTATTATTATTTTTAAATAAAAGAACGTAGTAATCTACTCTCATGAAACTTCACTAAATACTATTTCCATTTCACGTAAGAAAATAGCGTTGGTTTAAATAGGGATGAGTTCTGCCATTTGATTGGTCAGAATACAAACCTAGTTTACAAAAACGAAAAAAAAAATTCACCTGTCAGTTGCGAGTTATATAATAAAATCTACATAATTAAGTAATGTTTAATCATCTTTTGTTGTAATTAATATTCAGGTCTTGTACATTTTTACAGATAAAAATATTTATTATTGACCAACTTTGGTTTCACGAATTTAAATTATTTATTTAAAGCATGTTAAATCGGTCGGCTCTAAAGTCCCATTTAGTATTTTCTTACGGGAAACGAAGTATAATAAAGTAATAAATATGTCGTTACACGCCCATAACATAATTTTAAGATCTTATTTAATGTACACAAATTTTCACATTGGATTTTATTAATTATCATCTTTCTCTAAAGGTAAAACTATGTCAATTTAAAAAAATGTTAAATTTGTTTATTTTGGTATTTTATTTATTTTCTTGCCTTCACTTTTGATCAGTAGAGCACATAATGATTTTTACTACGACTTTTAAATTGATAATGTGCAATTATAAAAATAATCTATGGAGTTAGTTCTACCATCGGTTAAGCGTTGTACCATTTAATAAGTAATATTACTTATTAAATGGATGTACGCTTAAATAACCTGTATATGTAGATACATCAATTTATAATTTAAAAATAGTTATTTTTCTGCAATCGTGTGGGAATAAGTGTTCTCAAACTCAAAATAAGTGCGTGAAATAGCCAGTTCCCGCATTAGCGTGGGAAACAATTAAAACAAAAATTTTGTTGCCAGGAAAGCAATTGTGTTGAAATAAATATATCATCACGACTTATTACCTATTACTGGGTGTGCCAATCTGCTTTGTACGCAGATATCGGTAATAATGACATATTCGTATCATGCGGGCATTTATCAGGCGTCACCTCTACCACTCATGGATGACGTGGAGAGTGCATCACGGGGGTCACTTTTGTCACCAGATTCGCGACCAGACACTCAGGCACACAACCACGAGACCCCATGATCGATTAAAAATACCATGGGCGGCTATGCCTAAGTAGTAGGTGTTATATCAAAAAATTGAGAATACATTTCGATTAAAAAAATATATATCGACAAATATTGTTTGCAACATATGCGGAAAACATTATTCTGAAACTCCATGCAAAATCCGAAACGAGTATTCGTTTCAGAATCACTAATATCCCGCATTTGTTACAAAAAAAATATTACTCACTTACAGGGCAAGCATTCCCGGTGACGCCCTCTACGCCCGTGACACCGGCAGCGCTCTCAGCTTGGGTTCCGTTGGTACCCGCCGCACTGTCTACCTCGCCGAAGAAGACACCGCCTCTCAACAGGCAAGTAACCCACAGCCAGCGCCACCGTTATTAGTTTACAATCGCATATCGACAGTAATCGGCGATCCGACTGTTCATAGTCAGCAACATCACGATGACAATTCTCACCCGGCAGTTGATTTACCAGGGCAGCACGAGAGAAAAGTTAGAGATCCGAAGAAAGATAATGAAATTTGGTATGAGTATGGTTGTGTTTAGAAGTAATAGATAGTTTATTTTGTTGAAACTCGAAGGATCGGTAAAAACTATTAGACGCTGCTTTACTGGACAATTACAAGTAAAGGTCTTGGCATATTTAGCATAGTGGGGTGTCGGAATTTAATGTAATTCAAGAGAAATATATTATTAATATACGTGCCTCGCGACTTCGCCATTCGATTCTAGGAGCAAAATGGGGTACTATACCATAGTCAAATTTTAATTATCTTAGATAAAAATGTTAATGAGAATTATTGAAAGAATTTTGTTTAAATATTAATTAGTTCGCAAACTACAAGCGACTGATGTCGATCAATTTAATTGCCCGGAACAAAACCGCAAATTTTATATAGCTTGAACCAAAACTTCAATGGAATCCACTTTTCGGGTTCGATGCCCTGAAATTTTCAAGACGCGGTTGCATTAATTTTTTTAGTTCATCCTGTCCTTCAAAAAAAAAACAATTAAAAATATTAGTATAGAACCCTATTACATAAGTTTACAAACTTTGAATACAATTTTTAGGGCAAAATAATTGAAAATGGCCAAAAATTACAAAAAAAATCTGTTACCCCTTAGTGATTTTTGCGATTTTGGCTCTGCAAACTGAACTAATGGGATAAATTTTGTGAAAATTGTCAACTTTATATTCTTCAGTAGAATCGAAAGGCAAAGTCGTCAGGCTATTACCTCTACCCATATTTGGGTCGTTAGATGAAACTAAATTAATATGTAAATATTTCAAGAATGAAACAGATATCCACATGTGGTTTGAAAACTTGAAATCAGGGTGTTGAGATTGTATCTCGTTACATAATAATTAGAATTTCGAAATTAGATGGAAAATTAGTGTGAATTTTGAAAACTATAACCAGAGCCGCATTTATAGTAGTTGAGACCCACCGTTTTTTCTACAGTCCCTGATTTGTGGAGGCCTAGAGCAGTCGCTTCTCGTTAATCCGGGCCTGTATTCACATTTTTATTTGTGATTATTATAATTTTAATAATTGGGTAATTGAGAAGCGACTTCTCATTTTTGCTGATCTTTCAAGTTTTGGGAAAATAAACTATAAGAAAATTTTTTGGTAAGTTGTTTTGCGCAGCTATTTTGGATTTTTATTTTTCAAAATTTTTAATATTTTTTGGGTCTTTTGTACATAATATTTTGAGGTTGATTTTCGAAAGTTAGTGAGCTTATTTATTTATTTATATATTATTTCCATTATTTAAAGTACTTAATAGTATATATTATGTAGGTACTTCTTTTTTTGGCTGAACGCACAAGTTTTTATAATTTATAGTGTAAAAAATCAATTGATAATCAAAATTTACTATTGGCTATTACCAAAGCACTTTAGTATTAAGATGACTAATATTATTTTTACGTTGCATAACGTAATTTGTGCAATTATTACGCCTTTATACTTAACATATGTAGCTAATGTTAAGACAAAGTTAACCATAATTAATAATATATTGCGTCCATTTAAGTATTTTATTGTTTCAATAATTAATAAGATCTTGACAATATGCTTTTTATACAGTTGTGTATGTAAAATAATAAGAAAATGTTAGAATGATGAGGTACATGACAAAATGAACACTATAGTATAGTGCGCGCAACTATATTTGGATATGACTCGGAATTTACATGAATAGTTTATCAATTAGATTTTTTTATCAAGGATTTAAACTCGTGATCCCAGTGTGCTCATAAGAATCGAATATTAGCTAAGAGTCATGTTCAAATATTAAACCATTATTCAAATATACTTCTAATACAGGTCTTGCATTTATACTGTCATTTTATATTTTGTATGTACTTTATTTAATATACAGCTTTTATGAAAAATCAATTTTAAAATTTGTACCACTTACGAATATATTTTCTCCTTCCAATTTTCCCGTTGGTAGCTCCGATATCAAACCCTAAAATTAAAGCTTTTTAATAATGACATATGTGTGAATTCAAAGTTTCATACATGTAATTTCTTCTCTGAGGTAGATAAATAACCGAGTCCCATACTTTGAGTAGTATGACCCCATATTAATTCACCATAACCGGATGGGGTCAAATGAACTGCTAAAGCACCTCCAAGCTTCGATGGAACGTTTCGCAAAAAATCAGACTCTGTAAGCAAAATGTCAGTGTTTTACGAAATTGTTAATACTTTTTTTTTATCTATAACGTTAGAAAATAGATATTTCCAAAAAAAAATTGACATAGTAATAGGGATTTCCATGATATTTTAATTTTGTTAATTTGATTTAAAAAAACATCAAAATAATTTTATTTGCAATGTTATACAAAATAATTAATTGTCACAGAATTTACAAGAAAAAAAAATATAAACTATGAATTGAAAATTACATATCTAAATATACTATAATATGTTATATAACATTCTTTTTATTTGGCCTGAAGTTATCCACACGTCACATCAGCTATGCTTCTTTGTAAAGATTTGACATTAGACGCTAGAAATTTGTTTATCCATACAAAGGCATGCGAGACATTAAATTGAATTTATTTTGGTACGATGGCACAAAACAACGTCTCACCGACATGTTTACTTTCGTAAATTTCAAGTTATCACTTGACGTATAGAACCTAATGTGAAAATCAAAATGGCCGTTGATATTGAAATGTGACGTCACTGAGAGAGGGACGAAGCGGGGGAAATCAGCCGCTTTTTGAACAATATAATTTTTAATTGTATTTTTTTTTCCATTATTAAAGATCGATTTGAGGACAAATAAAAAATACGGGTCTATTATTTTTCATTACTCTATCGATTAAAGTTGAAAATGAGCTCATTGGGAAGCTTATCAATGGGGTATTCTAATGTAATAAAATTTAATGTAAAAAATGTTAAAACATTGTAGATTAGAAAAATGTAAAAAAAAACTGATGTGGCCTGCACACTACCTTCCGTCAGCTCTATGTATTTTATTCAAATTCCACACAGAAGGATTTTTTTGCAAGATTCTAAACTTTCTTAATAATATAGTAGCTGTTTCCATGGTTATAGCATAGCTGGCTGCTTTATGAAACTTAATTCCTTTATAATTTTTTAACTCTAATCTAATCAAGTCTGCATATGGATGTAAGGAAGAGGAATACGCAAAAATTGTAATTTTTGAAATTCTAGTATAGGAGTTATCGCGGCTGAAATTATAGTCACACACATATAGACATCGTAAAAATAGCGAAATCGTATTGTAGGGATCCTAAAACGTGCTTATTCATTGAAAACTCACCACCGATTTTTTTGACCAAAGACAACATCTTCCTTACCTAAAAGAGACGGAAGGTAAAAAATCAAAAATTATTTTTTTCTAATTTGTTATCTTGTAATTTATTTTGGTGCTAAAAAGGCATCACGTGGTTTGTGACGTACGACGAACTCAAAATTTTAGATATATAATACAAATATGTGAAAGTTACAGAAAATGAAATATTTTCTTATTAGAATACCCTATTTTGCTTGTCCCATTGTAATTATTATTTTACTTTTGCAGATAACAGTATGCAACTGGTGTGGTGTTTCTGCACTTACCTAAAAAATCTTCCTTTAAAGTTTTTTGAAATGAAGTAACCGGACATGAACTATTTTTAATATTTTTTGCTATTTCTCTGGCTAAAATTGTTTTAACTAGATATTCCCCAGCTCCAGTAGTAGTAACGGCAGTGGAATTATCAATTTTATTATTTATGCTGTTAGCCCATACTCCACAAGCATAAGTAGCAGCTTGTCCTATTCTTCCACTATTCTTGAGGTAAATACCTCCAGAACTGCTGGCTGAAGCTACATGGCCTCTTTTGTCCACACAAACAGCCCCTACTGTGTCCATACGTTCCATATATGCGGGAAGATTACTACATTTCTTCAATAACTTTAAATTTTTCTTGTGTCGTAAGAGTGCCTTCTTAGAAATTAATTTTTCATTGTCTACTAAAGTTATTTTTGCTCGTCGGGCGTAATCTTGCGCCCCCTTGCCTACTATTAAAGAGGGCGGTAGTAGACCTAAAGGTCTTTCCAAAGATTGGTCTTTACATATTTGCGCAGCAAGGGAAACAGGGTACTTAATTCCTTGTACTGCTCCACAAGCTCCGAAATTTAATGTTTCGCCGTCCATTATAGACGCGTCACACTCGACTTCACCTGTTATTGTTAAATTTGAACCAAAGCCTGCGTTTGTGATTGGATCTTCTTCTAGAACTAAGATACACATTAAAAATTTAATAAGATGAAAAAATTTTCACGGTGAATACGAAAATACAAAATTCAAATATTATGTCCCGTAAAAATTTATGGGGTGCTTTGTAATGTATACGCATAAAATTCTATTTTTTTTTGCTGCCAACATTTTAAAAAAATAAATCTAGCATTCGATTATTTCAAAAAATTAATAATACATGGTTAAAATACTTTAGTTTTATTTTAAATATTGTTCAAAGTACATTTTTATAAATTGTTTGTCTTCATATTGTAACTTGTTTATTAACTAATAATTATTCACAAATTAAAGAAAATTATTAGTTTTTCCAATTATTTCTGCATTTGATTTATTTGTTTTCTTCCATAGCATTCTTTGTATAGGCATATTTAAATAAAAAAAATATATTTTTAATTTTGCATTTTTCTCAAATATTTTGTAATATTAGGGTATTACATATGAATATCGTTGAAATCAGAAAAAAATACTGAATCGAATAAGCAAATAAAAAAATAGGTTGCACCCCGTATTTTGAGAACCACTGGTCTAAAAAATTCTTCTTTTGCTCATTTTAAGTCTTATAAAACAGAAATTGTTTACTAATTTAACCGACCTCGTAGCTCTTATAGTTCACGAGGTAGCAATAGTGTACCACATAAAACGAATAACACCCTGTATACCTCATTTCACGTAAGAAAATAGCGTTGGTTTAGATAGGGATATAAATACTACCCTTTGATTGGTATGAATGCAAACCTATTTCACAAAAACGAAAAAAATATCACCCATCAGTTGTCAGTTATCAAATAAAATATACAGAATTAAGTGATGTTTACCCATGTTTTGTTGTAATTTTTAATGTTCAGATCTTGTATTTTTTTATATTTTTCACGAATTTAATTTATTTAAATGCATGTAAAAACGGCCAGCTCTTTACTATATTCTTACGTGAAATGAAGTTTGCATTCTGACCAATCAAAGGAAAAAAATTATATTCCTATCTAAACCAACGCTATTTTTTACGTGAAATGAAATATAACAAGTTTACCATTGCTGTCAATAGTTCAAATTAATATTGTTTCTTTATCTGGAAGTAGCAATTTTAACTGAGGATGAGAATCATTAAGTTCAGTATTTCCATCTCTGATTAAACCGTTTATTAGATTAACAGTTAAAACGAAAAATATAGCATCGATAAGCATAAATTGTAAAAATTAAACATATGCCAATTTTTCGTTTTATCTGACGGTTAAGGTCCGACATTTTTATTTTCGATTAAGACGTCTGTTAACTGTCACTAATAAGAAAAATATCGCATCGAAAATATTGACACATGGGCTGGTACCACAAGCCTGGTTTTAACTAAAACGCTGTTTTAAGAAATGTCAAATTCAAATTTCAATATTTAATTTCACCTTTACGTTTAACGAGCGATTTTTTTCAAAATATTTGTTTGATTATAAACTATGTTCTGCTTTAAAATCATATTTTGATGAATTTAATATTATTTCTTATTAATATTAAATAATGAAATTTGACATTGAGCGATTTTTTTAAAAATATTTGTTTGATTATAAACTATGTTCTGCTTTAAAATCATATTTTGATGAATTTAATATTATTTATTATTAATATTAAATAATGAAATTTGACATTTCTTAAAACATCGTTTTAGTTAAAACAGGGCTTGTGGTACCAGCCATGGGATCTAGTGGTAATGTGCCTGAGTGTCTGGTCACGAACCTGGTAACCCGGGTTCGATTCTGATCGACGCCAAAATTATTTCGAATTTTAAATGGCAGAAAAAAGACACCTATGGTTCACTCTCCATGCTAGCAAAGAATGTCCGTGTGGTGAGGCCAGGTAAACGCCCACACGGTACGAATATGTCATCATTACCAATGTCTGCGTATAAAGCAGATTGGCACACCCGGCAAAGGGTAATATGTCGTGATGATATATTTATTTTATTTGTGTAATTTTTACAACTTGTGTTATAATATCGATGCTATATTTTTCTTTTAACTGACAGTTATGTTAACATACAGTTTATAGATATGAAAATACCGAGCCTTATATGAGTGTAAAATTTTGTTTTCCACGGCCTACCCGATTTTCTTATTCTTAAATAATAGCGCGACCCATGTAGCGCAAACTAGATCTACTTTTAACAAATCTTTAGGGCAGATATAAAAAAAAACTTCCCATTTTAAACATCTATGCTACGGATTCGATTATTTTACTTCTATAGCCTTACTCATAACTGCAACTTGGCAAGCGTCTATCGCTGTTCCACCACCTTCCAAAACAGTTCCTGCTGCTGAACATGCTTTCTTGCAAAGATGTTTGTATTTTTTATGTAAACTGGTTTTGTGATATCCTGCTCCTATTTATAAATTATTATAATAAACATTCCATCATAAATAACAAAATCTTACCGCAATGAACAGCAACAAAGCCAGTCATTCTGTTGTTTACTTTGTGAGGTTATAGTGAAACGTCAAAACAGTTTTCTCAGCAAAACAGAAATAACCCAACCTTAAAAATGGCTAGCAACAAAACTTCTGTTGAAGATTTATTAGTTCAATTATTTGGGACAGAATTAAATAGTACACAGAATACACCACAAACTATGAATGTAATAAATGTTACAGAAGAATGGTTAAATAGTAATAAATCTTTGCAAGTACTTTTTGATAATTATCCTCCTGATGGTACTTCCAGTACCAGTAACAGCACCAACACAATACAAGAAGTGAATGATAATGATGAAAATCAAACATTTGGAAAATCAAGTTACGATGAAGAAAATCCAGAAAATATAAATGATTCAGAATTTGAATTATTATTTCGTATGAAACGCTCAACAGTAATGGATTTGGTAAACGAAATAAATAATTCAAAAGATTCTGATGCAGAATCAGATATAGATATAAATTTATTGATTTGTTTGTGGGTTCTTGGAAATACGAAAACGTTTAGTGAGATATCAGTATTATTAAATATTAAACAAGAAGATTTGTACGAATTGTGTGAGAAATATTTGGAAAAGATTGTAAATTTATCACCAAAATATATCAAATGGCCGAATGAAACTGAGCTTTTATCAATTGAAACAGCTTTTCGAAACGAATATAATTTTCCTGGAATTGCAGGAATAATAAGTTGCCTGCATTTAGCTGTTTACATATCTAAATATGACACAGAAACTTCAAAATATTTTAATAAAAGTACAGAAAACTATACAATAGTATTACAAGCCGTTTGTGATAGTAGTTTATTGTTTCGTGATATATTTGTGGGGTATCCTGGAAGCAATAGCATAGAAACTATTTTAAAAGCTAGTTCGTTATATGGAATTCTAACAGACGAAAATAGCTTACTAAGAAAAACAAAAAGGCATTTACTAGGAGGAACGGAACATCCACAGTTGCATACATTACTAACTCCTTACTCTATTCAACAAAATAAAAAGTTAACAGAAAAACAAGAAAAATTTAATGCATTACATAGTTCGGTTATGTGCACGGTAGAAAAAACATTCAGAATGGTTGAAAATAGATTCCCAAGAATGAAGAGTTTAGAAACAACAAATCCTAATTTTGCTTCCCTTGCTGCAGGTGCCATTTGTACACTACATAATTTTTGTAGATTAAGAAATGATAATATGAATTTGTAAAATTGTAATTTGTATGTAAATAAATTAATTTAACAGATTGTGTACCGTTCGTTATTACATCAAAGCATATTAGACATAAGAAAATTGAAAAACGTTTCTAATTTTTCTGGTCCACCAACCAGGGCTGCGTCGGGAATTAACTCAGTTACCTGCATACGTTCGGAAATTTTAGATGTAACTTCATCTTTACTTAGTTAACTATTTCAACCTACCTCGAGCGAGGTAGGTACGTTTTATTCGACATGCGCAGAGGCTAAATCAAGTAGTTATAATGTCATTCTTTAGTTGTTTATGGTCATTGAGATCAGTAATATTTTCAATATTTAATTACACGAATTACACAAAACTCTAGTCGTTAGTAAAATGAGTTTACTCGAACCTAACTCCAATGATCACGCCCCTTACCTACCTTCAACTTTAAAGTAAATTTGCGAACGTACTCCAGCGCTCATATGTTTCGCGAACAAATGCCGAACGATTAGTTGCTTCTGTTGTCATATTGGCGCTGATGTAGCCCGCATAGATTCGCGCCTGAGAATTTCAAATCAGTTTGTTTTGAGTCTCAGTAAAGAGTAGTTGTGCGTGTACCGTTCGGTGACATTCGGTCAAGTGTAGTTTAATTCGCGAATTATTTGGTAATTGACGGTGAAATATGGACTTCCTTCAATGAACCGTGAGTGTTAGTTAAGTGTTAATTGTAAACTGGGTTTCATTCAAGTGCAATATACCTGACACATGTTTGAGATGGTGAAGTGAGGTAAGGAATTATTTGTTTTATATTTCGCCCACGTATAAATTGTTAATTGTATTTAACCTTAACCATAAACAAACAGTACATGCTGCCCTTGAATCACAGATTGTCCATTTTAGAAAGAAGAATGTAAATCTTGCTTCAACAACGCGGTTTTAAGCATTGTTTGTTGCTGGTGTTTCTATTTCATTGTGAAAGTAAAATCAGAACTACTTTTACTAATTGCGACAGTTGCACGTGTTTGTAGGTATATATTCCATGCTGGTGATCTTGATTGGTGTTAATATTTGTTTGCTAAATGTAAATTAATCATTTAAATATATTTCGCAACAATTGAAAATCGAAAATGACAGCGTCATTGTTGAATAGATTTAACAATTGAGTGTGTCGTGTCGTGTGTCATCTCAAAATTTAAATTTGGCACGCCTTGTGGCAAATCGTGCTCACGAATTTATTAAAAATTTCAATCAATACGATTCTGTCACCGCGTTAGAGTAATTTACGTGTGAAATTATTTACGATTCCCTGGAAAATTTTATTACTGATTACATTTGCTGTCATTCAATTTTCACGGTATGCAAATTAGCAGAACTCATTAGAATTGATTGTTATTATTTTGAGCAACTTCCTTTCTTACGGAACCAAATCATAAATTAGCATCTGCAGATGATTGTTGAAGGTCTTTCTCAAAACTTTCAAATATCCATAACTTAGTTACGGAGCGAATCGATGAAATTATTGAAACACGATGTTTAAAAAGTGAATCTTGGAAATTATGATTTTCTATGGTTGAACGGTTAATCAGTTGCGTAGCAATTTTTTTAAATGGCGCAGTTTTCCTATACCGGTTTGTCGATGTTTAATTCATTAAACATTATATCTTAGTTATGTAACTAAATACGTATAGAATTTGTGATATATGAGTCATTATAATTTAAATATTTCGATGAATATAATTTATTTTGTTTTGTAAGATTAAATTCAAAGATTGTAATTAATAGAACTTGATTTATGACTGTAAAACTTATCGAGTTATTATTAATACAATATTTTATTATTTTATGTGGGTAAAAATTTTGTTTTAAAAGGTAAACTCTATTTTGTAACCTGGGAGTGTCTATAGTAGTCTAGGCGCCTGAAATATTATTATTATAGGTACGTATTGTGCTACACGACATAAAGATGTAGGTTTTCAATGCTGAATGTTGTATTTACGATAAGAAATGAAATATTGTGTATAAAATTGAAATATATATTTAATTATTAATAAATTAAATAGATATAAAGGCAAAGGCCCATATTATGAACCCACTTTTATAGAGCGCTTTTGTTAAAACAAATGCGCTTCATAAATAAAATAAAAATAAATACATATTTCATCACGGCATATTACCCATTGCTGGGTGTGCCAATCTGCTTTGTACAGATATCGGTAATGATGGAATATTTGTACCGTGCGGGCGCTTACCAGGCGTCACCTCACGGGCACTCATAATACCACTATTATTATAAAAGTGCGATCGTAATAATACTGGCCCATATATTTTAAGTAGTTCTGCGTATTTGATAATTAATTAATAATGGGTAATAGTGGTTATAATATATTTGTTCTATTTCGTCAACAAAGTGAATTTTGTGCAACTGTTTTTTTTAACAAAAACTGCGCTACACTTTTGTACAAATGTATTGAAGATTTTTTAAATTGTAAAATTGGTAACTTTGTTTAAGTGTCAAATATATATATATATTTCGTATTAATTGTCATTTCCTGTCATTACACATGGAAAATTACTGAAATTCGATTTTTTATAGTAAAATATTTAAATCAAACAGTAAAGCACTCCTTTAAATTAAAATAGAAAGTATTTATTTGTAGGTTCATAACATAATAAATATAAATTTTAACTTTACTTTAACCTACTTGTAAATAACTGTTGTCAAAATGTCAAATGTTTATTGAAGCTATCAGTGTTACCAACCTTGATATTTTAATATTTCTTTCAACAATAACTTTCAAATAAAAATAAATTAATGCGAAATAGGAAAAATCGTATGAAAACACGTATTACAATGTGCATTTGTAATACTTTTCTTTGAATATAATATTATTTTAAAATAATAGCAAATCAAATAAATACAATGTAATAATAGATATTTACACACCAAGTGAGTTAAGATAATGTTTATTCATGAAAAGAAAATCTAAGCCACGAGCCCGTAGGGCGAGTGAGTTAAATTCTTTGAGTGAATAACCATTCTTAACTCAAGTGGTTTATACGAGGGTTTATACAATATTTTATTAAATTTTGACGAAATAATAAGAAAAACCATTAAAATATTTAATTTTGACAAAATAAAAAACTAATCAATTAGTAGGTTGTGCAAGACAATTGTCGTTGATAGATGTCAAGTCGTTTATTTATAACATATTTATAAATTATAAACAAGCTTTATTTTCTGTCATCTGTGTCGTGAAAAATAATGAAAATGGCTGATCTGAGAAATAAAGACTGTGGTAAGTTTTATTTTCGTATCTGATGTTTTTTAAATGCATTATTTGTTGCAGAATGAATTAAAATTATGTGTTAATATGTTAATAATGACAGTTTAAAACGTCAAAATTGAATAAATAGGTTATTAATTTACGAAATGAATGATTGGTTTGTTTTATATGAATTATTATTCGCAATTTCAATAAATAATGATTGCATTATTATGTTTTTTATTCCATATTAGTTAAATGCATATACATATTATTTTCTTAATTATTTGGCAGTTCAAAATAATCCAAAACAAATAAGGTCTGGCAAACTGACATTCAAGTATCATAATTTTAAGAAATTAATTGAAAAAACTAATTTATGTGAATTATTTAAAAAAAATATATTACTCATTCTATTTAAAAAATCAACGATGATATCGTTTCCTGCGTAACCGGAAGTAAGATTCAGTTTAATTTCATACCAAAATGTAGCTTTTAAGTTCGCTCCCAACATTGTATACCTACATATAAATCAAACTATATGAGAAGGTCTAACATTAATAATAAAGAAGATAGCTATTTGTCTATCTTTTAATCACCCTGTATTTCTGTAAACATATAATTAAAAAATAATAATAAAACGTTATACATATTTGCATTTAATTATCACTTAGGATAATATTGGCGGACAAGCAGATGATTGGCTATGAATTATGACAGTTGCGCATGGTTAGGTACTTGTCAACCTGTAGGAGAGGCGTATCTTTTCTTATCTACATGTTCAAAGATGAAAAAAATAAATAAAAACAAGCTTTATTCAAAAATACTAAAAAGGAAAACAACGCAAAGTTTCAAGTCGATCTAATATAAAAACATTATTTTATTACAATATTTTTTGTCGTCACAACTACGTATATGTACAGTAATTTTTTAAAGATGTCCGATCAAGGTCGTCTACAAATAGTATGAATTAAGATTTTAGCTCCGCCCATTGTGTCAAATTCAGTAGTGTTGTTTAATAGTTATTATAAGGGTACATAAGATGCTACTGTTATTTTATTATTATAAAAATATATGTTACAGTAAAAGCATTCAAAATTCAAAAATAAGGCAACTGGTAAGTTTATTACTAAATATAAAATAAAATATGTGAAAAATAAGACACTGACAGAAAATAACCTTATTCGTACGGCTATGAATCAAAATAATATATCTGAATTAATAAATAAACTTATGTTGAAGCGAAAGTATTGTCAACAACGAATATCGTTCTAAAATGGAATGTCCTAACTAGTCGGAAAAATATGAATTTTTGAAAGACAAGTGTGTTATTTCCATCCTTATCGCACACGCTTGTAAGTCTTTGCAAATTATAGATATAGTTTGGTTCATGAAAGATGACAATTCAAGGTCATTTATTAATCGTATGGTATAATATTACTAGCAGATAACTTCACTGCATTTCGTATACATAGACGTGCAACATGAAATATGTATGGATACATTTGAACTGAAAAAATAAGTCTTATTTATTTGAAAATTATGTTTCTTTTTAAGTAATGCCTTTATCAAATATTTATTCTCTTCACCTATGTATTTGCAAAACCCAAAAACATAAGACTTGACAGAAACCATGGAATAATAATTTGATTTAAATGTCAACGTCACTGGGTAACTATTAGGACAGAGGGCAGTGTAGTAGATAATTAGATATCTGTAATTCTACTACATACGTTATTATTATTTGTAATGTGTTAGAAAGTAATGTCACCATTTACGTATATCTGTCACACAACATAAACTAAATAGACATACGTCAAATAATCTTTCTTTTTCTAACATGAAATGTTGCTAAGCTACTACTGTATAAAGTGCTATATATTCTTTGTTTGAACAAGTGATCTTGAATAGTCATCTTTCGTGAACCAAAGTATATGCATGTATCCCAATTGTTAATTCGTTCAAATACAAATGACCTGGATCGGTCATCTTTAAAAAAAATACTGTAGGTATGGTTTCAAGGCAGTCGGATATGTGGTAATTGGTTAAAATTAAATTTAAAAAACTAGTCAAAAATACAGGGCTTTTTGAGCTTTTGCAATACTTAAATGAAAAATTAGATTTGAATTCAGTCTACTAACTAAAATTTCAAAATGTTTTTTTACACGGTATAAATTTTAAAATTACTTTCATTTTGTGTAATACTAACTCCTACAAAATTAAAAACTTTTCTCATGTTTTACGGTTGTTTATTTGCTGAATATGTAAATTTCTCAAATTGAAGTTGGTTTACACACTACACAACTCAAATTTTCAACGTTTTTGTTCACTTTATTTCCTTTATATATTTCGTAACAGAAATTTCTGTCTTTATCCTGTGTTATGTGCAGAAATATAATCCTGCTGTTTATTGTCTCGTCCACAGTCTCGACAAAACTCGGAGCTTTTCGTTCCTATTCGACAGATGCCTGGTTGTTTTATTACGAGAATTTTATTAATTTTATTTGACATTATTTTGTTAGGGATTGTGTTTTATATGGTGTGGAAAATTGGATTTTGCATTTTAAAATTACTGCATAAACTGTAGGTATACAGGGTGAATCTGGGAAGACGCCCCCCCCCCCCCCCCTTTAACTTTTTTATTATAATAGAAAAAACTGGCTCATATAAAAGTTTTATTATTTTACTTTCAATTTCTATTAGAATAAGAGCAAAGCGAAAATATCTATGCATATTATTTTTCATTTATTACCAATCTTCATTTAATTCACACAGCAGTCATTGCAAGTCTAATTTGAGCGATAACTATTGAATGTTATATTATAAGGTAGCAATAGAGATATTTCTATGCACCCAACAACACACATGTGTAAGACGGGCAACAGATCAGATCGTCGCGTCCGAATGTGAATAGTCTGGTATAATATACCAGCGTCATAAAAGTGCCAATATTATTGGCATTTTTATGACGCTTCTTGAGCCGGCTGGTAGATTTGGAGAATGGACCTTTTACATTTTTATTGCACCGTGACGTAATTTTTCAATACACCGCGTAGTGAAATTTTTACGAACTAGAGATGAGTAGGCACCATGTTGTCAAGTAAAATGATTAAAAGGACAAGCATTTATTTTTGATAAAAAAATATTTAAACAACACAAAAACTGAAATTATTTTGACTTTCATTGTAAAGAAATTATTAATAAAGACAAAACAATTTATTTAAAAATAATAACAATAGTTTTATTATTGTTTGTAACTTTCTTAATAACAAACTGGCAACTGCGCAATTATCTGTCACTTTATGTGGTGTTTATTTTGCGTCTTTAGAACATATAACTACGTTTCTGATTCCCATTTACCCGTCCTCTCGTCTTGAAATATTTATCATCACAAACGCTTTGTGTGAATTTATTTAATATAGTTACATTCTTATTTCTGCCATTTCAAATTTTGTTTGAAATATATCTGGCCTTCCTATGCGCAAACAAACTACTGCGCACTACATATATGTCATTTTTCTCTATCTCTCTCTTTTCATGTAAAAGGTCCTTGACCTGAATATGCAGTCTCTTTAATTAATAAAATCTGATGGTGACCAACACAGTACCTCCCGCCATTTACCTATGTATATAATTTTTATATTACTTTATAAATACAATATATAGAAAAAGTATTAAAGCAAACTTGTAGAAAATGAAATAATCTTTAATTTTTATAATAACAAATTGAGAAAAAAATACATTTAAAGGTATTTTTTGAAGAAAAACTATCTTGAGGTTCAAGTAAACTGCCATTTCCGTTTATCCGATTGCCACCAAAATCTAATCAGTTCTTTCCATATTAGAATAAGGTAGAAATACATGGTTTCAAATCTTTCTGAATGATAGTATTTGAGTTAGAGCGTAAACAGGATCCACACATACATACATACATACATACATACACACAGACATCATTGTGAAAATGTTAAAAATGGATTCTAGGGACCTTAAAACGTGGTCATTTACCAAAATCTCGATATGCGATTTTTAGCACGATCCCTATACCTCCCTTACCAAGAGTAGCGGGAGGTAAAAAGCAGTTATCCGCATCTCTATAGATGTCCATTTTATCTGTTCCCGCTTGTAAATTCATGAATAGGCAATCCATGTTACATTTCATAAGTGACTTGGGTTTTAAAATTTTGTTTTGCTCTTATACCTATTCTGATTATTTGATTCAAAGTATTAATATCTACCAAGTGGCTTATGGAATATATTCTATTTTGCCTATTTTTTAAATTTCAGGCGGGAACAGATAAAATGGGTACTTTGTATATAGGTATAGTATCTAGTTAATTATATTTCTGAACATATGTTTATGTGTATTACGGTTATTCAATTCAAATCTTTTATAGTTAAATAAAGATTAACTGTTATTTGAATATAGAAAATGTAAATAGAACAAAGTGATGGTGTCTGATGATAAAAGATTCAAATTTTATGCTTCGTTGCACTAAATACTTTTTCTAATAATTATACGTTATAAAACACTACTTAACTCATAATAAAAAAATAATTATTCCATACAAATAATACTATGTAATAATTTTTTTATAATCATTAAAAATTTCACACGAAGTGTAAGAAAACCGTTAAGCTGGATTCAGAGATTGCGTAGTATACATAGCATAGAATAGCACAGAAAAACATAGAAAATGAACATACGGAAAAGCATGTACTGATTCACAGTTACAGACATAGCATAGCACAACACAGCACAGCACAGCATAACATAGGGAATTGGTCATATTTTATTTCGAAGCTATGTTTTGCCATGTTCGGCCATGTGCGCTATGTTTCGTGAGTATTCGTAGTTAAACCACGCCTACTTCTACAGCGCGTTGATGTTGACAACTAGCTGACATTTGTTTTGAAGTTTGGTTAAGACAACTTTTAAGTTATTTTGTATTACAGTTGTGTTTATTATAATTATTTAAGTAGTGACAGCTAAATAAAACTTGTGAAAGCAGCAACAAATACTGACATGAAGTTATCTACATACAACAGTTCTATGTTTTCTGTACAATCTCTGAATTGGTTTTAAGTTTCTATGTTTTCTTGTGTTGTGTATTCCTATGCTGTGTTTACTACGCAATCTCTGAATCCAGCTTTATACTTACTATTGATTTACGTACACAGCTGGTAATAAAAGTTACACAACATTAAAACACAATTAACAACTCGAAAAGAAAATTCCGAAAGAAAAATGACTCGCACCTTAATAAATTTCCTTCGTGCGCAATCTTCTCAGTTGCTAAGTCACCAGAAAAACAATAACAACATAAATAAAACAAAAGCATTACACATATAAGAAAAAACACGTAATAACACATGACAAACGAACTACATCTCCTGGAAGAAAGTGTTGAAACAAAAAACAACAGACGGTGTGAGAGACGAAATCCTGAAAATAAGAAATACTCGGAGAAATAGGGTCTCAGAGTCGGGAAATCATATCAACCTTAGGAATTTGATATAAATGTGAGTTCGAATTATGGTTGTGTATACGCGTAGGGCTTAAATTGGAGATCGGCTGAGAAGGGCTTAGGGGGAAATAAACTGCATTCTTCAGTCTAATATATCTTTATTTTTCACTAAAAATACAATATTTTATTTTGTTTTCAAACAATGCGCTAACAAGTTTAATTGTATTATGTCCCTATGATCCTATGAGAGAAGATATGGTACAAAAAAATTCATTTAGAAAAATTCCCTTAATTTAGGCTGCCACAAGAAAATAAATACATTTTCGTATTGATGGTTGCATTCTCTACTGTAACAATAATATTAATTTAAAACTTAATATACATATTTTTTTTTTTAGTAATATTTATAACTCTTTTATGTTATTTGTATCTCAATACTTTCATTAAATAAATTATGAGATTGATGGAAATACGACATATTAGATACCCTTGTAAAACAGGAATTTAAAACAGCAACATTATACACTACCTCTTTGTTTACTACATGCTGAAATTACACACTGCTGTCCAATATATTTACATTGTGCTCCGAATTACACGACCACGTTTTAGTTCTGTTGTTTTTGAATGCAATTGCGATGCGAAATTAAAAACAACACCCCATAGGATCCATTGATACAAATTGAAAGAATCAGTTGAACACAGTGGACGCGTGCTGGGCCCATAATCTGAGAGAATAAGTTGAATGCAATGGAAAAAATCTGTTGTGGCCAGCACAATACCTCTCGCCACTTCCTTTTTTTGGTTACATAAGTATAGGGCGCGAACAGTAATGTTACATTTTTGGGCTTCACAAGCAGATGTGTGGGCCCGTTTCACAATGATAATTAGTAATTATGTACATAGATGTCAAATGTTAGAATTTTTCATTAAATTTTTTAAGATTTTCTAAATTTACGTCAATTTATCACCAGGAGTTTAAAATTTACTTGTATGCCTTAGATATTTAACATTTAATTCTGCTCCACATGGAATTGGAAAATCACTAAATTTAGAATGAGAAATTTATACATAATTACTAGCTATCATTCTGACATGGGCCTCCATATCTGCTTGTCAAGGCCAACAAAATCATATGACTGCTCGCTCCCTATTGTATTTAACATTTCTTGTATACTCTACACCAAAAATTCTACTTACGCATATATCTATTCCATATATATTTAGATTGTTTAATTTTAAATTCATTTTTGATGAAGAAATTTTGTCCTCTTCTAATTTTTCGAAATGTTTCCAATTCTATTAATACATTAAGAAATAATATAATGTATGTACTTCCCAGAAAAACTCTTCAGTAATGTCTTCGGATTTCTGACACTGACATTTATCTGTCAGTTACAAAAAAATTAAATTTTCAACTATTTTCCATGGCCATTCTTTCGGCTGTAAAATTTATTATAACAGATTATTTTACATATTATATTTCTTTTATCTCTAAATCTATAGAATATATTATAAAATATTTAAATGTATCCGAAAGAAAATTTATTTTTCTTTAATTTCAAAGAAAAAATTTCAAAAAATATTATTTAGAAGATTTTTTTTCAAGAATCTTCTACTTCCGGTTGTTCAATTGTTACCAAAACCTTTTCAGATCTTCCCATGAATGTCCGATTGGGAAATACGTAGTTAAACAAATTTAAAGTCTTATAGTTTTTGAGTAATCGTCCTTCCAACATCCTACATACATACACACACACATACATCCACACACACACACACACACACACAGGCATCATCGTAAAAATGTTAAAATCGGATTGTAGGGACCTTAAAACGTGCTTATTCAATAAAATCTGGATATGCGATTTTTAGCATGAATCCAATACCTCTCTTAGCGAGAGGTAAAAATACATTTATTTTGTACCTAATGTAAAAGTAGGCTTTGTGCGTTCATTTTTTTGTAATTTTTATCCACACTTTATAAAAATAATAATGATAATAATAATAATGCATAATTTATCGAAAAGTTATAATTTTGACAAACCCGTGTTTTGATAGTAAGTTTAGGAACAAAGTTGCGGTTTGGCATTTTAATACTGAAAACATTAGGTACAAAATAAAATAATATATTATACACGACGATAAAGAGTCTTTATCAACTCGTGAAGACAGTTCACTCGTTTTCGTTCGTGAACTAACACCTTCCACTTGTGGATAAAGTTCTCTTTATCGTCTTGTATAGTAAATACCTATTTATTTAGTATTTATTACATTGACAACTCATCAAATATACATGACAGCTATATGTTTTTTGAGCAAATTTTCTTCTTTTTTCGTAATAAATTAGTATACATCAACTCAAGCAGAAAAAATTAAAAACATTTATTCCTACTCTGTAGACTAAAATAGAAACAAATCTAGATTTCTTAATTTTTCTTATACATATAGCTTAGGGATATATGTTATAGTAACAAATAATAGTATTTTGCTTCTTGTATTATTTTATATGTTGTTAAATTCTCTTGGAGGTAAATTTTATATTTTTTATTTTTATTTTGTAATTCACTAGCGCGGCAACAACCTCTCAATCGACAATGTCCAATTTTGCACTCTTAATACACAAATAGCTATATTAGGTATTTGACTATTAGAAACAAAGGTTTAAATAAAAATAATAAAAGTCTGCTATAGATTAAATTTAATTTTAGTTTTTGTTTATTATTGGCAATCATACATTGACCAAGTACAACAGTGAATTTAACAAGCAGAGGGACCCATAACGGAACGAAATAAACGAAAAAAAAAACTCATGAGATTTTTTCGCCGATCTTTTAATAAATCTACTTTCTACATAAACCGATCCTTCAGAATCTAGAAGATCGATATGTTTTAGAAAGATCGATTTACCGGACTCGAGATAAATAATTTATAATTGATCGATTTTTTTTTTTTCAAAAAAATCGATTTTTCAATGATTGATCTGTTTGAAAAAAATCGATTTTTCAATTCACCGATTTTTTTTTGATAATTCGATTTTTTTCGATTGACCGATCTTTAAAAAAAGATCGATCAAGAGCGATCAATCGATCTTTTTCGCAACCCTAGTCCTAATAGCTGAACGGGTTTGCGAGCTGATCAGCTCTTTGTTCACTATATTTTTTAATATGTTATTTTTATTTAAAATGTCAGTCAGACTTTTTTTTTATAAAATTATTATAACATTGTATTATTTAATTCATTCTCTAGTGCTAAGTATAATATAATTTTCATATTTACGTGCATTTTGACTGTCAAAGAAACTGCTTATGACAATTTTTAATTCCGCAAATCTGTCATAACCAGTGATTTTCAGCGACATCACATCATATCGTAAGTAATCCTACCAAGTGAACGGGTATGTCGCCCGAAATCGCTTTTAATTTCAAATGACAAAAATAAGTGTTTTTACTTTTGTTTTTACGGCCAACTGTTTTTTTTTATTTTCAATAATTCTAGCGTGACCGGCGTGACCTTAGTGATATTTCTAGATCTGTCATTTATATTATGAAGAAAAATTTTGCTTTTGGATATAGGAATGATTTTTTAAACCTAAATGTAAATCCCAATAAGTTTATAAATACCATATTAAATTGAATGAATCCAGTTATCCTCAATTTGATATTATTACTTTATATTTTAAATAATTATAAGTTAGTGATACTGGTAACGGACAACCTTTATTAATCTTGCATTACTTCCATCTGCATGTCATCATTACTTCGCAATTTCCAAAATTGATTTTGCTAATTTTACTTAGCGATTTTCGCTTGCTGAAGGGTGCATTCACATTGCACTTTTTGTTTGTTTAGATTTATGTATTAATTACAGCAAGTTTATTCTCCGCCGGTATATTTAGTTACGGAAGTTTAGAAACGCGTGTTCTGTAATTGAAACGAGTCACTACTACTTGTGCAAATAGCCTACAGCAGGCAACGCGAACGCAGCTCTATCTCCATATTCATAGACGACAACTTAGGAATACGGTTAGAGCGCATAAGGCCGTGTTTACGTAATGCGACTAATCATAATTAGCCAAATTAACGGAAGAGTTATAACCCGGTTCACCAGATGCTCGGCTTTTGTAAGTGTAAAATGGGCTCTAGAGAAATAGGTAGGTAATTGAATTCAGTGCGAAAATGATACATAGGATGGATTTTGTAAAATATAATGCTGATGGCGTGTTTGTTTTCATGGCGTGGAGACTAAAAGTGTGAAATTTATGTAAATTGTTTCACCTTAACTTTCAACTACGTATATTTAAATTCATTTGTTTAGTCAACTTGCTGTTATGCGAACCATTAAAAAATATAATAAAATGGATACCATGATCGGTTGGCAGTTTCCATTCTAACGATTCGAGATCCTGATGGGTAAATACCTAAAATGAATTTAAGCTTGATCCTACCGCACCTCTATAGATAAGTGACAGTTTATTAACTATTAGTTCAGATGCAAACAACAGTTTTAACTTCCAGTTAGTTCTAACCAAAGGTGGTAAGAACAATTTTGCAACATAACTGTTGGTATCACTAACTGTATTTTTAACTAGAGGTGCAGAACCACGGACGCGTTTCGCTCTTATTGGAGCTCATCAGTGTGGTGTACTGACGTCTCTTTCGAGGCACTGAGACTGGTTGAGCGGACGGATGATAAACATCCCACAAAGATATCAAGCCTACAGAGGTACCTAACCAAATGCAGAGCCATCTATCGAGAAAACCGCGAGCTTGGCTAGGTTGATTTAGAGACTGAAATCTTGTGAACTATGCCAAGTGTAATTTAAATATTATTTAGAGCAATTTACCAAGTGTCGCATTTGTACTTTGTACAGTTTTTTTATTATTAAAACTATAAAAGTAGTAAGTGTGCAACAAAATCACCCTAGCCTAGGAATATAACTCGAAAGGAGTTGAAATCCTGAAATTCTATACATACATACCCAAAATTAAATTTAGGTGGTTGTAGTGCATAAAATTCTGAATCAATACGCAAAAATAATTTTACTTGAAACGGCAAAAATTAAATGTGAAAATGTCGAAAATTACTCCAAAAATAGCGGTAGCCTTGAGATTTTTAAATTAATGCATATTTATGTATGTATTTTGAATGCATATTTAAAATTTTCTATATGCTACATTTAAATGTAAATTAATCCAGTTTTTACAAACTAATTTATTTACAAATTATGCAAAAATATTGTATTTCTTCGACGTAAAATTTATATGAGAATTATATTTATATTGGCAGCGCCAATAAAATTTCTCGTAAAATTCAGTTTATTGAGTGATATACGTACATATGAAAGTATTTATTGGTTTTGCTTTTGCTTATTAAACTATAAAAAGAATAACGTTCAAATCACTCTGCTACATAATAACAAATTACTATGTACTTATTCAACATAAATTGCTTTAACTTTGATTATGTAAACGTTGTATGAATAAACTCGTGCGATAAATGAAACACAAATTCGTAGAACTAATGGCGATTAAGTAATATATAATTACTTTTGTCTGTTTCGGAATGACAATCACGCTTATTGAACTTAATATGCTTTATTCTTAAACTATTTTTGGTGGCATTTTGTTATTTTGGATTAGTATGGTTGCTTTAAATACACAAAATATCTAGGCATCAAACAAAATAAAAACACAAAGTACTGTCACCAACCTAATTATTCTGCCAAAAAATTCCTTAATAGCAATTGTCAACAATTTTTATGAAGAATTAATGTAAATGAAAGCCGAAACAAAGAAAATAGTATAAAACACTCGTTACAGAAATTACGGCGGGATAGCACAGTGGTAGAGTGCTAGCCTCTGGACTCAGAGGTCGTGGGTTCGAATCCGGGTCAGGTCGAATTTTTCTCGACTGATCTTGATCGGTATCTACCTTTTCAAGTTGGGATACAATTAACTTGGCAATCACTAAGCTATCTGGCCACCGGCTGGTTGTTGTAACAAGGGTGGGCAACACACATGATATCTACGCAAGGAACTTCGTGGCAATTGTAAAAAATGAAATAGATGTTGTGTGTGAGACCACCCTAGGGATATAACCTGTAAGGGTTGAAAATCCTGAAACAATATACATACACTCGTTACAGAAGGCTATTCAAGCACTTTTTTGTACACTCACTCGTCGCTACGCGCTCGTATCCGAATTTCTGACTCGTGCTAGAATAGGTTGCCTTCTGTAACTTATGTTTTAATATAATATTAAAAATATGATGAAAATATCCGGACGACGTTACAAAGTTATATTTCACAATGATTAATTTTACAGAAGGTCTATAAAAGCGCCCAATATAGTATCGTGTAGAAGCATTTAATCTGTTGCGCTGTCTGGAAGCAGTCGCGTTTGTTTTTGTTGTGGTGAGCTATGGCAATGTGCACAAAATGCGATCGAACCTATAAAGTTTTACGAGATACCTCGCTATTATTAACGAAATTTATATCCGCATTTAATAACGGCTGACAAATACAACGGCTTCCGAAGAGGGGCCAATGACCTTACTTCTTTAATTCCTCGTTCATCAAATTCGTCCGCGAGATAAGAGTCCCAAAGTGAAAATCTCTATTTTTAATGAGCAATTAACTAGATATAAATCATCTTATTGACCTACTTTTTTTTTTAATCGAGGAATTGTCAAAAAAGTCGTTAACACATAAAATCGTGAAAAGCATAAATAAAATTTATCACTGTTTTTGTTTGTGTTTATTATGTTCGAAATTCTATTATTTTTTATTGTTGTAAATAAAATGTGTAGTAAATCCATTATAGTCGTTTAAATATTATGACGTAATAAAGATGTTTACAATTTATAAATTCATATTTATTTGTTGAAGTTATAAAATAAGTATTACAAATTTTATATGTACATACTTTCTCGAAATATTAGTACAGATGATACATATCTTATAATATAACAGAATATAAACTTAATATAGTGAACTTTTTTTTTCAAATTGTTTTTTTAAAGATCTTTAAGTTCGATACCAAATATTTGGTGTATGTGAATCTAAAATGACTACTGTGTTCATTAAATAGTAAATAAGAGAATGTACTCAAAATATCGTAATTATAACACATATTTATGTCTTTTGCATAATAATCTGACTTTATAGGTTATGAATTCGTCATAAATGAGGAATTATAAATATATACATCTATAAAATCTTTCTTGGCACTAATACTTATACTTTATGCTCGTAAATACGATTGATTTGTTTTAGTATATTGTACGTAACTTTCAATGGGTTCCTCCATTTTTTTTATTTTATATTTTTTTATGAAAATTCATTTAAACTGAAAGTGATTTGTAGTTTTAGAAAGTCTTTATTCTTATTCATTATGCCCAACGACAAAATATAACTAGATTTAACTTCATTTGGTTTGTTTTGATTTCGGCTGGCCAGACATAGACAACCAGAGATAGATATATGTTTAGTCTCGTTTGAGCATTGCTTACTAGAGGCGCAAGTGTTCTTAATAATATAGTCTTTGGAAATAAAAAATTAAACTACTATATTATGATTAAAACCAACAAAGGAATCCAACATATTTTAAGTCGATTAATTCAGTACCTATCTACCTTAGTAAATAAGATATCAGAATAAAAAAAAATTCTTATTCTTGTTACAGTGTTTACAA
Organism: Harpalus rufipes; assembly: GCA_951394225.1. Taxonomy (NCBI): domain Eukaryota; kingdom Metazoa; phylum Arthropoda; class Insecta; order Coleoptera; family Carabidae; genus Harpalus; species Harpalus rufipes. The sequence goes on from OX596283.1 coordinate 9,777,551, forward strand.
TAACTTTCGTTTCGTGGTGTATTCTAATTTTAAAATTAAATTTAATAATTGTGTTCCATGATTGTTCAGAGGGTCTTGATCAAGTATATAATCCTGCAAATGTGTTAAAATATCTTGTAGCAAATTTCTGTCTTTCAATATTTGGAGCCAAATGGCGAACTGCTAGTGGATCTGGTCACTTATAAAATGTATTTAAAAATGCCTTCTTGTTACAAGAATAGGTCTTAAAAGGGTTTTCGACTATTTAGAATACTATGTGAAAGAAAATAAATTTAGTGTAACCAGAAGAATAACTGATTTGTCGGTTGTGAGGTTAGTTTGTTTTCGTACATATTTATTGTTTGGTAAAGTCAATAATTTTGTATTTATAATACATAATTAATAAATATTTTACGTTGATTTCTTATTATTTTTATAACGATAAACTATTTTTCATCGTATTGGCGCTTAAATTTTGACTTTTACACTGGATGACATCTAGTGAGAAATGCTCGAACGAGACTAAATATATCGCTATTTCTAGTCTCTTTCTGGCCAGCCGAAATCAAAACATTCAGTGAGGAGGGATAAGGAATGTTTTGTCTAGTTATATTCCGTCGTAGGTTAAGCTGTAATAATTTTTTTAATATTCTGTGACGTAGATATAGAGATGATTTTGTTCTCAAACAGTGGATTTCGCTAATAATTGGGGACACGTAAATTAAACTTATAAAAATGCAAATATAGTAGTCGTGTGAGCAATAATTGGAAATATGCTTGGATAATAATAATATTAATAAAAATCTACATATATTATTGTCTGATTACCACTGGTAGCCTATACGTCATTTAACATGTCTTTCACTTTCATACCAACGCATGGTATTTGGCATGGTATCATTAATTTAACTAAGTGTTATTTGGTTTACTTTCGTTGTTCATTGTTGTTATTTTCTGCATTCATATACTTGAAAATTGATTCTGTATTTTAAAAAGCGATATCAATTTTTTTTTAAATATTGATAATTTTGAATAGAGTAAATGTGTGACGTAGATATAGATATGAGAAAAATGTATTAAAAACTCGAATATTTTAAAAACTTTCTTTTAAATTTTGATAGTCCTTAATATACAGTTTTAAGGTTTTTTTAACATAAATGACCCATGTTTTAATTTGTTACTACGGTGGAAGACCCCATTATGGTAGAAGAAATATGTAATTACCGTAGAAAGCTGATTATACGGACCATTTATTTTATTATTATTTTTAATTTCTTCATATACAGTATGTTAAAAATACAATACCTTCCGTCAATCCTGTGTATTATGTATAAATTCCATACATAAATTTTTTTGCAAAAGATTCTAAATTTCCAGTAAATTATTTCATAAAAAAACTATGCAAATTGCACTTGACATTGACATCTTCTTCTTCTTCTTTAGCTTTTCCCATTCGTTAGGGGTCGCTATGTTTTATTTTCTTCTTTCCACTCATTTCTGTTTTGCGTGTTGTTCTCATTCAGTTCCTTTTCTCTCTATGACATTTTCAAACCAATGTAATCGTCTCTCTTGTATCTTTCTAGAAACTTCTAACACTAGAGTTATTTCCCTTATTCTTTCACTCCTTACCGTATCTTTCCGTGTCTTCCCCAACATATCTCAACATTTCTGCCACATTCATTTTCGTTTCATTGACGCTGACATCTGTCAATTTGTATTATCTGAATATATTATCAGTTTTCATGGTTAGCATAGCTGGCTGATTTATGAAATATATTTATAATTCTTTAACTCTGTTGCATATGAAGTATAAAATGCAATCAAATCGTATAGAGAATAATGTATTCTTTAAGTTATAATAACGTTAAATGTCAATAAATGATATGACCCTAAACGTACTTATTCACTAAAAACTCATCATTGAATTTTTTGACCAGACAACACCTTCCTTATCTAAAGGTGACGGAAGGTAAAAAGGGTATTTTTTTTAAGGTACATAGTACTGACCAAAATAAGTAAAAAAAGCTTAGTCAACATAGGTCTGATCTCAATTGTTTCCGTGAAAATCGAAAAATTAAAGAAAATCTGACAAAGATAGTAAAAAATAAAAAATAAATAAATATTTCATCACGGCATATTACCCATTGCTGGGTGTGCCAATCTGCTGTGTACACAGATATCGGTAATGATGGAATATTTGTACCGTGCGGGCGCTTACCAGGCGTCACCTCACGGGCACTCATTGCTGGCGTGGAGAGATAGTGATCGAATAAATTTTTTTCTGTCAGTAAATAATTAATAATAAAACTAAAATTTTATTTTTCTCAATTTGTAATAGTTACGAAGTTACTTGAAACATTAATTTGGCCAAGGTCGCCACGACATTTAACAGTACAATTATTTGATTAAAAAAAAACAAAAGCAAATCTAAGATAACCTCTGAAAGGTAAACAAAAGTCTCTTTTAATCAAAGCCGTAACTCTTATAGTTTTTGAGATAGGAGGTAAACCCCAAAAACTCATTTTTTACTGTCATATCTCGGAAACTATTGAAGATTGGATCCCTGTTGATTAATTTTTTTTTCTCATTTTGGTCAGTACTATATGCCCTTAATTTTTTTTACCTTTTTTAACTGCCTGTATATTTAAGGTCTCTTGAAGAACGATGTTAGATTATAAATGCCAGAGGAAAATAGTACATTAATAAATAAATAAATATAAATACATATATCGTCACGGCGTGTTATCCATTGCTGAGTGTGCCAATTTGTTTTGTACACATATGTCGGCAATGATGATTTATTTAATGTATAGCAATCATAACATAATTTATGCTATACTTGAACAGACTTGTTTGGTCGAGGTGGTGGAAGGCGCCTTTGAAGATGGTGTAACCTTGCTATTCTTGTATGCGTCGCTACAACTGTTTTTCAGCCATTGTGATGAATGTATATAGCAACCAGGATATCCTCAAGATTGTCTGGTCCCTGATTTGTGCAGGTTCATTTAGCGTTACCCAGCATGCACCACAAAGGTGAACATCGAGTTAATTGTCAAACACCACTTCTACTACAATTTCTACTTGGTTATACTAGATCTACTTTTAACAAATCTTTTAATTCAATTAAGTTTACTCTGTTGCCACATACATAATTTCATTAATTTTACATATTTCGATATTAAAAAATTCAGAATTTGGTGCTCTAAATTTATACGAGAAATCATACCATAACGTTTTTCGGAGCAGATAATTTCCCCATGCTAAACACCCTAAACACAAATCACGAATTCTCGTGTCAGTCCCTACGCAGATTTATAAATAAACTGAAAAAATGAAAATATTATGTACAAACTACTGTTAACAATATGTAAACATTAAATATTATTTTAAACTTGACATAACAGAAGTGCAGTAAAAATAAAAACCATTATCCCATTGTTAGTACAGTGTGGCATTTACGTAAGGTGTGTTCTTGTTCTATAACAAACACTTTTGAATATGTCTTTATGATGTCATCTTCATGCATAGTCCGTAATTCACCCAGTGAACTCACGATGCCGAAATATTTGGAAAATGTGTCAGCCTCCACCTAAATTCCCTGCTGTCGGCGCCCATGCATACAAATGCGATTGTCTGCTGTTCTACCGTTATATTTACAGCATTTTGATACGTCAACAGCACACGGCCAGTACTGATCACTAGATCATTGATCGAATTTAAATGTAGACCGATACCGATATTCGATGTTGAATATCTTTATGCGTGTGCTGGAATTGTGTTCTAAATTTTTAATTCTCTTTTGTATAGAATAATGACATGGATTTATATGGAACGCTTGTATGTGATCAATGGTTTTTGCTCTGATATGAAAGCAATTATTTAAGTTACGGTCTGTGCAGTACATTCTGTAAAATAATAAATTATGTACTACTTTTAAATACCTATACATTATGATTTTATGTTGTTAGGCATCATTTTATAATCATTTTCTATATAAATATTAGCATTTATTATACAGGGTTTTTTAGAAAAACGGTATTTTTTGAGAATATAATTCATTAGTCCGCCAATCAAGATTCAGAATTTCCCTAGATACATGTGTATCACAGCGAAGATAAAAAACAAAGAAATTATCACCGTATTTATAGTCATTACTAAGGACTTTGTTTTCTTTATTTACGACATTAACAGTTAATTTTGATTATAAAAATAAGTAATAACAATAATTCAAACTCCGCAATATTAAATAAAACTCGTAAGTACCATGTTTTAATATGATAGTTGTTTACGAGTTGTATATATTTATAAATCACATTTTATAGGCCTATTTGTTTAAATTTTAAAATTCCGTATATTTCCTATGCTTACAATGCACTCGTTCCAGGCGTTACGTCATAGCGAGAGGCTCTCTGTGACGTCACGAAATGAGATATTCAGGCCTATATTCTCGTGTGGCCTCAATTCAACTCATTATTCCTGTTACAAACAAAAAAAAAAACTAAACCGGAAACATATTCTCCAAACAAAAACAATTGAAAAACAAAAAATCATCACACTCTCTGTCACATATTTCCCAAATGCATTAGCAGTCATCAGAAACGTACACGACACACATTTTCTCACCATATGAATGCATGTGTGTGTGTTAATGACGTTTCGCAACGCACAACGGAACCGGAAGTAGGAAGATGTTGCCTCTGACGCCACCGATGGTCGACTAAATACACAGGTGGATGGAGATAGCATGAAAGGTGATTGAATTTTACATCAATGGAAAGGGTTTTTTGTTCAATTTTTTGTGATGATTTATCTGTGGTCAGCTTTTGTTAAAATAAATGAAAAACACAAATGTTTATTTTCACATAAATACACTTTAGTCTCGAACAATTGCGATTCTGTTTTATGATAACACAAAAAACAAAATATTTTGTTGTAATTCAGTTACTTAATGAAAATGGAATAATAATATTTACAATTTAGATAAGTGGATAATTCGAGGAATAACTTAATTCTATAATAGTATATATTAAAAAACGAATGTCATAATAATTGTCATTTTATTTTGTGAAAAGGAAGTTTGGGTTACGACGCACGACGAACAAAATAATCGACAATGAGGTATTGCACAATTTTTTTCATGAGAAAATTGTCTGAAAATACAATATTTAAATTGCCGCCTTTTCTGTCGCCTGATGGTGTCAGAAAACTACTAACCAATGAGGGAGTGGCTTACATTTGCCGTCGACACAATTTAAACGAGTGACAATCTTGACTGCTGTCAATTATAAACTATAGCTACTAGTTCTATCCATATTACTGATTTAATATTTTGTAATGACTCAAATATGGTTGTAGAAAAGAGTTTCGTGCTAGTGTGCCTAAATGGAATTAATATGAAATGGTTATCTCTAGTAAACATAAAAACATTTAAAAAATCAAAGTTTCATTCCGTAATCATTTTGCTGTAAACATAAATATTTTATAATTAAATATTAATTTTTTTTTAATATTTATCTTTACAGTATTGTCATTGGTTAGTATTTCTTGGACGTCACAAGCAGTGTAATTTGGCGCCAATTCAAACACTATACTTTTAAATTACTACTTTGTTTATAGAAGTTTGAACAGAAAATCATATTTTTTATATATTTTTTATAAATATTAGTATTTTTATAATGCGATATAACATACATTTAGATTAAAAATTAATTTAATTAAAATTTCTGTTGTTATAATTTGTTGTTCAGTAAAAAATATTATAGAGATACAAATAATTGTTCCTGTCAAGGTCATGTTTAAATAATCTACATAAAACAAAAACAACATAAATTATTATGTTTGTTTCTTCTTCCAATTTTCGTTTCATAACTTGGCACAAACATTTTATTTAATGTGTTTTATGTATGTTTAGCTTTGTTGGTAGTTAGTAACACTTCTTGAATAGGCTAATTGAGAGTAATTTTCTTTTAAGTTTGTTTTAGCAAACATTTTGCAATATTTTGACAAAACGATAAATTAATTGTTATTCGTAGAATGATACATAGTATCTTTAGCTAATTTTTTCTACATTAATTTTGAAGTGTTATGTTTTTCATATTTCTCATATTATTTGGAAAAAAATAGATAATTTGTTTCATTATTTATAATCTGTGAAAGTAATTATTGAAATTGCACTTGACACTGACATCTGTCAATAAGAATTATCTGAAATCTGAATATAGAGGTTATTGCATAGCTGGCTTATTTTTGAATTTTTTTTTTTTATAATTTTTATCTCTATACTATAAAAATGAAGTATAAAATGAAATCAATTCCTATACAAAATAAAATATTCTTTAATATTTATAATAACATAAAATGTCAATATATATATATATATATATATATATATATATATATATATATATATATATATATTTTGGTAACTGCGTTTTTCACGAAAAACTGTTAAAAGTTGCAAAAGAAGTTGACCATTTATAACCAAAATCTAATCACCTCTTCGTTTGGAAGGAACTCAAGGAATACGAAAAAAATATAATTTTTGGAATTATGGTATTGAAATTGTGCGATCCGAAACGATGGTCACATAGATACACACATACGCACACACACATACGCACACACACATACGCACACACAGGTACCCACACGGACATATAAATACATACAGACATCATCGTAAAAATAGTGCTCATTCATTAAAAATTCACCATCGAATTTTTTGACCAAAGACAATGGCTCGTATTCCTAGCGCACTTTTATAATAAAAGCGCTTTAAAGAGCGCCCTTTTACATTATATTCTTATGAGGAATATGCTCCATAAAAGCGCTTTTCTTATAAAAGTCCCCTAGGAATATGGGCCTATACCTTTCTTACCTAAAGGGGACGGAAAGCAAAAAGATATAAATTTTATAACATACCTACTCATTTCATTTTAAATATTTCAAATGTTCTCTATTGTTTTCTAATACGTAAAATAAATAGTTAAAAATTATTGTTAATTAATAGCAACGGGAAATCATGTATTTTGTCGTATAATATATTTGTTATTTCCTGCGATATTTAGAACTCAGGAGAACGAAATCAATTTAATTTATGCTGTATTAAATCGAATCTATTTCCTACATCGTAATTCGTAACTATGCTGACAAATGAATTATTGTCAATGACAGTTCATTGATATTAATTTCCTATAACTTATACTTATAGGTAGGATGTTTTAATTATTCACGAGATTAATAATTACAATATTAAGAGAAGATGTTATTTGTTTCTACAGTAGCATCATTAGATTTTTACAGACATTTTGTCAAATGAAATCTTACATGATATGTAATAATGCAATAATATCTAATTTTTTCCCTCGTTTTTTTCTTAATATACATTTGAAATAGATCTTCGTTGATTGAAGAAATATGTATTCTTTCTAAAATTTCAATATAGGGAAGGTACAGTGGTCTTCTTCATTGGGAAACTCGAGAACTATAAGAGATATCACGTCGGTTAAATCAGACAAAAGTATTATATTTCTTTTTTCCAAAGAAAGTATTGATCGACGAGTAGATTCCAAAAATATATTGGGTTAGTATAAATTTCACATCCCATAATAAATAAAATGTCAGCCATAATAAGAGCGTCACAATCAAAACGCATCAAAATATTTCAATTATTAATCACCCTTATTAACACAACACACGTGGTAGTTACATCATGATATATCCACTTTCGATATATTAATAACAAGATTATGATTTTTAAGCACAACTTTACAAGTAGCCAAGTAGGTGTAGAAAACAAAAACAATGGTTGCGGAAATGAAACAATTGAAATCATTTTAATCAAACAAATCAGTTTACCGGTTTCAGGATATTAAGACTTTATTTACATACAGGGTGTTATATTTTAGTAGACCCAGCAAATATCTCACTTATTTATTAAATTTCTTTCATATAACATGATTTATACAGCAACATGTAAGCTACTTGATGACGGATGTACATTCATGATACCACTTCCGGTTTATTTGTAATTAATATCAACTTTGAAATTTCAAATGGAACATACTATATATTTACAAATTTGAAAAGTACATCAAATTTGCGTTACAATCATGTAAAATAATCCATATGTTACATTATTAAAAAGTAAAATGGCGGGCACTTTTTTATACATCTAGTTGAAAAGAGAATAGTGAGCCATGACTATGGCTTGCAATAAAACAATGAACTTAAACAATTGTAACTATTATTATTACGAGATAATATTTTTTTGTCATAATAGTACAGAAAATAAGAATAAGGAACACTTAATAACAACAAAATGATTTTACATCAAATATTCAAAATGACTCCCAGCCTCTTCAAGTGCCCGCCATTTTACTTTTTAATAATGTAACATATGGATTATTTTACATGATTGTAAAGCAAATTTGATGTACTTTTCAAATTTGTAAAAAATATAGTATGTTCCATTTGAAATTTCAAAGTTGATATTAATTACTAATAAACCGGAAGTCGTATCATGAATGTACACCCGTCATCAAGTAGCTTACATGTTGCTGTATAAATCATGTTATATGTAAGAAATTACTAACTAATACTATGTACCGTAAATATTAAATCGTAACCAATAATTTTTTTACTTTTATTTTCGGTTAACCGATGGTTACTGAATTATGAATATTTTTTGCGGAACGATTTGACCTTAGCTACGTTAAGCAGACAGCTGTGGCAGATGACAGTTGACACTTGACAGTATTACATTAACACATTTTGTGAATTTGAGGCCTGTTGTACATAATTAGTATAATGCAGCGACAAATTATTAAAGTGTTATTATTTTCCTGAAATGAAAACGAATAAGGTTAATTATAAAGCATGTAATGAATAATATAAATACATACCATTCTGAAGTTTTTTGAAGATACGTATATATTTATTGTTTTGTGTTTATTACTTTATAAATGAATCAAAACAAAGCTGCCAAAAAAAATACAACTGGTTGTCATTGCGCATCAGAATGCAAGGGGGTAATAACCACAAAACAACCATGCCTCAAGCTCGGTTGATTTGGTTAGCAAAATCAGTAACCATATTTCAGCAACCGTGTTCCGTAAATATATTTTTTTCAGGAATTTTATATTTTCGGAACAACAAACCAAGATTTTGGTTATGATTTATATTTACGGTACATTGTATTAATAAATAAGCGAGATATTTGCTTGGTCCATTAAAATATAGCACCCTGTATACAAAAGGAGGCAGGTAAAGGTGTAAGTTATATCTGTATGGTAATATTATTACCGTACTGGCATGTCAACAACAGTCTACACAATTAAAATAAAATAAAATGAAAGAATACAACGCTTTTCAATAATACATACAGATAACGCTAGTGCATCGTTCTTAACACGGTTTACTTTATTCTAAAATAAAATACATGAGGAATAAAGTACATAATTTGAATATTTGTCATATTGACATGTCAAAATAATTGTTGTGTTTATCATAACATTTATCATTTATTAATAATGTCTTCATTTTCTGAAACCGATAAACTATTGAACAAACCAAGGATGTTATGAATCGGATTTCAAAACGACATCTGCGGCAATTATGATACTCGTCACAATCATAATCATGGGTCGGTTCTGTTCATATATCTATAAATTTGTAAATTTATAAATTTGTAGCTTACAGTTGATCTGTAAGTTTACCCTGTACAATTTTACAAATAAGGTACTTCAATTCGTATGTCTGTAATCAGCTGCGCTACAGATACTATAGTTACAAGGTTATCTCGTAAGAGGCTCTTGCACTAACTTCATTCCAAACATTTTTATGTCATTCAAATATTATTTTTCTGTTATTACATCAAACAATTATTTTTTATTTGAATATGGCGTAAGTATTATCAATATAAATATTTATTGAAGTGTTTTTAGTAAAGATTATCGCTTACGGATAATATAACATTATTGAAAGTAACAAAAATACCTAATTTGCCGTCTTGAAAAATGACACTCTAATAAAAACAATTAATAATTAGATACCTTCAAATGTATTGGAATTGCGTCGCTTCGCCACTGAGATAAATGTGGTTGCAAAATTCCAATTAAATCGATTACAGTTATTTTATCTAGTCTAAACAGTGGAATCCACCTATAAATGAACTCGCCTGTAATAGAAACTCTGTTATATTGTACCCTTTTTTAAAGTCCCAGTACAAACACGTGAAAAATTCTCGGCTAAATAGCACTCGATTATAACAAACTTTCGCCTATAATAAACCCAAATTTGTTATTTTGTCCATTACAAGCGCTCCGCTTGGTAATAATAAAGTCAAACTAATTCTAGATAAAAATTATGTAGACAACTGTTAGCTACAGAAGTGATCAGAATCGCAGTTTTGATCGTAGCGTCATACAGGCGTAACGAGAAGCGTTAGAGACCTTACAGATATGAGCAGAATCGACCCATTATTCGGAACACCTATCTATATAATCTAATCCACGCATTATTCCCATGTACTCCACGAAAAATACCCCCAACCCCCCTCCACGGCTGTTGCGTATCCATTACCCACATCCTGCCCTGAAGCCCTTCAGGAATGTCTTGATCTTACCGCAATGTCTTTGCTACACATCTCTTGTTCCATAAAACTTCAGGATAATGTCGTTTTTGTCTTCGCTTATAGTATAAGCCTTATACATCATACGCAGTCCAGTGACGGCTCGTCGATTTGTTGGTTCATCGGTTCGTCATCCAGGGATGAACAGTTCGATACCATCAAATCCGACAAAAAACTTCCCTCGTAAAGTCAAGGAGACTTCAAATTGGTTCGAGGTGAAATTGGCTTCTCTGCAGATATGCGATCGAAGTAACGGCAGTTTTTTCTTGTGCAACTTTATGAAGACTTGAAAAGACTTTCAGCTTATTGAGAGAAAATTTAATTATAAGTGATTTCAGTTAGGCGATTTCCAGAAGTTATTGTGTTAGCAAAGATTTCATTTAAACTAATTTAGTGGATGACGAAAATTGGTTGTGTATTTTTGATTTTGTAAAATAGGATGTATACAAAGTCAATTTCTTTAATGGTTTTGACGCGTCGAAAATAAAATGGATTATGAATGACTTGCGTAGTGTATGTAGGGTGATTCATCGGTCAGTTCTTCTTTAATAACTCGATTATTTTAAATATGGTGGAAAAAATAATCAAAGTTAATTTTATATTAAAATGTCTATAAATCTGCAGTACAGGTTTTTCTACAGGGAGCCCCATTTTTACGCAATGATATATAACTTTATATTTTCAAATGGAACATTCTATATTCAAAAGTACATGAAATTTGCTATCCAATAGTGTAAAAAACATTCATATGTTGTGTTAATAAAAAATACAAAGGCGAATGATTAAAATATTACATTTTTATGAAATAGAGAAGGCTTTTCGTGACATTATTTTACAATACAAACTTCAAATTAATTAATCTATTTCGATCCGATATTTCATTATTGTACCTTTTATTTAATATTATATGATGTCTAATTAAAAAATCTGTTGTGGCCAGCACAATAACTCTCGCCATTTTCATTTTATGTTGCATAGGGTGCGAGCAGTTGTGTGACTTTGTTAGCCCTAAGCAGATATGGAGGCCCGTGTCAACATGACAGCTAGTAATAATGTACATAGATGTCAAGTATCAAAACATGATTTTCCAAATCCATGTGGATTACTTTCCTCGACGTATATTCCAACCAATTGATAAATAAACATTAGAATGAAAAATTGTGACATATGACAATTGTGATATTTATATAAATAACTATTAGCCGTTATTCTCACACGGATCCTCATCTGCTTGCCAAGGCCAACAAAGTCACCTGACTGCTCGCGCCCTATAAATAACGAATTTAACATATTTTGTACACACAAATAATTGAAATTGTATTTCTTCCTTCGTTCTATGAGAAATTTTGTCCTACTGTTCTAATATGTTCAAAATTCTTCAAATTCATTGACAGTATTAGCGGTAAGGATATATGTAATATTAACACACCTATAATTTAAATACATATTAAATGTACTCGTCTCGTACCTACCAGAAAAATCTGATTTTTGACACTGACATTTTGCATATATCTGACAATTACAAACATTTAAATATCTCAACTGTTTTCTGGGCAACGAGATTTATTACAACAGATTATTCTATATTATTATATTCTATATCTCCAAACCTATACGAGATATAATAAATATTTTAAATGTGTCAGATTGAGAATATAATGTTCTTTAATATTACCAAAATTTCAAAAAATAATATTTAGAAGATTTTTTTTCAAGAATCTGCTACTTCCGGTTGTCCATTTGTTACCAAAACCTTTTCAGCTCTTCCCATTAATATCTGATTCGGAAATACGTAGTTAAACAAATATTAAGTCTTATAGTTTTTAAGTAATCGTCCTTCCAACGTCCCACACACATACACACATACACACACACATACATACATCCACATATATACACACACACATACACACACACATACACACACACACACACACACACACACACACACAGACATCATCGTAAAAGTGTTAAAATCGGATTGTAGAAACCTTAAAACGTGCTTATTCATTAAAATCTGGATATGTGATTTTTAGCATGAATCCAATACCCCTCTTAGCGAGAGGTAAAAAAATAGTATTGTAAAGCCTTCTGTATTTAATAAGAATGTAATATTTTAATTAATCGCTGTTGTATTTTTTAATAATATAATATATGAATGGTTCATACTATTGAATAGCAAATTTCATGTACTTTTCAAAATTGAATAAACATATGGGGTGTTCCATTTGAAATATAAAGTAACAATTGCATAAAAATGGAACGATCTGTAGAAAAATCTATACAGCAGTTTTATATACATCTTAATATAAAATAAACTCCGTTTGATTTTTTTTGCCTTAATAATTAAAATAATCGAGTTATTAAAAAAACAGTTGCAAAACCAGCGGAAATAAAAATATGTTTAAAATGGATTGTATTAGAGCCACATATCTGTTCTAGGCGAATATTTGTAAAATTGTTTGAAACGAATATAGCATGCATCCAACAAAATTAGTTTTTGTCTAACAATAAATTCCAGCCTCTCCTTCATCCCAGTTAAAACCACGGTTAATAGAGTTTTTGCATGTCTGAATCATGTGTCTAATAAGCCACTAAATTGATCCAATAATAATGGGAAAACATGTCTCAATTAACTGACTTTATATCTGTTAAAAATCTCGAGATTCCCATGTCAGGTAGCATCTTTGGAACAGTATGTATAACAAGATATAGGTAAATTATGATATTTTATTCATTGAAAACATGACTTTTTAGTAAGTATTATATTGCAATTTTTGTATAATTTTGAATCCGAGTAGGCATAAAAAAAGGAAATTTATTTTTCACAGTAGTGCTTAAATTGTTATTAATTATATGTGTTGATTATAGTTTCTCAGTCCCAGAAGTGTTAAGTTGACCACTTTTTATGGATCTTATTACCTGCTAGTAATTTATTGCGAAAGTGTCAGTAATATTAATAGAAAGTAAAATTCGGTGTTTGTAATTAGTATTATTATCTTTCTCATAATTTGTTTACTAATAATAATGTAAATTTGATCTACTTACCTTTTACATGGCATATCTTCATTATACCTTTAATACATTATGATACTATTCATTTTAAACTGATTTATAATATATAGATAAGTCTTATAAAACGCCATTCTTCATTTCACTTAGAATGACTGTGTTTTCGTATCGCAAAATCAAAAATTAAATTGACGTAAAATATCAAAACTTTTATTGGTCCAGGGAATCTACTAGAAAAATACTCATAACACAAAAAAAATCTAAATAGTTTATGTTTTTAGAATTAGAAAAAATGTTAAATAAATAATAAAAAACTATGAAATCCTACTCTTCACAAAAAATTAGGCCACAGTCCCGAATTTTAAAAAATAGCACTTAAGCGGACATTTATTCCTAGGCGGTCGGTGGAAGGTGGACCGCCCCCAAAAAAAATATGGTGTGTGCACGCCTGGTCCAGTGGCACTGAAACAGTGGTCTTTCATGAGAGCAGATATACCGGGTTAATACTTGAAACCCATAGCCCGGGAAAATTGTTTTTCGCAGGCTGTTACTCCCCGTTTCAACAGACATACTGACAACAATGGTTGTGATATCAAAGAAAATTCTACATCAAATGGTACCAAATACATGTAAATTTGTAATATTTTAGACCCATAAATTAATTATTAAATTAATTCAATTTTTTTTTAATATCGATAGTCATGACGGCATTTGAACAAAATGACAAACAAAATGTTTAACATTTTATCAGTAGGAATTCGTTAGCTATAATTTTTTTTTAATTTCTTTTTAATATTTTGGAACAGATTAGAAATGGCTCGAAATAAAATATTAAATAATAATATTTGCACAAGTTAAAGGTTATAACGAATTCTGACAGATATAATGTCAAACATTTGTTTGTCATTTTGTTCAAATGCCATTATGGCTAACGATATTAATAAGAAATTGAATAAATTTAATAATTAATTTATGGGTCTAAAATATTACAAATTTATCTCCATGTATTTATTTGGTGTTATTTGATATATTTTTATCTTTCTATTGATACCAGTCAGTTGAAACGACAAACAACAGTCTGCGAAAACTTATTTTCCCGTGTTAACGGGCTATGTTCGGGTTTCAAGTAATTACCCGGTATGCATATTTTTAAATATAAAAATATTGTTAGATTTTATTAATATTATGTAATTAAACTTAATGCAAACAAAAAAAAATCAATTTTACGGTATTTTTTGGTATTCGTGTAAGCGCGCTATAAAAATTTGAGATAAGTGGCGCTAGTGATGTAAACCAGAACTGCTAGTAGGCGGGGCGATGTGTAATTATACGCGGGATTCTTAGCTTTTAAATTTCTGCCCAATAGAATCAAATCGGCACCCGTCATGTTATAAAATGTTTAATTCATAAATGAAGACTTTTGTAATTATTTAGTTTTACTACATATTAATCAGTTTACGATTTTTATATAAATTTGTTGTATTTCGATTATGCTTTTAATATAAAATAAAAACAAAAATGTTAATATTAAACCTTTCTACCTTTGCCACAACTTTTTTTTGTGAAACCATGTGTGGTTATTTTAAATGTCAGCCTGACATCTAAGCGAGTAAGATTATACTGTTTATTTTCTGCTGCTAAAGCGCTATAGGTCAAATAGATTATATTTTAATATTAATGTTTTTCATAATTCATATCAATACAATACCTACATCTTGCTATTTACTCTCATATGTACTGTACATGTTTCTATGTTAAAACCTACCATGATTAGTTATTTAAATTTATAAAATAAGTATATAGCTAACATTTCCTGTAAAAAGATTTATTGACCATTTAATTGAATTGTTTAGAAAATATTGAAACTGTAAACTGTTATTCAATATTTAACGATTGAGTGACTCATTTTGTAATATACACTAATTTCATATCGAAGTAGAAAACGGTAGAAAGTACCAACAAGATATTTTAAAGGAGTAATTTAGAAATAAATAATAATAATAAAACGCAACGAGACCGAAAGTGATACATCTGTACGTATTTCTTTCGTTCGCATTGCTTGTATTACTTCCGATGATTTTAATGGCGTTTCTGGAATTTTGTTAATATATAATATATACAGGGTGGTGACCCCGACCCCGGAACATAGGACTTTAACATGTAAAATAAGATTTTCGTAATTTCCTGCTTCCCTAATTATTTTAGGTAAAAAAGCAAAATTAATTTTGTATGCCTTGTAACGTCAAAAATTAGGTATGAAAATGTCGAAAATCACCGCAAAAATAGCTATAGCCATGGAAACAAAAAATTAACAAATGTTAACGATTTATCTGTCAAGCTAGGTTAATTTAATTTCATTATTATTTGTAAAATCTGTTGAAGTGAACAAATATCAATTTAAATTGGAAATAATATCTAATAAAAATAAATTACTCTAACGTGACAGATAAACCGTCTCAATTCCATGGCTGTTGCTATTTTTGAGGTGATTTCCGACATTTTAATACCTAATTTCTGCCGTTACAAGGCATACAAAATTAATGTTGCTTATTGATTCAGATGCAGAATTTCATGCTCTACAACTTTTATTTGAAGCATTTTTACCTAAAATAATCAGGGAAGCAGGAAATTAAGAAAGTATGATTTTACATGATAAAGTCCTATGTTCCGGGGTCGCAGTCTGTATATCAATTATAAATTAAATTATAATTTAAGTACAATTTTAAAATTTAAATAAGTTGTGGTTCTTTTCCAAGAATATATCTTTCTGATATTAATTGTACAAATGAATTTGGTATTAACATGAGCAATCAAAGTTTTTTATGTATTTAATTTAAATAAATATTAAAGTACATTATTTACCGTCACCCCTGTTGTTAAAGTATTATGTAATCTACTCTCGTGGTTATAGTGCTACTTGACCTGCTAAGAGTTAAAAGTACACTTTAAAATCTGCTATAGAAAAAAGAGTAATTTTTAACTAAGGTATACATATTAATTTATGAATTAAAAAAATCTTAATCACGTACTCTATATTTCAGCTTTCCCGCCATCACCAAGATATACTTATCTAATTTGAACGAATTTCGAAATCTGTAGGTGTCCGATATATCATTCCTACAAGTCAAATATTTCGTAAAAAATGGTAGGAAACAACAGCAAACAGTACTATAATGTCTTATTATAACTTTTACGAGATTTGGTTCTAGCCCATTAGGAATAAAATTCCATATAAACGTTTGATTGTTATTTTTTATAGCATGGCCAATTTCCAAAAAGAAGCATTAGTAAATTGTTTTGGAATCATTCCAAACATATTTTTAGCTTCACAATAACGGATAATTAATCACTTTATCTCTATTAGAAATATGATAAACGTTCATGACGACTTTGCCAAGTTTATATTTTAACATTTTATGAAACACTATGTTGAGTCATTATTTTAGTAAAAAAACAAAATTAACAATGTAATTATTATTTCAAATAATATTTATCGAAAATGACACTTCAACGAAAGTAACAATGTATTATGTATATACCTAAATATACATAAACATTCAGTGGCGCGCTATCCTATGGGCAAAATGGCTAATTGCAATGTTGTTCATACACATTTTTGTAGTATGATTATCAAAATTTAAATTTAACGCCTCTATTGGTGGGGGCCGCAAACCATTTTTATAATAAACTATATAAGAATATCGAAATGGAAGGTGAATTCTATCTTTCCTAATGATATGGTAATTTTAAAAATAAGTATATTTGTTAGTTCCTGTTTCAATGCTTCAGCAGAACAATCTTTCAATATCCTTAGAAGAATTAAAAATAATATAAGAAATTCATTTGGACAAATTATTTACTAATTTGGCATTATTTAAGTACAGCTTGTAACTTGTTCACTGTTTTCTTTTGTATTTCTAGCTTTAAATGAAAGTGTATTAAAAAAAAAGTTTTTGAATTTCTATAAGTGTCTTATATCTCTGACCACCATATGGACAACTTTTTTATTACTTACCTATCTGCAAAAAAATTGGTATTTATAAAAAATATTGGTTAAGCTGAAACACATTTCTAGGTAATATATACATTGGCCTGGATGTAGATGTTTTTATTTTCAAGTAACGTATCTTTAATATAATTTACACAATAACAGCTGTCAGGGCCGTCCTAGGATATTTGGCGCACGGGGGGTATTAGCAATAATGCGCCTCTCTAAAAAAAAACAGGGGGGAGGGGTGTTTGGTAAGCGGAAGAGTTGTGAAATTTTAGAAAAAATTCAGAACTACAAAAAGTCAGTATATTACCAATAAACAAATAAAGATATATCTCATACAAAACAATCCCGCCGCGACTGTAAGCAAAATTGTCCCCCCCCCCTTCAAAAGCCTGACACCGCGGGGCTATAGCCTATTTAACACTGGATAGGGTGGCCTTGACAGCTTTCATCTATGAATGATTGATGAAACGAAAACTACTGCAAGTTAACTTCAGACCGTGCTTAATGAATCTGCTGTTAGTGGTTGCTAAGGATCGAAGCCACAGCTTGTCAACTTGTAATTAAGATTTTGTTTAACGCCATGGAAACCAGTACCTACACTGTCATATTCTAATAACGAGAGTACAACTTTTCCTAGTTTATAATTTAAATTTAAGCTCAGATTAAAAAAATGCTGAGATTTTCATTTGATAATTTTTGTTTAAATTTCAACTTTTAGTTACAAGAGAAGTAAAAAAATGTAATTAAAGAAAGTGGGAAAGAATTAAAATTTTCATTTAAATTAAAAACCTTACATTATATAAATTTAGCTAAAATTGATAATTTGTGTAAAATTTTGTGAATACTTAAAATAAAAAATTATAAAGATTTGAACTTTTTGAGGATTTATAATGAAAGAATTTTCATATGCTGGCACCAAAACCAATCTCATGTATAGGTATCTAGAATCTACTTTACTTAACGGAAATTTAATTCCTAATCAACTGGAATAAAATGTATTCAGCATTCAGGAAACCTCCTTCCTTTACCTTCTTGGAAGAACTAACTAGATCTGAAATAAAAAATAGATGTTCCAGTAGTAGTTTCCTTATTACGTCTTAGTTAAACTAGTGTAATTTAATTCTAAAATGTAGTTCTGCAAGAGAAGACTCGTCAGCTTCAAGTACATGTACATACCCTTTATGGTCATCGTACAGTAACTCGGCACGAAGGTATGCTATATTAGGTTACTTTCCCTTTACAAAACCAAAAATAAAAACTTCACCACAGAAATGTTGGCATTACTAAACCAGTGGCGTACTTACTTAAAATAACGCTACCGCAGTCGTAAAACAAACATATGGCAAGTAAGATTTAGTGACAAAAACAACGATAAATTTAACCGAAATAAGAATATACGGAACATAAAAAAATTGTCACCGGTGAAAGAAAATTGCAAGTATTTTTTAAATAGATTAATGTCTTAATAATATTGTATTGTATATATTTTCAATATCGCATTGAAATTAATTTTAGAAATTAATGAAATATTTGGGAAAATATGGTGTCTCAAAATACGTGAACATACCCACCGATTCATGGACCTGAAATTAGACAGTTTAACTGTACCGTTTAGTTTAGTCAGTAATCTGCTTCAAATTTCTAAAGAAAATTTATTTTCAACAACGCTTTGTTCGCTTTGTATGACAAAAGTACTGCGGCAGGTCTTAGTTAGACAAAGTTGCGATATCAAAATATTGCTCAGTCTTTAGTTTTATCATGAGTGCTTAATTTGTGTTCACTGTAGTTTAAGGGTTAACAATCATTTTTGATTGTTGTCGTTTCAATTCTAAGTATTTAGAGTCGAAAAATTATTAAAAAAAAATCTGATGGCCATCACAATACCTCTTGCGTCCTTTCCATTGTGGTATATATAAGTACTGTATTTAACATTTCTTGTACACACAAAAATTTCTAATTACACCTAATCTTTATATTTACGTATTTTATATAATTTTAAATTCATTCGATGAGCAAGTTTTCTCCATTTCTTTTAAATGTTCGAGGTTTTTCCAATTCATTAACGGGATTGGAGTTATTTCTGAAGGGTTCATGAAATATACCTATAATTTCAAATATATAATGAATAATACAATAAGAAATATTAAATATCGTTCCCAGAAAAAGCCTTCAGTACTATCTCTGAATTTTTGACACTGACATTAGTGACATTAATCTGTCAATTACAGACATTTTAATTTGCTCAAGTAGTTATCGTGGAGATGTTTGGGCTGTGAGCAGGCTGTGAGATTTACTACTATATATTATTTTATAGATTATATATCTATATCTATAGAAGGTATAATAAAAAAATTAAATGTGTCGGATAGAGAATTTTGTTTTTTAATATTTGTAATAACAGAAATATTCAAAAAATAATATTTAGAAGATGTTTGTTAAAAAACTACTATTTCCGGTTGTCCAATTGTTCCACAATATATTCAACTCTAGCCATTACTGTTAAATTGAGGAATCCGTAGTTACACAGGTCTTTAATCTTATAGAATTTGAAAAATCGTACCACCAACAACCTAACACACACATACACAGACATCATCGTAAAAAAGTTATTATCGGATTCTAGGGACCTTAAAACGTGCTTATTCACTAAAATTTGGATATATGATTTTTAGCATGATTCCAATACCTCTCTTAGCGAGAGGAAAAAAATGGAAAATTATTAATCTTAAATAATAATTAATAATATATAAACAGTGGAAAATTTAGTTTTTTAATTAATCTCGCCTCACGTACCGTCATTGAGAATTAAACAAATTTATTTGAAATTATAAATAATTTAAAATTTACAACTGATTGTAATGTAACATTTATAATTCTATTTAAATTAATATAAGCAAACAAATTCTATTTTATTGTTGTTTAAAGGAACACTACATTCAATGCAATTGCAAACGATGAGTGTATTTAAAACATTTCACAATAGGTACATAAATATGGATATAGAAATGAATAAATTTTCATTTACGAAATTTATTTATGCATTTTTGTTGAAATAGTTCATAATTTAATGCAATACTCCACTACAAATATATGAATAAATAAATACCTGAATAGTTATTTACGCTGGGCAATAAATCATGGCGTATAGGGCAATTTACGTTTCCACTATTTGATATGTATTTATTTCCGTTTGTACAGTATATTTTTAAATGAACTCATACTAAATATAAAACCCAAACTGATGAGTTTTTATAGTAGGGCAGAGATTTAAAATTTAAATTGAATTTTGGCGTTGATGATTGTGCGTGCGTTTATGATGGATGTCGGAGTTTTTATCGAACCGCGTCAAATAGTCTGATTGAAATCGGTCATCCGACACCGGAAGTCCATTCATTATATTGTTTATTTTTTATTAACCACTATATTTTTTATAATTACGTTTTTATAGCATTCCATTTACACTATAAAAAGATATCTGCCGCAGCTATAAAAAAAATAATCTACTTCGGAAATGTGTATATGAACATCATAGAAATTAACCAATATAATTTTGATTTAAAAAATAATAATTAAAATATATCCCATCGACTTCAAACTTTGCATACATATGTACGTAGTTCCTATGATAATATATTTCATTAAAAAAATATTTAATATTTATATATCAAGGTACTGATGTTCTTCTATTTATCACGAATGTGGAATTTAGTTGCCGAGGCCATAGGGCCGAGGAAAATAAACCATATCAGTGATAAAAAGAAACTTCAGTGTCGAGGTACACTTCTGTGCAATAAAATTGAGCACAAGTTTTGCGACTATTTTTTCTCAAATTTTAGTTGTGTATTTCTTGTTTATTTTAATTGCTTAGCATTAATTTCAATAAATGACAAACACCATACTTGATCGCTATAAAATTGATAAATAAATAGAAAAACTTACTTAGCACTTAGCGTTTCTTAATTCTGAAGACGGTGCCTTTACTAATGTTCATCAGTCGAGCGATTTGTCTTATATAGAGAAACCATCTTCTATTCTAGTTATTGTTACGGTTTTTATTTTTATATGGGTGAAGTGTAAAATACAAATATTATTATTATTAACTAAAAGAATATGTTTATTAAACGATAAATAATAAAGGATTAAATAATTATAAACACTAAGAATATTATTAAATGCTTAAACACTACGATTATTTATCTATACAATATTTATATCACAACACTTATTTATATAACTACATTTATTTATGTTAACAACTGTTAAACTATTTATATCACCGAGTTTATATCTGGTTGCTTGTATATATGAGACTGTTTTTCCGCCTTCCTTCGGCCGGCATTTATACAGCGCGCACCTTTCTAGAAGCCTTCGAAGCGACAATGACCAGTATTCAAAGGAACGAGGTCACGGCGCAATTAGAGTCCCGCCGCTGCGGCGCCAGGGATCGCGTCATCGCTCTCGTACATTCGTTCAGTGGCGGCGTTGTATACTATTCTCTCGGCGGCGCACGTTACATTATAATTCTAATCTTAGAATTACTGTCTAAATGACGCGGCATTTTGACATTAATAAGAAAAATGACAAATTTACATATTTTCGTTGCTAGGCATGTCCACTTTAAACTATAAAATATTTTGTGTGCTTAATTTTATTGCACAGAAGTGTACATATTAAATTTTATTTGAAATCGAAATTTTGTGAAAAAGAAGTTAGTGTAACAAATACTCAAAATTATGTGTTATCTCGGAATTATTTAATTCGTTCTTCTTCAACATATTTTTTGTCATTTTACGAACAAATTTAATATTGTACATCATACATCTACCCAAATTATCTTATATGTACAATAGTTATCATAAGGTTGCCAACATTTGCATTTGCATGAAATCGTCGTGGAATGAGTTACTTTAGTGCCGATTTCTGAACTTTTATTGACGATTTTTGTACACTTTAGTGATTATTGTTATTTCATTATTATAAAAAGTTACAGTAAAACCATTCAAACTTCAAAGTAAGTCAACTGTTAAGATTATTAGCAAATGTAAAACTAAATATGTAAAAAAATAAGATACTGACACAAAGTCAGTGTCACTGACACTGACAGAGAATAACGTTATTCGTACGGCTATGAATCAAGTATAATACCTGAATTAATAAACTTACATTACAGCGAAAATATTGTCAACAACGAGCATCGTTTTAAAATGGAATATCCTAACTTAGTAGAAACAATACGAATTTTTGAAAGACAAGGGTGTTATATCCATCCTTATCGCACACGCTTGTAATCGTTGCAAATGACAGAGAGATAAATGTATGCCAATTTATTAATTTGTTCATAATACATGACCTTGATCGAACATCTTTTTACCTCTCGCTAAGAGAGGTATTGGATTCATGCTAAAAGTCGCATATCCAGATTTTATTGAATAAGCACGTTTTAAGGTCCCTACAATCCGATTTTAACATTTTTACGATGATGTCTTGTGTGTGTGTATGTATGTGTGTGTGTATGTATGTGTGTGTGTGTATGTGTGTGTGTGTGTATGTGTGTGTGTATGTGTATGTGTGTATGTATGTAGGATGTTGGAAGGACGATTACTCAAAAACTATACGATTTTAAATTTGTTTAACTACGTATTTCCCAATCGGACATTCATGGGAAGATCTGAAAAGGTTTTGGTAACAACCGTAAGTAGAAGATTCTTGAAAAAAAATCTTCTAAATAATATTTTTTAAATTTTTTTTTGGTAATATTAAAGAAATTTAAATTCTCTATCTGATACATTTAAATATTTTATAATATATTCTATAGATTTAGAGATAAAAGAAATATAATATATAAAATAATCTGTTATAATAAATTTTACCGCCGAAAGAATGGCCATGGAAAATAGTTGAAAATTTAAATTGTTTAACATTACAGAAGACTTTTTCTGGGAAGTACATACATTATATTATTTCTTAATGTATTAATAGGTAAATATTTAAAATTATAGGTATATTACATATATATCCTTCAAAAATACTGTCAATCCTGATAATGAATTGAAAACATTTCGAAAAATTAGAAGAGGACAAAATTTCTTTATAAAATGAATTTAAAATAAACAATCTAAATATAAGGAATTGATATATGTAAGTAGAATTTTTGGTATAGAGTGTATATACAAGAAATGTTAAATACAATAGGGCGCGAGCAGTCATGTGATTTTATTGGCTTTGACAAGCAGATATGGGGGCCCATGTCAGAATGATAGGTAGTAATTATGTATATAGATGTATCATAATTTCTCATTCTAAATTTAGTGATTTTCCAATTCCATGTGGTTTATTTTCCTCGACAAGTAAATTCCACACTCCTGGTGACAAATTAACTACGTCTATTTAGAAAATCTTGAAATTCTGAATGAAAAATTGACAATTGACATCTATGTACATAATTACTAATTATCATCCTGCAACAGGCCTCCACATTTGCTTGTCAAGGCCAACAATGTAACATGACTGTTCGCGCCATATACTTATGTAACCAAAAAAGGAAGTGGCGAGAGGTATTGTGCTGGCCACAACAGTTTTTTTTCTGTAGATCCTTTATATCTAAGTATAAGTAATAATTCAAAATTGAAAAATATAGTACGTAAATTAAAAATTATTTCAATGCAACCGGGCCCTGCGGGCAATGGGTGACAAGAAATGATGATACATTTTTTATTTATATGATTTTATTTTTAATTTATGTTTGGACAGTAAATTCTCTGGACTGGAGACAGGATATCTTTGTATTCGAGTTATTAAATATTATAAAAAGAAAAATGCATAAAATAATGAGGAAAAAATTCATGCTTGGTCTGCTTGTTAAAAACATTTTCAGAGTTGAAAAAGTTTAGAAACTTTAAACACCCAACCTAGTTCATTAAATTGCAGCTGCTCTGTCAAGCACTCAAAAAATAAATAAACGGTTTCACTGCTGTAGCAAAAATTCTAAACCCACTAAAATAAACAACTTTCTATTTTACTAAAAACATACGAAATAGCAGCACGCTGCGGCTGCAGATGCGCACTTTAAATATTTATTTCACGCCTGCTATAAACTAGTGAAATCTAAGTAGTTTTTCATCAAAATATTTATAACCTGATTTTTCCATGTCTGGTCTGTTTAGAATTGGCCAGCTTCCTGTTTGGATAGCTGGATCTGAAGAGAATTTATTAAAATTAGAAATACCGGTATTGGTGTCAACCCAATTTCTCTCGAATTAAATTAGCTCATATTGAGGTATTCTACTAGATTTATTTTTTAGATTCAATAAAATGTGACAAATATGTCATTAATTTATATCCCTGAATAATAATTATTATTTTAGAAAAAAAATCTAATGTGGCCAGCACATTACCTTCCGTCAATTCTACGTAGATAATAATCTACTGAATTGGCTTGAGACTATAATCTGTTGTATTACCTTATGTGATTTGTTTTTGTCACATTCAATTATTTTACATTTCCAGTAAAATTATTTCACAAAAATATTATGTAAATTTAATTTGACACTGACATCTGTCAATTAGTAATATTTGAATATTCTATTTCCATGGTGCAGCTTTTATCAACATAGGTTGCAAGATATTTCTTTATAATTCTTTTTCTTTAAATTCATTGAATATGAAGAAAAAATACAATTAAATCGAATGGAGAATAAAATATTCTTTAATATTTATAATAATATAAAATGTCAAAAAATTATATTTAACAGCGTTTTTTCAAGAAAAACTGTTAAAATCTTCAAACTAGAATACTTTTGGTTAACTAATCTTAATCAAATTTAATCAACTCTTCATACGGACGTACAAAAGGGGAATATGTAGGAATTATAATTTTTGGAATTGTAGTATTGGAGTTATCGCAGGAGAAATTTTTGTCACAAACACACAAACACACACATACACATACATACACATACATACATACATACATCTTCGTAAAAATAGTAAATTCGTATTCTAGGGACCCCAAAACGTGATTATTCATTAAAAACTTACCATTGAATTTTGTGACCAAAGACAGTATTTTCTTTACCTAAAGGTGACGGAAGGTGAAAACTAAATTAACCTTCTTATAAATAATTGTAATACTAGTCGACGATAATATAGTATATTAAATTCGTTTATAATTCAGTATTATTTCATATGCCATAATACTGTACATTATTAACTAATTTCATAATATACTATTCATAATTTTTTTACTTTTCTTCGAGTGGATAATTCTCCATTTTCCATAATAATGACTCCAATAGATATGACAATTTGACAGATACGTTTCTGACAGGTCAAATGCCATTACATTTGTTTGTGATTTAATTCAATACCATGGCTAACACTATAAAAAAGTAACTATTCTAAAATTTAAAAATCATTTTGCTCGGTTACGGAACGTGCAAAGTAAAATCATTATTGTCTAAAATTAATAGGCCACTATTTTTTTACCATGTCCCGCTTTTCGTGTTACACCCGGTATGAAAACCTATTGCAATATTAAACTTATTGTCATACATAATATAACAAGTGATATGATTATCATCGATGATATTCTCGAGTGAAACAGAGCTGCAGAAAGGTGTTGTTTCGGTTTCACGAGCAATATCTTCGATTATTAATCATCACGAGCTTATATTTAATGAGAGAATATAATGAATTTTTGTAAGACATTATGTTAACCTAACTTTTGATATACATATTCATGTATTAAAACATGGTTACTTACGAGTTTTATTTAATATATCGGAGTTTGAATTATTGTTATTACTTATTTTATACCCAAAATTAACTGTCAATGTCGTAAATAAAGAAAATAAATCCCTTAGTAACGACTATAAATAAGGTGATAATTTCTTTGTTTTTTATCACCGCTGTGATAGACATGTAACTAAGGAGATTCTAAATGTTGATTGGCGGAAAACATGTCACGTGACTAATGAATTATATTCTCATACATATGTTGACCTTTTTGTGATAATTGCTTGTAATTGATTTACTTTCATATGTGGGGGCAATTAAGTTTAATGTATTTTAATAATAATGATATTCTTGATAAAGTGTACAAAGTAATGGCGATAATTTTTGTACTGTACTTTAATGAAAACTACTGCTATATATTTTCAGTAGAAATTTATTTTAAAAGATAGTTGATTCAATTCTTATTATGGAACGAGAAATACTTACCTTCGATGAAAAGAAAAGCCAGTAATAAAAGAATTTATTAAAGTTAGAAATCCTGTCGGCTGTTATGGTTGATAACAACACGTGGTGGACTGGAAATAGCAGAGAGTATTTCTGTCCCGCTCTCACCCATAACCAGCCGAGTGAAGCTGAAGCTGGTTGTCTTTGGTTTGACTCCATATAGGAAGTGAGTGCATAAAAGGAATGTTGTACTTGATGACATACTATTTTCAAATCGTATTTATGGGTTCATGAATTATATTTGTTTCACAAGTTGTCAAGATTACGGGTATATTTTATTTATCAACGATAAACCGCACTGTTAAGTTTTATGCAGGATTTAATAACAGAGGTGTTATAAGGATGAATGTAAGGAATATTCATTGTAGAGAAATAGAAAAGAAAAATATATAACGAAATATATCTCCTGCTTTTTTATTCGCAGATTTGTGTCGCCTTGGTCTCTCAAAGTTGTAGAGAGATCACCGCAGGGATTCAAATTAAAATTCTAGAAGTCTTTACAACATAAAAATCTCGATAAATTATTCTAAGTTCTATGCCATGGTTTACATGTTGAGAAAGGGTTGTTAGGACCTTTAGTTTAGTTGACCTTTCTAATTTCTCTTTACCCTCTTAATACAGATTTCTGTAAAATTTACTAATGAATATGAGAACATTGTTTCCAAAATACGTGCGAGGTAGTTTTTAATTATATGGATAGGAGTAATTTTAATTTTTAATTATATTATCAAACTACTTTGTAAGTTTTGATTGCCATTGGCAGTCTATGTGATTCAGCATACGAGTACCTTATATACAAACGCATCATAGAGTAACTATCTGACGTAGCATCATATATTTAAATAATGTTACTTGGTTTACTATCGTTATTATGTTATTTTGTGGATTCAATTACTTGAAAATGCATTCCGTATTCCAAAAGGGCGATAGCAGAATGCTTGAAAGTAGTATGAATTTAGAATAGAGTAGATGTGTGACGTAAGGGCATTAAAAACTCGAGTTTAAACCTATTGATGACATAATTGTAAGGCGGCTGACGTATGCGTTGCGTGACCTTGTACTCGAACGTTCCCGAACTGTTCTAGAATGCAGAGAGAACCGTGTATGCGTATACAGGGTGTCCCTTAACTTCGAGCAAAAACTTTAAGGGCATATAGTACTGACCAAAATGAATAAAAAAGCTTCATCAACATATAAATGATCTTCAACTGTTTCCGAGAAAAGCGAAAAATCTAAGAAAAACTGACAAAGATAGCGATCGAATAAAATTTTGTCTATGTCAGTAAAAAGACTATAAAAAACAATAAAATTTTATATGAAACATTTTTCTCAATTTCTTATAGTTACGTAGTTATATGAAAATTAAATATTGACCAAGGTCGCCACAACATTTCACTTTTGATTTTTATAAAATAACAAAAGGCCATCTAAGATTACCTCTCAAAGGTAAACAAAAAGTCTCAATTAATCAAAATCGTAATTCTTATAGTTTTCGAGATAGCAAAGGTAAATCTCGTAAAAACTCATTTTTCACTGCGTTATATCTGGGAAACTATTAAAGATCGGACACATTTTGACTGAGCTTTTTTTACTCATTTTGATCAGTATTATATGCCCTTAAAGTTTGTGCACCAAGTTAAGGGACACCCTGTATAAGGGAGAACAGATGTACGCGAGTCAGTGTAGTCTACTATAGTCTGATATTGAAACGCGTGGTGAACATAAATAGTTAGTGAAATAAATATCGTGTATATAAGTAGTGCTTAGTGATATTGTTTAAATAAATATCTTAGAGTTTAAGTGTTTATTAATATTATTAGTCTTTAATTAGTGTTTATATTCATAGTATTCATTGTTTTTTCTCGTTTATTTGTCATTTAATAATCTTTTATTTTAATTATTAATATTTCTCTGATTTTTACACTTCACTAATAATTTTTTTAAACTTTGATAGACCCAAGTTCTAATTAGTTCTATAGCGAAGGACCATGCTCTAAAAAAGAAATAATTTTGTCACCTCACGGGCACTCATAAATGGCGTGGAGAGTGCACCACAGGGATCAATTTTGTGCTATTAAAATTCGATGTAATTTTTGGCGTCGGTCGGGATTGAACCCGGGTCCCCAGATTAGCGACCAGACACTCAGGCACACGGCCATGAGACCCCATCATTACCGATATCTGTATACAAAGCAGATTGGTACACCCAGCAATGGGTAATATGCCGTTATGAAATATTTATTTTATTTATTTATTTTAATTTTTAATTCCCAAAATAAATTTAACATCATATGGAAAGCATGCTTTTTTATACAATTTTATGTATATTGTATTTTTTTCTTATTTGGGAATTCGGTCAGATTACTTACGTTACATTGAAGGTAAATATTTTATTCATATAAAAATATTTGACATTCAAATCATTCTGTTAGGGATACGGGCATACAGGATATCATGTTGCATTTCCTTATTTTTCAAATCTGAAGTCGACGCACGAAATCTGCATTCATCTAAGTCTGTCTCAACGTATATTGTATTTACTTCACTGCACTGCTTATGCGGTTCACCTCATCTCAGCGACAGATGACAGATTCTCAGTCAGGCATGATTTGCAAAATTTAAAAATAAAAATATTTTGATAAATTTAACTACCTATGAAAGTATATATATTTATTATCACTTTTAATTTGTCTAAGTAATATTGATCTCAACACTACAATTGCATTTATCCCTTTGAATTTAAATATGTAGTAGAATCATTCAATGGGGTACTATACCATAGTCATATTTTAACTATCTTCGATAATGCGAAAATATACGTAAATTAATGATTATTAGTGAAAGAATTTTGTTTATACTTTGGTTCACGAAAGATGACTATTCAAGGTTACTTGTTCGAAAAAAGAATACACAGCACTTAATACAGCAGTAGCTTATAGCAACATTTCATGTTATGAAAAGCAAAATTATGTGACGGCTGTCTATATAGTTTATGTTGAGTGACAGATATACGTAAATGGTGACATTACTTTCTAATACGTTACAAATAATAATGACGTATGTCGTAGAGTTACAGATATCTAATTATCTACTACATTGTTCTCTGGGCTAATATTTACCCAGTGACGTTGACATTTAAATCGAATTATTATTCCATGGTTTTTTTCAAGTCTATGTTTTTGTGTTTTGCAAAAACATAGGTGAAGAGCATAAATCTTTGAGAAAGGCATTATTTAAAAAGTAACATAATTTTCAAATAAATTACACTTATTTTTTTCAGTTCAAATGTATCCATAAATATTTCATGTTGCACGCGCGTCTATGTATACGAAATATAGTGAAATTATCTGCAAGTAATATTACACCATACGGTTAATAAATGACCTTGAATAGTCATCTTTCGTGAACCAAACTATAAATATTAATTAGTTCGCAAACTACAAATGATTGAATTCGATTAATAATTAGGATGATGTAAAATGTCTTTGTAATTTGATTGGTTGCCTGATTTTGAAAGCGAGACTCGCGCACCCTCTTGTGCCTGCGTACCATGAGTTTATCAATGAACAAACGCTAGTTTGTATCACAATATTAACAAACAATGATCAAACTGTTTCAATTTTCTATAATTTATTAGAAAAAAAAAAAACTTATTTATGTTATTTATGCTTAATAATAATTTCTTCATGAATATAACATATAAGCTTATACCTATATAAAAATATTTCAGCTATGCGAACATGAAAATTTTGTACCCTCTAGAACTAACAGTTTGTCGATCAGTGGTGGTGACCAGCTACGTCATACGCCAAATTCGGAACTTTAAAATTTAATATCGCTTATTACGTAAAATTTTTAAGTCGCAAAAGCCAAGACAGTGGGAACGGACCTTTAGAAATTAGTTTAATATGTTTTGTAATATGCAGGAAATGATTAAAAATTTATTTTATAAATAAAGGTTACAATAAATGTTATGATTCAATCGCAGGAAATTTATAGACCAACAAAAAATCACAAGCTATTAT
Source organism: Harpalus rufipes (assembly GCA_951394225.1). Lineage (NCBI taxonomy): Eukaryota > Metazoa > Arthropoda > Insecta > Coleoptera > Carabidae > Harpalus > Harpalus rufipes. Next base: position 9,808,431 of record OX596283.1, read on the forward strand.
TTAATTAGGTATAATCATATAAATCAATATATAATAACTTTTGAAAGTTATTATATTTAATAGTCTAATAATTGCTCCACATAAATTATATACGCCTCTATTACATTACTTTATTTGTTACTCACTTGTAAACTTCATTTATTGATACCACCTATTATTTTTGAAGATTAATTTTTACTATACTTGCCGTCAAATAAGTATGGACTGAGATTTCTACAATATTGCCAATTCATGGCAATGTTGAAAATGCGAAGTTCTGAAGAAGCTACAACACCGCAGGGCAAGAGACAGGGTGCGTAGAAGGGAAAAAGTTGAACATCAGTCCATACTTATTTGACGGCGAATACAACTTGTAAAATGGAAAACTTCTTAAAATTTTAGAAGTTAATAACCACGTTAATAACATTGTTGACATGTAAAAATTGTGTTTTGTTACTGTCATATCTATGAAAAATAAGTGTCAGTTGCAACTGATATGTTTTGGCTATAATGAGGTATTGCAAAAAAATATATATTTTTATTCTGAAATTCGAATAAGTACATTCTATGGTATTAGTGATTATGATTTTATGTTCAAATTTCTGTATATATTAAAAACAGTAGCAATTTAAAAGTATGCTATTTGAATTGGCGCCAAATTACACTGTCTATGATGTCCAAGAAATACTAGCCAATGACAGAACTGAAAAGATAAAAATTAAGAAATATTTAATATTTCTTATTTAATTATAAAAATAATAATGTTAAGCAAAATGATCTTCACAGAATGAAACTTTGATTTTAAAATGGTTGTGTCTTTATTTGAGATAACCATTTCATTCTTCGTTTTGAGGCACTACTAAAACTATTTTTACTACTAGCACAAAACTTTTTTCTACAATCATGTTTGAGTCTTTACAAAATATAAAAAATCTGATGTGGCCAGCACAATACCTTCCGTCAATTCTACGTATTTTGTACAAATTCTACACAGAATCTTTTTTGTAAACTATTCTATGGGCGTTTTCTTTTTAGGGGAGAAATAAACTGATCTTACCTCGTACTGAACTGAACTACTCCTAAAAAGAACAGTATGTTTCTTAAAATAAAAACATATATAGCATTGAATTTATAACATAATAATCTGCTGCATTGGCTTCTGGCTATAATCTGTTGTATTACTTTATGTGATTTGTTTTTGCCACCTTAAATTATTTTACATTTTTATATTTCCAGTAAAATCTTCTCACAAAGATATTATGTAAATTTTATTTGACACAGACATCTGTCAATTATTAATATTTGAATATTTTGTTTCCATGGTGCAGCTTTTAGCAACATTAGGTTGCAAGTAATTTTTGACGATTTTTTTGACCAAAGGCAATACCTTCCTTACATATAGGTGACGGAAGGTAAAAACAGTAATAGAACTAGTAGGTAGTATGTAATTGACAGCTGTCATGCCGTCACTCGTTTAAATTCTGTCGGCGGTAAATGTAAGCCACTCCCTCATTGGTTAGTAGTTTTCTGACGTCATCAGGCGACAGAAAAAGCGGCAGTTTAAATAAAGTATTCTCAGAGACAATTTTCTCATGAATAGAGAGTAATATGAAAGAAAATAAAAAAATACGAGTTAAATTTTATTTCTTATTGTTTCGATTAAACTAAAGGAAAAAAAAAATGTGCAACACTTCAGTTTAAATTTGATTTACAAGTGAGTAACAAATAAAATAAATTTAAAATACATGCCAGATAATTGTTTTACTGCTTCAAGGAGGTGACAGGCTCGCCTACTCGACTCGCCAGTCATATCCTCTTTTCAGCAGTAAAAATCGCTTTACCTGGCTTGCAAATAAATTACTTATGGCCGGTTTTATAAACGACAGGATATTCGTTTACGTTACAATCTGTCTTTTATAAAACGGGAGATTATAGGAGTAATATTTAAAATTTAATACTTCTTGCATTACGTAATGCAAAATGTAGTCCACAGCCTCCCCTGTGGTTTCACGTCCTTTATTCTAGAATCGATGCTCATCTCATTTGTTATTACGTCGACGAAGAAAGGACAGTACCAGGAGATTTGGGTTAATGGCATTGTTTCTTCCTGCGAAATGACGGAATATTTTATATATTCCCCAGGTTCGTTCCCTAGACTGATTTTTAACTCGAGATTAATTTGATTCAGATAGCGATGAAATTTTTAGAGTCGTTGATTTATCTTGACAGCCTTGGCAAAGTGTTTTGTTTTTATCCGCTTAGCAAATGTCATTATTTTGGCGCGAAGGTACTGATTGTATTTTTAAATATTTCCTTTCGGCGCTAGTGGCCGAGAAATATTAAATATGTCATTAGGTTTTTGACAAGTTGTAGTTGGCATCTCTAATACAAATTGTGTTGAAATGTGACAGAAAATGTAACGAACTGCATTTTGAAAGGAAATATCTTTGCCTTAAATAAATACGAACAGATTCTGAAATTCGTTTTGGATAGAATAGCGTTTAAAGTTTAAAGATTTCTTTTTCAATTTGATACAGTTATAAAGCTTCCAGAACGTCTTTATTTTTCCAATTTGTTAACTATTATTTACTTTGCAAAAATATTCGCTCCATTAATAATAGTTTTCTACAAATTTTAAAATTTATGTAATATCTATTATATAGATGTCTCTATAAGCTTGCTCTCGATTGCTGACTTTTTTATTTGAAGAGGTACGAGGTTGGTTAAATGAATAATTTTGAATAAGATAATTGGTGGAGTAAAGTTGCTAACATCTCTTGTGTGCCATCTCAGCGACAGATGACAGATTGTCTTGTGGACCAGTCGTCCAGGATTTGTAAAATTTAAAAATACTTTGATAAATTTAGCTGCCTATGAATGTGTATTTATTTATTATCACTTTTAATTTGTCTAAAGGTGGATTCATGCAACATTAATTTTAACTTCATTTTCATTACATTTTAATTTTAAAAAGTTAAAATAATAAAACGATTGGACGTGTTCATGCAAGCTAATTATTCATTTTAACTACATTTTCATTACATTAATACATTTCAAAGTTAACCAACTTTTAACTTTTCATTACATTTTCACTAGAAATGTAGTAAATAAGACAACTGAGCATGCGCGAAGAAAAAAGTGACAGTTATTTTTAACATTTTAAGTACGAACTGATGAAGTTAATAAATTTAGTTATAATAAAAAATATGAAGTGTACAAAAACAAAACAGCCAGAGATAATGGGCGAAGAACCATTTTAGTGTACACATATATGAAATTACTTAGTGAATTTGTATGAACACCCTACTTTTTTAGTGAAAATGAAATTAAAATGTAATGTAAATTAAATGAAAATGAAATTAAAATGAATGTTCCATGAATCTACCTTTAGTAATATTGATTTGGCCAAATCTCAACATGAAAATTACATTTATCCCTTTAAATTTAAATATGTAGCAGAATCATTGAATGGGATACTATTTAAAATTTTTGAAAGATGTCCGATCAAAGTCATCTGTATCATGGACGAATTAACACATTGGTATACATTTATCTCTTTCCTCTGCAAAGGCTATAAGCATGTACGATAAGGATAGATGTAACACGCTTGTCTTTCAAAAATTCATATTGTTTCGACTAAGCTAGGACATTCCACTTTAAAACGATGCTCGTTGTTGATAATACTTTCGCTATAACGTAAGTTTATTTATTAATTCAGATACATTACCTTAATTCATAGCCGTACGAGTAACGTTATTTTGTGTCACTGACACTGACATTGTGTCACTATCTTATTTTTCACATATTTGGTTTTACATTTGCTTATAAACTTACCAGTTGACTTATTTTTGAATTTTGAATGCTTTTATTGTAACATATTTTTATAATAATAAAATAACAGTAGTGTACCCTCATGAAAACTAAGTAAACGACACTACTGAATTTGTCATAATGCGCAGAGCAAAAATCTGAATTCATACAATTCGTAGACGACCTTGATCGGACATCTTTCAACAATTTTACTGTAAATTAATGATTATTAGTGCAAGAATTTTGTTTAAATATTAATTAGTTCGTAAACTACAAATGATTGAAGTCGATTAATAATTAGGATGTGTATCATGTCTTAGTAATTTGATTGGTTGCCAGATTTTAAAAGCGAGACTCGCGCGCTCTCTTGAACAACTTTAGCATCATCCGTCGCAATAGTTTGTATCACAATATTGTCAAACAATGATCAAACTGTTTCAATTTTCCATAATTTATTTGGAAAAAAAATGTATCAGCGGTTCCCAAAATATAGGACAAAATATGTTTTAAATGGAAGCATATATTTTTTATTCTTTTATTGGAACGAGTATTTTGTTCTCTTTTCAATAAGGTAATGTTGTTTATGTAATTTTTTTTCAAATAAACAAGTAATTAACGTTTGAAAAAAAATCATTTTATAAGGTTTTTTTCAGGTTGATGACGTGCGTCTTCTACCTAATCATTTTCACCATATCTTAATTTTTGAATGAAGGAATAAAATAGGACCATAATTCCAATATAATAATTTTAATTAAATATCAGAAATTGAATAAGATTTCTAAGATTATTTTCGAATAGGTACTGAAGCTTAATTCATTATCTGTTACTTTTAACAAATCTCTAAGGATCAAATATAAATCGTTTATGTTTATAATTATCTGTTAGTAATATAAACTAGCTCATTATAACTGGTACATCAGCGTTAATTATAGAGAATAATTACAAACTACAAAATCAATATTGCAGTACAATACTGAAATTATTGAATATTATTGTAATTAATACAATGGATTGCCGTCAACACGCTATGTTCCGAGTACCTTGAAATATTTGCATGAATTAAAAAAAAATACATACATAATACATATTTAGCATGAATACATAGTTTGTAGTATGAAAAATGAATGATATGAAATTTCCTAGGCGTGTAAGTTCTCTATCTACACCTGTAGAAATAATTCAAGTGCTCACGAGACCACGTGTGTGTTCCCATGCCTTGTAATCATTCGCAAACAAAATGGAGAGCTCACCTTGTTTTTTTAGGTTGGACGAGCAAATCGAAAATTTGGGAAGTATCCTTGATCGGCAATGTATTATGGATAAAGAATTGAGTAACAAAATAAATTACATACACACACACAAAATATTTTTTCTTCAAACGTCATAAAAGTAGCATCTTTTGTGACTTGATTCATAAGGTAGAAATAAAATAAAATAAATAAATATCTATAGAAACTATACAGAATCAACGAATAAGAAGTAACTTTAATAAAATAAACTTGTAATATCGCCCTAAATGTCACTATAACACGCTATGTAACCTAAGAATAAAGTTACTAAATACCATCAATAGCTGTCAAATTTAAATAAATAACCTATGAATTGAAATATAAACAGATTTTACTTTTGAGGAAATAACATATTAAAGAATAGCAGACTTACATATTACAATTACAGGGACGGTAATGAACATAAGAATACTTAGAATTAAAGTGATAAGAAAAGTTGATATTGTTTTGCAGCCACACTATTAGATTTCCATCTAATTTAACAACTTCAGGGGGCGTATATTATAATACTTCAAAATTTCGACATAATTGCACACTTCGCTCGTCGTTCAAACTTCCACGCTCGCCACACAAAGTATCACTTTTACTCCTAATAACACAGTATACTATTTTGTTACAGTTTTGCAAAATATTGTATGTCCTTGTAATAATGCTTGTTATTTTTGATATTCCAAGGTGGATAAATTTTGACATTTTTGTTAGGTTGTCCCTTGAAAATGATTTTCAAGCATAAAGAATATTTTTTAAAATTGTCAAAATGTATTTTAACTGCAAGTAAAATATTTTGAAAAAGAATAGTATATTCTGCAACAAGAGAGCAATGTGGCATTTTTTTCCCAGACTCCAACAGTCATTTACATATCAAGTGCTATAACGCTTGGTTCCCAGACGAGTATTTAGCCGTGTGCCTTTGTGTGTGTGGTTGCGAATCTGGGGACTCGGGTTCTATCTCGACCGACGCCAAAATTATTTCGAATTTTAAATGGTGCAAAAGTGACAGCTATGGTGCACTTTCCACGCCAGAAATAAGTGCCCGTGAGGTGACGTCTGGTAAACGCCAGCGTGGTTCGAATATGTCACATCATTCATTACCGAAATCTGCATATAAGGCGGATTGCCACATCCAGCAATGGGTAATATGCCGTGATGACTTATTTATTTATTTATTTGAAAATGGATTCCGCATTTCAAAAAGCAGAAGGCTTGAAATTATTAAGAATTTAATATAGGGTAAAATTATTTTGATGGGAAATTTTTAATTTCTAAATATTTAATTGTTTAACATAAATTTACTATAACCTTATTTGATGTAATTGTATAAGGAAAACAATTTCCTGTTACTTCTTATTAGCATTTTATAATAATTATTGTGTTAAAACAAATGTGTTAACCTTGCTCTAGAAAATTATGTCTACCTCAATGATTATTTAATTGCACTTTTATTTACGACTTTCAGTGAACAACATAATTGCTCACATCATAAAAGTAAAACACTACTTACTCTTACTAACGTATGCACTTCACACGGGTCAGTGAAGGAGCTAATAGAAATACATGAAAGAATAATAATTGTAAAATGCAATTAGGTATAGCTACTCTTATTAAGGTGTTAGTAACTAATTGTTTCCATATGGAATTATACTTATGAATTCTTAACATGATAATTACAAAAAGCCTGTTATGTTAACATATCTTTTAAGTTGATCTTTATTGTTGGTTAATTGTAATAACTTTGTAGCAATATGTAATTATGAATAATATTTGTTATAGTTTATGTCATACAAGATTTTAGTGAATACGCCCTAGAATCCGATAATAACATTATTACAATGTCTGTGTGTGTGTGTGTGTGTGTGTGTGTTTGGATGTGTGTGTGTATGTGTGTATGTGTCTGAGATTGTTGGAGGTACGATTTCTCAAATTCTTTAAAATTAAAACCTGTGTAATTCCGGATTCCTCAATCTAACAGTAATGGGAAGAGTTGAATAGATTCTGTTAACAATTAGACCACCGGAAGTAGTAGTATTTTAACAATAATATTATTTTTTGAGTATTTATGTTATTATAAATATAAAATAAATATTTCATCACGGCATATTACCCATTGCTGGGTTTGCCAATCTGCTTCGTACACAGATATCGGTAATGATGGAATATTTGTACCGTGTGGGCGCTTACCAGGCGTCACCTCACGGGCACTCATTGCTGGCGTGGAAAGTGCGCCACAGGGGTCAATTTTGTGCCATTAAAATGCGATGCAAATATTAAAAAACAAAATTCTCTATCCGACGCATTTAAATTTTTTATTATACCTTCTATAGATTTAAAGATATATAATCTTTAAAATAATCTGTTGTAGTAAATCTCACAGCCTGGTCACAGCCCAAACATCTCCATGGTAACTACTTGAGAAATTAAAATGTCTGTAATTGACAAATAAATGTTACTAATGTCAGTGTCAAAAATTAAGAGATAGTACTGAAGGCTTTTTCTGGGAACGATATTTAATATTTCTTATTGTATTATTAATTATATATTTAAAATTATAGGTATATTACATGAACCCTTCAGAAATAATACCAATCCCGTTAATGAATTGGAGAACCCTCGAACATTTAGAAGAAGTGGAGAAAACTTGCTCATAGAATGAATTTAAATTTATAGGTAATACGTAAATATAAAGATTAGGTGTATAATTAGAATTTTTTGTGTGTACAAGAAATGTTAAATACAATGCTTAATATACCACAATGGAAAGGACGCAAGAGGTATTGGGATGGCCACAACAGATTTTTTTTTAAATAAATTTCTTTATTTTCTTTTGTATTATTGGTGCTTTACTTTTGTACAAGTCTTAACAACTGAGCAACAGTCAGGATATAATAATTTTTTATGAAATATCAGAGAAATATATTTTTTTTGTTTTGTTGCTTTTTGCATAGAAAATATTTAGAAAATATAGATGAAAATTACAAAGTAATTCTTGAAAAAAAAAATTCTAAATGAACCACATAATTATAAGAATTATGTTATGTAAAGTCAGGGAATTTCAATCTTTCGAATGTTGGCCACTGTGATGAAATTTTTTTGGTAACTGACCTTCTGTGAATTAAAGAATTAAAATTAGTATTATTTATTTAAAGTTTAGAAGTATTCAGATTATGAATATTTTTTAAAAATCAGGATGTACATAAATCAGACGTCTATTTATTAAGACTTTTTTCAATTACTCTGTATAAACGACTATAATGTAGATCGCCTAGATCGGACCCATGTTGATTAAGTTTTTTTTTATGCATTTAGGTCAGTGTGCCCTTAAAGTTTGTACTCGAAGTATTTATATTTATTACTATGTAGACATTTCAGTACAATGTATTAATAAACGACACATCATTACAAAAATAGTCATATACAAATAAAAATCCTCTATTGTCAATTTTCAAAGGAAATAAAAAGCGCGTTACTGACACATCTACCTTTGTCCATTGTTCATTTGTTTAGATGTATATTGATCCTTCGTCAATTGTTTCCAACAGATAATCCTTGTTAGTAAAAAAAGCCATAAAATTCATCATTCTGAATTTCCGCGGTACGGCCCTGGCTTTGTCCGTGTTTATATTTCCAGTTGCAGTTTGTGTTTGTCAATGACGATGAATTATTGTTTGGAATACCTACTGTTGTTACGGACCGAATTAGTTTTTATTGATTAATTGTTTTCATTTAGGTAGTGGAAGTTATTAGTTGATTTTGGCTGAATGGTTGGGTTACTAGGTTATGTATATATTAACAACATTGTTTGGGTGTTCCAATTTGTAACATGGGTGTTCCAATCTTGTAAAAGATTATTTAGTTGCAGCACCGTCAGAATGAAACAATGCAAAATCTTATGTTCATGTTGCTTGAATTTGACACATTAATTTTTTAATTATTCTTTTGTATTTGTATCTAACGCAAGTGAAGGTTTGCAAGATCAAATGAAAAGAAGATGGGATGAAATATGTACCAAAGTCATGCTTATATCCAAGGAGAAACAAGCTACTAAGTAACACGAAAATAGAAAATGAGACAATAGAGCAGGTGCAAAAGTTGGAAAATATAAATAAAAGAATAGACAAAACATCGAAAATATATAACAGTTTCATAAGTAAAAAAAACTGAGGTGCCAACACCTTACGTTCCGTCAGTTCTATATATTTTGCACAAATTTCATACAGAAAGTTTCTTGCAAAATATTCGGACGAAGTTTAGAATATTTTTAAGGACACCATTTTTTTATGTAATTTTATTATATTTCCAGTAAAATTATAACACAAACACACAATGTAAATTGCACTTGATGTTGACATCTGTTAATGAGAATTTTTTGAAATTTGAATATATTACTTGTTTTCATGGTTATAGCATAGCTGGCTGATTGAAATATATTTTTTTATATATTTTTTTAACTCTATAGCCAATGAATATGAAGTATAAAATGTAGTCAATTCGTATAGAGAATAGAATATTCTTCAATATTTATTATAACATTAAATTCGAAAAAAATATATTTAACAGCGGGCTTTTAACAAAAACTGTTAAAATCTTCAAAGGAATGTACTTCCGGTTGACGAAATATAACCAAAATCTAATCAAGTGAATGTAAGGAAGACGAATAGTAAAAATTGTAATTTTTAAATTCCAGTATTGGAGTTATCGCGGCCGATAGTCACAGTGTCACACTTACACACACAAACGCAAACACACAATTAAACACGCACACACACTTACACACGCACACACACTTTCACACGCACACACTCTTTCACACACACACACACTTATACACACACACATACACATACAGACGTCATCGTAGAAATAGTAAAATCGTATTGTAGGGTTTCCTAAAACGAGCTTCAACCCAATTTTTTGACTGGACAATACCTTCCTTATCTAAAGGTGACCGGAGTTAAAAATTGATTAATTAAGTTCTAACAAATTTAACTTTTGCAACTTTTTTCATATGTTTAAAATTATACCTACTACAAACTTTGTTTTCCACGACTTACCCCATTTTCTGATGTTCAATAATTCTAATGTGACCCTCTATCAAGAAGATTAAAAAGTAAAATACAGACATTAGAAATAAAGTATTTATTTAAGAAAATTCAAAGATGCTACGATGCTAGAATAAGATACATAAACATAAGGAAAGAAATATAAGCAAAACTACATTCAGAAAGACATTTGAGTTGGTGAGGAGATTTGCGCAGCCAAAATAAGAGGAAAGAGGGAATGAGAAATGTTAATAAATGATTGGGAGCAAGAGAAGGGAATAGTAGAAAAATGGTGTGTACCAATGAAGATTCAAATCATACACATTACAGTAAAAGGGTATCTGACCATACCGGGTGCATCACGAAAATCGGTCCTTGCGCAAAAGTGACTTATTACTTTTAAAAGTCGTGGAGAATTAAATTCTCCATTCAATTCAATAATCATATTTATTTTGCACGTTTTGCAACCGAGCAAATCGATTTAAAAATTTTATATTAGACAAAAATACAGATTCACTCTGTTTCACCTCGTCCATGAAACACCGTCGATGCAGAGAATTTACTACTTTTTCGCTAGTTAAACAAATAACTAATCATTTCCTTGATCCTACGCTTGAAAATGACCTTTTGGATGTAAGAATTTACGCGTACCAGTAATATAAATTTGTACTACAGCGTATTAATAATAGTAAGCTAGACGATTTATAATTTGGAATCTCCAGTTATAAACAGAGACAAAAGTTACAGCATTGAAGTATTTTTAAATCAGAGGAGTCCGTGAAAATAGATGAAACATTATTTGGTTGCGCGCCAAGCGCAGGATTAATTTTGACGGTGGATTTATTTATTTTTGTAGAGGGCTCTTGCGGTGATATAATTGGCCGAATGGGCCCCGTGCCAAATTGCCGACCGAACTAGATATGTTTGTGTGGGTGAACGTGCAGATTGAACCAAATATAGACGCGGTTTTTTACTTGTTGCCCGAGTGTTCTTTGAACTTACTCAACTGTGATCTCAACCAAATTAAAGTTATTTTAGGACCCACTAGCACACTACAGCCGTTTACATAAGTAACTTGCTTCATTTTTAATCTTGAACTTCAAATAATTTTAGACCGACTATGTGACCAGTCAACCGACAAGTTTAAATTCTACAAGAGTCATCTGTTGTAAACAAATATATCATAAATATATTTTTAAAACAAGTTTAATTTTACAAATTTTTCTTTGTTATTGTACGAAGATGATTTAGAATGTTATCTACATCTACCTGTACTTATCCATGAAGAAAAACAATTGAATAATGGTATATTACATCCGAGGTGGGATATATGTTTCATTACAGTCGAGGGCTTATGTATATTACCGAGGGGCGAGCCCTCGAGGTGAGATACAGCGCGAGACTTTAATGAAACTCCCACGGAGATATGTATACTATTTTATTCACAAACATCCTCTTTTTGAATTAAAAATTTTCGGAATAAATTATTGAGTTATAACCATTAATTTTATTAATATTTTTTAACAACTTTATTAAAATTTGTTTAGCCTACTTTATTATAGGAATCTATGACAATGTTGCTAGGCAACTTCTACATAAACTTTTCCAACCCATGGGATGGAAGTGAAATCTGTTATTTCCCCCTCAAGAGATTGGTATTGCAGTTAGGAATGACGTATTACCCAACCTCTAAAAAGTTAGGAATCGACATTATTATAATAATTATGAATAAAATAATGTTTGAATTAGTCGCTTCTGAAATTCATACGTTATTTGTAATAATTAAAACTTTAACTTTCGTTTTGTTAAAATGAAACCTTTAACCTTTTTGATATTTTCCTGTGTTCTTTCATCTACAAGTCGTCCGTATTTCGGATCTTCCTTCTATACGAATAAATCGTTCGCCTTTTTCCGCAGAGGAGGGTAGTTCTGATGAATTTTTACTAACATTTCACTGCCCGCTGGAAGTTGGGCTAAAAAAAACTTTTTTAATGGATTAAAAAAGGGCAGCTGTCTGCTTTTTAAAAAATGATTTTTTTTCAACATATTTACACGCCAAAAGAGTCGTGTATGGATTCATAAAGTTAGAGAAATACCAACAATAACTAAGAAGCAGCTAACCATGAAAAAAATAATATACAATATTTTTTTAAAGATGTACGATCAAGGTCATCTGTGTCATGAATGAATTAAAAAATTGGCATATACACTTATCTCTCTCATTTGCAAACGCAATAAACATGTGCAATAAGAGTTGATATAACTCGCTTGTCTTTCAAAAAATCATATTGTTTCGACGAATTTCAGACATTCTATTTTAAACGATGGCAGGACCGGACCTAGAACAAAAGTTGGGGTGGGCAAGATCTAAAGATGCCCCCCCCCCCTATAACTATAAGACCTTCGAAGATAGTTAAATGGGCAAGCAATTTCTATTTTACAAGAAAAATGTAAAGAAAAGAAGAAATATTTTTTCGACCAATGGTTCTCAAAATATGAGACCTAACTTTTTTTATTTTAAATGAGAACATATTTTTTATTTGTTCATTCGTTGGAAAATTTAATTCTGAATTCAGTGATATAATATTTTTATACCCTTATATGACTATATATTGTTTTCTTCTTTATTATCTTTTCTCTTAAATAAATTACATTTCCAGATCATTTTTGACAACTGGACTTTTGAATTGAATAATGATCAGATACGTTTCTTTGTTCATGGCCTTTAGGTTAAATAAAAATGAAAATGTATTAGTGGAGTAAAGGAATTACATGCTATGTCAAGTAAAATATATACATATATTTTGTGAAATGCCGTCCCTTGCAAACTTTGGGGTGGGCTCTCGCCCACCTTGTCCACCCCTAAATCCGGCCCTGAACGATGGTCCTTGTTGACCATATTTATTAATTCAGATATATTATTTATAGCCGTACGAATAACGATATTTTCTGTCAGTATCACTGACACTGTGTCAGTATGTTATTTTTCACATATTTGGCTTTACATTTGCTAATAAACTCACCAGTTGACACAGTTTCGAATTTTCAATGCTTTTGTTGTAACATATATTTTTATAATAATAAAATAACAGTAGTGTCTTATGTACCCTTATAAAAACTAAGTAAACGACACTACTGAATTCATACAATTCGTAGATGACCTTGATCGGACATCTTTAATTTTTTTTTACTGTATGCAGTTATTTTTGTACGGGACTGGAAATCTTAATAGTACACTGAAAATGTTTTGCTGTAGTGCTCAATAAGGTTCCAGAGACAGATATTATGTAATGTTACATCTTAAAAATGTGTCTGTCTATAAGGCCAAAACTTCAGTTTTTGGCAAAAATATATTTATAAATCGAGTTTCCACTCCCCGAATTTTGTCTATTTTTTGAATTTTGGACGTAAATAAAATACGGGCTAGGAAGTTTTTGTCTGAATAAGAGACTGATGCAATGTATTATTTGAAACCGTTTTAATTCCGAAAGAAGCTTTTACGAAGTGTAAGGAAAGAATGGTAAAGTGTATTATTGTTGAAAGAACCTACTTTGAACACATTTAAAATAAAATTCTAAAATATATGAACCATGTGTCTTATGCAATATTCAATAATATTTGCGCGACCCTTTAGGTAAGGAAGGTATTGTCTTTATTCAAAAAATTCGGTGGTGGGTTTAGGGTCCCTAGAATACGATTTTACTTATGTGCATGTGTGACGATTTTTTCGGATCCGATAACTCCAATACTACAATTCAAAAAATTACAATTTTTTCGTATTCCTCTTCCTTACATCCATATGCAGAAATTCGATTTCATAAGTAGCCAGCTATGCTATAACCATGGGAACAGTTACTATAAGAAAATTTTAACAGAAAAATGTCAGTGTCAAGTGCAATTGACATAGTTGTATGTTTATGTTATAATTCTATTAAATGTAGAATATTTCTGAATGGAATTTGTAAAAAATACATAGAACTGATGGACGGTAATATACTGGCCACATCAGATTTATTTATGCAGAAGAGAACCCTGTGGTGTACTCGTCACATCTCTTAGTGCCCGTAGGGAAACGCTCTCTATTTTGTTATTGTTAATAATGAAATATGTGTGATAAATTAGCAAATTATGACAACTACTTACTTTCTGCGAGAATTTCATATCTAAACTAATCTAACTTAAACATGAATAAGTATTTTGTGAAAACTTCACCAGGATTTGAACCCAGTACCTTCGTATTGCCGGTAGGATGCTCTAATCAACTGAGCTATGAAAGCCCTCTGAAGTCAATAATTTTTTCACTTGTCTTAATCTTGAATATATAATATATAATCTAACTTAACCTAACCGAACCCAAACATACATTATTTATTCTATACAAATAACAATTTATTCGTACTTGGTATTTGTAAATAACAATTTTCTTATTTATATTCAATTTTTATTCAAGCGGACATATTTTTAGCGGTACACTAAAATCAAAATAAAAATCCATCCATTACTATAAAATGTAGCGTGTTAGCGTAGCATAGTAGGCGGTGTATTTTTATCTTGTGGCCATGCACGCGGAACAAGAGCGCGCCGAAAACAAGTGCAACGCGGTCGTGTTTTTGTTTGGCAAGGCCGCCTTTCGTTTTCCAGCCAAGAAAAGAATTCGCGATGAATAAGTGCGCTAGTGTGTTGTACAACGTCCTGTACCTGTAATGTAATTTAGTGCAAGTCAAGGCAACAAGGCAGCAGCTGTTTTCCTGCTTGCTACTGTTTCAAATTTATTTTTAATTAATATGAGCAGAGGATTTAATTAAAAGTTAAAAGCTTGCTTAAGGAATACGTGCTTCGTTGATTTTTATTTTTAAAATAACTATTCTAATAGGATGTTTATTTTCTAAAGGATGTAAAAATATTAATAGCTGGATAACTGCAAATGTACTTTTTAATTAACTTTTCAATTTATTTTTGCTTTTTTCTGCAGTATACTTCACAAAATGAAATTTATTTTGCTGTTATTCTGTTAATGTAAATGACAAATAGTTGTTTATATGTCACATAAAAGTAGCAAAAATATTAATATTCATCACCATCAGCGCTTTGTGTGAAGTATTTAATCAATGAAGGAATTATTCCTCTCCCATTATTCGTTTTATATTAATGCAGTTAATGTTCATTTGCACCAGTGACACGTAAATTTTAAGCTAAGATTAAACAAAAAAATACAAATCGAAATTTTGACAGCAATATTCATACGATTTTGTCAAATTAAGGAACCCCTAAAATTTAAACGCCAATATAGTTTTTACTCTGTGTGATAGCTGTTAGTCAATATTGAACTACGTATCGTTTTCCCGGTTGTTCCAAGATTAAACAACAAACTTAAAATTTAAATAAGTGTTATAAAGAGGTGCAAACTAAAATTATTTGCAAAAATAAGAAAACTGCAAAATTTATATTGTCGTCTATATTAATTGACGATTTTTTCTCAAATAACGATACACTACTAATATGGTCTCAGAATGGAGATCTTTTGTCTAAGTTAACCCTGTGATGGGCACATACACGCTTCGGCTTGCCTGCGCGGACCTGGTTTGCGCAGTTAAACCAGAACGTGTGTATATGTATCTCAAGCCGCCTGAGAGGCTATAAGCCCGGACCATTTAATAAGTAATATTACTTATTAAATGTCCGGACTGTGCATCTTCTGAATTCTTCACATATTTGGCCTGTATAAACCAACCTTTGTAACAAGACGCAGTAGTAGCACATAGGCCTATAGCACAGTTTTATCTATTTCGTCTGATTCACTACATCTGTTCTGTTTGTGTGGAATACTGGCATTAAAATTTTGATGTATTATTTTTCTTTTTAATAATAGGTAATAATAATGTATAGTAGGCATTATTCTAAAGGGTTTTTGACTAAATTTGTCAGAATTTAATAGACTCTCCTTTCTGAAAAGAAGTAAATAATGTTCAGCATTGAATATTGTAAATAACAAAAATTACATAACTATATTAAAAAACTGAATTAAAAGACTGCGTGAGGGAGCATCTGGTTCAGACAAACCCGCACTTAATTGGCCTGTGCAGGCAAGCCGGAGTAAAAGCCAGATCGTGTGTATAAGGGGCTTTAGATCGTAAAATAGACTGAGCGATTTTTAAAAGTGAAGGTAGCAATTATTACGTCCATTGTTGCTATTACTGCGAGTATAACATGTACAGTATTTTTTTAAAGATGTCCAATCAAGGTCATCTGTATCATGAATGAATAAACAAATTTGCATGCATTTATCTCTCTCTTGTAAAGACTACAAGCGTATGCGACAAGGATGGATATAACACGTTTGTCTTTCAAAAATTCATATTGTTTTGACTAAGTTAGAACATTCCATTTTAAAACGATGCTCATTGTTGACAATACTTATGCTGTAACGTAATAATTTAATTCAGATATATTACCTTCATTCATAGTCGTACGAATAACGTTATTTTCTGTATGTGTCACTGAGACTGACACTATGTCAGTATCTTATTTTTCACATATTTGGTTTTACATTTTCTAATAAACTTGTCAGTTGACTTAGTTTTGAAATTTGAATACTTTTACTATAACATATTTTTATAATAATAAAACAACGGTAGTATCGTATGTACCGTTAAAAAAACTAAGTAAACTACACACTGAATTTGACAGAATGGGCGGAGCTAAAATCTTATTATATACCAATTTTGTTTTTCTTCTGCAAGAACAGGATGAACTAATAACTTTAGTGCAATTTGAGGAATATGAATAACTAGCTAACTTCAAATGTATGTATGTAGGTATATACTTTTTTAAATTAATTTTTCAAAACTGTTTTGCGTTTGCTGTGCATTTTATAAAGTGATGCAATTTAGTTTATTCTACTGAGTAAATACGTTTGTTCATCGGTAAAAAAAACAATGCAATGTTAATGTAATAGGAAAATTGTTGTTTATCTTCCACGTGAAAAATTGGCACAAATGTTTACATGAGTGATCATTGGCTTGTTAAATAATACTTTCAGCAAGCGATTAAATCTTTTTTAAATAATTCTCATAGTACCACAGCTATTTCAGTTTTCAGGGTTTCTACCTACATATAAAAAATCTGTTTAGAATATAATAAAGTAGATTAAACCAGTTTCAATAAAATAAATAAAAGTAAGAAAAGTAAACAATACATAACGGATTGTCAGAATCCTTGCTATCATGGACAATCGTAGTAGATTAATTAAGTTGTTGTTATATGCTTTACAATGTAACTGTAATATTAGAAGTTAAAATTGATTTTAAAATTTTTACATCTATTTATGGCTTCTTGCAGAACGATATTCGAATTAGAAATGACCGACGAAAATACTATGAAAAATAATGTACATTAAATATTTTTAAAGATGTCCGATCAAGGTCATCTACGAATTGAATGAATTAAGATTTTAACTCCGCCCATTCTGTCAAATTCAGTAGTGTCTTTTACTTAGTTTTTATGACGGTACATAAGATACTACGGTTATTTTATTATTATAAAATTATATGTTAGAGTAAAAGCATTCCAAACTTAGTCAACTGACAAGTTTATTAGCAAATGTAAAACCAAATATGTGAAACATAAGATACTGACACCATAGATTAAGGAAAATATATAGTAGAAGATTGGGTATCTCCCTTATAAACCGTGATAACAAGTTTATTGCCATCTATGAAAAGGTCAGAGAACTAAATTTGACAGCCGAGAAAATCGCGGGAAGTATGAATTCATTTTGAATTATTCGAAACTTTAAATTTTATTTCTTGATAATGTAATTAATAAAAAATCTATCGAAAATAGATAATTTATTAAAGACATTATCAAGAAATGTGAAATATATGTTGAACTATAAAAAAAAAATTACAGTACTTAATATATTAATGTCTTTATTTTAAAATATATACGTTACATTATTTCAATCAAATAATAAATAAATAACTACAAATCTCAAACTACACGGCGACAACTATTAAAATTTAAAAACATACTACTCAAGGAATCAAAAATTTGAATTATTATTATTATTACAAGAGGTAATATTATTTTAAAAAAGGGATGTTACTTTAAATGTCTGCCAGAAATGCACTGCTTCATTGACCTCGTTATCGATGTTCGTCCACTTTTTAACTAATCTAGCAACTTCTATACTCCTTTTTTCTTAAAACTGACATCATACTATTTCAACATTCTTTGATGAATCTTATGAAGCTTCACGTCCTTTCGCCTAATAATGTAATATTTTGCTGCTCTTCTACGGTGTAAGTATCTAAGAGTACCACCACCATGATGTAAATTCTTCTGGTCCACTTACATAAACCATTTCTTCTATTGGGCACTGTCAACTTCTGCAAGAATATAATTAATTTGTTGTTGTATTTTATATCATCCCCGTATAATAATGCTAGTATGAAAATTAATATACTTACCGAGAATATATTGAATGATAAAGTAATATATTGCAATAAAGATACAAATTCACAAATAACAGTTTTAAACGTCAAAGAATTTCGAACGATACAATAGAGAATTGTGGGAAATTTACAGCAGTTCTCAAACATATGTTAGCTTTTTATAGTATTTTGACATAAAAGTTTGAGAATCCCTGTAAAATCTGTACTACTAAAGCCATCTATGAAAGGGTCAGGAAGTATTTCCAAACGCTACTAGATTGAAAACTTGTTATCACGTTTCTGTATGCAGTTTCACCCCCCTGACTGACACAGTGTCAGTGTCAGTGACACCTACAGAAAATAACATTATTTGTATGGCTATGAATCAAGGAAATGTATCTGAATTAATAAATAAACTTACATTACAGCGAAAGTATTGTCAACAACGAGCGTCGTTTAAAATGGAATGTTCGAACTTAGTCGAACGAAACAATATGAATTTTTGAAAGACAAGCGTGTTATATCCATCCTTATCGCACACGCTTATAGCCTTTGCAAATGAGAGAGATAAATGCATGCCAATTTGTTAATTCGTTTATGATACAGATGACTTGATCAGACATCATTAAAAAAATTGTACTTTGCAATATTTTATAAAACATTGTCAATCTTTATAAATAGGACACTCGTTTGGTGTCAAATTCAAAATCATCAAATGAGTTCTACCGTACCCAATAGTACATTTTAAAACCAACATTGTGTTAAACGGAGACGAAGGATAAAGAAAACCGAGAAGAAAATGAAATTCGGAAAGCTGTTGCAGAATTAAGGAAGAGAAAATTGCGTAGGAGTAAATTGGACACCGGAGTTCCGAGTAAAATGGGTGTGCGGTGACCGAAGATAAGTGAAATTGAACAGGGTTATTGTACTAGGAGTGATCGGTTATAGAAATTGGGAACCGGAGTCTCGTATAGAACGATGAATGGGTAACTTGAGGAATTACTTCTATCCTTTTATCTACTTTATAATATTTCCTAACATTATGAGTAAATAAAAATGCGCGTAACATTATATTCTCTTTTAGAAAGAGTATTTGTGAATATACAGTATTTAAATATTTCCTTTAAACTCTACAAACCTGTCCAAAATAAAAACATTTGCGAGGTTGTAGTATGTATTATTAAAATCGAAGTAAAAGTATAATTAGAAAAAAATAAGTTTTTTTTTTTTTTTATTTATTAATTTTTCAGAGCGCCTCAATTACAGAGATTATTGGTGCTCCGGCTTAGTGTTATAATACATTATGGATTTACAGTCTTACAAATAGTATGCTTAAGTGGTATATGGTACATGTTACAGTTTGTGAAAAATATTAATTTCTTTTAAATACTTTATGGTCTTCATCACATTTTGTTTGGTCTGTAGGCATTCTGTGTGAGTAGCTGGTAGTCTGCATGTTGCACGTTGGGTGGCGAAGTTTCTGCACTCGATGAGTATGTGTTGGACTGTAAGTCTTTCATCGCATGTTGAACAAAGGGTTGGATCGGATCTTTTAAAGATGTACTCGTGAGTTAGGAGAGTGTGGCCAATTCGTAGTCTAGATGCTACAATTCTTTCTCTTCTGTTCGCATCTATTTTCCAAGGTGTTACTGGTTCTTTGATTTGTCGTAAATGATTGTTGTTGGTATTAGCCCATTGATTCTGCCATTTGTCTTTCATGTTAGTTTTTATTATGGTGGTGAGGTCTCTTGCTGGTATATAGATGTTGGTTATATTGGTTTGAGTAGTTGCTTCCTTGGCGAGCTTGTCAACTTCTTCGTTCCCTCTGATGCCGCAATGGGACGGTATCCAAAGGATGGTAATGTGTTTGGATTTTTCTATGCATGTATGGATGTGTTCTTGTATTTGCTGTATTAGAGGATTTGTGGAATAGAGATTTTGGATACTTTGGAGAGTACTTAAGGAGTCAGTGCATATGACGTAATTGTTTTTATTGGAATTACTAATGTACGTGATTGACTTTAATATGCTATATGCCTCTGCGGTGAAAACTGATGTGTGTTTAGGGAGATGGTATTGTTCTGTTGTATTTTCAGTAACTATTGCAGCGCCAGTTTGAGAATTTATTTTAGAACCGTCAGTGTAGATAAATACATGGTTTTTGTATTTGTCTCTTTCCAAGTATGTAAACTCTTGCCTTATTATCGCTCCTAATATGTTATTTTTGTCGTATCGTGTTAGTTGGTCGTCAAAGTTGGTTTGTTGTAGTACCCATGGGGGGTTTTCGGTTTCATAATATTTTTGGATATCTGACAGATTTATATTTATATCTTTTAGTGTGGAGAAAATCAAATTGTGATACTCGCTTCCTTTCATAATCATGGTTTTGTTGTTTCTTTGTATAAATATTTGTTTGTATGTTGGATTTTTTGTGTTTGAGACTAACTTGAGCAGATAATTTAGTAGTAGTTGTTCTCTCCGAATTTCTAATGGAGGTTCGCCGGTTTCCGCCATAAGACTAATCACTGGGCTAGTTTTTAGTGCTCCGGTTATTAATCTTAGTGCTGAATTTTGGATTACGTTTATTTTACGCAACAAGTATGTTTTTGCTGTTAAATATATAATGCATAATAAGTTTTTACTATCATCGTTGCTGCTAGTACATGCAAGTATAACCAAGAATAGAGCTGCCACTTGCAAAAGTACAAATAAAAGTCGTGTTGATATATTCCTTATTTAAATTCTCCCTCACATAAAAAGAACCTCCGTTTCTATCAGGAAAAACAGAATTTACTGGCAATCTCCATAGTAACTTTTTCTCTTGTTGCAGACTGTGGCGATGTTACTACAGCAGACCAGCGTTGGTGGCGGCGGCGGAGGCGGTGGCGGTGGCGGTGGAGCGGTGGCAGCTCCTGCTCCCAGTGCGGACGCTGACCCAGTGGCGCTGGCCGGGGCTTTGGTGCGCACCGGCCCCATTCCCAAGCACGCTGCAGGGCCCGGGTGGACGGCGCATCTCACCCACGAGGGGAGGATCTACTATTGCAAGTAAGGGATCATTTGACTTTGTTTATAAATGTGTATAAGAATTGTTGGTTATTTCAATTATTGTGTCATTTGTAATTCAAAATAATCAATTTAATCAAATTGACAGTGCTCAAAGTCGGCATCAGAATTTGTTTCTAGATGTAACATGTCAGTTAAAGATTATGTAATGAGAATTAAAGGAAGACAGAAAATTGCCCATATTCTCATAGCGAAAAATCGCTACTTTTACTGTCAAATGTCAACTTTAATATTAAAAATTAGAGAAATAGAAATAAATTAAATTGTAAATAGCATATACTTCAAATATTATAGGTTTTATTTACAAAAATATAAAACCTATTTATGTCTATTTATAAAATAAAATTTAAAAAATCTGATGTGGCCAGCTCAATACCTTCCGTCAATCCTATGTATTATGTATAAATTCCATACATAAATTTTCTTGCAAAAGATTCTAAATTTCCTGTAAAATTATTTCATAAACAAACTATGCAAATTGCACTTGACACTAACATCTTCTTCTTCTCTAGCTTTTCCCATTCATATTATATGGACCCTAAAACGTACTTATTCACTAAAAACTCAACATTGACTTTTTTGACCAACGACAATACCTTCCTTATCTAAAGGTGACGGAAGGTAAAAATTGAAATAGCGATACTTCGGAAGTGGCGCTACTACAAGAGGTGCGAATATGGGTTAAAATCTTTGTAAAATAATTAGGATGAATCAGTTCTGAACGACTACTTCTTAACACTCTAGCTCTAGATTTTATAGTTATTTTTTTCAGTGAAATATTGTGTACCTACATGTTCCATATATCGTATGTTGGATCTTATATAATAAATTTGAAGTGATGAGGGATTAGTAACTAACTTTCTAGCTTAGAAGTTACGTACTCTCTTTAATTAAGGGTTAGTTTGAAATTACTTTGCCATTAGGATATGGAAAAATATTCATAAGTAAATTTCTTATTGAATATTAAATTCATCGAATAAGGAAGATTATCCTTAAATTATGTACATTAAATATATAATAGTGTTTTTTTTTTGCTTTGGATCGTAAGGCGAGGGACGTTTTGCGGCAATACCTACTTCGAAATCGATGTAAATGTCGTCCGTAAAAACTTACGCCTTATAAAAGAACACGCCTATCTTCATTTAATTTGAAATCATATTATTGTTACTGACGAAACATTTAAGTATTAAGTAAATGCATTTTATGTTAAGATTTCTAAACTCGTTGTACGATACGATAAATGCCTTAATACTGTTGAAAATTATGTAGAAAAGTAGATCAAAGTACAGGCTTTCATTCAAAAATAAAATTGCTATGAAAATTCTACTTGGTTTATTTTTATTTCAAAACTACTTAAAAAAACACGCCTTGTATTACTCGTATTTTAATATCAACAGTTTTTGTAAATAAGATATTAATTTTTGCGATAGATGATTACATTTTTAAATGTTTTGTCATTTTTTCCTTCAAAATTTTGACGCGATTAAAGAGAACAATATTACGTATTTAATATGTGTCGAAGTGGTTGATGCAAAAATGAAAAGTGTGCCGATTTGCAGATGTTTAAAATTTTAGAATTTCATGCGCGTTTAAGTTGTTAGTAACTCGCAAATCGCTCATCGGTAAAAATCGTTGTAGTAGATGACATGAAAGAGAATTTCATGCTGAATTTAAATTGTCAAACCTCGTTATCGTATCTTTAATAGGTATCAGAGTGGTGGATGAAAAATAAAAATTTATAGGAAAAGCGTTGACAAAATTTATTTAAAACTCATCGATAATTTATTTTATTCCATGCCACAACGAATATAAACTATTATACATATAGTACAACCTGTTAAACCAAGTATTAAATACGTAATATTGTTTATTTTTTTTTGCATACTAGGTAAAAAATATAAGAAACCTTTTTTTGTATAAAAAATGTTGAGCTTTGATTTTGTATTCTTGTAAAATTTTGAAACTAGCGACTGTTTTCGAGAAAATGGCCAAGAACCTAATTATTTTTCCCAATTGACGGGAGGATCATATGCTCCGATTTCTGGAAACTTTTGATATGTTATTTGGTACCTACATTTTTCTGTACAGGATTCATTCAAAAAAAAAGTTTTTGTTGCAATTTCTTTGAGATTGGGGGTATTTTTTCAGTGGATTTCCTGGACTAACAGAAGTTTACCAACAGTATTTTTAATCATAGGATATATTATTCATGTATTCAAGAAATAAATCGTCATTATTATCCATTACAAGTTACATTTTGAAACTCTTGAATACTTAACGGCAAATAAAGCCAACTAACTTTTGGTGTAGGGATCGAAGTAACCCTATTACACTAACCCCTATTCGTTCCCGTCTTCAATAATCTACGATACTGTGAACAATTTAAAACTCGATGCCGGTATTATCGAGCGATTTAACCGCGAAGCCAAAGCAGAGGGTGGAACGAAACCCAAGTCAATTCAAAGTGTCCAAGTTCTAAGTGTTGCTTGTGTTTTGTATGGTATATGTATGTGGACTTCGCCGGCTTACTGCCGCCTGAACTAAGTAGCTCACTTCCTGCACCGTTTCTTCGAATCGAGGCAGGGGTTGCCAATCTTTTTAAAAAGAGGATTTTTTTATATTAAATTGTGTAAGTTTAATTAGGAAAGATTTTAAATAATAGGTAATTCTAACAGAAAATAATCTATTGGCATTTCATTCATTCATTTTCATTTTTTATTTATTGTTCGCAGTTATTACTGGCATAACAATGTTGCTAAGATTAACAACTTTCTTATAAAATAAGAGTATACATCAATATACTTTACTGTGGGGTTTGTGAGCAAATTTAGATATAATATTGATCTATTTTTGATGAGTTAAGAGTAACGTATACCTACCTACCCTTGTTTTTTATATTCATACGTAATATAACATGTGATATGATTATCATCGATGATATTCTCGAGTGAAACCGAGCTGCAGATGTCACGAGTCCGAAGGACTAGTTGAAATGTGCTGCTTCGGTTTCACGAGCAATATCTTCGATTATTAATCATATCAAGAGCTTATATTTAATGAGAGAATATAATGAATTTTTGTAACATATTATGTTAACCTAACTTTTGATATACATATTCATAATGTATTAAAACATGATACTTACGAATTTTATTTAATATATCGGACTTTATTTTATACTCAAAATTAACTGTCAATGTCGTAAATAAAGAAAACAAATCCCTTAGTATCGACTATAAATAAGGTGATAATTTCTTTGTTTTTTATCATCGCTGTGATAGACGTGTAACAAAGGAGATTCTGAATGTTGATTGGCGGAAAACATGTCGCGTGACCAATGAATTATATTCTCTAGATAAACTGAGTCAGAAACAAATACAACAGAATGTTTTGTAAATAAATAAATAAATATATCATCACGGCATATTACCCATTACTGGGTGTGCTAATCTTCTTTGTACACAGATACCGGTAATGATGAAATATTTGTACCGTGCGGGCGCTTACCAGGCGTCATCTCACGGGCACTCAATGCTGGTGTGGAGAGTGCACCGCAGGGGTAATTTTTTATTTATTTTATGTAAATATTAAATATGTATATTTTTGAAATTTAGTTATAAAAAAATCTGTTGTGGCCAGCACAATACCTTCTGTCATTTCTATGTATATATAAATTCTACACAGAAAGTTTCTTATACATATCTCGCTTGAGTGTCTGGTTGCGAATGTGGGGACCCAGGATTGATCCCGACCGACGCCAAAAATTACATCGAATTTTAATGGCACTGTGGTGTACTCGCCACGCCAGCATTAAGTGCCCGTGAGGTGACGCCTAATACATAGTATTTCATAATTTCCAATATCTATGTACAAAGTAGATTGGAACACCCAGTAATATGTCGTGATGATATATTTACTTATTTATTATTTCACATATTGTGTAAATAATTGTACTTGACACTGACATCTGTCAATTAGTAATATTGATTTATTGAAACTATTTCCAGAGTGACGCAGCAAAGATTACAAGATTTATGAAAATTAATTTCTTTATAAATTTTTATCTCTAAATACATTGAATATGAAGAATGCAATCAAATCGTATAGAGATAAAATATTCTTTATTATTATTATAATATAAAATATTATAAAATGATATTTAACTGGGTTTTTTTAAAGAAAAACAGTTAAGAGCTAATAATCTTGGATAATTTGGATGTAAGAATGAGGAATACGAAAAAATTGTAATTTTTGAAATTGTAGTATTGGAGTTATCGCGGCCGATAGATAGTTACGCACACACACACGCACACACACAGACATCATCGTAGAAATAATAAATTCGTATTCTAGGGACCCCAAAACGTGCTTATTCATTGAAAACTCACCATAAATTGAATATGCATGGTGTTATAAGTACAACGCTTAACTTATGGATAGAATTAATCCCGTAGATAGTAAATCTGGCAATAATTTTTGTGTTACATGCTTTCTAAAAGAATTGGAAGCCTTTAAAATTGACCAATCACGTCATAGTTCAAAATTTTGTAAAAAAGTAAAAACCAATTTGTTCTCTGGAAAAAATGTTGATTGTCAAAACTGCCTGGACCAATGCAGCCATGCATTTGGTTTATCGCGAGATATTAAAAAATAGTCTGTGATCTTATACATATCATTTGTGATAGGTGTGAAATTTCTTCCAGAGAACATTTTTTTTTTTTTACAAAATTTTGAACAATGACGTGATTGGTTATTTTTAAGGGCTTCCAGTTCTCATAGAAAGCATGTAAAAATAAAATTATTGCCAGATTTACTATCAGTTAAGCGTTGTACACTTATATAATACTGTGTATAATTAAAAAGATTTTTTTCGTCTGGTCTAATAGTATAATTAGCATACCTGTATGAAAACCTCTATACATAAGAACAATGTTTAATGTGAATTTTATTGTTTATTAATGATCATTTTACCAATGTGGGTCATCAGTTTTCATCTGAATATTTTGTGATTGTGGAGTTATTTTAATATTTTTTATATCATAATTTTTTTATATTACCTTTTGCTTTAGCTAATCACATGGTAAGGTGTTTATAGATCAATTTGACTTTTATAAAAGATTTGGTATGACAGTTCTAGTTTAACATCGGCAGACGTTAATTAAAAATATCCAGTTAACTTACAAATTAGATAATTCGCGCAAAATTTTCAGATACACTAATGGCAGTTCACATAACCTCACAAAAAATAATTGTGCGTCTGGAGCTACTCTCTGTGTTAGATCGCGATCTTTTCTATTCATTTCTACGGTAATATAATATTTTGTGTACGATGTACGTAGTACGAGTACAAGTACACCATATTTCCGTTGCAAATTATCCTACATTACATTCATTACATAGTAATGGTAATTTTGTGTTCAAACTATGTAAATGTTCACTGAGTCGAACATTGGAAATGACTTGTTTGAAAGGTTTTAAAAGTTTCGGAGTGTCTGATCGAACACAAACAGTGATTGTGAGGAACGAGAAAAGCCACTCAACCTAGTCGGTTCTGGTGACGGTGTTGAACAGACATTTCCAGTTAAATGGTAAATAGACGAATGAGCTTGCTACGGCCGGAATTGAATTTATTAGTTGCAATTTAATTGAAGCACTAACGTAACGTAACGTACAAATGCGTGCCTGCCACTCATCACTTCACCCGTTCCGGGAATCCGTTGGCTGTTTTTCCAGTCCGGCAAGGATTAAAGCCCTTTTAGCATTTATTAGATGTGCGTTAGTGTTGAGAGAGCCATTTCGGAATTACGTTTGCTTTTCGCTATCGTTTTGGTATTCATGTCCGGAGGTGAAATTACGGAACTGCAATTAGAAATTAAATTAGTTTTTTACAATACGAGCCTAACACCAAATGTATTCGTACCCTCCAAAATAAATATATTAACAGCAATAAAAAATAAATTTTTAGGTTCCAATAGTTAAGACAAGTCCCAAAATTTTTCATTCCAACAGAAAATAATACAATATTTATGTTAGTATTATCTATAAAACTGACAATATACTCTGTTAATTGCCATTGCCAATTTTATTACTTTAATAAAAATTATTTGCGAATTCTTAAAGACGAAAACATTTTTCACATGCAGGCAATGGTATATTTGCAAATAAATTATTATTAAACCTTAGAAAGTTTCAGTACATAAAGCATTACTTTAAATGTGGGTGTTACAAAATAATAACAGTTAGTTACTACATACATCTAAAAAAATAAAGTAATCTTATTTAGTTAATTTTATGTAAAAATAGTACCTATAGTGTATTCCACGAGAGAAAACAATAACCAGAAGCTTGATTTACACAATCATAAACAATGAATTTAGATACAAAATTCTGTGTCCAATTCAAATTTAGTGATAAAATGTTATTTAATATTTATTTAATGATAATGGTTGAAATAAAATTAAAATTTTGATAAATATTAATACTTTTCTGTATCAATGCTTATTATAGATTGAATTGGAAATTTTATTGTTAAGCATTTCATTGTTGTAATCAACACAGATTTAAGTTTCGCATAATTAATATGTAAAGTACATTGTTTTTAAATCAAAATATTGTAATGGAAACATTTAATTGTAGTAATCAACACGGATTATTTAAATTTCATATTGCCAATCAGTTACATATAGAAATTATATAACTTAGTTTTATTTTGATCTATTTATTCTACCATTATTGATCCAAATTTATCATCCTTATCTGGAGCTTCATTGAGAGATATCTATAAAAATAGCTAATGCAGATATATAATATGATTATACGTACAGATTAGTTGTAGAACACTGAATTATTACCTATTCTAGTATACTTAAATTGTTCAAGTGCAAATCCACTAATTGTTGGAATGTCGTCATAATCTGGAAACTTTAATACATAACAACATTTAAATATTTCTACGTAAAGAAAAACATAAAATTGAATAGGTACTTTTTATATTTGATTTATATATCATTTTACATTTATTTTTTAGTAGTCATAGTTGAAAAACCAATTTTCGATGGTTCTAATCTCAATCTACAGTTTGGAAGATATCACTGACTGACATAATGATTATGAGGTTAAATTTTAATATTAATTATTATTTAAATAGAGAATATAATTATAAAATACATCTAATTATTGTATAATTAGCCTAAGACAATATTTAACTGTGGTAATCAACACAGATTATTAAAATTCCATGTTATTTCCTTGCTTCGTCTTCTAACAGGTTTTATGTCATGACTTTTTACGAAAAATGCAATATTTTATCCAATTCTCGTCCATTGATAATAATTGGTATATTTAAAAAATATGCAGACATGTATACGTACGTATAGACTACTGAACCTTTACTTTATTTAATAATTTTCTTATTATTCATTTTCCGATTACCGACCGATAGAAAATGACAAAAGTTGAGATGGAGAAATATGTTTCCAGTGTGTAAACTTGCCCGCCATTTCAACCAATCAGAGCCAAGGATAAATTAGCTCCTAACTTTTCTTAACTGTTTTATTCCGTGGAACAGAGTGTAGGTTGGTATATTATACACTTACATGTACAGCAAGGGTGAGAAATGCATGATTTTTACAGAGGTGTAATTTTATAAGCACTGAAAAATAGCGTCTCTCCTGAGGTGTAATTTTATAAGCACCGAAAAATAGCTTCTCTCCTGAGGTGTATGTATTGTTTTTTAAGACAAATTTGTCGACAGTAAAATCGTTAGTTTGACAGCAAAAATTTCATAACATTTTTTGAAAATTGCTTGCAGTTATAATTATTTAATTCGAGATCCTCTTTGTTCAGTTCTAAAGAACCGCAAGAGAAGTTAATGGTGCCGGGGTGGCAGTTTTGTACTTGTTACCCGCGAAATCCATAGAATTGTATGATCAAGAATTAAATGCCATTACTAGTGGAATAATGTCCACATTTAGTCTCTACAAATGGTAAACTTCTCTTACAAATTTGATACCATAGAAATTGATTTTCTGTCACGAAAAAAAATTAAAGTAATTTTGGAGATACGATTCATTTCAAATTTTAATGTAAAAACGTGGTCATCATATGAAGAATTTTACTGCAATATCAGTTAAAATATATAATATATTTTACAATCTCATAACTACTGGTACATATTATTACGAGCATGATCTATTTCTCTTCCCTTGCCATAAATTCCAAAATTATTACCTCGTGATCATTTCCACATTGAGGTGATTTCAGATCAAAACTGCTACAGAACGCAATAAAAATAAAACCGCGAAATTCATATTAAATTCTAAGTCGTAAAACATTGAAACGTGCAGCAGTAAATCGGTAACCAACCAATCATTTCACATTTAGCTCCTCGGGCGACACTTGTTACATCTAAAAAACACTGAAAAGCTCGTTTGTGTCAAGTGAACAATAAATTACTGCTAGTAAAACTAAGATTCTAAGACGGTTAGCTTCTATCAATTAATAGTGAGGTGAGTCATAAAGATATTCATTTCCTGATAAGTTAGGAAAGTCATTTGTTGGTGTAATGGTATACTCATGGTTTTATATCTTTGATCAGGACTGGTTTTGGTGAAAATCTATAAACAAGATATTGTATATGTATAGTATGGATAAATAATACGATAGGTAATAAAGTTTTGATGATTGCATTTGTACATATATTGCAAGTAATAAAAGATCATAATTTATTAGTTGTTTTCATCTAATATGAATGCAGCACTGCAGTTTTCAATAAAAGTGAAGCAAATAGATATATTTGGATAAGTTATATGATCTATTTATATAGAAAATAAAATTTAATTAATAATTTTTCATTATGAACTAATAAAATTTAATTGAATATATATTATGTTGAAATATGTGCCAATAAATTTTCTATCGGCTTTCAAGTAGGTAGTATAAATTATAGCATATTTGTTGTACATTGACCTGATTTGACTTGGCACTCTGACGGCCGATTACTCCGTAATACTGAATCGTGGATATGCCAGGCCTACCCAACCAGAGGTTTTTTGGACACACACTAGCAGTCGACATTGCTCAGTGTATGACGCGAATTATAGAAGAGCACACTAGTCAACAAACATAAAACATAAATAAAATAAATATATTATCTCGGCATATTACCCATTGCTGGATGTGCCAATCTGCTTTGTACACAGATTTCGGTAATGATGACTTATTTGTACTGTGCGGGCGTTTACCAGGGGTCGCCAAGGCACTCATTGTTGGCGTGGAGTGTGCACCACAGGGGTCAAATTTGTGCCATTTAAAATTCGAAATATTTAGCGTCAGTCGGGATCGAATCCAGTTCCCCGATTCGCGACCAGACACTCAGGCACGCGGCCACGAGAATTACTATTTTGGAAAACGAACGGTCAAAGCTTCAAAGCGTAATTTAACAATTGCCATTGAATTGTAAAAAGACAACGTTGTTTTTTTTAGCGAATTTTTGAAGTGAATAGAACCTGCATTATATTCTGGATTCCGAAGTCGTATAACTCATACATTTTATTTCTTCCTCTTCTATAAAATTCAATATATTTTTCAATATACTGATGTTCTCTGTGAAAGAACCCTTTCACGTATGAAATACTAATTCAGCTGACATGCAAATCACCAATAACATTTAAATCCTTAAATAGTTTTCTGCCGAAATGTAATGACAAGATAAAACGAACGACTTGTTTTCGCTGACTGCAAATACTTTAAGGACTAAAACAAACTGTAAAACGTAGAGTGCAATGCCTGAAAGGCTTTGGTAGTTCACGTTCCTGGATCGTGGAAAGTCGCTTCGTTCGTGTTCATTCTTGTTTTTGTAGTATGTCATGGCTGCAGATTTTCCAATGAATTATCGCGGGATTTGTTCCTTGTTTTGTGGGTGGAAGAGTAGACAATAATAAATTACGGAAATTTCATCCAACGAATACCTAAATGTAATAGAATGGTAACGGTTTTCAAAAATAAACATAAAAAAGTAAAGCGTAGTTTGTATTATTGTTGACAGTTTTACCGTATTCCACTTTAACAGTATGTTATGTTGCCATATGTAAATTGCATATATAAATACGAGTATTATGTATTGCTGCCTTCAAAAATATAATATATCTGGAATAAATAACTTGCATTACCCACATATCTTCTGCAGTCAGGTCATATTTATTTTTTCTAACTAGTTCCCGACGGTACTTTAAAGTCCATTTTATATTTTATTTAATTTATTTGATACTACTCGTAGGTATGAGAATGGATAGGAAAATATGCGGCCTAACATAGAGAGGGCAACACTAGTCGCATAATTAGTGTTTGTGAGGTTATGTGAACTGTATGCCCGGTTTTAAATTAATCTGCTAACTTGTGTACTTGTGACTTAATTGTAATTCCGTAAATTAACGTGTATTGACTTTCTTAAATAGGTACGGTAAAATAAAATATCATGCTGTGATCGTAATTCCTGCACAAAAACTGAAGCAAATCGTTGAAGACATGGCAAAAACTTTGGGAAAGAAATAAAGATTATCGATGCAGTTGAAGAAAACATCAATATGATTTACGATATGGTCATGGCAGATCGGTGAATCAAGTTTCGAGAGATGGCAGGGGCTGTCGGCATCAACGGATTATTTTGCACATTTAGTGAACTTTTTATCATGGAATAATTGGACCATAGGCTTGAAGATTTCCATAATTTTGATTTTTCTTCAAAATATGCCAAAAGCACATTTTCGCTGAAATTTCCTTCGAATTTTTTGGATATACACCATTGAACAAAGCGACTGTATGCAATATATTGCTGCCGCAATTTTGTTGGTAATAGATTCAAAGTAGCTCTATTAGCAGCTTCTATTATTTCGACCGGTACAAAGTTACTATTTAAATTTGTATTGTTATTCATTTTCAATATTTAAATATTTTGAAAACACTTATGACATGTAGACATTTTCATGTAACCACAAAACAATATAAGGTAACTAATAAACAATTTTCAGTTGTTCATAACAAATATATCATGTCATAAATGTCATTCTATAATTTTTACTTCCTTGTACGTAAGTAAAAGAAGTATTGTAATCGCGAAAAAAATCGGTTTTCAGATTTCCGCGGAAATATCCATTTTGATCATCCCTGAATCTATTTTGACTAATTTCGTCGTGAAGTCTGTACGTACGTACGTTCGTATCTCGAATAACACAAAAACGGTAAGCCGTAGAAAGTTGAAATTTTGTATTTAGGACTCCTATAACATCTAGTTGTGCACCTCCCTTTCTAGTTATTACACAATTTCCAGAAGTGGCACTTTACATGAAGCCTATAATAGATTTTAATGAAAAACTGTTTTAAAATATAACCCAAAACTTTTCAAATTTGGTATACAAGACTTTTATGTCAATCGAAATAACATAATAGATTTTGGTTAAAATAGGCTAACCGGAAGTGGTACATTACTTGAAGTTGTTAACAGTTTTTCTTGAATAAATGATTTTATTTTGATTTTACAAATAAATGCTTCAAATAAAAGTTTTAGAGAATTAATTTCTGCGTCTAGCACATCAAGTATTATTAAATTAGCCCTTTGTATAAGCGAGATATGTAAATTTAAAAATTATATACTTTTTTGTTTTTGTAATAAAGCTTGCTATAGATTAGAACAAAAACATTTAAAAAAATGTTCATGTCAAATTACGTTAAATACGTGCAATTTTATGATTCGTACAATAACAAATATTATATTTTTATTGTGAAATTAGTCATATTCATTGTTGTAATCAAATATTACTTTGTTGTAATGAAAACTCTCTTTAAAAACTACCTTTATGGTCGCTATATATCTTACTGTTTTGAAGTTAAAATTAATATTTTGTAATTTATTTATTAAAAAAATATGTATAGTTTAATAATCGTACAAGGAAGTCGTGTGGTGTCCACATCAGATTTTTTGTTTTTACTAATACATAAATAGGGTCGTAGGAAAAATAGTGTATGATATTCGTGTTTAAAGTGATTTTATTTCGTTCGTGGTATTAAAAGAACAGTAATATTATTTTACTATACAGTACAGAGCAGGTAAAGGAACATTTCAATGCAGTCATATAACTTCATAAAAATAATTGTGGGTTTAAATATAAAACAGAAATTGTTGAGATTACGAAAAGCAAATCCAAGGAACATCCACCTTGTATATTTATAAAAATCTTTTTGACATGCAAATGAACTTTTTGATTATGCAAATATTGACTTTGCAAACTGCTTTTTTTGACTGTATTTACTTTTCAATATAATTTGATATACGAAAAGAGCTTGATGGATGCAGAGCCGCGGAACATTCGCCCTTTATGGCAGAGCCCTTTGACTAACGAGAGCATAGGCTCTACTCTACAATGGCCGGCTTCGAAGCCGACATCGCCGTCCTGTGCCCTTACGCTCTGCTGCACTCCACAGATTTTTACATCTTTCACGTCAAAATTGACAACAGCTGCAGCTAGCAGGATGTTGCTGATGGAGACGGATTTACACAGGGGCGTAGTCATAAAGAAAATTTTCTAATAACTTGTTCCACCTTACAAATGTAAAGGTTTACTTGTCAAACCAATAATTTGACACATGGAAGGTTAACTGGTGTGTATAGTTTATGTATATGGAGATTAATGCAAGAACAACCAATGTTAATTGAAGATGTGGCGATAATAGTAATAATAATAATACTAATACTAATAATAATAATAATAATAATAATAATAATAATAATAAGGCAGCACTTTTTAGCGAAATTGAGTTTCTTGTATAAATATGTTTCTAATACTATACTCTATCGTTTCGGATTTAACATTTTGCATCGAAAATCAAATATCTCCATTTTTTTTTTTATGTTCGGCAATTGTTAACTTGTTACTTGCCTAAATGTTAACGCCACATCTTCAATTAAGATTAATTTATTGTATAATCGACTAAAAAACGCTATATATGTGTATAACTAAAATCTAACTGTAAAGGGATGTAGCCCTAGCCCTATAGGAATCGGCTTTCATTTACTTTCTGCGCTAATAATAAATGTAGATTCTTGAATGACTTAAGTTCAGTGTTACTGATAGTTTAAATCACATTAGTGACCATTATTTGAACACATGATGAAGAAGAACAAAATTTGCGCTGAACTATAAAAAATTAAATATAAATGTCAAATGTTGTTCACAAGTATCATCTTTAATTTTAATTGGAATAGACTTGAATTGTGAAATTCTTTGTATGGAACACATGAGATAAGACATTTTATTCACTCGGGGAAGCTTGTTCACTTAAACTTTCCACATGTGGATAAAATAAATAATTCTTACTGTTTAATTGCGAAATCACTGTTTATAAGTTAATGACATTTCCATTAAAATAAATAAGACTAATATTAACATTTCTACTTCCGCAAGAAATCTATGACTATTAGCTCAGGTTTACTGATTATGTCACCTTGTTGATAAAGAAAGCTTATCTTACCTTAAAGAACCTTTACATGAACAGGTTCATTTTGTCAAAACACAACCGTATGAATAATAACATTATTATTATTTTTATTATTATTGTTATTATTATTATTGTATGATTCTATCCAGTAGTCTTGTATTATCTATATTTAATTATTGTGACACAGTTTATGGACCACACATTACTCTATATGTTGCCACCAGAATACAAAAGGTGTAGAACTGCTGTGTTACATTCATTCATGGTTTGCAAAGACATGAACAAGTTTCTTCTTATTTAAAAGAGCTCAGTTGGTTAGATAAGAAACAGACTAGATTTTTACTTATAGCTTGTTTGGCACGTCGCGTAATTCAGAATAAATCTCCCTCTTATCTTTATAACAAATTTACTTTGCGTACATATCATCACAATCGTAATTGAGGAATAATTTGAAATATCACATCCCTAAGTTTAATTCTGCATTGTACAAACGCACATTTTCTTATACGATTTCAACGACTTTTAATAGAATTTCATCCACACTTATTTTTCTCAAGCCTTGATACATTCGCTAAAAATGTAAAAAAAATGACATATCAGTCTTTTGAAATCCTTGTTTTCCTTTCTACAATATGTATTATATTCTATATTTTATTCATTTTGATTGCTTTTGCTTAATCAATTTTTTTGTTTTTTTTTATTCACACTTATCTGTTTATTACAGTATATACAAATTTTATTTCAATGTAATAATATGTATTTATGACGTAAGGTTAATATGGAAGAACAGCTATTGCTGAATATTCGCCAATAACGGTATTTATTATTATTATTATTATTATTATTATTATTATTATTATTATTAATTTAAAAATCGGATAAGATCATGCGTAATACTGAGAGTAATACCACTAATTTCAATAGAAACATAAATGCAATTTACACATAGCGAATCTAGCGGCATTGCTTAGAAGTGATGGTTGGTAAGGTTATGGCAATGCAAACAAGGAACTGTCAGCTATTCACAGTACCTGTGTGACTGAAAAGACAACGGAAGGGGGTTTGTTTGTATCGAGATGTCCTTTCCCTCTCTTGGGTGTAAGGTCAATTCTGTGTCTATTATTGTGGCCTATGTATTTGTTTTATATATTTTCATTTTTTTATGTTTATACAGAATAAACAATATTTTCTTTGGCTAAACCTCGCCTTTGATAATTAATAATCTAATCAATAAAGCTTTTTTATTCATATTATTATCATATAGTAGGAATTGAAAGAGCTATAATTATATTTTTTTGACAAAACTATCTTAATAATTTGTTATTATGCTATAATATAAATCGTACGTACATATAAATCGCACTTTGAAAACATATGTATTATAGTTGCACTATATTATTGAACAGATGCATTCTATTCCGGTTTGATACATTTCCTAGTAATAACAGCTTCTGAAATACATATTTTCCATTTCCTTTGGTTTAAGTTCTAGTTTTTTTGTTCAAATTCAGTTATTTCTATTTAACTATTTATCTCATATATGGAAACAGACTCATCAAAATATAAGTAATCGTAATACCTTATTGAGAATATATGATTGTTTAATTTATAAAATAAATGAATAAATACGAGTATATCATCACGGCATATTACCCATTGCTGGGTAATATGCCAATCTGCTTTGTACACAGATTACGGTGATGATAATGATATTTTTATATAAATACATAATATCCTTTTCCTATTATTGTTATTGAACTCATAATTTTATCAGTTTTCCTATTTTTTTCATTAAATAACTGTAGGAAGGATTCGTGTTGATTCCTGCTCCACCGCTGGTATATCCTGCACAGCATAGAAAAAGAGGATTAAAGCTGGCGAGATTGAATCCTTAACAATGATGGGTTTATTCTTTAATATTCTGCAAGTCAAGATATTGATTGCATTATTAACCAATATTGTAAGAAAAAATATTCTCCACTCTTCTGATGAAATTCCGTGACAGCAAATTTCACACATCACCGACTACAATAATGTAAATATTTTTCGTTATTGTAGATACTTGGTGTTTTGCAAAATACCTATTTAATTTGATTAATACCTTTGGCACATATTTTATGACGCTTATAGGAAATTCTTTGCTGTTGGTGAAAAATTCCTTCCGGAGACAAATTCAAATATATTTTCAATATAAATTCCGCGCGTTCGTTGCCACCAGGATGCCATTATTATTTTCATTTTTTGCGTTCGTTACAGCCTCAATACATCAAAATTTTCATTATTTACCTACGCTTTTATTCCACTAAAAATGTATTTAAAAATCTTTTGTTCGTGAACAAAGCTTTGTTTTCATTTTCAAGTGCTAAATTTGATATTTACTGCTTTAAAACTGCAGTTGTCAATTTATTTTGCAATTAATTTTTGTTTGCGCATAGGCAGGTGGGTATTTTGTGAAAAATTGCGATTACTGAAAAATATATTTTAATACAACGGTAATTATTAAAATTCGATGTTTTCTAATAAGAAGTAGGTAAAATGTCGTCATATTTGTTTGTGATTTTATTTCATTCCATGATTTAAGGTGATTATTCAGTTTTTCTTTTTCTTTTCGCTTGTATTTTACTTTAAGTTTGGTGCTTTATGCTTACTTTAAAACCTAAATGTATATGTAAACAGAAAATATTTTTGTTATATAGGTATATTTTTGCATTAAATCTAACAATAAACAATCTTTTTCTAATTTTTGCACACACCTACACAAAAACAAATAACAAAAAACAAATAAATACCTATACCACACACTGACGTTTGTCATGTGAAGTGGTGCACATGCGCAGTTGAGTTCTTAAAGTAAAATTAAAAACGGACACATAAAGCAGTCTCTATATTAATTATTAACATATATTTAACTTCTATATAAAGTAAAAGAAAAAGTAAAATATAAGTAGGCTGCATCAATCTACTTTAACACAATATAAACGTAACTTTAATAAAATTTAAATTCAATTAATTCAGTTACAAAACATGTAAAATAAAATGCGATTATTGAATTGATTACAGAATTTGATTATCTACAATATTTATTTAGCGTTATTGTTTAAAAATTAATAGGTGCAAGGAAAAACTGTCTGACTAACTTGTTCTGTGCAGTTTCATATTCATTTTACACTAAATTAAAATTGTTTATAACAAACAACATAGCAACACCAACAAATTACCTACGTAGAAACCACAGTATATTTACAATTCACAACGCCAGCACAACGATAACGAATGTACAAATATACCTATTGAATCCTGCAATTTCGAGAACCAAAATAAAATAAAACGTTGTATGTACCACGGGCATAATTAAGAATATAGCACTCGGGATAATTAGAGCTCTTCGCTACGCGTCGACCTTTAAACAGTCCCCTGTGCTACAATCTTTTAATTATGCCCTTAATACATAAATAATTGTTTTCTACAATGTGATAAAGTCGTGGCTATTGCTAAAAATTAACGAACTTTTTAAATTTCTTTTTAAGATTAAGAAGAAACTAAAACCATAATAAACAATGTAAGGACAGTTATACAACTTTTAATTCTGTAAAAATTTGCAGTAGGAAATTGCCAAAAACCAAAATCCCACGTTAAATTCCATGTTCACCCTTAACCGTCACCATTCTGTATATTTTATACATGCTATTACAAAGTATTTATTAAATGAAAATGAAGCTAACTTAAACTTATACAATAAGTTCATAAGCAGTGTTGTTATTCTTTGTATGAAATTTTGCGAAAGAGAATAGGTTTTATAATGAGAATGATGAGTAATATTTCATAATGCCTTAGTTCTTGTTTGTAATGAATTTGCTTAACAAAGGGTACTTATGTACATATGATGAAGCAGATGTACAGTAGCAACTGAAACTATTGTCTTAAGGACTCCTATTTAAATTGCAAAATTGGCAAATTTCCCCTTCCCCCAACGCAGTACGCCAAGGATGGCGAACAATGGCACGCGACACAATATTTTGGGCACGTCACTGATCACAAAATTCATTATGATGCACTACGAAAAAAAGTGTGAAGTAGGTATTATATGACGAATTTTGGAAACATGGAATGCGTTACCAGACACATTTAATTTTTTGAAGAAGCTGGCTCATGCTATTTTAACAATATTTTCATCAACCTATACCTGCGAGTCATTATTTTCAGAGATGAATAACAATAAAGACTCGGTTAGAAACCGTTTGACAGATGACTCCAGTTTAGCATGCATTCTGCTAAAAGTAACATCTTACAACCCTAACATATGTTATTTGTCATCTAATCTGCAACAACAGATGTCACACTAATTTTACTTTAATTTAAATTACGCGTATAATTGAAACATTGCAAAATATTCCTATTTTTTTGTGGTAAATAAAGAGTTTTGAGTTGATAGTATTTATTATTATTATTTTCCCAATAATCACAAAGTCAAAATTATTTGATGGCACGTCTATGACCTCATTAAACATTTCTTTAGAAAAATGGCACGTTGATACGTAAAGGTTCGCCATCCCTGCAGTACGCAGTATTATATTGGGCAGCAAGTTTAAATCTTAAGGCTGTAAAACTTCTTGACTGGAAAGGTGATTACGAAGAAGAAATTCCTGGATGTCAGTCAATTATTATTTATTTCCGTCTCTGCGGTTTGTTTCGACACCTCATGTGTCTTTTTCAGGCGGTGAACATGTAGTAGAATTTAAGTAACATTGATAAATAACAATAAATAATAACAATTGACGATCAGTGTATGTAATTTGTGTTATTTATTTATTGTGATTTATCAATTTTACTTAAATTCTACATGTTCACCTCCTGAAGAAGACACATGGGATGTCGAAACCGGTAGAGACGGAAATAAATAATAATTAACTGATATCCAGTATTTTTTTCTTTTTAAATATTATGTTTATTCAACAAAGTAAACTATTTTTACCTTCCGTCACCTAAAGGTAAGAAGGTATTGTCTTTGGTCAAAAAAATCGATGGTGAGTTTTTCATGAATAAGCACGGTTTAGGGATCCTCGAATACGAATTTACTGTTATTACGAAAATGTTTGTGTGTGTGCGAGAGCGCGTATGTGTGTGTGACATTTTTATTTTTATTTTTTTCGTATTCCTCTTCTGTACGTCCATTGGGAGAGTTGATTAGATTTTGGTTATAATTGTTCAACCAGAAGTACTCTTAAATGAAGTTTTTAACAGTTTTTCCCGAAAAAACGCGGTTTAATATCATATTTTGACAATTTATGTTATTATAAAAATTAAAGAATACTTTATTCGCTGTACGGTTTGATTGAAGTTTTTCCTTCATGTTCAATGCATATAAAGTTAAAATATTATAAAGAAATTAAATTTCATAAATCAGTCAGCTACCTATGCTATAACCATGGAAGCTACTAATATATTCAGATAGTTCTAATTGGCAGATGTCAGTGTCAAGTGCAATTTACATAGTTTGTCCCTGAAATAATTCTACTGGAAATTTAGAATTTTTTGCAAGAAAATTTAGGTATGTGTACAAAATACACAGATTTGACGGATTGTATTGTGTTGGCCACATCAGATTTTTTTTCAAATAACAAAGAGATTAATCTTTTACCCAACTGAGGTTTTTAGAATAAAATATCCAAGTTCACTATTGGAAAATCAATGACATCTACGCCATCTACGGTTCATCTCAGCTTTATTTTCTTGTAGCAGCTTTCTTATTATTTGCTAGATAAGATTTTATTGGACAAATGTAGTGACATTTTAGTCACATGCCTCATGACGTTTTTACGTGTTGTATCGAATTTAAGCTAAGGAAAATTCATAGGAAATGTAACGCTATCTCTGACATACGGTACTAATGGACGCACTTGGAAAATAAGCTGAGTGTCTGGTCGCAAATCTAGGGGACCCGGGTTCGATCCCGACCCACGCCAAAAATTACATCGCATTTTAATGGCACAAAATTGACCCCTGTGGCGCACTCTCCACGCCAGCAATGAGTGCCGGTGAGGTGACGCCTGGTAAGCGCCCGCACGGTATAAATATTCCATCATTACCGACATCTGTATATGAAGCAGATTGGCACACCCAGCAATGGGTAATATGCCGTGATGAAATATTTATTTATTTATTTATTTATTTACAAAATTAATTGCATTTATATCAGACAAGTGTTGTGCTCCACTGAAGTAAAATATTACATTAAAACTAGACCTTAAAACTGTACATTAGGGACTGTTAGTGAATAATATATTAGTTATTAAAACATAAGTTACAGAAGGCAACCTATTCTATTCAGCTTTCCAAAAGAAGATAGGTTGGGAGCTTTTAAAAAGTGGAAAGAAATAATGGTGAAGTGTATTATTACAATAATAGGAGGAGTCTAAGGTTAAAAATATATATAAAACTAAAACAATTACCCCTTAACCTTAAATAATAATATAAGCTAAAAGCTAAATACGTATTTCGAGAACTAAGTTCTCATCATCAGTAGTACAAAACAAAAGTTTAAGCAGAGAAGTTAAGATTACTCAACATGTAAACCATGTCAGAGGTCTAACAACTCAGAGTTGTTAGACCTCTGACATGGTTTACATGTTGAGTAATCTTAACTTCTCTGCTTAAACTTTTGTTTTGTACTACTGATGATGAGAACTTAGTTCTCGAAATACGTATTTAGCTTTTAGCTTATATTATTATTTAAGGTTAAGGGGTAATTGTTTTAGTTTTATATAAGTGTATTATTGATGAAGGAAACTATTTTGAATTTAAAATAAAATTTAAAAAGTATAAAGCATGAGTCTTATTCTCAATAATTCTAGCAGGACCGTAGTGTTAGCGAACTTCACTTTTTGAACACAAATTGAAACTAATATCATCGTCATAGAATACATATTAATAAACTTATCACGGATTAAAGAATAACAATAGGAATACAAATCGCTTGCAATTTAGATAAAATCTGTTGTGACCAGCACATTAGTTCTCGCCACTTCCGTTTTTGGTTACATAAGTTTAG
Source organism: Harpalus rufipes (assembly GCA_951394225.1). NCBI lineage: Eukaryota > Metazoa > Arthropoda > Insecta > Coleoptera > Carabidae > Harpalus > Harpalus rufipes. The sequence goes on from OX596283.1 coordinate 9,850,579, forward strand.
GGCGCGAGTAGTCCTGTAACATTGTTGGCCTTGATAAGCAGGTATGGGGGCCCGTGTCAGAATGACAATTAGTATTTATGTACATAGATATATAATTATAAATATTTAACTATTAATACAATAAGAAATAATATAATGTATATACTTCCCAGAAAAAAATCTTCAGCAATGTCTCTGCATTTTTGACACTGATATTTATCTGCCAGTTACAAACATTTCAATTTATCAATTGGTTTCTATGACATTATTTGGGCTGTGAGATTATTACAACATTATATACCTTATATTTCTTTATCTCTAAATCTATAAAATATATAATAAAATATTATATGTATCAGATACCTGTTACTTCCGGTTGTCCAATTATTACCAAAACCTTTTCAGCTCTTCCCAGTAATGTCCTGCTGAGAAATACGTAGTTAAACAGATAATCAGCCCTATTTTGTAAGAAAGTTGTTAAGTCTTAGCAACGTTGCTAAAATAAATAACCAATAGAAACAAATGTAAAGCATGTCATTTTCATGATTTATTCAGTGTTCGCAATTATTATTGGTTATTTGCTATAGCAACGTTGCTAAGAAATAACAACTTTCTTACAAAATATGGCTGATTAAGTATTATGGTTTTTGAGAAATCGTCCTTCCAACCTCCCCACATACACACACGTAAAAATATTAAAACTGAATTGTAGGGACCTTAAAACGTGCTTAATCATTAAAATTTGGATATGCTTTTAGCATGAATCCAATACCTTTCTTAGCGAGAAGCAAAAAATGAAAAAAAAATACTTTCCCCTGAAAATAGAAATTATTGTATTTCATGCAACTGAAAATAGAAATTATCGTATTTCAAGAAACTGAAAATATTTCATTTGTGACTTGTAACTTGCATCTTAGCCTAGATTTAAAATGAGTCTTGAATAGATTTTACTCTAATCTAATGTAGAATCCTTTCATTTGGATTCCATTAAAACTTCTATCATCTCATCTTCCCCCAAACAAATCGCGTCTCGGAAATTCCTTGTAAATTAAGGCACCATTACCACTTTCTCTTCCTTGCGGCTTACAGGACAATTCCTTTAGAGGCCGCAACCGAGTTTCTTCTTTCTAGCGTACGTACCGTGCGACACATTCCGACCCCCGAATACCTAATGCGTTAGTGTGTGCGGTAAATGAGATGAAATGGAATGAGAATGATATTTCTTAATTCAAGACCACAAATGATAAAAGGAAAGGACGGAAAGGAACCGTGAGATAAATAGGAATGATTTAAGATGAGTAATTTGGATGTTTATGGTAAAAGATTTCTTAAAAGAAGAAAAAATGACTATGTTTCATGAATATGATTATTTTTATATACTGTGTGTACGAGCCCAAACTTATAATAATTCAACAAACCAAAATTATAAAACCTACGTAAATAATACATTTGATTAGACAATTAATAGATTCATTTTTTAAGATTTAGTTGCGACAACTAATAACAAAATTCTGTTTGGAAATTTTAATTAATTATTCCATAAACAATTCTCTAGTGCCAGTCCTGCAAGAAGCAGACGAGAATCAAAATTGTAAGTAACCATGATAATTTTTATACTCATTGAATGTATTTTGTATTTAATTTTTGGATTATAAATAAAATTTGGTGTGTAAGGCTAAACTTATTTTAATAAAACCCATGTTTTACCCAATATTAATTATTGAAAATTTAATTATTTTATTTTTATCTTCCGTCACCTTTAGGTAAGGAAGGTATTGTCTTTGGTCAAAAAATTCAATGATGAGTTTTTAGTGAATAAGCATGTTTTAGGGTCCATATAATACGATTTTACAATTTTTACGATGATGTCTGTATGTACGTATGTGTATCTGTGTGTGTGTGTGTGTGTGTGTGTGTGAGTGTGTGTGTGTGTGCGTGCGTGCGTGCGTGGGTGGGTGCGTGCGTGCGTGCGTGCTTGCGTGCGTGTGTGTGTGTGTGTGTGTGTGTGTGTGTGACGAAAGTTTTGGATCGCATAACTTCAATACCACGACTCCAAAAATTATATTTTCGTATTCCTCAAGTTTACATCCAGAAGAACAACTGATTAGATTTTGGTTATAATTGGTGAACCGGAAGTAGCCTCATTTGAAGATTTAACAGTTAAATTTGACTTATTGACATTTAACGTTATTATAACTTAAAGAATATATTATTCTCTATACGATTTGATTGCATTTTATACTTCATATTCAATAGATATAGACTACGTTTATCTCGCAGTGACATAACTCGCTTAAAAACAGGGCTGTAAACCGCTGCTAAAATAGGTTCGGTTTTGGTTCGCGGTTCAGAGTAGTTTACCGGTTCGGTTTTTGTTCTGGTTTAATGAAATTTAATTCTGGAACGGTTCGTGTACCGGTTCATAAGATCGGTTCGGTTTGGTTCATCTTATTTCATAAATATATTTTCATTTTCCTCTTACCAACCATGATAACAGCAGTTTTAAACATGTGTAATTTTTTGTCGATTTAAATAAGTAAACACTTATTATTCAGCCTTTTATTTATAAAAAAATGTATGTGATTGAACAAAATGTACAACAGTTAAAAAATAAACTTGTAAAACATATTAATTATTCTTTGTAATGTTTAATTAAAATTAAACAAATTAAATGAAAAATATATATAATTTTTATTGTATATTAAATATCTCGAAATATCGGATTAACATAATCTTTTCAAGAATCGAACTTGTTAATGTGGCTCGTTGAGGAAACATTATGAATTTTAACCCGCTAAACAGCCTTTCCACGCTTACTTTAGTTGCTGGAGTGGCTAGTACATATGTGGTTCAGTTCATTTAACCGGTTCAAAATAATCGGTTTGGTTCGAGCTAGTGGTTCATATAAAATGTCCGGTTCGTTCCGGTTTCGGTTCAAGTTCCGGTTCGGTTCGAAGCCCTGCTTAAAAATCTAGTGACTTAAAACTAACTCTTAATTGCACCTCGTTTATATCGCATGTTTTAAAGTGACTACAGGATAATTGGCGTTTATCCACTGCTATTAAACAAGGACAGATAGAAAATTTTGCGGATGACTTACTATAATAATAATAACAAAACGCTCACGATCTTGAAGCAAACCTCGAAACAAACAGTTTTTTGAAGTTTTGAGTGTAGCAATATGTATTTTTAATGATTATTTTCAAGTTTTTAAAAAAATGTTGAGGTCTCGGTTGAGGTTAATCCGTAGCCTTAACCGTTTACCTCGCAAAATTTCAAGTAGGTTAGTTAACTCAACCCATTATTTAAGTTACTTCACTTAGCTCTAAACTAACGTGTTATTCTCGCACGTTTAACCCGCTTAACTGAAGCGGGTTAGCATTTAAGTGGATAAACTAGTGCGAGATAAACGTAGTCATAGTCTTAAAGAATTTTAAAGAAATTAAATTTTATAATTCAACCAGCTATGCTAAACATGGAAACTACTAATATATTCATATAATTCAAATTGACAGATGCCAGGTATCAATAAAAAATAAATTAATGTGGCAGAGATGAGGATGTTGAAGTATATGTTGGGGAAGACACGGAAAGATAGGTTAGGAAATAACTCTAGTGTTACAAGTTTCTAGAAAGATACAAGAGATGATTACATTGGTTTGAAAATGTCATGAGCAGAAATGAAGAATATATATAGGATGAAGAATGAATAGCTTAGTAATAGAAGGTTGAAGAAACAGAGGAAGACCAAAGTTAAGATGGAAGGACTGTATTGCGGAAGACTTGAGAGAAAAGGAACTGAATGAGAACGACACGTAAACCAGAAATGAGTGGAAGAAGAAAATAAAAATAGCGACCTCTACCGAATGGGGAAAGCTGATGAAGATGTTAGTGTAAAGTGCAATTTGCATAGTTCGTTTATGAAATAATTTTACTGGAAATTTAGAATCTTTTGCAAGAAAATTTATGTATGGAATTTATACATAATACACAGGATTGACGGAAGGTATTGTGCTGGCCACAACAGATTTTTTTTTTAACAAATGATAACTGTTATTGTTTATAAATCCTTGTATTCTTGATAAATATATTTTGAATGCAACGAATTCAGGAATTTACACGCTTGAACAATACGGAATAACTGAGTCCATGAAGAACCTTAATTATGTAAACTGCTCACTTCAAGTTAAGTAAAAACTATTAGAGCTTTATTATTCCTATGAGATTTACTCAATCTAGATCTAGATAAATCAGCCCAATTATTCTTCCGACCACAAAAATAAAACGACCTCTTAGCTAAACACTACAACTTTCTCCAAACAGTGTACTCGTATTACGCAAAATAGAGCAAAACCCAACCACAAACTGCACGAGTATCTGCCCCAATAAAATGCACAAAACATCTGAAGCCGACAAACACACATCTTGAGATAGTGCTGCCTCTGCCGGTACTGCAAACGATATACATCTTCATGTTTTCTTTTCTTCTCATTGCTTATAGAAATGGAGTGGGTAAAACTCTACTGGTTTTACATATTTAGACCTTAGAATTAATTATTGTTATCTTCTAAATATAATATTCCTGTTCAGCATCAATAGGCCCACTTATAATAATACATTTATCCTGACTTAACCCTATATTTATAATAAATTTCTGTACGTACCCACCAATGAATTTTGACTACCCATCGATTCACGGCAGACATTTTCCTGATAATTCCGAAAAACATTTTTCTTTCTCTCCATTATAAATTTCTGCCAACAAATTTGTTCCGATTGTAATTCGGGAAGGGGGTGAATACCCAGGACATAGCATTTCAATTAATAGCTTTCTTCACATGTGAATGCTCAATACATCGAAAACTTATACTTGTAGCAAATTGGCTATTTGCTTATTTATTTCATGTTTAGTAGCTTTTGAAGTTTTTATTATCCAAAATTCGATCTGCATTCTTATGAACGAGAAAAATTGACAAATATAAAAACCTGATTTAAATCAGATTTTTTTGATTTGAGTAAAACAAATCGATTTTTTTTGATTTTTTTTAATCATTATTTATATCCATTCTGTTCACCTATTATAATGCTCCCAAAATTCATATGCACCCACCTTTGGGGAAATTTTAAAAAAATATGTTCAGTACTTTTAGATACGATTCAGATAACAATGATTTTTAACTTCAGTATGATTTGAAAATGGCTATAACCATGCCCGAAACGTCTTTTTAAAAAATTCCTCAATAAAGATATTATTGCCATACGAAACTTATTTATCCAAAACCCTAATATATATTTTACCTTCCGTCACCTTTAGGTAAGGAAGGTATTGTCTTTGGTCAAAAAATTCAATGATGAGTTTTTACTGAATAAGCACGTTTTAGGGTCCATATAATACGATTTTACCATTTTTACGATGATGTCTGTATGTATGTGTGTCTGTGTGTGTGTGTGACAAAAGTTTCCATAACTTCAATACCACGATTCCAAAAATTATAATTTTTTCGTATTCCTCAAGTTTACATCCAGAAGAACAACTGATTAGATTTTGGTTATAATTGGTCAACCGGAAGTAGTCTCATTTGAAGATTTAACAGTTAAATTAGATTTATTGACATTTAACGTTATTATAACTTAAAGAATATATTATTCTCTATACGATTTGATTACAAATTATACTTCATATTCAATAGATACAGAGTTAAAGAATTTTAAAGAAGTTAAATTTTATAATTCAGCCAGCTATGCCAAACTTGGGAACTAGTAATATATTCATATAATTCAAATTGACAGATGTCAGTATCAATAAAGAGTAAATTAATGTGGCAGATATGAGGATGTTGAAGTAGATATATTGGGGAATACACGGAAAGATACGGTAAGAAAATAACTCTAGTGTTACAAGTTTTTAGAAAGATACAAGAAAGACGATTACAGTGGTTTGAACATGTCATGAGGAGAAATGAAGAATTATATTGGAACAAGAATGAATAGTTTAGTAATAGGACTTTAAAGAAACAGAGGAAGACCAGAGATAAGATGGAAGGACGATATTGCGGAAGATTTGAGAGAAAAGGAACTGAATGAGAACGACATGCAAAAATAGCGACCCCTAACGAATGGGAAAAGCTAAAGAAGAAGATGCCAGTGTCAAGTGCAATTTGAATAGTTTCTTTATGAAATAATTTTACTGGAAATTTAGAATCTTTTGTAAGAAAAATTATGGAATTTATACATTATACACGAGAATGACGGAAGGTATTGTGCTGGCCACAACAGATTTTTTAGAGATATTTTCGTTTGAAAGTTGGACCGTGATAATACCATGTTTGAACAATAACCCAAAAATGGAGACTTTGTTATTCAATTCTACGGGCAAAACTACATAAGTATATAAATTTTCAAATTTGTTGAAGTATGGATACAATTTGTAAAGTGAAATATCGCAAAAAACTTTGCGATTTTGGTCATTTTCAAGAATGTCTGTTTTTTGGCTGTGTAACCTGAACTAATGGGACAAATTTTGTGAAAATTGGAAAATTTATGTAATTATATCTCCACCTAATTTAAAGTTGTATATATATATATATATATATATATATATATATATATATATATATATATAATTGAATATCAGTTGAGAAATATCTCTGTATATAAAATTGGAATTTTGTAAATTTTGCAGATTTTGAGGAAAATGAGTGTTTTTGGATGTTGCGAGTTATACACAGGGCTGAATTTATAGTAGTAGAGGCCTTCCTTCTGTACTCTTTATTCGTCTAATGACGTTGTTTTCTTTCGGTACAATATTTTACACATAACTGAAACAATATAAGCAAGAAGATTTCATGAAATTATTGCGTTTTGAAAACTCGCGGAAAACCTCTAGGTAGTCGGTATTATAGAAATCTAGATGAAGCAACACATGTGCTTCCACCTATGTCACAGTTACTGTAGTGTTGCGCACATGTTAACCTTTTTTGTCCGGCCGACGTGATGTTAAAATTTCCGCCGTGGTAACTAAGATATAAATAATCAATATTGATACAATTGTGCGTAAAATAAATTGTATATATTTATTGTTTTCTAAAGTTCCTGATTTACGGAGGTCCGTACTTCGTGAAAACACTCGGTATATTTAGTTTAAATTCGGACTCTAGTAGCATTACTTGTTTAGAAACAAAGTGAATTCGTAATTTAAAAGTGTATCCTTTAATTTAAAAGTCCGCAAATGTAGGTTCTTCAACTTTATGGCAAAGCCGGTCCTGACGAAAGGGCCGTATTTAATTACTTTCCACCCGTTCGCGATGTTATTTATCTTAGCGATTTTCTCCGCTAAACGGAATTAATGTACTCGTGATACATTTTCATGTGATTGTTGAATGGTCGCTTGCTATAATGTATTATGTATTTATATTTGTGTTAGAATTGTAAATGGTTTATTTTCAGAGTGGAAAAGCGTGTAAGTATTATTGAACTGCGGTTTGCTTTCATTTAGAGTAGTCATTTCTATTATTCTATTGCAATTGTTTGTTTGTTTGTTTGTTTGTATGGAAGCGAAGTAGGTATCGATTCCAATTTTTATTTCATCGCGATGTAATTGGGATTCATTTTTTTATAAATATATAATATTCTATTATTTAGAAATACACAATAAAAATGTCTATATGATTTTATACGCAGTACATTGTAATGGTGATAAGTTATGAAATGAAAAAAAAAATCTGAGATTCAGCCACAATTATTATTTTAATTTTGACAGTTTCGACCACACATAGGTCTTCTTCAGGAGCTAAAATAATAAATATGGTTGAACCCTAGAAAAAAAATGTATTTCATCAACTACCCAGCCATGAAACAACCCTTATCCCGTGATAACATATATATTTATAAATGTCAAAATTTGTGAATCTCTCTAAACCTAAAAGAGCAGTTACCCCTATTATTAGGTATATAGTTTTAGATAACATATAGTATTCTAATCACGTGTAATGACTATAACTCATTCAGATGGAATAATACTCCTCTAGTGTTTGATTAAATAAGATATGGAAAACAATTGAAAAATTAAAATGTTTGTAACTGACCGATAAATGTCAGTGTCAGAAATCCAAAGACATTATTGAAGACTTTTTCTGGGAAGTACATATATATTATTTTTTATTGTATTAATAGTAAAATATTTAAAATTATTAGGTATATTACACATACCCTTCAAAACTACTGTTAATCCCGACAATGAATTGGAAACATCTCGAAAAATTAGAAGAGTAGGACAAAGTTTCTTCATAGAATGAATTTAAATTTAAAAAAATCTTAATATAAAGAATAGGTATAAGTATAATTTTTTTCATTCTAAATTTCGTGATTTTCCAATTCCATGCGGTTTATTTTCCTCGACAAGTAAACTCCACACTCCTGGTTACGTGAACTTAGAAAATCTTGAAATTTTTAATGAAAAATTTTGACATTTGACATCTATGTACATAATTAGTAATTGTCATTCTGACACGGGCCCCCATATCTGCTTGTCAAGGCCAACAATGTCACATGACTGCTCGCGCCCTATACTTATTGTGCTGGCCAGAACAAATTTTTCAAATGTAAGTGGATCTGTTCTGTTGACACTAAAAGCAATTATTGGATCAATTGGGACTCGGGCATCAAATTTGTAACTGGAAAGCGGCAGTGAATACGAATGCAATATGGCGGATCCCTGAATAAACGCCATGTTATTTTTTATTTATATGACTGATTTCTATCGTATTGTGTGGTACTATATACATTCGGTATCATTTTGACATTTGTTCAAATTTCCCGCGCAATTTTTTTTAAAGTTATTTTAAATTTTAGCGTTTATTTGAATTTGTATCATACTTAGTTTGTGTTTTTTTTTCCTTTTGTGCATCATACACATGTTTTTAAATAAGATGAATATGTTAATTAATTTCCAACAAAACAAAAAAAAATCTATAATAATTATTAAAAGGCACTAAAATATTTAATAAAAATACAATCAATAATAAACTCCACACCAGGAAAATTAAAATGAACCGGAAATTTATGCTTATTCATAAGTGAATACCGGATTAATGAGGTCCAAATCAGCTGAATACATATTCAGTCGGAATACTCGTATGACAACATGGCTGGTAAAATAGTGGGGATTATCTTATTCTGTATGAATTGTATTCGCTACAAATACAAAATTGGCCCCCAGATCACGTAGAACTGCACCGAATAATATACTACAAATCATTGAAGTCTTGACAAAATTTACAAGCGAGAAATACATTACGAAATTGTATAGTATTGTATTAATTTTAATTAAAATAAAAGTGAAACACAATGTATAAAATAGTTACAATGTGTTATTTTATTATACTCATTACCTATACTTTTTTTCTTACATTCTAACCTGCTTGCATACTAAAAGTTCTTATCCTCCTTTAATAAATTTGAAAACGGTACTCAGATTGCTTAGCTGATTATAACATGTATAAAGTTACTGTAAACAAAGTTGTAATCATTTTATTTCATTCATAACATAATCACATTGCAATAACATATAACGACAGAACCAGATGTTCATAACACGTCGAAATTCTTTCATCCTGCTAAACGGATTTGACAACTGGCAAAACATTTCATAAAGCCTGACAAAAAATACAATAAAAAAGGCTGGAAAAAAAAGGAGAAAGAAAAACACAATTCGAAACACGTTTTGCATGGTGAATCAGAGTTACAGTCACCCTTTCCTAATACTTCCTGGGGCTAAATATAACCGGTGGTGTATTTCGATTTCGATTTACCGGTCGCTTAGGCACCATTAAATCACCCATTTGCCAATAAATAACCGCGCGGGCCGGTAAAAACCTGCGGGTGAATTTGTCACAGCATCCCCAACTGATAGATGCAGCACGTAGTTTGGCACGTGCGAATATATCCTTTTTCATTGCTTTAAGTATTTTTGAATGTGTTCAGTGAAGTATTTATATGAATAGTAACGATTTAGTGGTCTGGAATAATATTCTGTAGATCGCACATTTTTTAGTATACAAATGAAAAACTCGTGTAGTTTATACATATATTATGAGGATTTATAAAAAATAAATTAGTCAATGTTCCTACTCAAATTATTGTATCTCTCATATAAATCTTAATGAAAGTTACGAAATTCAATAATATTGAATTTTATTTTGCCACCCTTTGCCTTCTTACATCTTCACTTGTTGTGTTATTAACGTTAATTTAAATTTATGGTAAGTATTAATTTTTTGATAGAAATAAATTCATGTTCAGTAGAGATAATGTAATAACATCAATATAGAGAGTTTTGAAATATTTATTACAGTACTTCAGAGAACAAATAATGCTGAAATTAAAAAATAGAAACAAAAAATCTGATGTGGCCAGCACATAACCTCTCGCCGTATATTTTACCTGGCTGTATGCATAAAGCAAAGATTATTTTTATAAATACAAATAATATATTCATATAAATCTGACGTATAAACTTCTTTATTATTCAATAATAGCATGTCTCAACATGAAGATATTTTACCATAAATTATGTTACAATAAATTACAAAGTAGAGTTTACCATATATAAATATTAGGCTGGTAACAGCAATTTTCAATTCAAACAACTTTGTTTACTTTCTCTTCATATTCTTCTAGTAAAAACATTAATTTTGGGCGGTCTAAAATGTATATATCTGGATTGTGCATCTATTCTTATATATCTTCTTTTACATTTTATTTTTTCATACTTGTTATATCTAAATAACCTTAATTCCCTTTAATAAAGTGACGGATAGATTGCACTCCGATTTTGTCAATATTTACAACTTACTTGAGAAGAATTTGATAGCTTTTTCGCAATTCAAAGTTACTCTAGTCTACAGTACTGGTGTACATTGTCCCATAATGTTTGAAACAAATTTAAGTCCTTCAACCTAGACTTGTCATCTCCATAATAGTCACAGATCAAGAACTAAGGGATTCTCCAAGTACATTTTTAATTCATTACTCATTATTTCTGACACTGACATTTATCTGTCAGTTACAAATAATTTAAATTATCAACTATTTTTCATGGCATTCTTTCGGCTGTCAAATTTATTACAACAGATTATTTTATATATTATACTTCTTTTATCTCTAAATCTATGGAATATATAATAAAATATTTAAATGTATCAGATAGAGAATTTAATTTTCTTTAATATTACCACGAAAAATTTTCAAAAAATAATATTTAGAAGATTTTTTTTCAAGAATCTTCTACTTCCGGTTGTCCAATTATTACCAAAACCTTTTCAGATCTTCCCATGAATGTCCGATTGGGAAATACGTTGTTAAACAAATTTTAAGTCTTATAGTTTTTGAGTAACCGTCCTTCCAACATCCCACACACACACATACACACACACACACACACACACACACACACACATCCACACACACACACACACAGACATCATCGTAAAAATGTTAAAATCGGATTGTAGGGACCTGAAAACGTGCTTATTCAATAAAATCTGGATATGCGATTTTTAGCATGAATGCAATACCTCTCTTAGCGAGAGGTAAAAACATTATCTTCTCTTTTTAGTTTTAATTTTTTTCTTCTATAGTTATGTATTTACATTACCTCTTCATATTGCTATGTAATATTATACTGTAATTGAAATGTAAGCGTCATATAAATAAATAATTAATTCTGAAATAAACATAAATTTTTGTTTGCTTTCAGGCGTTCATTCCGGTTTTGATCGCCAGTCGTCGAAGTATTATAATAATAATAATATTGCTTTATTGACCCAAGTTAACGGCGAGGTTCAGCCATAGGCTCTTCCACCTAGCCGATATAATAAGAGTTATTCAATTATTGTCAACAAGCGATAAACACAATGAAACAAAGACATAATTGCCTAATAATAACAATAAAACAATTAAAAGTGTCATGAACACAGACAGATGTTAATTTTTATGGGGTAACAAAAATACAGAATACATTTAGATAATATGAGCAATAGTTATTAATTACGATAAAGTGTTTACTTGATTTTTAAAAGAATTCAGACAGATATTTCAAATGAGAAGGAACATTATTATAAAGATTTGGAGCTAAATATGAAAAGGAACAATTAAATTTGGATTTTTTAAAGGTCATACAGATCTTTTTCACGTAATGAATAATTATAACTTTTGACAACAAGTTTTTCATGCAAGTAGGGAGGAATGCCAGTTATCCTTATTTTATGAGTGAAACAATTAAATGATTTTATTAAATGATCATCAACAGTATACGTATGAGTTAATAAGCGATATTGTTATATGTGATCATATTTACGAATACCATACACATGACGAAGATAAGCATTCTGAAACAGAGTTATTCTGTTTTTATGATTGAGTAAATTTGGTACATAAATACAGGCACAATAATGAAATAATGGCAAAATTAATGTGTTCACTAATCGTAATTTAACTTGCAAGGATAATAGATGTCTGAACTAATATAAATGGCGTAGTTTCAGTTTAGCAGCTGTTAATTTTTTTGTTAAGTGAGCTGTAAAGTTCAAATATTCATCGAGCTCTTATGTAGTATTATTTTTTAATAAACAATAATGTACATATGTACATCATCCGCCAGTTGCAATCTTGGACTGAAATGGTTATCACAGCCCGCCACTTCAGGGGTGGAAACTAAAGCAAAATTTTATAGTTTTTTTCCAAAAATCACACGTGCTAGTTGTTATGTTGGGAGAAATTTTATCCCACAATTCTACCCGATGGTCGGATTACTGGATGTTCGGATTAATGTGGGTCCGGATTATAGGGTCCCTACTATATTCATAAATGCTTTATTTTAAATATTCGGTTTTACAAACTTCGTACACATTCGCTAATTCACAAATAACTCATACCCACACATAGGTTTCTTCTCAAATTCGACAATAGAATAATAAGGAAAGCAACCAGAAATATCTCGTGGAGCAGTTTTTCTTCGGAGGCATATGAACTCTTATTGCCATTGGTCGTCAATATACCTACTAGTGATTACGTAATATTGTCTCACAAACTTATAGAATTATAATAAACTTAAAATTTGCTTTTTCCTTTTTTATTTTTTTCAAATACACTAAAATATATCTATGTACATTAAGTAAGACGTGTGGATCAGTTTTTGCTTTGATATGTTGTTGCAATCGTCCCTATCTTGTAATCTTCTAGATAACAGGTATGTTTTAAGGTGGGTGAAGTTGGCACCAAGGTATAGGGTACTAATTTTTAAATTGTTACTATGATTTAGTACCAAATTAGTACCCACAAAAAAACTTTTGTTTTTACCTTCCGTCACTTCTAGGTAACGAAGGTATTGTCTTTGGTCAAAAAATTCGTTAGTGAGTTTTCATTGAATAAGCACGTTTTAGGGTCTTTACAATACGATTTTACTATTTTTACGATGGTGTCTGTATGTATGTATGTGTGTGTGTGTGTGTGTGTGTGTGTGTGTGTGTGTGTGTGTGTGTCTGTGTGTGTATGTGTGTGTGTGTGGACCGCCGTTTCGTGCACGATATTTCCAATACTAGAATTCCAAAAATTACAATTCTTGCGTATTCCTCTTCCTTACAGTCATATGCAGACTTGATTAGATTTTGGTTATAATTGGTCAACCGGAAGTACCCTCATTTGAAGATTTTAACAGTTTTTCTTGAAAAACTCAGTTAAATATAACTTAAAGAATATATTATTCTCTATACGATTTGATTGCATTTTATATTTGATATTCAACAGATATAGAGTTAAAGAATTATAAAGATAATAAATTTTATAATTCAGTCAGCTATGCTAACTTAACCATGGAAACTGCTAATATATTCAGGTAATTCAAATTGACAGATGTCAGTATCAATAAATAGTAAATGTATGAAAGAGTAAGGGAAATAACTGTAGTGTTGAACGTTTCTAGAAAGATATAAGAGAAGATTACATTGGTTGGAACATTTCATGAGGAGAGATGAGTATATTGGAAGAATGAATAGCTTATAACAGAAGGTGGAAGAAACATAGAAAGACCAAATATAAGATGAAAGAAAAGAAAAGGAACTGAATGAGGACGACACGCAAAACAAAAATTAGTAGAAAAAGAAAATAAAAAATAGCGATCCCTAACGAATGGGAAAAACTAAAGAAGAAGAAGATGTTAGTGTCAAGTGCAATTCGCATAGTTTTATTAAATAATTTAACTGGAAATATAGGATCTTTTATGTGTAGAGCGCGTGCAGTGACGTGACTTTACTGACTTTGGCAAGCAGATACGAATGTGGACTCGTGTCAAAATGACAGCTATTAATTACGTCCATAACTGACAAATGTCATAATTTTTCATTCAAAATTTCATGATTTTCTTATTTCATGTGGTTTATTTATTATCAGGGGTGTGAAATTTAGTTGCCGAGAAAAGGAATCATAAAATACCAAAAAATGAAATTTTGAATGAAAAATTTTGACATGAGGATGACCCGCAAAACAAATGAATGGAAGAAAAAAATAAAAATTAGCGACCCGTAACGAATGGGAAAAGCTAAAGAAGAAGAAAATGTCAGTGTCGAGTGCCATTTGCATGAAATAATATTACTGGAAATTTAGAATCTTTTGCAAGAAAATTTATGTATGGAATTTGTACATAATACACAGGATTGACGGAAGGTATTGTGCTGGCCACATCAGATTTTTTACTCTGCGTAAAAGTTATTCATTGTTTAATTATTTTGGTGCCAACTTAACGCTAACACCACAGAAATTTTAAAAAAATAATTATACGAAAATTTAGTACCCAATTTGTTTCCAAAATGTTTATGATAAATAAGTTATTGTAAATTAAATATTATTGGTGCCAACTTCACGCTAGCACCAAAGTATTTATTTAATTATTTTTTTTTACTAAACTTTAGTACCCAAATAGTACTAATTAGTACCAATGAGAGTATTATGCTATTGTTTATATTAAATAAGTTATTACATTATACTTTTCTTGGACCGTGAAATTAGCACCAATCATTTTAAAATAAAACGTTTACGAATTTTATTTTTATATAGGGATTTAGTACTTTTTAGGTACCTCTCATAAATCTAAAATTTATTTTGTTATTGTTTATATAGCACAACTTATAACACTTTACTTTTCCTGTGCATATAGCTATTACCACGCATGTTAAAATTAATTTCAAATTAATTTTTATATACAGATTCAGTACTATTTACGTACCTCTCATTAATGCAAAATTCATTTCGTTATTGTTTATGTGGCATAAATTATAACACTTAACCTTTCTGGGCGAGAAGCCAGCACCACGCGTATGAAAATAATGCATGTATTTGAATGTTCAATCAGAGCACATTTGTTTGTCAGGTAGAACTGTGATGTTCATTCATCATCAGCTTGACATATGGTTTAATAGTACCTACATAGTAATATTGCAGTTATAGTGGAACAATATACTTTGTAAACCACGTTTTATTCATTTGTAGTTCAATTTAAATTAAAATTTTCCTTAAACGTAAATCGAAATATATTTGGAAACCCTTGCTGATAACAATACGCAATACGGTTACTTCTTGGGTCGATTGTGATGTATTAGTATTTGATCTGTGGTGACCACAGTGTAACCAATTTACCTGCAGTCTCTTTTGGAGACAGTGAATAAGTTGTTAGGCCGTGTGGCTGATTTATAAGAAACTGTAATTCTGTGGTGCATTGCGGCGATTTATGAATCGCAGGGGAGAAACTTGAATAAGACTTCCCGACTCATTCTTCTTCAACAACGGCACTGTTTCACCCAAATGATTTATTTACGAGGGAAATTAAAAATAAATTTTATTTTTATGGATTATATTAATTGGGGTAATTTATTTGGAATTTTATTAGTTTTATAATATAGATCTTTATTGTCATAATTCATCTCATAGCATTCATAATAAAATTTAAAATTACTCCTAACCTTAAAATTAAATCAAAATAAAAATTAAATACGTATTTCGATAACAATGTACTCATTTTACACAAAACTCTATTAAGCGGGTAAAGAGAAATTAGGATTACTTAACGAGTCAATCATGCCAGAGGTCCTAACAACTCTTTTCTCAGAGACTTTTACGTATTGCGTAATAGTTTGGACCTCTGGCATAGTCGACATGTTGAATCATCCTAATTTCTCTTTACCCTCTTAATAGAGTTTTGCGTAAATTTTACTACTGAAGACGAGAACTGTGTCCTTTAAATACGTGTCGGATTTAGTTTATATTTTCATTTAATTTTAAGGTTAGGGATAATTTTTAATTTTATTATCTATGAATTATATTAGCTTTAGGCCTGGTTTGATAAAAAAAGTTAATCTATGATTGAATTTTACTTCCAAAGTAAATTTGATTCCATGAACAAAATCGAATCAGTTTCTATGCTCTTGATATTAAATTTATTGCTGTCAAAAAATCGCGTTGCATTTGTTTATTAAAAAAAAAATACTTTTGAAGTAAAATTTAATCAGATTATTTTTTTAATAAAACCGGCCCTTATAGTCTTCATAATATTCATTTTTTCACAGCTTTTGTATTGAAATAGTTATTTGTGTTTTAAGGCTATAAAAGTGATCATTTTTGATCAAGGCCAACAAATCAAAGGCTAAAAAGGTACCTTTAAGCCGAAGTACACTCAACATTTTTTAGGAAACTATCACAAAGTTATTAATTTATTTAAAAATATATTTCGTATCTTATTGATTCATGTCAGTTTGTAGAGTGTTGCCATCTTGACAACTCACAAAACAATCTGCTTACTGTCAAAATATATTACAACTTAAAAATGAAAATAAAATAACTACAATAATTATTTTGTTGACAAGAAAATGAGCTATGTCATAGCAGTAATTATTTTTCCAATATTCCGCTTAAAATTTATGAAGCTGCATATAAATACAACACTAAATATATTTGCTATTTGAACAAACGTTTGACAATTGAGTTCGTAAAGTAAATGCGGCCGTAAAGAAGTGTTACACAGATATCAAAATAAAAGTGATACTTTACAGTTGCTAAAGGATACGATAATGTAATATCTGCCTAAAATTATTTTTTTAAATATAACTATCAATTTTATCTTATTTTGATTGACAAAAACTATAAAACTATATTGTCAAAAACACAACACTTAAGTTTTTTATGAGTTTCTTCTGTAAAATTTTTGTAAACTAGACTTAACCTCTTTTCAAAATGACTGATTCAATTTTTTTTTTACTAATTATATCCTCTGGATCATATTTGAATAATTTTTATTTGTGGGAGTGTATAAATTGCATTGTATGAAAAAAGAAATAAATTACAACATGTAAACATATACTTTTGAAGTGTAATTTACATGTTATTAAAATAATGTGTCAATTATTGAAAATGTGATTATAATTGAATACAAAGTTTCTCGTAACAAATCCCATAATTTAGTAATAATGTATGGGAAATAGAGAAAATAAATATTATCTAGTATCTAGTGAAAATATTTCACATAAAGCACTATTACTGCAATTTATTCGCAGTCGCAGCCTTCTGGGTAGAATTAGCATGCATAGTGTTTTGTGCTAATCTCGCTGTATAATTTACACAATGTAGAGTTATAACGACTTAATGGCTTAAGTAACCAGAACATGATGGGGCCAATTATTTATAGTACATTAGATTATCATAATTATAATATTATTTCTACATTAAATGTACTCTTCCTTCGCTTACTATACATATTGATAATGAAAAATCAAAATGATTTATTTTTACCTGATTTGAAAATGGCTATAACCATGCCCGAAACGTCTTTTTAAAAAATTCCTCAATAAAGATATTATTGCCATACGAAACTTATTTATCCAAAACCCTAATATATATTTTACCTTCCGTCACCTTTAGGTAAGGAAGGTATTGTCTTTGGTCAAAAAATTCAATGATGAGTTTTTACTGAATAAGCACGTTTTAGGGTCCATATAATACGATTTTACCATTTTTACGATGATGTCTGTATGTATGTGTGTCTGTGTGTCTGTGTGTCTGTGTGTCTGTGTGTGTGTAACAAAATTTCCGGATCCAATAACTTCAATACCACGATTCCAAAAATTATAATTTTTTCGTATTCCTCAAGTTTACATCCAGAAGAACAACTGATTAGATTTTGGTTATAATTGGTCAACCGGAAGTAGTCTCATTTGAAGATTTAACAGTTAAATTTGATTTATTGACATTTAACGTTATTATAACTTAAAGAATATATTATTCTCTATACGATTTGATTACAATTTATACTTCATATTCAAAAGATACAGAGTTAAAGAATTTTAAAGAAATTAAATTTTATAATTCAGCCAGCTATGCCAAACTTGGGAACTAGTAATATATTCATATAATTCAAATTGACAGATGTCAGTATCAATAAAAAGTAAATTAATGTGGCAGATATGAGGATGTTGAAGTAGATATTAGGGAATATACGGAAAGATACGGTAAGAAAATAACTCTAGTGTTACAAGTTTTTAGAAAGATACAAGAAAGACGATTACATTGGTTTGAACATGTCATGAGGAGAAATGAAGAATTATATTGGAACAAAATGAATAGTTTAGTAATAGGACGTTAAAGAAACAGAGGAAGACCAAAGATAAGATGGAAGGACTGTATTGCGGAAGATTTGAGAGAAAAGGAACTGAATGAGAATGACATGCAAAAATAGCGACCCCTAACGAATGGGAAAAGCTAAAGAAGAAGAAGATGCCAGTGTCAAGTGCAATTTGAATAGTTTCTTTATGAAATAATTTTACTGGAAATTTAGAATCTTTTGTAAGAAAAATTATGGAATTTATACATTATACACGAGAATGACGGAAGGTATTGTGCTGGCCACAACAGATTTTTTCATTTAATGATTCGAGGGTCTCTGTAGCTAAAATTAATTTGTAAATATGTAAATTTGTATGCGCCACATGAAACGCTAGAATTAGTTTACTACATAAATTATTTTTTTCGATAGCAAATCCTTTGATCTTCCTAATGACTATTGAGTCGGCGTTTGACATTTGTCGAATTTGCGTGACGTCACGAGAGCAGAGGGCATGTAGACCAGAAAGTTTGTATTTTCGTATGTAGTTGTATGAGTTCGTAACTTTGTAGTTATAGTTAGAAATGTCTATTTGTTGTTATTAGGTATTATTAGTGGAGGGTTGCGTGTGTAGAAGTATTTCATGTTTTGCGTAAAACTTAACCAAATGATAAACTTAGTAAGCAATTCCAAGAAGAAATTTACTTGTACTTTATTGTAAATTACAAAGGGTATTTATAGATTTCATGGCAGGTTCGTGGAAACAACAAAGTTGTAAACTGCTGTAAGTATATTAAACAATTATGTGCTAGTTTTGAAATTCACAAATATTTAATTTTAAAATGAATTTCTCACCATTGTAACAAATTCGAAAATGGGTCATTTACATTAAATCTAGATTTTAACGGTATGGGGGCTATCAAAGTTTAAAACAAGTTATTAGTTTTTAAATAATTCGAGTTTTTAATGCGCTGAACATGTACTCGTATACGTTTTACATCTATTCTGTTCTAAATTCTTACTAATTATTTCAAGCCTTCTGCTTTCATATCTTTGTGAAGTCGAGAATCCATTTTCAAGTAAATGAATGCAGAAAACAACGAAAGTAAAACATTTTTTTTTATTTATGCTACCATGCTATAGAAATCACTTGCGTTTGTATGAAAGTAAAAGAAATGTTGAATAACTTAGGCTGTCAGTGAGTGACAAAAATTGCATTAAAATGTACGTAGATTTTTATTAAAATTATTATCTATGCATGTATATTATGAAATAGTATATGTTTTTATAAGCACAATTTTCATTTCATGTTATATAGAGCGCGAGCAGTCATGTGACTTTGTTGGCCGTGGCAAGCAGATATGGGGGCCCGTGTCAGAATGACAGCTAGTAATAATGCACATAGGTGTCAAGTATCATAATTTTTCATTCAAAACATCAAGATTTTCCAAATCCATGTGGATTATTTTACTGGACAAGCATATTCCGTACTATTGATGACAAATAAACAACATAGAATATTTTGAAATTTTGATTTGACAATTGTGACATCTATAGGTGCGTCCGGTATTTAAATCTGTCGAGAACTCTTAGCAATCTGATCACGTGACAGATTCATCTGCGATTTCCGATCTGTAGCTTGAATAACCGAACGGATAGAGCGTTTAGCTGCCATTTTGACACTTATTAGTTTGCGCCAGAATAACGGAAAATAATAAAGAACTGTTAACAGGTGTACTGTGCACGAGTTATGAACGATTTTTGCTGATTCTGATTAAGAATGTGGAAATGATTATGTACAACTTAAAGCTGAAAATTATGTAGAAAAATGTTTCCTAAAATGACTAATTTATACATTTTAAACATTTTTGCTTGATATACGAAAACAACAACACTCATTCATAGAATAGACACTGTTTGCATTGTCGGCGATAAACATTTTAAATTTGCGCTTAAATACGCATTTGCCAGACAACTGTTCAATATGCTCAATATGGTTAGAGAACGAGCGAACAGATCGGGCTCTGTGCGCTCCGTGAGCTAATAACCGAACGTAGAGCTGAGCAAAAAGATCGCACAGATGTAATTACCAAACGGGAACGAGCGCTCAGACCGCTCAGAGCGTAAAACCGAACGCAGCCTATATAAATAACTACTAGCCGTCATTCTGTCATTCTGACACGGATCCCCATATCTGTTTGCCAAGGCAAACAAAGTCACATGACTTCTCGCGCCCTATAAGTAACGAATTTAACATTTCTTGTACCCACAAATAATTGAAATTTTATCTCTTCTTTCGATCTATGAGAAATTTTGTCCTACTCTTTTAATATGTTTAATTCTTCAAATTTATTGACGGTATTAGTGGTATTTCTTAAGGATATATGTAATATTAATATACCTATAATTTTAAATACATACAAAATCTTGCAGTTATGTAGTAAAACTGCTAATTTTTTACACTGGCATTTAGCATTTATCTGTCTATTACAAACATTTAAATATCT
Source organism: Harpalus rufipes (assembly GCA_951394225.1). Taxonomy (NCBI): domain Eukaryota; kingdom Metazoa; phylum Arthropoda; class Insecta; order Coleoptera; family Carabidae; genus Harpalus; species Harpalus rufipes. Next base: position 9,871,705 of record OX596283.1, read on the forward strand.
CAACTGGTTTCCATGGAGTTGTTTGGGCAACGAGATTTATTACAACAGATTATTCTATATTATTATATACTGTATCTCCAAACCTATAGAAGATATAATAAAAAATTTGAATGTGTCAGATTGAGAATTTAATTATCTTTATTACTTGTAGTAACAAATTTTCAAAAAAATAATATTTAGAATTTGTTTTTTTTTAGAAACTACCACTTCCGGTTGTCCAATTGTTACCAGAACCTATTCAATTCTTCCATTACTGTTAGTTTGAGGAATCCGTAGTTGCACAGGTCTTTAGTCTTATAGAATTTGAGAAATCGTACCTCCAATTCTCTCTCTCTCACTCTCTCTCTCTCTCTCTCACACACACACACACACATCCACACACAACACACACACACACAGACATCATCGTAAAAATTTTATAATCGGATTCTAGGGATATTAAAACGTGCTTATTCACTAACATCTGGTAATGAGATTTTTAGCATGAATCCAATACCTCTCTTAGCGAGAGGTAAAAATCGATGTATAGTATATATTTTTATAAGTGCAGAAAAAGATTAAGTTAAGTGACTCCCATTATTATTATCGAACTACAATGTTTGAGTAAAAAATGAGCATAATATCTACGTCGTAGAATATTAAAAAAAATATTATGGCTTAACGAATAACAATTACGACTTTCTAGAACTACCTACAGATCGATTTTAATGTAGTTGAAGAAATAAATATAAATTCAAAATAAAGGAATAATGGCTCGATTTTGGTTTTCTTATTCAATTTAAAGTAAAGATGTTTGAAAGGAAAAGTGTTGCATTATTACAGTGAAGAAAGAAAATGAACGCGTTTCACACGCCATTTATTCCGTTATATACAAAGTGAAAATAGAAAGACCTTCATCAATCACTAATCGAACCGTACTTCAATCGTTCATATGTATGTATTCACATTTAGATTGAGACTTTAAGAAAAATATCATTTTTACAATTTCATTGTCGTGGAATGTTTCTGAATACCAGTGTCCTATAACAAGACTACTTGACCTTTTTTTAAAAACTATTTAACACTATTTATTCCAAATGTTTCTGGCTGTAATGATTTTTAGCAGCCGCCTGATTTTTTAGTCCGTGCATCAGCACAAAGTATCACGTCAGTGAAAATGAATATAATATAATTTTTCGATTGTATTCGGTGTCACCCTCTCGTCAAAATTCGCTTACTGTTGTGAAATATAAAACGGCATATTACCTACGACTGGGTGTGCCAATCTGCTTTGTACACAGATTTCGGTAATGATAATGACATATTTGTACCGTGCGGGATTTTACAGGCGTTACCTCACGGCCACTTATTGCTGGCGTGGAGAGTTCATCATAGGGGTCAATTTTGTGCCATTTAAAATTTGAAATATTTGACGTCGTTTGGGATCGAACCCGGTACCCCATATTCGCGACTAGACCACTTTGACATGCGGCCACGAGACTCAATTTAACAGTTTCATATTACACTTTTAGAAGATATATGTTACATGAACTTCTACTTGTACGAGCAATTGAACACTGTCAAAATCAAAAAAGGAAAAACTGGTAAGATATATCTTGTGCATTGCAAAAATGAACAGAAAAATACACTATTATTATTGTGATTGTTCAAAATTCATGTGTTAGGAACCTGTAGTAATATTTATTATGGAAAGATTGTCATCACAAAACAAATTAATCAGACGTGTTTTTAACAATTATATTGTTCAACCCTTCTTTAGCTACAGTTAATTTTTAAGTTAATTTTAAAATTATAATTATTATAAATCTAAAACTTTTGTATTTTTTCGAAGAATATGTAATTTAGTTTTTAGTTCATTATTCAACTTATATCTTACCGTATATTTCGATTAATAAAAATCATATACAGTAAAATTTTTGAAAGATGTCCGATCAAGGTAATCTACGAATTGTATGAATTCAGATTTTTACTCCGCCCATTCTGACAAATTCAGTAGTGTCGTTTGCTTAGTTTTTATGAGGGTACATAAGATACTACTGTTATTTTATTATTATAAAAATATATGTTACAATAAAAGCATTCAAATTTCAAAAATAAATCAACTGGTAAGTTTATTAGCAAATGTAAAACCAAATATGTGAAAAATAAGATACTGACACAATGTCAGTGTCAGTGATACTGACAGAAAATAACGTTATTCGTACGGCTATGAATCAAGGTAATGTATCTGAATAAATATATAAGCTTACGTTACAGCGAAAGTATTATCAACAACAAGCATCGTTTTTAAGTGGCATGTTTTAACTTAGTCGAAACAATATGAATTTTTGAAAGACAAACGTGTTATATCCATCCTTATCGCTTATAGACTGCAAAGGAGAGAGATAAATGTATGCCAATTTGTTAATTCGTTCATGGTACAAATAAACTTGATCGGACATCTTTAAATAATTTTACTGTAAATACATTGTGTCCGTAAATAATTGAGTATGCCAGGAGATACTTGTTATGAACAAATGCTAATTAAGATCATAATACAAACCGGTCTCTCAGACCGACGCGTCCTCTGATGCTCTAAAATTTTGCTCGCCTCCTGTAGGATTAATATTATTTTACAAAATTTAGTATTTTTTGTCTGAAAACTGCCAAATTTATATGCTTCTATCCTGAATGAAATCGAACCTCTAAATTCTGTAAAAACAGTGTCATAAAGGAACCATTCATTTATATAACTATACATTTATAATAATGGATTTTTTTTGAAAAATTTAACTTCTATATAAACGTAGTTGAAGTTGAAAAAATTCGAAAAACGAGTTTTTAAATGGAATGCCTTATTTTTACCTCTCGCTAAGAGAGGTATTGTATTCATGCTAAAAATCGCATATCCAGATTTTATTGAATAAGCACGTTTTAAGGTCCCTACAATCCGATTTTAACATTTTTACGATGATGTGTGTGTGTGTGTGTGTGTGTGTGTGTGTGTGTGTGTGTGTGTGTGTGTGTGTGTGTGTGTGTGTGTGTGTGTGTGTGTGTGTGTGTGTGTGTGTGTGTGTGTGTGTGTGTGTGTGTGTGTGTGTGTGTGTGTGTGTGTGTGTGTGTGTGTGTGTGTGTGTGTGTGTGTGTGTGTGTGTGTGTGTGTGTGTGTGTGTGTGTGTGTGTGTGTGTGTGTGTGTGTGTGTGTGTGTGTGTGTGTGTGTGTGTGTGTGTGTGTGTGTGTGTGTGTGTGTGTGTGTGTGTGTGTGTGTGTGTGTGTGTGTGTGTGTGTGTGTGTGTGTGTGTGTGTGTGTGTGTGTGTGTGTGTGTGTGTGTGTGTGTGTGTGTGTGTGTGTGTGTGTGTGTGTGTGTGTGTGTGTGTGTGTGTGTGTGTGTGTGTGTGTGTGTGTGTGTGTGTGTGTGTGTGTGTGTGTGTGTGTGTGTGTGTGTGTGTGTGTGTGTGTGTATGTGTGTGTGTGTGTATGTGTGTATGTGTGTATGTGTGTGTGTGTGTGTGTGTGTGTGTGTGTGTGTATGTGTGTATGTGTGTATGTGTGTATGTGTGTATGTGTGTATGTGTGTATGTGTGTATGTGTGTATGTGTGTATGTGTGTATGTGTGTATGTGTGTATGTGTGTATGTGTGTGTGTGTATGTGTGTGTGTGTATGTGTGTGTATGTGTGTGTGTGTATGTGTGTGTGTGTGTATGTGTGTGTGTGTATGTGTGTGTGTGTATGTGTGTGTGTGTATGTATGTGTGTGTGTATGTATGTGTGTGTGTGTATGTGTGTGTGTGTATGTGTGTGTGTGTATGTGTGTGTGTGTATGTGTGTGTGTGTATGTGTGTGTGTGTATGTGTGTGTGTGTATGTGTGTGTGTATGTGTGTGTGTATGTGTGTGTATGTGTGTGTGTATGTGTGTGTGTATGTGTGTGTATGTGTGTGTATGTGTGTGTGTGTGTATGTGTGTGTGTGTGTGTGTGTGTGGGATGTTAGAAGGACGGTTACTCAAAAACTATAAGACTTAAAATTTGTTTAACAACGTATTTCCCAATCGGACATTCATGGGAAGATCTGAAAAGGTTTTGGTAACAATTGGACAACCGGAAGTAGAAGATTCTTTAAAAAAAAATCTTCTAAATATTATTTTTTGAAAATTTTTACATTTAAATATTTTTATACATATTTTATAGATTTAGAGATAAAAGGAATATAATATATAAAATAATGTTGTAATTAATTTTACAACCGAAAGGATGCCATGAAAAATAGTTGCAAATTTAAATTATTTGTAACTGACAGATAAATGTCAGTGTCAGAAATAATGAGTAATGAAAGAAAAATGTATTTGGAGAATCCCTTAATTCTTGATCTGTGACTATTATGGAGATGACAAGTCTAGGTTGAAGGACTTAAATTTGTTTCAAACATTATGGGACAATGTACACCAGTACTGTAGACTAGAGTAACTTTGAATTGCGAAAAAGCTATCAAATTCTTCTCAAGTAAGTTGTAAATATTGACAAAATTACACATCGATATAAGAATAATCGGAGTGCAATCTATCCGTCACTTTATTAAAGGGAATTAAGGTTATTTAGATATAACAAACTCTACTTTGTAATTTATTGTAACATAATTTATGGTAAAATATCTTTATGTTGAGACATGCTATTATTGAATAATAAAGAAGTTTATACGTCATAGATTTATATGAATATATTATTTGTATTTATAAAAATATTCTTTGCTTTATGCATATAGCCAGGTAAAATATACGGCGAGAGGTTATGTGCTGGCCACATCAGATTTTTTTTATTAAAAAAAAAATAGATAATATAACTTAAAACTAAAACTGTTCAAGCTAAAGCCTACTTAACTACACAAATAGTGCCAATTTTCAATGACACAATTAGAATTTGCCTGCTCTATTTAGAAAATTTGATCAAATTCGCTAATGTCAACTGGTTGAATAGTGACAATAGAGAAACTGTTTTTTTGGTTTCTGACACGGGCTTAATAAAGCCATCGATGTTTGCTCATTCTTGTTTTATTCTTTTACAGCAGAATTTTCATTTCTTGTTATCTAGATGTCTTATTCGTTGCAAATAGACCTGTGGATAAGGCCTAGTTTCTTTCAAGTTTACTGTTACGAATAAACATTATACGAACTTAGAAAAACTAAAAGGTAATTGCGTCACACATTTGTCGTGTTTTAATTTGTGGTTAAGTTGAAACTGTAAACAATAATTAAGTAGGTTCGTTAGGAAAACAAATAAAGGCGATCATTATTTAGTTGTAAACGAGGTCTGAATTCCTGCAGATTATTTGGGTCACAGACGATTCGAAATTGCCCATCAATTTGTCACCATTCAATTCCATTCGATGTAATCACAGTGATTAAAGCATATGAACCCAGATCTATCGATCATAGGTAATGGAAGACTCCCATTACATAACTAGACACCTTAATGATATTGATATTAGATATATTTTTAGTTAGCAAATACAATATTTAGGTTTTTTAGTTCCATGTCGTGGAATATATATACAAAATGGCCGTATCGTGTAACATTTACACATCATCAGCTATAAAATTAACAAATTGTAAATACAATGTAATTGAAAATACAACTTAATTATAACAACTCACCAATACAAAAATATGACATCATGATATCATTATTTAAAATGAGTTACATGGTTATATTTTTTTAAAATTTTCATTCAAAATATACATAAACCCTCGGATGTAATATACTATTCTTCACAATCATCCTCTTTCTAAAACAATATTCTTCAGAATAAATCATTGAGTTATGAGTTATAACTTTGAATATATAATACATATAAGAACGGCAACGCATATAGCCTAGCAAGATACTATATCTCTCTTTTTATTCACAAAATTATTATAGATAGCTAGTGACTCCTACCACAAAACTGTGAACTACGGTGAATCGTGCTGACAGCATTGCCGAATAGTATTTGTTAGAGGTATTCAATAATCAATAATTCAAAAATATTGTTTCATAATAACCAGATAATATATTTTGAATCTTCAATGTACATGTATACTTGTTTTACAGTAGCAAACTTAAAAACCTTTTTAAAATGTTATCTTGTTGTTCTAGCTACGTGGCAACACTGTGCAACATCCACCTATTATGTATTTTTTGAACTAACTCAGAAATAATTCGTATACGGAGGGATAGATGGCACCTTCTCTCGAAATATTTGATCTAAATACATTACGTTGCCGTTCTTATATGTATTATATATTCAAAGGTTATAACTTTTAATTTTGTTAATATTTTTTGAGAGCTCTATTAAAATTTGTTTAGCCTACTTTATTATAGGGGGGATAATGTTGCTAGGCAACCCCTGCATAAACATTTCCAACCCGTGGTGTGGAAGTGAAATCTGTTAATTGCCGCTCAAGAGATTATCATTGCAGTTAAGAATGACATATTTCTCAACATGTAAAAGGTTAGGGAATCGACATATTACTATACTAATTGTGAATAAAAATATATACCGTATCGTAATTTTTAAAAGAAAAGTATGCCAAGTATATTAGTAAGTGAAATATGAATATTTAAAGATTAGAAAATAAAAAAGTTAATTTAAATTTACATCTCACTTTTCAGAATTAAATTTCGTTTTATGTTGTTCATGGATTAGACTTTTAAGCCCACAAAAAGTTCATATTTGATATCTACATGTAAATAATGGATGTTATTTTTAACAGTGAATTGAGTTAAAAATAATCAGAAAGTCGCTTAAAATCAAATTGGAATAAAAGTGTTGACGTTCCATTATTAAATACGTCAAAATCAAGCTTAGTTTTATTTGAAAATAATATCCAATTTGAAATTTCACAACGCAATCAGTGTTTGTGAGTGGTGCATATTATCTCCAACAATTAATTAACAATCAACAAATGGAAAAACAATTCAGCTCGCCAATATTTAACAGCAGACTGAGTAAATAGGTCTCGACCCTAGCTAAACCGCTGCATTTGATCTCCCAACATTTTGCAATATTGCACGCGATATCATTTCATAATTACAAACAATGCAATTTTAATTAAAGTTTCTTGGAATTTTAGATGTAATACTGTGTACGAGTGTTTCTTTGGAATATTCCTTACTGTTCTTTCTTCATTTTGAAAAATAGCTAATTCTTACTGGTCCAATTTTCATAAATTAGGGGCCTGTACAAATCTGGGACTTTAGAACATAACAAATATTTGTTGTACATGTACAATTTATTTTATGGAAAAAGGGCTTCCAGTTTCTTATTATTTCGGGGCCTTCTTTACTGTAAATTCGACCCTTATTATATCTCTAAAATAAAAATAAAACACTAATTTTGTTTAAAAAAATTAAAATTCTATTTTTTATATACTGGTTGGCTATTAAAAGACTAATCGTGTTTGTAACTCCATATTTATGAAGTACATTAAAATTCCGATTTAAAATTTTTGTCATTCAAATCTATTATTACACGTTGATAATATTATAATCAGCTTTAATCGATGTAGGATATTATTGAAACAAATGTAACTGTCAGTGCCTTTTCGAGTTAGTTGTGACATAATATAACAGGGAATCCAGTGTTGGGCAAAACTTAATCTGATTGATGATTGACATCTAAAGACTAGAATATTAATCAATGATTAATGAATAATGATGGATTAGTTTAGTCAATCTGAGCAAACTAATGATTGATTAGTTTTAGTTTTAATCGAATAATCATAACTGAAAAATATGACTTTTTTTTTTCATTACAGTCGACATTACATTACATTAAGTTGGTAAGTATAACCCCTGATCCCCTGATCAGGGGTATAACATAACCTGCGTTGACTTTTGCTGCATAATACCCACATGTGGAAGTGTTGTAGTGTATTGTATATTTTTATTATTATAGGTTTAAAACATTATACATAGGGTATTAAAAAAGGGTAAAACATTTTGGGACCATAGATATACATTTCAATGTGTTGATTCTCAATCAAAAAGATTTTTTTCAAAATTTGGAAAATTAAGAGCACAATTCGTAATTATTTTTAATAAAAAATTCATGTCAGGTATAAACTTTAAGAGCATATAGTAACGACCAAAATGTGTAAAAAAGCTTGATCAAGATAGGTCTGATCTCAACTGTTTCCGAGAAAGAGGCCATTTTGTATTAAAATCGAAGGAAAACTGACAAAGATAGTTATCCAACAAAATTTTGTCTATGTCACTATAGATACAGTATACGAGTAATAAATTAAAATTTTATATGAAATAATTTTCTCAATTTATAATAGTTAAGAAGTTATTTGAGAATTAAATATTAGTCAAGGTCTCCGCAACATTTTATCTAGTATAATAATTTGATTTTTTTAAAAACAAAAGCACATCTTAGATGACCCCTCAAACAGAAACAAATAGTCATTATCCCCGTAAACACTCATTGTTCGCTGCTTTATCGGAAACTATTGAAGATAGGACCCATGTTGATTAAGCCTTCTTTACTCATTTGGGTCAGTACTATATGCCTTTAACTTTTTTTATTATAATATGAAAAAAATGGCTCATATACTATTTTATGGTCGATGTAGATATTTTTTATAATGTTACATTTACAAGATTACGACTATCAACTTTTATTTTTTAAATAGCACTGTATAATTATTTTACTAAAATATAAACCGCTTTTTTTTCTTTTCAACGATGTAGGTATTAGTTATTATTAATGTATTTGAAAAAATTCGGGATAAATAAGAAAATAGGGAAAATAATTTTAATTCAAATATTATGGGTGGCTATGTGAAAATAAACATAATGTAACAATGTTAATATCAACAAAGTATACATTTGTTTGTTATTTATTTATTAGTACTTGCCTATTATTTACTTATTTATCTATTTACTTAATATATATTGTCACATAGCCAACTAAAATATTCGAATAAAAATTATTTTCCGTAAGTATATCTCAATTACCTTATTTATCTTGAATTTTTTCAAATACATTAATAATAACTAATATATCGTTGAAAAGAGAAAAAAAATGGCGCTTTATATTTTAGTAAAATAATTACAGGGTGCTATTTATAAAATAAAAGTTGATAATCGTATCTTGTAAACAAAAAATATCTACATCGGTCATAAAATAGTATATTTAAAATAATAAAATCTTTATATGAACCATTTTTTTGTATTACTTACTTACTAATAAAAAAGTTAGGGGGGGGGCGTCTTCCCAGACTCACCCTGTATAAAAGGTGTTTTTTCTATTTAATAAATAACAATAATATATAAATAAATATCATTTTTATATAATATTTTATTAATTGATATTACTGCTAATTGATTCAAGAAAAAAATCTTCCAATATAAAAACTAATGTTACCAGAATAATTTCTCATGTGGTTAAAACTGATGATGAAATGATTAATAACGAGTTTATTTAATTATTATTATGACTAAATTATAAGTCATGATTAAATTTAATAATGATTATTAAAACTTTAGTTGATTGACCAATCAATTGAAAAACTTAGTTAATTGTGGCAACACTGCAGGGAATCCATTCAATGTATGTCTTCATTTCAACAGAGCGGCACAAATAATTCCACGCTGGCATTCAATGTAAAATCATGCATTGTAGTTATAGCACGCCTTGTCATAATTACAATATTTATAGTTTTATTTCTAGACCCGATAGAGTTAATTTTTGTGACTATAATTAATACCTATGTAAAAAGTTTTACTACCGTCCGATAATGAATGAACATATTATGTTAAACATCAGTTAAATAGAATAGTTTTAAAAATACATAAGCTAAATCTTTCGTTAGTCATAATTACCCAATTCGTCTGATAAGTTAATTAACTATTCTAACTTTGAAACTCTTTTAATTAGACAAGAAAAATGATTGGAAACGACTACTTTAAAAATAACATCCATTATAAATGTAACTTCAAACTTCACACTTTACACATCATAAAACATGTTATGTATACGAGAAAATATTTAGAGTAACTCGATAAGCTTTCGACAAATAAATTTGGAGCAAATTTATATTGTCTTTGTCTACCGAAGTGAAACGGTGGACAAGCGTGGACTGAAAGTGAAAATTTCTGCGTAAAATCTGATAGTGTCAATGTTGTGGCCTACGCATCATTGAGCAGTTTCCAATTTGTTATTTATATTTCATTGCTTTGAGGTAGGAAATAATTTTACACACCTAACCTAATTGTTTTCGTTTATTTGTGAGTACAATTTTTATTAAGAAACGGAAATTCGTTTGATAATTTGAAGAATGGGGATTCCAAAGTGACGTCTTTTTAAAAAATCTGGATTGGATATCAATGTTAGCTGAAGTATTTTGTAATTAAACCAATTGCTCGGTTCAAGTAAATCTTTGAATAGTATTCGTCGAATAAATGAAAAATATCGCATCAAAATATGACGGCTAGAATAAATACCCTCATTTGTGTTATAGTTTCGATGCGATATTTTTTTCTTAATCGATGAATAAGCTATTTAGGCCCGCTCCTACCATCTCTAGTTAACGTGACAGTTTGTGCTAAGCAACCACGTTTGGTTAGAGCTAATTGGACATCACTATCTCATTTCTGCTAACTTTATTTATATTCTTGGGCCCTGCGCACATGCTATGTTGTTATATTACGTCACAAATAGTTTTCAACAACTACTTTTTTATGATATTACTAATTTGTTGGAAAAATAAAAAATAAGGGTATTTTTTATCAAGATTCACATAAAAAAAATCAAAAATCTTCGAACCCGCCTCATTAATAATGAAAATTCTGCTTTAAAAGACAAAAACGAGGATAAACAGACATCGATGGTTTTATATAACTATATTCTACTTAATGGCAGTGTTGTTACTCAAGTATTCTGGTCTTATTATTGTTGAACACGTCAGGCAAAGAAACGCATCGGTTTATGTTTATAGTTGGATTTTATATTCTTATGATACAGGATACAGTGCCGGCCCTTCCAGAAATGCAGGACTTTAATTTTTAGGTGATTGTGTACATTATAATTACTTATTAGTAGATTTCTGTATACTAAATTAGGCATAACTATAACATGAAGTATGAATAAAATATTCTATAAACTAATGAGATGAAATTAGCAATTTTGTCTATAGATTATTCTTGTAAATTTGGTACTTATGTTGTAAATTTGGTACTTAAGTTTATTCGAGTATTGTATAGTATATTAAAACAAGATAAAGAAGGCAACCTATTCTAGTACGAGTTAGAAATTTGAACACGATCCGTATTCTGGCAAGTGGACAACGAACAGTGCTTGAATAGCCTTCTGTAACTAGTGTTTTATACTATTTTCTCTGTTTGATAATTTCCATTAAGCGAAATTTTTGGTAGAATAGTTAAAGGTGGTGAGAGTGATTTCTGTTTTTTATTCATTCCATTGCCTAGATATTTTATATATTGTGTATATTTAATTCAGTCAGACCAATCGCAAATAAGGAAATGTTATCTACCAAAAATCGCTTAAGAATGAAGCTCATATGCGAGCTAGAATATGAAATTCTAATTCCTAAACGGATAATTTTCTTTATGAAACTTATATTGACATGAGCATAAGTACATTTTTACCTCTCGCTAAGGGAGGTATTGGATTCATGCTAAAAATCGCATACCCAGATTTTATTGAATAAGCACGATTTAAGGTCCATAGAATCCGATTTTAACATTTTTACAATGATGTCTGTGTGTGTGTGTGTGTGTGTGTGTGTATGTGTGTGTGTGTGTGTGTATTTGTGTGTGTGTGTGTGGATGTGTGTGTGTGTGTGTGTGTGTGTGTGTGTGTGTGTGAGGTTGTTGGAGACACGGTTTCTCAAATTCTATAAGACTAAAGACCTGTTTGACTACGGATTCCTCAATCTAACAGTAATGGTAACAATTGGACAACCGGAAGTGGTAGTTTCTAAAAAAAAAAAGATTCTAAATATTATTTTTTGAAAATTTGTTACTACAAATATTAAAGATAATTAAATTCTCAATCTAACACACATAATTTTTTTATTATATCTCGTATAGGTTTGGAGATATAGTATATAATAATATAGAATAATCTGTTGTAATAAATCTCGTTGCCCGAAAAACATTTGCGATATTTAAATTTTTGTAATTGACATGTAAATGCAAAATGTCAGTGTCAGATTTTTCTGGGAGGTAAGAGTACATTTAATATATATATTATTGTATTATTAATTAATTATATATTTAAATTACAGATGTTAATATTACATATATCCATAAGAAATACCGTTAATACCTTCAATAAATTTGAAGAATTTTTAACATAATAGGATAAAATTTCTTATAGAACGAAAGAAGAGAAACAATTTCAATTATTTGTGTGTACTTAGGGCGCGAGCAGACATGTAACTTTGTTGGCCTTGGCAAGCAGATGAGGATCCGTGTCAGAATGACGGCTAGTAGTTTTTACATAGATGTCACAATTGTCATATGTCATAATTTTTCATTCAAAATTTCAAAATGTTCTGATGTTTATTTGTCATCCATTAGTATGGAATATACTTGTCGAGGAAAATAATCCACATGGATTTGGAAAATCATGTTTCGAATTAAAACTTATGATACTTGACATCTATGTATATTACTAGCTCTCATTCTGACACGGGCCCCCAGATCTGCTTGCCAAGACCAACAAAGTCACATAACTGCCCTCGCCCTATACTACATAAAATGAAAATGGCGAGAGGTATTGTGCTGGCCACAACAGATTTTTATTATTATAATTAAGTTGTATTATACCTTTGTATTAAATAACATTTCTTTTGTTTCAGGTAAGTGAACAACCTGTCATTTCCTATAGTCCTGCGACTATGAACCTGAACTACGTTTGGTGAGATTAATTTTAATGTTTATAAGTAAACTTGAAATATGTATATCTTGTTTTATATATTTATTTATTACTAATCTGACCAACAGGGTTCAGGACCCCAATTACAGATTGATTATATATAAACTTAAGAATTAATGACACAAGTAATAAACATGTAAGTAGAATGACACAAAAAAACAGAACTTCATAATACATATAGCTATGTTTTACACAGTATATGTTAACGAATAGTAGTATATGTTAATGAAAATAATATTTGTATAAAGCATTTTAAATTTTTGTTGAGAAAGATGTTAAAATAATCATATATAATATACACTAAGACGATCGAAATTTCTCGATTATATGAAATGTGTTACCTGGAAACACCAGGAGGTCGAATGGCATGTCCTATAGGCAACACGTTGAGTATGTCGAGAATTTTCGATCGTCGAGTTGTATACAGGTAGACTATTGAGAACTGACATGTCCGATGGCGGCAGCACCATCGGACCGATCAGCTGCTTCTGAATTGGTACTCGCAGTGTTGTGACATATGAAAACAAACAACAAAAGCATTTTTTTCACTTAAAATGGGGCTTGGTATAACAGAACATTTTAGATTTCTGGAAGCAACAGCTAGTTCTAGATGTATTATGGAAGATATGTTAAAATGTATTTATAATTTTATATATTTATGTACATATATTCAATCAATCGAAATTGATGATTGCAGGTGAGCGAATTATAAACGCTAACCACAGAATATCATGTGGAATATTAAAAAATGATGGTATAATGTGGGTAATATTTGTACTTTGTCTGCAAACCAGTGCAATTTCCGCAAAGCCACATTAAATTAAAATACATTTAGAGAAAATTTAAAAATTATTAGTGCAGAATGCACGTGTAAAGCTAGGCAAAGACCAGGAAATGTGTAATTATCCGATTTAAAATGACGAGAACAACGTTTCATATGTTTTGCATTACGAATTGCATATTCCCATGCTTTTCGTCGATCCATGTCCATTTCAACACCTGCTCTTGTCGTAATTTTAATTTATTTTAGCGATGTTTCGGAGAATTATAAAACCCAATGCCTGTGTCTCGACCAGATTATCAGAATACACAACAATTTGTACGACTTTTTCCCATTTTAACTCACATTAAATGATCAAACCACATGTAACTCAAGCATACAGTCACAATATAGTATCAAATCGGAAAGTTCATATTTTTCCCACCAGATGTCATGTTGCAGCTTGTCAGTTGTCAATATCAGGAGTAAAAATAAATTAGTAAGTAAAAAGTAAATTGAACATAGTCCTACAGCCTAGTTTTTTGACAGAAACGTCAAACTGTATGCCACATAACCTAACTTTTTAAATATGGCTGTAGTCAGTGGTAATATGTTATATTATATTGAAATGCTCGTATTTTAAATAAACAATCTTATAATCTAAATAATTATTTGTTTACTTTTCAAATTTTTATTTTAATTATGCCTTGCTGTCGAATAATATGTGCGATTAATTATTTCTTTCGGTGCATTCGGAGCTGTCATTGTCACTGCTGTCAATGTCATTTCAGATGTCTACTAAGCATAAAAAGCACGATTTTTCTCCGTAAAGTCTAACTACAGATTTATACTCCGTAAATATAATTCAAAATGACATTGATCGTTTTGAGTCTGAGTACATAGAAGAGAATATAATTCCTTAGTCACGTGACATGTTTTCCGCCAATCAACATTCAGAATCTCCCTAGCTACACGTCTATCACAGCGATGATGAAAAACAAGGAAATTATCACCGTATTTATAGTCGTTACTAAGGGATTTGTTCTCTTTATTTATGACATTGACAGATAATTTTGAGTATAAAAATAAATAATAACAATAATTCAAACTCCGAAATATTAAATAAAACTCGTAAGTACCATGTTTTAATACAATATGAATATGTATATCAAAAGTTAGGTTAGGTTAGATTGCAAAAATTCTCTCATTAAATATAAGCTCGTGATATGATTAATAATAGAAGATATTGCTCGTAAAACCGAAACAGCACATTTCAACTCGTCCTTCGGACTCGTGAAATCTGCAGCTCGGTTTCACTCGAGAATATCATCGGTGATAATCATATCACTTGTTATATTACATATGAAAATAATCGAACGCACCTACAAGTGAATATACGAAGGTAGGTATATTCGAATATACAAAGGTTCGTATATTCGTTCACTCTGTAATACGTATGGTCACTCAGGAAAATCACGCATTCTTATTGGTTTACAACTTAATGAATGATATAGTCAGGTAAATTATTAAAATTGACACAAAGCATATGAATAGGTGACTATACTTCATAGTTCGTACGAGGAGTATTATAATAGAAGGTATACTTAAACCGTGAATTACGGCTAGAAACTAAGAAAGGATTTTTTCTATGATTGTAACACAATGCAAAATTTTGTAAAGGAACAATGATGATTGAATTTTCTGCAAGTATCGAGAGACACAATACTAAATTCACACAACAAGTCTTTGTAATCTGTATTAAAACTGGAATAATGTCTGAAAAGTTTGAAGAAGCCTAATTTAACAAATTTGCGTTGAATAGATTCAATTAAATGACTGTATTTATTATAGATAGGACACCAAACTTGCTGACAATATTACAGTTTTGTTCTTCCGAACGAGAAATATATTTTCTTTAGAGTAGAAATATGAATAAAGTACTGGGTATTTCTAAAAATGAAATGAAATTTTTGTAAGCAGATTTAACAGTTTGTAATATGTGATTAGTGAAATTGAGCTTTTCGTTAAATAAAACACCAAGATCTTTAAATTGAGTCTTTCAATAATATGAGAGTCTATTTTGTAATCATATTTGTAAATAGTTTTTTTGATGAAGTAGCTTATTATTTTACCTTTACGTAGTTTAAAAATAGGCTAGAGGTTACTGATATTATTTATTAAATTGATCGTCTTATGTCTCTACCTCATTATTTATTTATGAACTACAATCCTTAAAATATTTTCAAGGATAGGAGAACAAGGTAGAGCAAATTCCAAATTATACGGACTGTATCAACAGTTGAAGGAAGATAAAGACTGTAATTACATACAGTGAGTTTATACAAAGTAACAACTGTATAATTTCCCACGAATATATTCTACAAATACCGATAAAAATAGAATAAAGTATACACTTTGTATACCGGTGTACAAATACAGAGGCTCAAAGGAATTTGTTGAAAAAATGCTCTATAAATATTATTCAAATACCTGCTGCGACATTTTGTGTATTTTATACTTTGGAATTCTATATATTTATATTCATATATAAAAGTACTTCAACAGATTTACTTATTTCATACAGCAAAGTTGTTACTCTATTGTTAAACATTTTGCTTTGTGAATAAAGTTTGGATTCAAGTTTTGCATGCTAAATAGAGTATTACGTTTCAATTCTGGTAAGTACCATTATAGTGGATGATTTTAAATTGTAAGCTAGGTTTTATTTCGATATTGTCAGTTTAAAGAAATCTTGAACAATGGGGTGCTCTACTATTTTTTATGACACTTTATTAAAATTGATAGTGAACTGTAGGTCTGTCTAGATAGTTTTAATTGTCACTAAACCGTAATATTTTTTTAAAATTCTATGTTAAGCTTATTTTGTTCTCAAACAGTGAAGTTCGTTAATAAGCATAAATATGATCTAGTTCAACACAAAAAAAAACTTTTGTGGTCAATAATTGGAAATATGCATAGATATTAAGCAATTTCATAAAATAATTAATAAAAAATCTGTTGTGGCCAGCACAATACCTTCCGTCATTCTCGTGTATAATGTATAAATTCCATAATTTTTCTTACAAAAGATTCTAAATTTCCAGTAAAATTATTTCATAAACAAACTATTCAAATTGCACTTGACACTGGCATCTTCTTCTTCTTTAGCTTTTCCCATTCGTTAGGGGTCGCTATTTTTGCATGTCGTTCTCATTCAGTTCCTTTTCTCTTAAATCTTCCGCAATACAGTCCTTCCATCTTACCTTTGGTCTTCCTCTGTTTTTTTAACGTCCTATTACTAAACTATTCATTCTTGTTCCAATATAATTCTTTATTTCTCCTCATGACATGTTCAAACCAATGTAATCAATCGTCTTTCTTGTATCTTTCTAAAAACTTGTAACACTAGAGTTATTTTCTTACCGTATCTTTCCGTGTATTCCCCAATATCTACTTCAACATCCTCATATCTGCCACATTAATTTACTTTTTATTGATACTGACATCTGTCAATTTGAATTATATGAATATATTACTAGTTCCCAAGTTTGGCATAGCTGGCTGAATTATAAAATTTAATTTCTTTAAAATTCTTTAACTCTGTATCTACTGAATATGAAGTATAAATTGTAAACAAATCGTATAGAGAATAATATATTCTTTAAGTTATAATAACGTTAAATGTCAATAAATCAAATTTAACTGTTAAATCTTCAAATGAGAGTACTTCCGGTTGACCATTTATAATCAAAATCTAATCAGTTGTTCTTCTGGATGTAAACTTGAGGAATACGAAAAAATTATAATTTTTGGAATCGTGGTATTGAAGTTATGGAAACTTTTGTCACACACACACACATACACACACAGACACACAGACACACATACATACAGACATCATCGTAAAAATGGTAAAATCGTATTATATGGACCCTAAAACGTGCTTATTCAGTAAAAACTCATTATTGAATTTTTTGACCAAAGACAATACCTTCCTTACCTAAAGGTGACGGAAGGTAAAAACTATGTACATTATATTAGTCCAAGATTTAATTGCCACTGGTATTCAACATATCCTTCATTTTTATAAAACTTGCTTTCAATATTTTACTAGTTTTCTGATTTCATTTATTTAAAAATGGTATCCATATTTCAAAAAACTTTTCCAACTTTGATAACCCCAGTCATAGAGTTTAACACTTGTCTTCCCAAAATAGGGGCAAATCTGACCCGATTTTCGGTTTTTTGTTCATAACTCGCATGACAGAAATATTACAAACAATTCTTCTTGAGAATTCTCTTAATATATGTTATTATTTTATATACAGTGTTTCAGACTACCCGTCGCAGACTTTTTTTCTGAACTATACGACATCCTAGAGGTTAAGGGAAAAAATTAGAATAACAATCATATCTAAAGAATTTAATGATAGTAGTCTTGACTTTTGGCATTTACCGGAAATAGACGTAACTACACTCAAGTTCAAAATTTGAAATGGGGAACTAGGTCATATGTGGTATCGTTGGATGTGTATTCTCAAAACAAACAACTTTTGTTGGAAACAGTTTTTTATATTAGATATTATTTACGAATTAAATCCAAAAAATTGTTTAATATTCTTTCTACCTTGATTGATGCATAGCCAGCTTATTCCTATATTTCAATTGTTTAATTTGGCATTTGCTACTTTTAATCACTGTGTCACAATCGTTTGTAGTTTTTGATTGTTACAACATGGTATTTTCAAACCGCGAAGGATACGATATGCTGATGGTGTTAGGCGAATGCAGTGAAAATTATCGTTTGAACATTTATAGTTATTTAAGAATTAAGTTCAGTAAGTGCTTCCTATCGATTGAGGATGATTCCAATACATTCTATACCGGTAGAAGAGCACTTACTGACCATAATGATTATTATGTTTTTTACACGATCGCCGCACAAAATTAAAAAATAAGATGTGAAATTTATTTTGACATATTAAAAAAAAATTAGTTGTCATTTTTAAAGTAAGCTTTGTTCGTGGTATTTTACTTACCATCTCCGCTTCCTTATCGTTAAGTGATACACTTATCGACCAATAATTTGTAAATAAAATCTATTGCCTTAGAAACCCTATCGGTACGCATTAAAAAAAACTGTTGGAATAAAAAACAAATTTTTGTATTTATTTCGTAAATAATAACTAATATAAAAAAAATGTTTCCAACAAAAGCTGTTTGTTTTGAGAATATACATCCAACGATACCACACATGACCTAGGTTCCCATTTTAAATTTTGAACTTGAGTGTAGTTACGCCTACATCCGGTAAATTCCGGAAGTCGAGACTACTACTATTAAATTCTTCAGATAGGATTATGTTATGCTAATTTTTTCCTGAATCTCTAGAACGTCGTAGTTCTGAATAAAAGGCTGGGACGGGTGGTCTGAAACACCCTGTATAATGTTCGTTAATGAAAGTTTAAAAATTTAAAAAGTATTGAGTATTATAACATATTTTTACCTCTCGCTAAGAGAGGTATTGGATTCATGCTAAAAATCGCATACCCAGATTTTATTGAATAAGCACGATTTAAGGTCCATAGAATCCGATTTTAACATTTTTACAATAATGTCTGTGTGTGTGTGTGTGTGTGGACGTGTGTGTGTGAGGTTGTTGGAGACACGATTTCTCAAATTCTATAAGACTAAAGACCTGTTTGACTACGGATTCCTCAATCTAACAGTAATGGGAAGAGTTGAATAGGTTCTGGTAACAATTGGAGAACCGGAAGTGGTAGTTTCTAAAAAAAAAAATTCTAAATATTATTTTTTGAAAATTTGTTACTACAAGTATTAAAGATAATTAAATTCTCAATCTAACACACATAATTTTTTTATTATATCTCGTATAGGTTTGGAGATATAGTATATAATAATATAGAATAATCTGTTGTAATAAATCTCGTTGCCCGAAAAACATTTGCGATATTTAAATTTTTGTAATTGACATGTAAATGCAAAATATCAGTGTCAGATTTTTCTGGGAGGTAAGAGTACATTTAATATATATTATTGTATTATTAATTAATTATATACTTAAATTACAGATGTTAATATTACATATATCCTTAAGAAATACCGTTAATACCGTCAATGAATTTGAAGAATTTTGAACGTAATAGAATAGTAGGATAAAATTTCTTATAGAACGAAAGAAGAGAAACAATTTCAATTATTTGTGTGTACTTATAGGGCGCGAGCAGACATGTGACTTTATTGGCCTTGGCAAGCAGATGAGGATCCGTGTCAGAATGACGGCTAGTAGTTTTTACATAGATGTCACAATTGTCATATGTCATAATTTTTCATTCAAAATTTCAAAATGTTCTGATGTTTATTTGTCATCCATTAGTATGGAATATACTTGTCGAGGAAAATAATCCACATGGATTTGGAAAATCATAATGTTTCGAATTAAAACTTATTGACACCTATGTATATTACTAGCTCTCATTCTGACACGGGCCCCCACATCTGCTTACCAAGACCAACAATGTCACATAACTGCCCTCGCCCTATACTACATAAAATGAAAATGGCGAGAGGTATTGTGCTGACCACAACAGATTTTTTTATTTGGATCAACGATGACCCGATTTTGGTATTCGATGTTATTATTTAATAACCATAGTAAAATAAAGTAATAAAGGAAATTATTTGTTTATATTGATCAAGATGAAGATGGAGAGTAAATTTTGAAATAAATATATTGTTTACTTGATTGTATTATAATTATAAGATATCGTTTATTTAATAAAAATGTTTTCAATTTTCTCCAAGTAGAACTTTCAAACTTGTCCGGTAAAGTATTAGTTTCACATTAATTTTTTTTGTTTTCTTGTATACTACAGATAAAAAATATCAACAATTTTTTCCTGCATTTTTTAATATTCCCCGTATGGATTAGGCCTCGAATGTGGTTTAAAATATGTCAAAATTTGAAATGTGTGTCAGTGAAATGTGAAAGTAATCCCTTTGTTAATGTCTAGAATGTCGAGATGATGTTTTAGTGGAATTCCAATGACAGTTGCAATTTAAGCCTCGGTATTCGTTTAATATATAGCTGTCGAACAGCTGTGTCTTTAGCGCTAAATATTTCACACGTCCACACGTATGTGATACTTCAAATTTCAATAAGAGTACGTGTTGAAATAGAAAGCGGAAATCCGATCTTATTGTAGTACCTAAGTCGAATAGTTGTCATTTGTACAGCACTTAATAATGATATACTCGAATAATGTGGATATTACACTATTTACCTTCTATGTATAACAATGTGTTTTAGAATAATAATTTATTGTTTTAGTAAATGATTAAATAAAGATTCGATGAATAACAACCCCCTACTTCTGTAACATCAAATTACGTACAGCATGTCATTCATAGCCAATAGTATAAGGATAAACATAGGTGATAGTTTGTCACATGTTAAGCTGTATGAACTTTGACGTCACATTCTTCTTCAGATCAAGTGACTTTTCAAAATATTACACAAATTTCAATAATTAATTCTAAAATATTTCGTGATATTTTCAAATTTAAGACTATCTAAAGATTTTTTTTAAATTTAATTAATACTTAGAAGGTATATAAAAATTCTTGCAACAAATCTATTACTGATAGGTAGTTGAAAGATTCCATTTTAGATTTTTTACTCCAATAGAATTTTATTAGAATATTGTTCAACAACGATTTGTAGGAAAAGTATCGTGACTTTATTTCTAATTTTTTACCTTCCGTCACCTCTATGTATGGAAGGTATTGTCTTGGTCAAAAAATTAAATGATGAGTTTTTAGTGAATAAGCATGTTTTAGGGTCCCTATAATACGATTTTACCATTTTTACGATGATGTCTGTATGTATGTACATATGTGTGTATGTCTGTGTGTGTGTGACGAAAGTTTCGGATCGCATAACTTCAATACCACGATTCCAAAAATTATATTTTTTTCGTATTCCCCCAGTTTACATCCAGAAGAACAACTGATTAGATTTTGGTTATAATTGGTAAACCGGAAGTAGCCTCATTTGAAGATTTAACAGTTAAATTTGATTTATTGACATTTGACGTTATTATAACTTAAAGAATATATTCTCTATACGATTTGATTGCATTTTATACTTCATATTCAATAGATATAGAGTTAAAGAATTTTAAAGAAATTAAATTTTATAAATTAGCCAGCTATGCTAAACATGGAAACTACTAATATATTCATATAATTCAAATTGACAGATGTCAGTATAAATAAAAAGTAAATTAATGTGGCAGAGGATGTTGAAGTAGATGTTGGGGAAGACACGGAAAGATACGGTAAGGAAATAACTCTAGTGTTATAAGTTTCCAGCAAGATACAAGAGAGATGATTACATTGAAGAAGATGTGTCAAGTGAAATTTGCATAGTTTGTTTATGAAATAATTTTACTGGAAATTTAGAATGTTTTGCAAGAAAATTTATGTATGGAATTTATACATATTACACAGGATTGACGGAAGGTATTGTGCTGGCCACAACAGATTTTTTTGTATTTATAATTAATTATTATTATTAGCCATATTCTTGTTGATTTTTTTTCTTATTCTGCGATAGGTCATAAATAGGAATAAATTTAAAAAAATTATTAACGAAAATGGTGCGGATAAAAGAATTTACAATTTATTGTAAATACATTTACTGTT
Organism: Harpalus rufipes; assembly: GCA_951394225.1. NCBI lineage: Eukaryota > Metazoa > Arthropoda > Insecta > Coleoptera > Carabidae > Harpalus > Harpalus rufipes. The sequence continues at coordinate 9,894,111 of OX596283.1, forward strand.
CACTACATGGTCTACAGTATAGACTATGCTAAATGACCACAATAAGTATTTTTATTACGCACCATGAGAACTGAGAACCAACCAAACAAAATAGAAATGCAAATAGTATAAAAAGCTCTTCTGGTTTTAAATAATCGCAAACAATTTCCCGGTTATAATTTCTAATATATGTATAGTTCAATGGGATATGAATACCAATCAATTAATTTCACTGTGCAATTCTACACTAACGTACATGTATCCCGTCGCAAATTTAATGAAAATTAGAGCATGATGTATGAGCTGACATTTGAAACGCTCGTTCTAAACTTCCTGCCTTCTAACCTATATCTTTCTCTACATCTAGCTGCGGTAACTGGAAAACAATCGCCTGCTGCAGAACAAATGTAACACCACCGCAGCCTGTTACAAATTATTTTCAAGTTAAAGAATATTTTTAGACTAACTCGTAGGAAATAATGAGGAAATTCTACTCCCTGATGTCTAGTAAATCACCGGAGAAATAAACTTTTGTTTATCGTTGAACGCGGTTTAACTTTTAGATGAAATAGAACTTGGGTGCATATATTAAATTGATTAAAATGTTATGGAGGATATAAATCAATGTTAGAACTAATTTTCTGACAGTTATGATACTTTCATTTCGGTTTTATTTACTGTAATAATTAGTTTGCCTGCTGGGAACATATAGCGAAGACATCTACTGTTAAAATGTCACAATATGTAATTATAAATCTGTCTGTTTTAAGCTATCTAATCTATTGATTATTTTTAATTGAAAATTGTTGTTCTACTAATTTTAGAGTTCTAGTAATTCTAGATAATCTTATCCGTGGATAGAATTTTCGCTAGTAGTATTCTATTTATTTATTTTTAAAATCAATAAGTTTTATAATTATATTTATTATACAAATAACGAAAATTTTCATTTGTTGTAATAAGTAATTATTTATTCATCAATATTTTTATTATAATAAAAATTACAAAGTTATGTCTAGTTTCACCAGTTTACAACTTCCATGGAGCTATCGTCAGAAGTTGGCCAGCACAACAAGTAACCACAGACGCGTTTCGCATTATTTGGTGCTCATCAGTGTGGTGTAATCTTGATCGTAACTTTGTAATTATTATTATATTGTTTGTTTCACGGAGAAATTCGCAATTTGTTTTTTGCAGTTTGCACTTGTATACTATTTTTATTGTTCCCTTCAAAATCATCAAAAGTTGATGATCGATGCAAAAAATCCACTTGTTTCATTTAAATCGCTCCAACAAGGCCTTCTTGGAAATGTTTATTCGATTGCATTTTGTCGTCCCAAGTGAGCAGTCGTAGCACCGAATGCCCATTCACGTTTGTCATGCTTAATTCTTCATGAAATATATGATAAACGTGTTCCTTCTACTATCTGTCCAACTTTAATTCGATAGCCATTCAGTATCATTGTTGGTAAAACTAAGTATTATTTCCAGGGACCTGAAGCTTTTTTTTGACCTTAACCCTGACCAAACCTTTATTTGTCAAGGCCAATAAACCTGAACCGAATATAAGCCGTTTCAAATTTAGGTTCGGAACAAATATGTCATCATTATTACCGACATCTGCGTACAAAGCAGATTGGCTCACCCATCAATGGGTAATATGCCGTGATGATTATTATCTTATATTTTTACATATTTACTTACGCTGGAAACTGTATTAAGTTCCTTTCCATATAATTATTGTTCCATTTATTATTTTCTTTTTAAAACGTTAATATTACTATTTAAAATGATTAATTGTGTAACCATGTGTATGAGTTGTGTTTAAAACGTAGGCTCCGGGATTAAAATTATAGATAGTTTTATAAATTTATCTATAAAATATATAGAAAAAGTATTAATGCAAAACCTGTAGAAAATTTAATAATCTTTAATTTCTATATAACATAAATCTCGAAAAAATAACATTTAAAGGGATTTTTCGAAGAAAAACTATTTTGAGCTTCCAGTAAAGTGCCATTTTCGGTTATATGATTTACTCCAAAATCTAATGGTATCTTTCCATATAAGAGTAAGGTAGAAATGCAAAGAGGATCCACACACACATACACACAGACATCATCGTGAAAATGTGAAAATTGGATTGTAGGGACCTTAAAACGTGATAATTTACCAAAATCTCGATATGCGATTTAGGCACAATCCCTATACCTCCCTTACCAAGAGTAGCGGGAGGTAAAAATTGGTGATAATTTATGTAAGTTATTATTTGTATCATAAATTAACTAAATAAAATGAAATTAAAGCGGGTGGGCCAACTGATCTGGTACGGGGCTCGTATGAGTAAATATTTGTGAGTACTAGCGTAGATTATATGATAAAATCATTCATTCCGTATTTAGTTTTCATCTATATGCTAGTCAGTTTTCCACCCACGTACTACTATGAGTATTTACAATCCACTGCTATGTCAGGCTTGCCAACAGGCTGCGATAAAGCCCCTGCTATTGTTCCCAGTAGTTTATACTGTTTTTCTTTCACTCTTTGCCAGCCCATATTCACCGTTATTCCGTTGCCAGGATACGAATGCATTGCGCCCGTGTTTTGTTATTATTTTCGTATTTGTCGTTTTGGTAATACTGTAGTTCGTCGCTTATTCGATGTACCTGATAGTGTGCTAGTGGATTTGCTGCTGAATTTATTGAGTATGTGTCCAATAGCTTGGATAGAGTGGATTGGGAAGATGGCAGATATTGGGAGTTTGATATTGTACGGTTGTTCGCAACTCTTTTGCGAAAAATCGTACTTTTTAAGTAACAGAGAAATATGTAAAAGAAAGGATTATAAATTGAAATCTATGGAAATCACTCATCCATTGAAAATTTAATGCAACTTGTGGGTAATTTATAAAATTTTTCAATTTTTTATTTTAACATACACACAGTGGCGGATTGTTTATAAATACAATATCAAATTATGATTAAAATATTTATTTATAATATTTAACATTACCAACATCAAATAAACCTTTAATTATTCGTCGAATAAGAAAAAAATATCGCATCGAAATCATAACATAAATGACGGTATTTATTCTAGTTCTCATATTTTGATGCGATATTATTTACTTATTCGACGAATAAACTATTCGAAGATTTATTTGATGTTGGTGAAACCGGGCATTAATCGTTAAATATTATGATGAAAATTTCAAATTCTCTACAATTATTTTCATGCGAATTTTTTCGCCAGTCCCGAAATTACGTTAGAGGCTAGACACAATGAGCCAAATTCAGCACTCTTCTTTAACTAAAGAAGCTTATTTAAAAATAACAAAATAAAGAGAAACAAATGTAATTAATATGAAAAAGATGCAGGCTATTTTCATAGTTACTAGAGGAGGCCAATAGACTAGTGAAGAGGATAGTGCTGAATTCGACCCAATATCTGCACAATAAATAAATGAATTTATTTCGAAATTTCATAAAATTTTACCAAAATATTATTTGGAATATAATTCACCAGATCGTAACATTTTAGAAGGAACGTGTAAATACTGTAACGTTTATTTATATGGGTGAAGTGTAAAAATCAGAGAAATATTATTAATTAAAATAATACGTTTATTAAACGATAATTAATTGGAATAAATATTAAAAAGATAATAAAAATAACTAACACTATGATTAAATAATTATATACACTAATTTAGGACTAAGAATATTACTAAATGCTTAAACACTAAGATTATTTATTTACACAATATTTATATCACTATATTTATTTATACAATTACATTTATTTATGTTCACAACTCGTAGACTGTTTATTTATATCACCAGTTGTTCATTGCTCGTTGCTTCTATATGACAGAATATTTTCTGCTGGCTTTGGCGACTGGTTTATATAGCGCGATGTTCTTCTCGAACTTTCTGATGCCACAATGACATTGAATACAAAAGATTCAGGTCACCGGTGTAATTAACACGTCTACCCGTATGGGTATTTCCGCCGTCGGGGATTACGCCATCGCTCGGGAATATTCTACCAGTAGCGGCGCTCGTATACTCAAGTCAGGAGCGCACGTACAATATGAAGCTAACTTGCCATTGTCAGTAGAATTTCGTCGTGGAGAGTTATATTTGTGGAAGGAGTTCTGGATTGAAAAACCAGATATCCCTGTCCTTGCTTATAAATTTGTATCATCTTTCTTAAACATACAATGCTTATTATTTTTTTTGGAAATTTTAGCCGTTACTACTTGTACTACGGAGAGATCATTTAGTGCTTTAAAACGCATAAAAAATTATTTACGAGCTTATTTACATTCCACAATCGGAGAGGAAAGATTAAATGGTTTGGCGGTGCTTCAAATAAATCAGGATATTGAATTTACCCAAAACCATTCAAGGAAATTACATCTAATTTTTTTGCAATTTATATTTTTATGTATAGTTAAAAGTAGTGATTCTCAAACTTACTGAGTTCAGTGTTCAGTGCCACCTATCCAAAAATATATTTTCTCAATGTCCCCTCAGAAAATTTACTCTAATCTACATAATCGGCATAAAACGATTACACGCACCTATATATATATATTCAGTATGAATAAAACCTGACATACAATCCACGTGGTACCTATTTGATAAAAGAAATAAGTTGAATCGAAAACGAATATCGCTCAAAATTCAAACGTACCCGTTACTTTTTCATCAAATCTCGTAGGTATTCAATGTATTTTTATGAACATATAAAAGTAGAAAACATTCATCGTGTTTGTTTTTACAAGTCAAACAATATCCTCTATTTGCGATCTATGATTGGGCTATGATTTCCTGTAAACATTTCCGCACTTTTCATCTGTTGGGTACTCGACCCTGGCTATCGCGTAGCGATTTCGTGCGTGGAGAGAATTCAAGATGTGTGATTATTCACTTCTCCTTCTCCAGAAGCTTTCAGTGATCAATGTCCCAAGTTTCTGATTTCGTTCTCTCTTCTTGTTTCTTGAAGTAACTCATAGTGTTTTATCACTAGTAACTGGGTCACAAGAAGGGAAAACTTATGGAGATGTGACAGTGAAAATTTAATTTTAATGAAGAACGCTAGTGTATGTATACAGCTCCCCTGAAACACATTTCATGTATTATTTAAATTGCTGACAAGCTGCACTCTTTTTTAAGATGGGGTAAATTAGGTGTATTATGTTGTGCATTTACTTTTGTGGCATATTTTAACAGGGTTGGGGTGTTTTAATTAAATTTGAATTTAAGGTTTATGAAGTTGCACTCAGGCGCACTACATTATTTTTAGCACCCGTATGTCCCTTTTATTTAACATAAATGCAATTTTTAATTATGAATGCATTTTTAAAGGATGCCATTCAGGCTATTAATTTCATCAAAAATAAATTTACATGTGTGTCACGATGCGATGACTGCTGAACTATTTTTGCTGAATAATAAAGCTCAGAAAGTTAGAAATGTCGTTCACAGAATACTTAATATTGACGCCAAATACTAAAATTAAGGTTAAACTTTTTGAACATTCAAATTCTAACTATTCTGTTCTGGAATTCTACAGAGAATTCTAGTATTTAGAACAACTATCTTAAAATGACTAATATGGCTCTATTCTGAACTTATCTTTAAGTCATACAGACCTGTAAATCTGTAAATAATGAACAAACGAAAACTGCCACTCTTATAATTTTATATTAAACAACAAAAATATATGCGTTTTTGTCAGTTTTTTATACATTTACGAATTAGCCTACAAATTATTTTTTTACGACTAAGAAAAAAATAGTTTATTTTACGTAATTAAACATAAAGTCTATTTCGTTAGAAAATATTTGTTTACATAAGGCGAGATAACGTCCTGGGCATGGTTTCTGTACTCAAATTAACCAAATTAACACGAAAAAATTACAAAATCTTTTTTTTCTTCAGAATCAAAATCAATGAAAACATGTACAAAATTGTTAATCGTAAGTCTTACAACAGGAGCATAAAAAAGAAAAATATGTTTAAAAGAATCACATCGAATAAAATATTATTTACTGTTTTATTTCATAACGTACTTATACTAAACGAAAATATAAATATTAAAGTTTTAAAATAATTCATAATTTCTGAAAACATTTCTAATGTTTGGGGTTTTTTAATTTTTCATATTTTTTCGCAAATTCATGACGTAAATCGGATGACGACCATAACTATTGTTGCAATTGCAACTATTTGCAAGGATTACTGTTAGCCAGTTGAAGTTGCAATCAAAATTTATACACGTAATAAATTATTTGTCAAATAGCTAGTAGGTACTTTATTGGAATATGGAAATCACGGGCCTTAGAATATCAATAGGAGATTTTACAATTTCTTTTGAATCGTTCTAGAATTTCTACTTTAGGAACTAGAATCCGTCCGATGGTTCTAGAATTCTTCGATTTTATTCTTGAATTTAATTGTTCCATTCTAAATCATATTTACCTAGAAATATTCTACAGTCTTGTCAGATCCTTATTTGTCATAATGACTTCTTTGAAGTGTCTGCAATTTGAGTTCCTTTATATATCTAAATAGGGAACAAGAATTCTACAGTAGGTAACTGTTTTTACACACGTAGCAGTATTGTCTAACATCTAGGAAACGTTCTAAAAGGAAAAATACATTGATGTAAATACTACATTTATAATTATTAATTTATTATATTCTTTGTCATTGGAATCTTTGTTCTGTAGCTATTAGACAACAACACAGCTTAAAGGAAGTTAGGGCCATTTAATATTGGCGCCTTCGTACATCTTATGCTCGATCTTACGTCACTTCCTGTCATAAGTTCTCAAACTTTTAACACTTCTGACAACCAATACCACAGCAATATTAAATACAAAGTTCCAAGGGTAAATCACTGATAATTGTAAAAGTTGTGGAAGCTTTATGTAGGTTGATGATAAAGTTTATGACGCATCTGTTAATAACAGTACAGAAATTCATAGTGTTCCAAGAGATGGCTGTGTATCGAACGTATTTGTATATGTGAAAATAACAAGTAGATCTCCTTACTTGTTATTCGGAATAAAACTGGTTATAAAAACTTGAATATAGAATTTCTAAAGCAGAAAATGCACCTGTTACAATAGAAATGCAGCATACTCTACAAAGGAGAGCATGGAAATTGTTACAAAATAAAATTGGCGTACTGTCCAGGATAACACGTTCACTTCACTGCTTTTAAGGATTATCATAACTCAGACAATTATTGTTAATTAAAAGAATACGTTTATTAAACGATAAATAAATATTAAAAAGATAATTAAAAGATAATAAATTTAACTAACACTATGATAAACAAATATTAACACTAATTTAAAGACTAAGAATATTATAAGATACTTAAGCACTAAGATTATTTATTTAAACAATTAACACTACTATTTATGTCACTAATTACATTTATTTATGTTCACTTCTTGTCGACTGTTTGTTTATATCACCAACACGACGCTTATTTATATCAGACTTCTTTACTCGTTGCTTCTCTATCACAGACTGTGTTCGCTGGCTTTGGCGACGGGTTATATACCTGGCGACTTTAGTTCTCGAACCTACTAGAACATTTCGCGAGGTAAACAGCATGCACAATACATCACGTCACCGCGACCTGTCCTAACAAGTCTGCTACGCGCGGACATTCGGCGCGGCACAGCGGCGCCGGCTACGGAGCGGCGGTGGCGAGGGTTACGGAGCGGCGGTGGCGGCGACGTTACACTATGTTTAAGGTAGTCTCACCATTAGTGTAGGTTTTATAATTTGTTGAAAATGTAAGCCGGTCGAACTATTATGAGCCTGGGGTCGTATATGAAGCTGCATTGTTTTTTATTGTAATTGGTCAACCGGAATTGGTACTTTTCTTGAAACCTTTTTCTTGAAAACGCAGTTAATTATCATTTTATTTTTACATTTTGTATTATTATAAATATTATAGAATATAAGAAAGAAGAAGTTTGTTATTTATGTTATTATAAATCTTACGGAGTCTTTAGTTTCCAGTTTCTAAACTACAATCACTACTTTGAAACTAAAACAAGTACGCATAAATTAATGTATCAAAAAGTTAACTACAACTACTTATCTTGGAACTATTTGTTAAGTGTTGAAAACAGAACTTTCAAACTTTTCTCATAACCTAATTCCTTTAAAATATCTCTAACTTCTGCTCTTCTGCAGTCAGCATTTCTAGCTAATCCCAAGGAAAACACCATATCCTACCGTCTCTCTATATATATAACAACAAGCCCAACCAAAGCCGAAAACAAACACAATATAGCGAGATCAGCATCTAGACACCTAACTGTGAATATCCCAAGCCATTCTGTCTAACCCTGCCTTACAGGCAAGAAGGCAAATGTGTACTACATATTCATATTGTGAGAAACAGCAGTTGGAAGGATTACAAGAGAATAAATGTAAGGGACAAAATGTAAGCATGAGAAAGATGATTGTTAGAAATGTGCATGTGTTTGTGATGTTTGTTTTGATTTAGACTGTTCATTATGAATTTGAAGGAACAAAGACAAATTATGTCATTAAGAAATAAACTAAGTTCTTTGAGTTGTTCATTTCGAAGGTATTGTCGTACAGCCGTTTGTGTTACAATGTTATAATGAAAATTTCGTCGTTTAAGTCGACGATATGTATACATACATACATACATAAAATCACGCGTGTCCCACTTAGTGGGTTCGCACAAACCCGATAACAATAAGAACAACATCAATCATACAACAAATCCTTACTCTTAACATATTAAAGTGACCGATTTTCGGTAGCGAAATACCGCATCCGGATCACAATAATAGTTAGGAAACAATCATCCTTCGCCACACATTCCGATATGTATTACGTATATAATCAGCCAAAAATATGACACCTTTATGTGTTTTTAAAATAACTTTCATCAAATGCTTAATATTTAAACATATACAAATGCAAAGCTATAATTTTATGTAGAGGGCAAAATAATGTAACTTTTAGATATAACATTAATGGTGTTCCTTTAGATGCTCTTGATGTTTCCAAAGATCTTGGAGTACTTTTTGACTAAAAATTCACCTTTGAACTTCATATTAGAGATATAATTACCTAGGCTTTCAGAATTTATGGTTTCATTTATAGAAATTGTCGTGAATTTTCAAATATGTCTATTTATATATACTAGTATTTACATTTGTTCGATCTAGATTAGAATATGTTAATATTATATGGTATCCAATTTATAAAAATCAAATAGATATTATTGAATCTGTGCAGTGAAAGTTTCTCAAATTCATTTATTATTTATCACAAGGTCATTTATAACCCATGTAGAGGTTTTGAACATGATCTCTTATTACTACAATTTAATTTTACATCTTTGCAAAAAAAGACGTTTCATAGCCCTGTGAAATTTTTATACAACTTAATTCAAAGTAACATTGACTGTCACTGGCTACTCAATAAAATTAATTTTTATATATCACGCTTATACTCCCGAAAAAATAATACGTTTTATTGTACAAAACCACAAACTAATTTGCTAAAAAAATCTGCAATTAATATTATATGCAATAATTACAATGAAATTAGCTCTAAATGTGACATTTTTGCGGATAATTTATTATATATTGCAGCCTTTATAAATGAAACTGTTTCATGAAAACGTTGTTTTGCTAAACTTTTGTTATTTGTAAAATTGTAAATGTTTGTTCTTTGTAAAATTGTAAACGAATTTTGTACATTTCTACATTCTCTCTTCTGTTCTGTATTTTTGGTGTTAAACCTGTTTGGAAATAAATGTATTATTATTATTATTACTATTATTATTAAAATAAATCAAATGTGCCCTAATTTTAAAATTATATATCTGATAACAGGTTTAACCTTATACATGGTGTGTGATAAATTTTAACAAATTTTATCATGTTTTCGAGTTGTTTAAATTTTTTATCTGTCATTTGAAATAAGTTGCGATAGTTAAGTTAGTTTTAATTTAGTTACTTATTTTTTAAAAAGTTTCGTTGTCAATGAAAAATTGAGTTAACCAAGAGCATCTTCAAATCATGTTTTGACCAATTTTAAGCTAGCCGGAAATTAATTTGACAGTTTTTAAGTCAACAGAATTTAATTTAACAAGTTTGACAGTTTTTGAATCTTCCATAAATGAGTTGAAAAGCATTCCGAAAAAAGATTGGTTGGGAACTTTTAAGAATTGGAATGAAATAATGATGAAGTATATTATTGTTGAAGGTAATTACTTACATGTATATTTAAAATAAAATTTTAAAAAATATGAAGCATGTGTCTTATTCTCAAAAATTCTAGCGTGCCCTAATATTAAAAAGTTATATCATGGAAAAAAAAATATCTTTTGTTTTCCAACAATGTATAATTTGTCCATATTCGCTTGTTTCGAACGGAAAAAATACAGCAATTATTGTTTCTATAGAAAGATGCTCTCAAGAAATACAAACATAAATCCAGAATTATTTTATATTTGGAAATTATTTTTATAAGAAAAACTTACATTTTCGGGTAGAAAATGCAATACTAAAATGGGCTCCTAATGAGGCAACTATTGTCTAAAAGTTAACCGACTTTGTATCTCATATTTCTCGAGATCCCCCATATTCGCCACGTTATCCTGGACATTCTGTATGTGTAAATATATCTATAATTTAGGTCTTGTGACTGTTTACGTATGATAAATGTACGTACGTAGTTTTGTATTTATTTATTCATCATTAATTTACACAAATACTTTCAGATTCAGAAACATGTGTACACAATATGTGTAGTAAACATTTCTATCTGCTCGTATGGTCGTATGTACATTTTCCGTTTGCGTCTATTATGTTTTTACTTTTTGTGATGTAAAACAGAGAGAAAGTAGTAAAAAAGTTTTAAATGAGTAAAACGGTAGTTGGAATGAGACTTGTGCTACTTTACATTTTGAGTATTGTTGTGTAACCACGCTAGTTTTCATTTTCACACAACGGACCACATTGTCATAGAACAGAAGTTTTATCATGTGAATAAAATCATTACAAAAATTGTTCATACTATTGAATAGCATTTCTCAGAAATTAAGATTACACAAAAACAGCAATGACAATTTTATCGCAATTAGATTTAAAAATAAAATTACAAAATTAGAATTATTAAATAATCTTTCAGAATTCATAGTACAATGTGTCTGCGGGAAAGCCAGACCGGTAGAACTATTTCAACACCAGTGATCGATCACATTGAACCAGCCAGGAAAATCTTCAGTTCCAGAGCATCAAATTCGAAGAAAAATTTTTTTTAGCAAGATCTACACACCTCAACAACAGGTTAATTAGAGAAGCCACTGATATTTTCAAAACCAACAATAATAATCTCAGTCATTGTGACGGTTTAGAACTTAGTCGAGCATGGCTTCCTATATGTTATAATATGTTACTTTGTTTACTTATTACTATTGTTTTATTATTTACAAAATAAATAAAATATAAATATATCATCACGGCATATTACTCATTGCTGGGTGTGAATCTGCTGGGTAGACAGATTTCGGTAATGATGATGACATATTTGTATCGTGCGAGCGTTTACCAGGCGCCACCTCACGGGTCATTGCTGGCGTGGAGAGTGCACTGGAGTCATTTTTTGCCATTTAAAATTCGAAATATTTGGCGTTGGTCGGGATCGATCCCGGTTCCCCAGATTTGCGACCAGACACTTACAGCGACACATATTTTATATAATAATCTTATTAATTAAAAATAAAATAACCACTAATACCAAAATAAATATTATATGTATATATATATATATATATATATATATATATATATATATATATATATATATATATATATATATATATATATATTAATTATGTACAGCATTTATAAATTATAAATACATTGCCATAATTATACAACTAAATGCTGTTTTCCCACTCATCGCCTCCAGGCCTCTCTGTCGTATGCCACCTCCTCTACTAAATCTCGATCACTCATAGGTTTTCGAATTCCCTCGTTCCATGATATCCTTGGTCGTCCTCTTCGGTTCGTTCCTGGTGATTGCCAGTTGAAAATTCTTTTCGGCCATCTCGTCTCTTTTATTCTTAAAAGATGCCCAAACCATTTTAAACTTCTTTTCTCAATTCTATCGCTGTTTCTTCAGCCGACATGCGATTTCTTATTTCTTCATTTCTGACTATCCACTCTAGATACTCCCTGCAATTTTTCGGAGATAATCCATTTCTATGGTTAATATTTTTCGTTTATCGTCCTCTTTCAAGGGCCATACTGCCATAACTCATAACTGTTTCCACCATCGTTTGTCCTATTCGTTTCTTATTTTCTCGACGTATGTTTTTATTCCACCATACTCCGTTTAGGGCTTCTACAATATCTTTGGCTTTCTATACTCTGTTCTTTATTTCTTGATGGCCTATGCCGTTTTTATCTATTATTGTACCCAAGTACTTATAGTTGTCTACTTGCTTCACCGTCGTATCGTTCTTCAATAACACATCGAATTTAGTGTCTGAATTGGTGACTAGATATTCAGTTTTTTCAAGACTGACTTATATTATTATTAATTATTTAATTATTAAAATGAATGATACTGGTATTTTTTATGTGCTCCAATAAACATATATTAAATTAGGCATTCAAAAAGAATTAAAATACTTCAATATTTTTTAATTAGTGTTTTACTTTGACCTTTCAAACACTTAAAGAATTAAAATAAACTCCAAAGAGTTTCATCAAAAATAAATAGCGTATTTGTTTAACAAATAATATTTTTTGTAGAGTGATTGTCTATATATATATTTAAACCATATAAATTTTTGCCTAATTAATTTATTCTACTTTTAGTAATCTTCTTTTCGCAATTATTTAACTTTATAGAATATTAATAAATACTTTATGAATAGGTAAAGTTTTGAAAAACGTTAAAAAAATATTTTACGAATGTCACAATCAGTTTTTGTAGAAATTGATTAGGTACTGGATGTTAGGTACGTAATTATGTATTCTAGTGTTCATTGTGAACAAAAAAATTATAATTAACATGTGCCCGATCTCGTTTCATACCAAGCTCATCAAGATAAACCTAAAGGCATTTATTTTCATCTTTAATTTGACATAAAAAAATCTGTTGTGTCCAGCACAATACCTCTCGCCATTTTCATTTTATGTTGCATAGGGCGCGAGCAGTTATGTAACTTTGGTGCCCTTGGCAAGCAGATATGGGGGCCCGTGTCAGAATGAGAGCTAGTAATATACATAAGTGTCCAGTATCATAATTTTTTGTCCGAAACATTATGATTTTTCAAATCCATGTGGATTATTTTCCTCGACAATCGATGAAAAGTAAACATCAGAATATTTTGATATTTTTAATGAAAAATTATGACATATGACAATTGTGACATCTATGTAAATAACTACTAGCCGTCATTCTGACACGGATCCTCATATCTGCTTTCTAAGGCCAACAAAGTCACATGACTGCTCGCGCCCTATACGTAACGAATTTAACATTTTTTGTATACACACAAATAATTGAAATTGTTTTTCTTCTTTCATTCTATGAGAAATTTTATCCTACTATTCTAATATGTTCAAAATTCTTCAAATTCATTGATGGTATTAGCAGTATTTCTTAAGGATATATGTAATATTAACATACCTGAAATTTAAAAACATATTCAATTAATAATACAATAATATATATTAAATGTACTCATACCTCCCAGAAAAATCTGACACTGACATTTTGCATTTATTTGGCAATTACAAAAATTTGAATATCGCAACTGTTTTTCGGGCAACTAGATTTATTACAACAGATTATTCTATATTATTATATACTATATCTCCAAACCTATACGAGATATAATAAAAAAATTAAATGTGTCAGATTGAGAATTTAATTATCTTTAATATTTGTAGTAACAAATTAAAAAAAAATAATATTTAGAAATTTTTTTTTTAGAAACTACCACTTCCGGTTGTCCAATTGTTACCAGAACCTATTCAACTCTTCCCATTACTGTTAGATTGAGGAATCCGTAGTTATACAGGTCTTTAGTCTTATAGAATTTGAGAAATCGTGTCTCCAACAACCTCACACACACACACACACACACACACACACACACACACACACACACACACACACACAGACATCATTGTAAAAATGTTAAAATCGGATTCTATGGACCTTAAATCGTGCTTATTTAATAAAATCTGGATATCCGATTTTTAGCATGAATCCAATACCTCTCTTAGCGAGAGGTAAAAAACTTAGTGTATTTATAAAAACAAAATAATGGTATTGTATGATGTAGATACAAGACCATTATTTTGTATTTTTTCCAGATTTTTGTCAATACTTCTTGATTAGTTACAAAAGGGATAAAAACAATGGAAACTTTTTATTCTTGGGCTTCAATAATTTTTTTTTTCCAATTTGACAGACTAGACATTCGATAAAATGCGTCTTTTCGAGATAATTAAATTTAAACACATATTTGATCATATTATCAAATTTTGATATGTAGAATCAACTTATAAAACTGAAATTTTTACCTCCCGCTATCTTTGGTAAGGAACAATACAGGGGACAATTTTGTGCCATTTAAAATTCGAAATATTTTGCGTTGGTCGGGATCGAATCAGGTTCCCCAGATTCACTACCAGACATCAGGCACGCGGCAACGAGACCCCATAGGTATTTAAATTAATAAAAAGTAAATGGCGTGAGGTATTGTGTTGGTCACATCAGATTTTTTTATTGATTATATGCAGTTATAAAAGGTCTTTCTATTTTCCTTAATACAATTCAAATGCTAATATAAATTTTAAAATCGAGTTGTATGAAATCAAAGGGAGATGAAAGCAAATCACGTAATCGAAAGGAATATTTTGACAAGGTGTAGAGACATTTGCGCTCGGTAGGGTGGAAGGCACATAAAAGGGTACTAAATTGGCGGGCGACATTTAAATTCCCCGTAGGTCTGGTCTCAGTGGCAGTGGCAGGAAGAGTAACACAAATAAAACTGTGGCAGATTTAATATTTCATGAAGGCTGGAAGTTGAAAACGCTTGGCTGAGTTGAAAAGGTAGTATAATGGCAAGATCTGAATTTAACATGACTTCAACCTTTGTGGATTATATTGCAATGTACTTTGCCCATTTACTGTAATTTGAAACCGCCTTCAACATGCAAACACACGTCCAAGCCCAGTCATCTTTACTGTCGTTTTAACTTACATTTGTATCACTTGCAATCGAAATTATCATCATTTTATATATTCATATTCACTTTTGTAGTAAATAATTTTTAATAGCTAAGAAGAATGATTGTTTCTTAACCAGAAGGAGTTCCATAGAATCCAAGGAAACTTAATGACGAAGTTTCATCTACCTCTCTAGGGAGTATGGAGCAGAAATTTGCATTTATGACCACATACCACATACAAAATATCAAGAAATTTCAATCTTTGAAATTGTTGACCAACCTGATTCTCCATGCGCATATCAAATATTTAAATTGAACAATTTGAGTTTGTTTCGAAATTATGTGGTAACTAACCAGGGCCTCTATTCTTAAGTCTTCGTAATTTATTTCGGAGTCTTATAGAAACGTTATTGTCATTCGGATTGGCGTTCGTTTAGGACGAACCGACCCACATACACACATTCATACACACACATACATCCACACACAAACACACACAGACATCATCGTAAAAATATAAAAATCTGATGTGGCCAGCACAATACCTTCCGTCAATCCTGTGTATTATGTACAAATTACATACATAAATTTTCCTGCAAAAGATTATAAATTTCCAGTAATATTATTTCATGCAAATGGCACTTGACACTGACATCTTCTTCTTCTTTAGCTTGTCCCATTCGTTAGGGGTCGCTATTTTTTATTTTCTTCTTCCATTCATTTCTGTCATCCTCACGTCAAAATTTTTCATTCAAAATTTCATTTTTTGGTATTTTATGATTCCTTTTCTCGGCAACGGAATTCCACACCCCTGATAATAAATAAACCACATGAAATAAGAAAATCATGAAATTTTGAATGAAAAATTATGACATTTGTCAATTATGGACGTAATTATTAGCTGTCATTTTTACACGAGTCCACATTCATATCTGCTTGCCAAAGTCAGTAAAGTCACGTCACTTCACGCGCCCTACACATAAAAGATCCTATATTTCCAGTTAAATTATTTAATAAAACTATGGGAATTGCACTTGACACTAACATCTTCTTCTTTAGTTTTTCCCATTTGTTAGGGGATCGCTATTTTTTATTTTCTTTTTCTACTAATTTTTGTTTTGCGTGTCGTCCTCATTCAGTTCCTTTTCTCTTCTTTCATCTTATATTTGGTCTTTCTATGTTTCTTCCACCTTCTGTTATAAGCTATTCATTCTTCCAATATACTCATCTCTCCTCACGACATGTTCAAACCAATGTAATCTTCTCTCTTATATCTTTCTAGAAACGTTCAACACTACAGTTATTTCCCTTACTCTTTTATACATTTACTATTTATTGATACTGACATCTGTCAATTTGAATTACCTGAATATATTAGCAGTTTCCATGGTTAAGTTAGCATAGCTGGCTGAATTATAAAATTTATTATCTTTATAATTCTTTAACTCTATATCTGTTGAATATGAAATATAAAATGCAATCAAATCGTATAGAGAATAATATATTCATTAAGTTATAATAACATTTAACTGAGTTTGTCAAGAAAAACTGTTAAAATCTTCAAATGAGGGTACTTCCGGTTGACCAATTATAACCAAAATCTAAACATGTCTGCATATGGTTGTAAGGAAGAGGAATACGCAAGAATTGTAATTTTTGGAATTCTAGTATTGGAGATATCGTGCACGAAAAGCGGTCCACACATACACACACACACGCACACACACACACACACACACACACACACACACACACACACACACACACACACACACACATACAGACATCATCGTAAAAATAGTAAAATCGTATTGTAAAGACCCTAAAACTTGCTTATTCAATGAAAACTGACCACCGAATTTTTTGACCAAAAACAATACCTTCCTTACCAATAGGTGACGGAAGGTAAAAATCGGATTATGGGGACCTTAAAACGTGCTTAATCATTAAATTCTGGATATTCAATTTTTGGCATGAATCCAATACCTCTCTTAGTGAGAGGTAAAAATTGTCAAACATTCACACATATATGTGCAAATAGCAATAGCCTCATCCATTTATTTCGCCTCGTGTCACTTGAAATCGACTATGATTAATGCATTTATTCATTACCCGCTTATGTGGAAAATCCAATTCAATAGGTAGAAGAAAGGCCGGCTACAATTCATGTAAATTTATGTCTGTTGTGTGTTATTTGCGACAATTTCTCTGTGCAGAAAAAGTGTAACAGCAACAGCTTGATCGATGATATTTGCACAAGAGAAAGGATGTACCGAGAACTGATTACATTTCTGCTTGAGTAGCGGCATTAAATTATTCTACAAATACAGTGACATGTCTCGCGAGTTACAATCTGGAGAGACGTTGTAATGCATCACTAATGTAGAGCTAGTTTTCGGAGACAGATGTGTTTTACATACAAATGCGTTTATTTAATTACTTTAGAACAAAAAGTATTGAATCGTATCTCATATGAAATCCATAATGAATTATACATAAATAGTGTATTGACATTTATAACGTATGTAGTTTAATCCATTTGCAATTCTGTTTAAATGAAACCGTCGTTTTACATTATAATTCATTCAACATATAGGTACGCTGGTTCTAAATGTACTTTGGAAACAGAATTTTCAATAAGTGAATGTAATTTAATCGTTTATGCAGAGCTCTATTTAATGAGAACTGAACATGATATTCTGTTGGAATAGTGGTCAGCTAAATTTGACATCAAGAGAATTATGTAAATGCAGAGAGACAAATAATATCTACTGTACATTACGAATGGTATTCGTAATTTGCTATTTATAACATTTATTTCTATATATCACCAGTAATATCTATTGTGCTCGTAGTATGACATAAATGTTAGGAACAATAATATACGGAATGTGTATTGTAACATTTTATTATTATTTATATAAACTTATTTAATGTAAAATTTAATTTTAAACAACGTTTTATTTTTTGGTTTTGATCTAAAAGTTACTGTAGTAAAGTTTAACTCCTATATTCCGATTTGCAATGTATACCCGGTATATGTAGGGTTTACCATATTTTGAAACGTCAAAACCGGGACACCAATTTTTTACATTAGGTAAGTATTATATTGTTTCGCAAACAAATCATATTTCTGACGACATATTTTTTTAAAGATTGGTTTGATTATTTTAAAAAACGAATTCTGCAACTTTTTTGAAATTATCTACTGAAATATCTTTTTGGGAAAAAAAACTTAATCATTTACTGCATTTTTATAATTATTATTGATCATTTCTGCCGTTTATTTAATTTAATTTCCATGAATGTCCTTCAATATCTGCGAAATTTTACTTCCCCACATGATATGTAAAACATACAATCTTAAAAAATGCAATGTAGCGCTGCTCGTGTGGCGCCATGTTCATATTAAAAGTTAAAAAATTTATACTCATATTAGAAAAATAAATTAAAAAACCGGGACATACTGAAACCCGACCGGGACACAAGCTTAAAACCGGGACTGTCCCGGCCAAACCGTGACGTATGGCAACCCTAGATATTTTTGTTTTTCTCATGGCACACTATATCTTATTATTGTTGTTATAACTCCCTCTGTAAATGGGATTCATGCTGTAGAGTGGTTAACAATAAAATAAAAATATATGGGGACCCGTGTCAGAATCACAGCTAGTAATTATATTATAGATATCAAATGTTATAATTTTTCATTCAAAATTTCAGGATTTTCTGAGCTCAAGTGGTTAATTTGTCATCAGGAGTGTGGAATTTACTTGTCGATGAAAATAAATCATAAGGAATTGGGAAATTATGAAATTTGCAATGGAAAATTATGACATTATACATCTATGTAGCAGTCTATTTTGACACGGGCCCTCATATCTGCTTGTCAAAGTCAAAAAAGTCACTCTTCTAATTTTTCAACATGTTTCCAATCCGGAATTGACAGTATTTCTGAAGGATAATATACCTATAAATTTAAATATTTAACTATTAATACAATAAGAATTAATACAGTATATGTACTTCCCAGACTATCGACTTTTAGGAATAAAAAAGTCTCATAGGGCGATGTCGGATAAATAAGGAGGCTACGTTTGCTATGCAGACAGCAGTCTGCGAGACAGCTCATTATAGTGTCGGAGCGGAGAATTCAGTTTTCAGATTCCGAAAACTGAATTCCGAAATTCGTAAGACATGTGTTCTTGACATAACCTCATTTACAAAATTTTGTTGAAGCGTAGCATATTGGAACGAGTATAATACGAATGTAATATTTAGAAAGTGATATGTGTTCGCAGATAAATATGTATTTTAAACTTAGCCTTAGATTATGCAGGTTCTAGTTAGGCCCAAATAAATATGAAACTGCCATGTTTTATAGTTATCATTAGTTATAACTTTTCCAGGTTTGGCATACGTATTTTATCTACCTACATTTGCCAACAAAAGTACTATCTGTATTATAAACAAAAATAAAACAGTTCATTATTAAAAAAATCTTTCAGAACTCATTATTCAATTAACATTTCGGCAGCATGAACTGCTGACTTTTTCCGGGAATAACATATACAGGATAATCACGCGAGAATGAACCAGTAATTATCTCCGTTATTAAGCGAGATAGCGATTATCTTCAAATAAACAAATTTACTATAGGCAATATGGGCAATAAGATGTCGTATCAAGAAGCGTTCTGTTACTTCCGGTTCCGGAGTAGTTAATACCAACTTTGGAATTTCAAAAGGAACATGCTATATATTTTTTTTTATTTTTGAAAAGTATATAAAATTTACTTTACCATGGTAGTAAATTAGTAGTACGTTGTATTATTAAAAAATAAAATGGCGGATGTTTGAAATATGAATATATAGAATAAAATAAAATCAAGTGTGTGAGATTTTATTGTTTTTTTTGTTCATAGATGATTATATTTTTTGAGATAAATTCATTTATATGACGTAACGTAGGCAACAAATCCAATAAAACAAAATTCCACACTTTCTTGACTTATATTTAAGATATTTCAAACGTGCGCCATTTTACTTTTTAATAGTATAACGTCTTACTTGTTTGCTATCCTTGTAAAGCAAATTTTGTATATTTTTCAAAAATATAAAAAAAATATAGTATGTTCCATTTGAAATTTCAAAGTTGGTATCACGTACTTCGGAACCGGACGTAATGGAACCCTATAGTAAATTTTCTTATTTGAAGATAATCGCTATCTCGCTTAATAAGGGAGATAATTGCTGGTTCATTCTCGCGTGATCACCCTGTATATATGTATATATTTATTTATTTATCACCCAACAGGAAAAAATTCCCAATTACAGAGTAATATTAGTATGGAATATACAAGACAACAGTGCTAATACAATTTTACAATTAATTATAACAAGTTAATATGAAACAAAAATATTATAAAAATTCATAAATATATAAATGAAATAAATTTGTAATTCAATTATTTTTCTGGGTGATTTCTCAAGCATTTGTCGATTTTGCCACTGAATTCAGAGAAGAATCGCTTAAGTCAAGTTCATTGCTAAATTTATTGAATAATCGGCACATTGGCCCGTACTACGATCACGGTTTTAACTAAAACGCTGTTTTAAAAAATGTCAAATTCAAATTTCAACATTTAATTTTGCACGTATGTTTGAAGATCGATTTTTTAAAAAATATTTGTTTGAATACAAACTATGTTCTGCTTTTAAAACATATTTTGATAAATTCGATATTATTTATTATTGTTATTAAATAATGATATCTGACACTTCTTAAAACAGCGTTTTAGTTAAAACCGTGATCGTAATACGGGCCATAGAGTTTATGGGACTAGAATAGTGACAATTTGTTCTTGAGAGATCGCAGAGAAATAATATGGTTGAACGAGTATTACATGGCCGTGTATGAAAATTGAGTTCAGCTAAAAAGTAAAGGGCTACTATATAACATATATATATATATATATATATATATATATATATATATATATATATATATATATATATATATATATATAACTATATAACAATAAGCAGAACTGAAACTAAAAAGGTTGAATCATTTTAAATAAAACAGTTCATGCTATACGAGTATTTCACTGCTTTTTACACTCTTGTGTTTCAATATCAGTTATACCTTTAGGAGTTTCTAAATTGAATCACTGTAGGTCGAAAGAGAAAATAAAGGTCGTTCATGACCTTCCTCAGTGTCAGGTATTCGTATTGTACATCTATTTACAAGAAATTCGCATGCTAGTTAGCATGAATTCCTCTCTCTTTGCAGTGTCCGCCCACATCCTATCATTTAGGAAAGTTTCATGAATGAAAGTGAATTTCCAACACGTGCTCATTCATAAAACTCTTACTCATACTCATATGGTAGTGGAAGGCTGTGCTGTCGGTTGTCGGCGTCTTCAGACGTTTATGCCGCTTGTGAAAACAGCAGCCTTGCCAGCATGCTACAACAACATAACATATGAGTATAACATATGTCCCACGCTTCATGTCGGCTCTGTGGATTTTAATAGAACTTCTATAATAACCTACTATATTTTCAGCTTCATTTTGTCTTGTCTCTTTTGTTTACGTAGAAAATTATAATTTTCTAATTATGTAATGTTGAATATAGACAGTGCGGTTCTACTTGGTCCATTGCAACTGCTCTGCCGGCCGATTTTCATACAATCTGATCCATCTGACTACATTTTTGTTTTACGACATTAATAAATTAGCTGAATAACATAAATCCTCATAAATTTGAAATAGGACTCTTAAAAAATAGGAACATATAGGGTGTAACAGAAATAAGTACATTAAATTTCAACAGTAATAGAACTCGTGTAACAATACATATATCTTAATACCTTTTTCTTGTAAACCTTCTAATTATTGAGTAAAATTCTTCAAAGTTTTGTCACAAATTTCATTGCCCGCCTATGGTCGAATAAAACCTGAATGTCGAAAAAGTAGAGCGCGTTGCATATTGGCAAAATTCAAAATGGAACTATTCTGCGCGTGGATCTTCGAACAGCTGTTTCTGCTTTGTTTTCGTTGTGACTTGTGACCTTGTGACTGTGACTGAAAACAATAAAAGAATGAATTTCAACACGAAATATTAGAAACTGGTGAATAAATTGACAGACACACCAGAAGATGAAACTATACACAAATCGTGGAAGATAAAAGATACGAGTAGAATAGAATACCTCGATTAAGGTAACAAAAAAAATCGTACGTCAAATTATTATGTTATAATTGGACAATCCAAACATGAGGATATTTATAGGGTGCAGTCGACCAAGAATAACTCTACAATGGACGGAACAAGAAAACGCATAAAGATGATTAAAAGTGATGCAGCCATAAATGAAATCACAATAAATGTTCAAAATGGCGCCCGTCATTGTCAATGACTGAAGGCGTCGACGAAATGATGTAACTGTTGTTCTTTCAATATCCTCCAAATTGTCATGACACTCTGTGTTGTAGTGCTATTCTTCGAGTATTTTTTTTTTTTTTACTAGACCCTGGCGCTCAGTAACCTCTTCTATATTCTCTTATGTGATCGGGGCGTGTTCTACCACAATATTGAGCAGCAGGCTTAAAGGATTCATGATCTCGGAGATTTATTTATTTTATTTACAAATCCTAAAAAAAATTGAGATTTCGAAAGAATCAAGAAATATTGTTGCTCTTGACGAGTTCTATCACTGGTTAAATTTAATGTACTTATTTCTGTTACACCCTGTATATAAATCTCCTTTAAGGATATCTTATAATTTTCGAGATAGTTTTTTGTTTAAATTTATTATTAAGAGGTTTCAACTGCAAAGGCTATTAACCTCACCGGTACAATTTGGTAATTAACAAATATATATTTCATTATAATTATTTATATATTTTAAAAAGTTCATTAGGTTCTCCAGTGTTGTGGGATTGTCGTAGAGGCATCTTTGATGTGTATACGGGGATTTTGAATTCTTCTTTTTGGTCTTTGTATTGTTGGCAGGCATTAATGATGAGTTGCACGTCTAGTTGTTTATTGCAGATTATGCACATTTTGGACTCTTTCAAATATATGGCTATTCGTCAATCGAGTGTGTCCAATTCTAAGTCTCATTATTATTATAAACTTGATTTTCGCTTATTTTTAAAATATCTCGTATCTCGCTTATTATGAGAGATAATGAAAAAGTTTAAATAATTTTTATATGGTTTGTTTTTCGTAGAATTTTTTCAAAATTTACTAATTCTCGACATATTTATAATATTTTTTAAATGGAAACATATGTTGAAAATAATCTCATCGTTTTCCTTGTTTTATAAGCTTTTCAACGATGTATTACAAGTCTATATTCTTTTGTTTTTAACATGAATAAAAAACGAATTATTGGGGTGAAGAAATAGAAAATTATTGAGAAAGAGACGAAAAAAATCAATTACAGATCACCATTGTTTATTTCTAATATTATTTTCTTTATTGATACTCATTTTTCTAATTTATATACTTCAGAAAACATATTGAATCACATTTTTCGAATTCTGGCTAAGCCAGCTATATCGCCGGTGAAAAATAAATTAGCTAATTCGTAAATAATTGACTAAAAATAAGTTTGAGAACTTAATTATTGGACAGAATCAAAATAAACAAATGATGATCTATAATTGAGTTTCAATAATTTCCAATGTTTTCACTCCAATAGCTTAATAATTCATCAGCCGCTTTGTTCCTTTAATGTCAACGTGTCCGAGTTGATAAAGTTTATTATTATTTTATAATTAATTTTGACACGAAATAACCTAAAAATTAGACTACAAAAAGATATCCAATTTCGATTGTAGAGTATTAATGAATACTGTATGAATAATTTTAGTGAATTAATTATACGTATGACATCTGATAAAGTGTCAAAATGAATTGGTTAGGTTTATTCTAATTAATTAAAACAGATTCTGGTTGAGTGAATAAAATATTTAAAAATGAAGATATTAAAATCATTATTTATTGTACTAATTAATAACATGTAATGTGTAAGATTAAAATATATTAATTTTAAAATATGCAAATTAATATTACTGCTTATATAACAAAAAATGAAGTCCAGTGTCAATTAGTACAAAGTTATTTTCGTACGGTTTGATCGAGGATCTTCTCTGCTGTGCTGGGACTCTGTTGTATCGCATGATGATCGCATGACGTCATGCCATCGCGAGGCGATACGACATAGTCACAGCACTGGTTAGAACGTGGTGACAGGCGATGAAAGTTTGACATATCAGTGTATGATCCCGATAAAAAGTAGCGGTTGGTTGTTTGGTCCTTCCAAAATCAATAGTTGTTGGCGAAAAAAAGCCGTAACAACAAGATGGTGGTTACTTTTTTTTAGTATTACTGGACACTTTGCAACAACAGGTCTGAATGAATATATTACGGTCAATTTGTAATGGTATACTACGAGGTGCTTAACTGCATTTCTTCACAATATCCGAAAAAAAACATTGAATTGATGGATTATCCACCATATAGTCCCGATTTGGCATCAACGACTTATTATTTCCGCAGGTTAAAGATAAATTGATGGGAATTCGTTTTACTTCGGCCATTGGAACTATCGATGTTTAAAAATATTGAATATTGGAATGCAAATTGTATTGACTCATTGACATAGGGAATATTTTGGGAAAATGTAATACATTTTAAAAATGAAATACCGTATTTTACTATTAGTTTGGTTCACGAAAGATGACAATTCAAGGTCATTTTCAAACCATCTGATATAATATTACTTGCAGATAACTTCAGTACATTCCATACACATAGGCGTGCACCAGGTATAATATTTGTGGGTACATTTTAGTCATTCAAAATTAAATGTTAAACGTCTACACATTTTCAAAGATATATTTTATGCACAAATTGAATAGCTTGCCTTCGCAAAGTTTTTCCTTTCTCACCCATGATTATGTTCAATTAGCGGAGAAAATTAGAAACTTATTTGTTGATTTTGATTAAACGTCAAATCGTGCGTCAAATTCAAAAAACAAACTCTGCCACTGAATTTACTTTAACGTAGAGGGCAGTTCAATAGATAATTGCATACCAGCAACTCATAGACATACGTTTCTATTATTTTTAGTGTGTTAGAGAGCAATGTGAACATGGAACATATATCTGTCATATAGCATAAATCTCGTAGACATACGTCAAATAATCTGTCTCTTTCTAATACATAATGTTGCTATACTACCGCTATATAAAATATAGTTTATTCTTTCTTCGAACAAATGGCTTTGAATTGTCATCTTTCGTGAACCAAACTATATTAGCCTCAATATTAAGAGAACGGTCCCCGTTTTGTCCGGTTAACAAGTAAATGTAAATATTAAATCTTTTCATTTCGAATAGATCCCACTCCATCTTTGTCGCAAAAACAACTGTTACAAGTGCGGGTCTTGAACTTGCGACAGCTGTGCGTGTGTTGGTGTATTAATAGTCGGTGCGTTGTACAGACGTTCTCGTTCCTCGTTCTCGCAATTAGCACCGAATTCATTTGCTCGCTTCTCACTTCTCGGTCGAGGAGAGAATCCATTCCGTTTCTTGGCACTGCCAATGCCATCGCCATCTCAACGTGTCAACATGACGAAAAACAAACGTTCGGGAAAATTAGGGACTGGTTCATTCTGCCGGAAGGGGAGAGATGGATGTTTGTTTTTTAAGGAAAGTGGTTAACGGAGGGGTTAAGTACATGGAAAATTAAACAAACATTAGGGTTTTAGTAGATTGTGGCATCAGACCACCTAAGTTGCTTCGTTCAAGTTTATATTGGGTGTAACATGAGGGGCGCTCTTACTACTTGCCGAACGTTGTCACTTTTTCTAACTGGTTGTTGATGATTGGATGACAGCGACTTTTTTGAGGAGGAATACATATACTTACACTTTGATGATTGATGAACACTTATATGGATGATGAATGCGTTAACTATGGGCACTAACATTCTTGATATTACTATTTTTTGTATTTATACTGTGCTTATAGTAGCAATCCCAAGCAATCCGATCAGTTGGATCGCTGTAAAACAACGATTCAGGAAGGCAAGGGGATGATAACTGATTGCAATCCAAAATTTGGTAGTGGGAGAACTTGATCGTAGAATAAAAGAACATGTATGATCTGGTTGGAATCGCTTAAATCGGATTTCGTTGACCGAAAGAAAGCCACTTTAATTGTCTACAAATAAATGTCAAAACCGCTGATATCTAGACTAAACACAGTTATACAAAAATGATAATTATTTCTAAACATAATTTTGACTAAAAAAGATAACAAAGTTGAAGTATTGTTCCTGAAACTATATTTTAGAAAAGGTTATAAAATGTTATTTATTTGTTATTGCACTTGCTTTTGTCTTGTCATATCGGATTCTAGGCATTTTCATAAAGAGCGCGTCTTATAGATATTTACGTATACAACTTTAGCGTTACCATATTGTTGGCCGTAAATACTTGTAGATTTCTAAAAGTTTGTATTTCTATCTTTTCTTCTAGTAATGAGGAGAGTAATACAATACATAGGTGTTACAATTTATAATATGTACTTGGTTACTGGAAGAGCATTAGGCACAAAGAGTAAGAATTAAAGCACTTGTATTACATTTTGACAATATAATTTCAATGGCTGAAGTATAACGAATTGTCCACAATTTATTTATGACCTGTTAAAATATAAAGAGTCGTGTGCGAAGTTTGGCCAAGATGGTGGATCCCATTTATTCAATGTTTTCCTCGTTTAAATACTCTACTGTTCGAGTAGCTCGTGGTCGTTTATGACTGATATTTTGCAGGATTGCAAGCAAGTACACTGTTTACCATTTAAAATTGACCGTATTACTATCAATCAGGGCAACTTGCCCAATAATATCAAAATAAGAAGCTACCATCTCCTTGTTCCGACTTTTTTACGAACAAATTTTGTTGGAGCAGAGTAATTTTGAAACATCAAACTGCCGCCTGCTGCTCTTTTTGGAGATCCTTCGAATAGATCCCAATTTTGTCGCCTGTCACTGTGTTATTACCAAGTGGGAGGATCCGAAGCAGCGGCAGCATAAGGTTTCACCACCTCCCTAAAAAACTAAAAATTGAATTGTTACAAATTAACGAATTAACGTAAAACTTCGCAGACACTAATGCCAGTTCACATAACCTCACTAAAAAATAATTGTGCACCTAATATTGCTTTCTCTGAGAACTTTTCAATCCGCCGTAATGAAGAAAAATGCACAGTATAAAATTCTACTTTTTTCGTTATTGAAATATTTGAATTTACGTTCTGGTAACGCAGTTAACATAAATTAACGATGTGTTAGTATAAATTGCATTTATTGGTTTTCCCCTTCGCAAGAAAGGAGCTTCTAGTAAATTTCGGTCTGTTTCGGCCCATTTGAATGCTCATTCTACTAGTTGTTGTTTGTGGCAATAAATTTAGTAGAACACCGACCGCACGAATTTGCCTACAACCGCAATGTATACCACACTGACTTTAACTACTTGTAGTAAACAGCTGTTCATATTTTTTGATCACTTAGTCAATATATTATGTGAGAGGCGTTGCAGACTAAATGTAGGACAGGAACGTTAATTTAGATTGATTACAGGTTAATACAAATAGGAAAAAGTTATTGCTAATCTATATGATGGCGCCGGTCGCCGGTACAAGTAAGTTTGTTTTTATCAGAGGGAGAATAAATTGCAATTTGATTACTTTGGTTTTAATATCTAGTAGTATACAAGTTGTTAATATAATGAAAATAGTTTGTGAGCGGGAATTTAATATCGTTGGAGAAAAGATTCTCATTTGAAGTTTAATTAATTGTTAAAACATATTCAAAAGAACGTTTTTATTGTAAATATTACATAGAATTATGTGAATTATACTTTACTTTTATAAATGAGGCGGCTGTTCAATATCCCGGTAACGTGATTTTGTCAACAAATCGGAACTTTTATTGATGATAAAACTGGCTGAAATTTACTAGAAATCTGTAAAATTAACTGAAAATTGTGTATTTATATACAAAATTTGTCTAAAACATATCATAAAAAAATCTTATGTGGCCAGCACATAACCTCTCGCCGTATCCATAAAGCAAAGAATATTTTTACAAATACAAATAATATATTCATATATGTCTATGACGTATAAACTTCTTTATTATTCAGTAGGAGGATGTCTCAACACAAAACAATTTTCATATATATATATATGACATTTCACTATAAATTATGTACAATAAATTACAAAATAGAGTTTACCATATCCAAATATTTTAAGCTGGTCACAAGGCTTTTCTATTTGAACAATGTTCTTGTTTACTTTCTCTTCATATTCTAGTAAAAACATTAATTTTGGACGGTCTAAAATGTACATATCTGGAAATTTGCGTCTATTCTTACATTTCTTTTACAATATCCTTTTCCATACATGTATTTAAATAACACATTTATTTCCTTTAATAAAGTGGTGGATAGATTGCACTCCGTTTATTTTTATATCGATGTGTAATTTTGTCAATATTTACAACTTATTTAAGAAGAATTTGATAGCTTTTTGCAGTTCAATGCATATTTTTCTTAATCATTACTCATTATCTCGATGAGATATAATTTTTCTGTATTTTACGTTGCAGAGTGGAAACAATATTCATTTTCATCTTGTGTGTATAACATTTAAATATCGTTTTCCTTCCGGCTGTATTCTCGTACAGTCCGCCTATTCGCACTTTGTTCAGTTTGTAGCGTCTATAATTCAAATATTTTCTCGTAGGCAATCATCCATCGCCTTTTCACTCATTATTGTGCGCTGAGGGCTGCCTTGATTATCTCCTCTTATCCGACATTGTCGGGATTAACAGTATTTCTGAAGGGTATGGGTAATATACCTATCATTTTAAATATTTAACTATTAAGGTCGCCGTCGAATATAGTCCAATCTTAATTCAGTTTGTTTGATTGAAGGAATTCATTAAAACAAATGCAGTTTTGTTTATTGATTTTGAGAAATGTAAATCTAATGGTTGAACTTATATTCATTTTTTTATTAACAATAATAATATTGTTTATAACATTAAATCACGTAATAAAATAAAAAAATGGGTCCAAAGTATGTTCGTCATATGCAGATATTTTTTTTATAATGAATAATGAAAAAAAAAACTTAATGCAATAAGTAATTGTTATAAACCAATTGAATTACGATATTGCCCTATACTGTAATGTAAATTTAGTGCAGCGTTTTGTCGGAGCGCACTACTGGAGCTCTGCCGTCGCTCTCTCTACACCGCGCTCGCCACCACCCCTCCTCAGGTCATACCCACAAGCTAGAGAGAGGAGAGACAACGATTTCGCATGAAATCTTGTTGGCTCGGTCCGAATAGAGGCTAGCTGGCTAGCATCAGTTTTGAAATTTTATGCGCCAAGTTTATATACTCTTATTATAAAATGGTTAAAACTAAAAATTCAAATCAAAACAGGCCTTCAAAATCAAAGAAACTAACGGCTACTGCTTTAAGGAGGCGAAAAAATGCTCTTCTTCAACAAAAGAACTTGCAAACAAATATAAATTTGGCCAAAAAAGCAACTAGAAGAATTTTGTTGGATTCGTATGACGTTCCCAATCAAATGCCATAAAATTCTGAAGTACTAATTAGTTTGGAAGATGGCACACATATTTCAGATGATTTAATTAATTTCGAAGATGTTTGGTGCCAAAAAATGTATACGAAAGGTTTGTTAATACTCCTTTTGTAAATGTTTATGTATATAGTTTATATAGTGTAGGGTTGGCAGATATGTACCAATAAAATGTTCTAAATGTTGATCAATTATAACCAAAATCTAATCAGCTCTTCATATGGATATAAATAAAAGGAAGACGAAATAATTATAATTTTTAGAATTGTAGTGTTCGTGTTATCGTCACACACACACACACACACGCACGCACGCACGCACTCACATACACACACGCACACATCATCGTAAAAAAATGCTAAAATCGTACTCTACGGACCCTAAAACGTGACGGAAGGTGAAAACTACTCTGATATTTACGGTTCTAATAAATAATTTATTTTTAATATAAAAAATTATAAATTATGTATTGAAAGTGATCCTAATCCTACGAGTGAATTTGATTTTGAGAAAACCATAACAGGTAATAGAATTGAGCAATTAGGATATGTTCTAAAATGGGCCATGAAATTACAACTGGATCATTCCAAAATTTGCACTATGGGTCACTTATATCCGAAACCTGTAGAGGATTAGGTCTAGTAAGCCTAACATGCTTCAAATTTTCAATGTATGATATTGAAATTTCTAAATACACCGAAGAATCAAATAAAGAAAAATCACAAATAAATATGGGTTGCGTATGGGGCAATATAGCAACTGGTAGTATAAATTCGCACAAATAAGAATTGCTTTCTATCATGAACATTAAATCTCTGAATAAGGATACATTTTACAAAATTGAAAATGAAAAGGTATATCCACCTCCTAATAAATTCACTAATAAATTTATTTAGCTGATTAATAAAAAATATCTCGGAAACATAAACTTCTGTCACATATATCATAACATTGCTTTCATAAACGATATTTTATAAGCTGTGCCTAGCCTCCCACGTCGGTATCGGTATTAATCCCGGTTTTCTAATTATGTCTTAGTCAGATTGTAAAATTAGCCAAATTATAAAACACCTATGCATTTCACAATATGGATAGACGTTTTAATAAACGAAGAATAGCTTTCATACAAGCTAAGTGCACACGACTAGCCAGATTGTAAATCATTGTAGTCAACGAATATTTGACAATGTGGCGGTACGTTACAATCTCGCCACTTTTTATTTAGAATGCATGTTACCGGAAATCATGAACAGGAAAATTTCAAATGGGTTATTCTACAAAAGAGAAACAAGTCACTTGAGGGAATTAGATTTAGAATAAATTCAGAATAAAATTATCTATCGTTCTATGTAAAAGTATATGTTTTCATTTTTAAAAAAATACGTATTCCAATTTGAAGAACTATTTTCTTTTATAAGTAGCTGTCACTTTTGGCTCCTACAACTTTATTATTTACATATATGCTTTTGCTCTTAAAAAACTTGCACAAAATACCATTGTAAATACAGCAAAAAAAAATTATGTTGCAAAATTTTATAGTCAGTCAGTCATATGGCATAATTTTCTGGGGCTGCTCTCCCAATGCCGTTCGCATTTTTATAATACAGAAACGAGCTACATATTAGAAATATTTATAACCTTAGCTACAGAAATACCTGTAAACATAGTTTTATAAAAGAAAAGTTTCTTACTCTGCCATGTTTGTATATTTTAAATGTCATTTTATTTATTAGAAAAAATTAAAAATAAAATTTTAAAATATAAGAATTGTCATAGTTATAATACTAGATATAAAGAGAATTTAGTGCTTCCAAAACAAGTGACATTTAACTCTAAATAATTCTTTTGTAATAGGAATCAAATTATATAACCATTACCCAAACATATAAAGAACATTGATTCGTTTAATTTATTTAAAAGGAAACTAAAATATATATTAATTGATAAATGTTACTACATTTAATGAATATTATACGGATAATTTTAAGTAGGTACTTTGTTTATTGAAATATCATGAACACTATACTTGTGACATGTATGTATTTTTGACATTCCATATACCGATGCAATTTTGGTCTTACTTGAAGAATAAATTATTATTATTGTTATTAGTATTATTATTATTATTTTTTTTAACTTGAATAATAGAGAAATTATAGAGAGCCGCGTTTTTTTCTATATATGTTCTTTATGTACTTATAGTATAAATATAAACTCTAATTATATTTATAAAAATACAATTTTTCTTCAAACCAAAATTAAATACTTTTCGTTCTTGACGTATGAAAGAATGAAAATACTGCAGTGTAGAGATATTTCCCGTCCAGTACGTACTAGACTAGCCTCCAAGCGAGGTATCGCTCGCGCTGGCCGTAATTTTTAAATCTTGCTCTTTGAGATTTTGGCGCCTCTCCCTGCGATTGTAGCGCTAGAGATCCGCAGCGGATTAGTTTGTCAAGCCCAATTCGACGGCGACCTTAATACAATAAAAAATAATATAATGTATGAACTTCCCAGAAAAAGTATGCAGTAATGTCTCCGGATTTCTGACACTGTCATTTCTGTGTCACAAGCATTTTCAATTTTCATTTGTTTCCATGACATTATTTGGGCTGTGAGATTTATTACAACAGATTATTATATAACTTACATTTCTTTATCTCTAAATCTATAAAAGATATAACAAAATATTCATATGTATCAGATAGAGAATTTACTCTTCTAATACTAGCAAGAACAATTTTTTTCAAAAAAATAATATTTAAAAGAATTTTTTTTTAAGAATCTGCTACTTCCGGTTTGTCGAATTATTACCAAAACCTTTTCTGCTCTTCCCAGTAATGTCCGATTGAGAAATACGTAGTTAAACAGATGTTAAGTATTGTAGTTTTTGAGAAATCGTCCTTCCAACCGACACACACACATACATACACATACACACACACGCACGCACAAACGCACACGCGCACACACTTACACACGCACACACACAGACATCATTGTAAAAATATTAAAATCAGATTGTAGAGACCTTAAAACGTGCTTAATCATTAAAATCTGGATATGCGATTTTTAGCA
Organism: Harpalus rufipes; assembly: GCA_951394225.1. Classification (NCBI taxonomy): domain Eukaryota; kingdom Metazoa; phylum Arthropoda; class Insecta; order Coleoptera; family Carabidae; genus Harpalus; species Harpalus rufipes. Next base: position 9,927,147 of record OX596283.1, read on the forward strand.
TGAATCCAATTCCTCTCTTAGCGGTAATAAGTGAAGTTGAAAGTGTTCTTTTTATCATTCAGCATTCTTCAATTTTAACACAAATTAATGCTATAGGAAAAACCAAGATATTTATTTACAAACTGAGTAAATATAATTGAAAATAATAAAGTGATACAATCATATATACATATACCGATTCATAATTAAACATAGTTACATAAAGTATTTCAAAATTAATACAAAATGTGAGTTAAGATAATGTTTATTCATGAAAAGAAAGTTTAATCCACGACTCCGTAGGGCGCGTGGGTATTCTTGAGAGTGACTTAATTTTTTTTTATTTCACTTACACATAAACAGTTACTTATAGTTGTTGCTATGGAGTTAATAATGACAATCACAGTTTAAAACGTCAAAATTGAATAAAAAAATAAAAAGTGATTCAATTTTATTTAGCTCATTTGCTATTGGGTGAAATAACTGGCGGAGAAATGCGGAGGGAGGAGATTATTTAATCTAGTGGGGGGAGAACGTTACCCCCTCCAAAGTACAACTAGACATAATTTTGAAGAAAATAACGTTTTACAAAAACTGGTTTTACTTTTGCCAGATTAATTAAAATAACTTGCTTTTTATTATTAAATGATAAACACAAGCATACTCTATTGAGTAACAACAAAATGTTCATCACAATTAAATTATGAGCCTAATTTCTCCAATGTATATTATATCAAAGTTTAATTATTTTTTACAAAGTGTACGTAATGAACTTCAAAAATTCATTTTTGTAACTCAATGGGTATTAATGAAATATATTATTTAACATTTATTTCGTATTCGTCTCTCCTCTAGTTTTTGAATAATGACGTGTTTTCTTCACACGTGTTTTGTCAAAGCGAATAAGCAGCGGGTATGCTCTTAACTAATGAAGCTTATCTAAATATAACAAAGTAAAGAGAGACATATGTAATAATGCATTAATAAGGAAAAATATGCAACCAATTTGCATGGTTACTAGAGAGAGACGATCATTAGACTAAAGAGGAGTGCTAAATTATGCCCATATAAAGACCGATAGTATGAAACACTGATTAAAGGTGATTAGCGAGTAATCGATTACCATTGATTTTCTCTATCAATCATTTATGAATTATTTTGCAGAAAAATATATCAAGTAGAAGATGCGTACAATTAATTTATCGAAAACTGTTATTTGAAGTATTTTTCTCTGAAATAATCCAAAGAGGATTGACAAACAAAAACTATGCTAGTCAACTGCTCGCTAACCACCCTTCAGTTATTTATATTACCATAGTTCGTAAAGTAATTCATGCGACTAGAGTGTAAACAAAAATTTTCGCTGATTGACAAATAAAAATATTTATATATTAATATTATAGTATTTTTTTTATATCTAATTTTGATATGTGAATTTAAAAAAATATATTCAAATATATTTTAAGCCATATATGTCCGGTTTTATAAACAAAATTTAATCTCGGATTTTATAAACCTAATACTATATACAAAAGCTTGGATTATAATTATAATTCTGGATTAAAATTTAATTTGCTTTTATAAAACCGGGCATTAAAATTGTTGATAACAAAATTGAAATTATACCTAACCTGAAAACTAAGTTCAAATAAAAGTTATTAAAAGGGTAAAATAAAATTAAGGTTACTCAACATCTCATTCATAGAGTCATTAAAGTTAAGAGCTCTTGCATGGTTTACATACTGAATAATCTTAACCAAAAAGGGCTGTTAGGATCTCTGGCAAGGTTGATCTAATCCTAATTTCTCTTTTCTCGGATGACTTGTGTACAATTTTGTATTTACATACTTGTACAATAAAATAACTATTATTTTTTATCATTACTATGTTGTGATTTTGTAGTAATTATAAAATTTTGTTTCAGGTAAGTGACCATATACTTGTAATTCCTGTGACCAAATTTGGTAAGGTAAAAATATTTAACTTTTACATTTCTTCTACAAATTCTTAAATACTACAACAAATTTTCTTCATTTTACTCTAATTTAAGTAAAAGTCACACCATCTTAAATTTGCATATCTTCATCTTGCTATCACCACATGATTTGCAAGTAGAATAATTATGCAACGGTATTAAATTCCTTGAATTACCATTTCATCTTGTTGCAAAGTAGGTGCTCATGCTCATTCGTATTATGAACTCATTGCATTAGGATTGATCTGCGTAGTCCTGAAGAAGGAGCAAGGCTGCTAAGCAAACCTTCTGTGGGTAATATCTCATGAGCTATCTGCTTCACCATATGCATAACTGCTCCACTTCATTTTAATATTTGATATCTAGAGTGCTGGTGTAGTGTGTATGCACTCAATATGTGGAAGTTGTAAGTAATTACTCCAGAACCGGAATCTTCGAGCTGTAATTCATTTCACGTTTGATTGGAATTAATATTACCTAATGCGAGTTGAGTTATATTTAGTATGAACAGCTAATTTTATACGCAAGATTAACTGTAATTATTGCTAAATCGAAAAGTAGATAAAAATAAAGAAATTTAATACGAGGTATTGAAATAATTGCCACATGTTTATTTATACAGGGTGTTTAAAAATAGAGCTCATGGATTTAAGGGTAGATAATACATAATATTAATAATATTTAAATTACACTTGGCAAAGTTCACAAAATTTCAGTCTCTGAATCAACCTCTCGTAATTTAAATATTATTAATATTATTCAGAGCAGTTCACCAAGTGTCGCATTTGTACTTTGTACATTGTACAGTTTTCTATTATATTCTGCTAGCTAAGCTCGCGGTTTTTCTGATAGATGGCTCTGCATGTATTTAGTTATCTCTGCAGGCTTGATATCTTTGTGAGATGTTTATCATCTGCCCGCTCAACTAGTCTCAGTGCCTCAAAAGAGGCGTCAGTACACCACACTGAAGAGCTCCAATAAGAGCGAAACGCGTCTGTGGTTCTGGTTGAGTGGGCCAGTCTCTGATAAATGACCGAGAGGTTGATTCAGAGACTGAAATTTTGTGAACTTTGCCAAGTGTAATTTAAATATTATTAATATTGTTCAGAGCAGTTCACCAAGTGTCGCATTTGTACTTTGTACATTGTACAGTTTTCTATGGATAATACATCTCAAAAAAAAAAAATCTGTTGTGGCCAGCACAATACCTTCCGTCAATCCTGTGTATTAGGTATAAATTCCATACATAAATTTTCTTGTAAAAGATTCTAAATTTCCAGTAAAATTATTTCATAAACTATGCAAATTGCACTTGACACTGACATCTTTTTCTTCTTTAGCTTTTCCCATTCGTTAGGGGTCGCAAGTGCAGGAAATAATTGTTTTTATTGAAATAATTGTCATGACCGCTTAGAATTATTATATGCATAGTCTCCCAAGTAGCAGATTTAATTTAATAGTATATTGAAAGACATATGTTACAATGATCCTTATTGAAATACGTGTTTTTCATACAATTTTTCCTATTTCGCTTTAATTTACCATTATTTCAAAATTATTATCAAAATAAATATTAAAATACCTTTCAAGGTTGGTAATACTGACAATTTCAATAAACATTTGAAATTTAATTTACTTTGACATTATTTGTCATTTTGACAACATGCAGTTATTTAGAAGTTAGGTTAGAGTTAAAATTTATATTTATTATGTAGCGAACTAATAAATAAACACTTTATACCTTGATGTATTTATTTGACTTTAATAGTTATTTACGTTATAAGGCCAGGAAGTGAGGTATTACGGTACGTATGAGAAGTTTACGGACGAGGCGATGAAGAAGCCGACTCAGGAATTTCGAAATAAGTACCGTAATACCACTTCATGGCCATATGACGTACAACATTTTATTTCATACTGTCTACGTGATTTAAATATTTTTAAATTTATGTCAATTTGTCAGTTTAAAATAGATCACATCACATCAGAATTTGTCTTAGTTACCTGTGTATGTTTCATTTTTTTTTTTGTTGATTTTGTTTGCTTGTCATCAAAAATGAACGCTCCTTCTAGTAATAACTCAAACTTTCCGAACGATATTTTGGATAAAAGTGCTGAGCCTATACGGAAACTGATTCTCACAAAGTCCTCCTGAAGATATGAAAAAGAATTTGAATTATTTTGCAATTGGAGAAAATTATACAATGTCGCAAATAATGTAAAGGAAAACATCATGGGGAAAAACAATTAGGGATGTTTCCAAGTAACACTTTCCGGCTCGGGTACTGTAATGTATCATTTCTCGGACTCAAATTAGTAAACTAAAGTAGTAAATAGCGGACAGTATGAAATAAAAAAACCTTATTGCAGTGTTTTCCAGGAGTAATGACAGGTTATGACATCTAAAATGAAAGACATGTATTTGCACACTAAAGTTACCAACTTCACAATTTAAGAAATCCCCAAAAACTGTTGTCCAAAATTGTTCATTGACACACTGTTTTTGACAAAATCAGTGTCATAAAATTCACTTTGTGAACGCGAAATAGTAAAAATACGTTTTGTAATTTCGAATTAAACGTCAAAATTTTTTCTTTGCATTTTTACTAATTTTGGGACATAGTTTTCGCCTAAACGTTGTTTGATATTCGATTGCGAAATACTTTTGAATCCTCGAATGCAAAAGTAACATTGCATAATCTGGAATCAAAAACAACTATAAAGGTTATTTCGTAATATAAATTTATTATGATGTAATCGATATGAGAACAAGAAGCAAAAAAATTAGGAATCGTACCCGGGTTAAACCAAAAACATACTAATAATTATTATCATAAACTTTTTGTCTGATTTGATTAGTCATTTACATTATTGTAATCAAGTTTTCTTTGTTGTAATTAAGCATTCCTTAATCAAATTTAAAAAAATATATAATCAGTTTTTTGTTTGATTAGTCATTTTCTGAATGATTGCTTAGATGGTATTGTAAATAAAATTGAAGTTAATATTAATTTATACTTTAATTATTCACTTAAAAAATGTAGTAATTAATAATTATGCAATTATTATTATAGGTCTGTTCGTTTGTCTTACTCTAAACATGTAGGAGTACTTTGATATTTTTCTCTTATTTGCTTATATCAGATCGGAGCGTATACAAACGAACGTAATTTTTGTGTAATGTAAGGAATTGGTGAAAACTTTAAAGCTATCATATAAAAAAACAAATGTTTCGTAAAATGGCTTTTTAGAAAACGAAATAATAAATGATGTTAAATGTTGTAATGTCGTACACTAGGAATAAAACTGAACATGTTTATAAATATTTAAAATTATACATTAGTAGATCATTTAAATATAACTTTAAGAAATAAGAAAAATTATAAGTAAAAATATTTTATTCAAATTAAATTTTCGTGCTATAAATAATTTTCATTTTATATTTATATTCGTTAACCACATGATTGTGATTGTGATTGATCACAACCCAACTGAGAAAATTACCCACAACACTTGCTTGCTCTTTCTTACTCCTCCTTTCTACATGGAGTAAGAAAATCATAATCTAAGCAGAGAAGAACAATTGATAGATTGAAACCGAACAAAATTCAAGTAATTATCTGTGAAAAACGAACTCGGATTTCTGCATGGAGTAGAAAGAGTAAGACAAACGAACAGACCTTATATTTTTTATACTGTCATTTCAAAAAACCTCAATAAGTAAATATATTATTGTAAGTTAAATAATTATTCTATGTAACCATTCAGTTATAATCAGTAACAAATTACGTCGTCAACAACTTTAATTGCTATAGATACATCCAATTCTAAAATAGTGAGAACTCGTAATAGGAAACAGGATATGTTTCGAATTTCTTCTACCTTAATGGGAAGCAATAATTTCCTGGAGAAAAATCAGCAGATCGGAAAAAGCACTGTGAAATCGATGAGTTTTCTCATCTTAGATCCACTTATCATTCCGAGAAAATAAAGTATCACACACACATCAACAGACAGCTGAACTCGTTGCGAGGAGATCCATAGTGAGCCTGGGATTATCACTGTAACAAGTGCGAAGCGAGAACAAATGCCAATCGTCAGCCACTTCACCAGAAACAAATGACGATCGAAATCCAGCGAGCTCCGCAAATTTTCATCTCCAAAACAAATGTGAAACAGACAAATGAATTTGTGAATTGGGGAAAATTAAAAAGTTTTAAGAAAAAACTGATGTGAAGAGTTGATTATTTGTAAGTATTATTATAATTAATTTTGAGTATTTATTTAAACATTTTTGCGCAAGATTAATAACTCATTTTTGCACCAACATTGGTAAATCGCTACCGTGCCGGAATTACACTGTACTCTACAGAAAAATACGTTTAAATAATAATTTTATGCGATTTATGTTATTACAAAAATGAAAGATTATTGAATTTTGTAGAAGACTTATAATTTTATATATATATATATATATATATATATATATATATATATATATATATATATTCGTTTAAACATTCAGTTTTACAAACAAATTCATATCTGTTTGCTCTCAAAATCGGTAAAACTTGCTTATTCATAAAAATTTCAATAAACGATTTTTTAGCGCTCTTCTATATATTTCTTAGCGTCGGAGTGTGATAGGTAAAAAATGAATTTTCGAATACGGGAAATCGGCATTGGAAGATTAAAGAGGATTAAATAAATTTTCTCTCAAGAGACTCCGGATTTAATACTGGAATAATAAAGGATCTACTCGTTTGCTTTAAAAATTGGAGGATATTTGTATTTGCCCACGACGTAAACAATTTTTTATCTGCCTTCTCTAATCTCAAATTGCGTTTCTTCTACCCAATTTGCCTTCTGCAAAGCGGAAGCACCGTCGTTTTCAAATGGATTACGTCTATAATATAAACCGTTCTAATATATAATTGTAATCTTATAATTCAAATACAATGAAGGGAAATAAGTTAGCGAGCACTTTCTCATTAGTTTTATTGAAAATAAATTTAATAAACGTAGTTATTGGGTAACTTTCACAAGCAGATATTTACACTTCATTGCAAAGATTTAAATAATAATCAGTGTAACGGTTGTTTGTTATTGCTTTCCAATATTAAACATTGTTTTTGGAATTTTCAATTAAACTGTTTTTAAGTGAAATTTTATTTGTATTAAACATTATTGCTATAAGCTTTGTAAGTAATTAAAATACAGTGATTTAATTAAAATAAAATGTAAAAATATTTATCACAAATTTTAAAATGATTTTACTGTTCCTACATACATATGTAGTTTTTAATAAATACGACATGTATTTTGTCGTTTTATTGATATTATTGCAATTATTGTATAGTGTACATACCGAGGTACATACATACAGGGTGTTATATTTTAGTGGACCCAGCAAATATCTCGCTTATTTATTAAGTTAGTAATTTCTTGCATATAATATGATTTATACAGCAACATGTAAGCTACTTGATGACAGATGTACATTCATGATACCACTTCCGGTTTAGTAATTAATATCAACTTTCAAATTTCAAATGGAACATACTATATTATTTTACAAATTTGAAAAGTACATCAAATTTGCTTTACAATCATGTAAAATAATCCATATGTTACATTATTAAAAAGTAAAATGGCGGGCACTTTTTTATACACCTAGACGAAAAGAGAATAGTGAGCCATTACTGTTGCTTGAAATAAAAGAATGAACTAAATAATGTAACATATGGATAATTTTACATGATTTTAGAGCAAATTTGATGTACTTTTCAAATTTGTAAAATAATATAGTATGTTCCATTTGAAATTTCAAAGTTGATATTAAGTAATAATAAACCGGAAGTGGTATCATGAATGTACATCCGTCATCAAGTAGCTTACATGTTGCTGTATAAATCATGTTATATGAAAGAAATTAATATCTTAATAAATAAGCGAAATATTTGCTGGGTCCACTAAAATATAACACCCTGTATATATATATATATATATATATATATATATATATATATATATATATATATATATATATATATATATACGGGGCAAATTATAAAATACAATACAAAAAATGTTTTATAAACACAAGCTAATATATAAAAATTACAAAACAAGATGGGACTTTATCGATGCTGACAAGACAAAGTGCGAATTTGGAGATCAAAGATGGAAGAATGAAGCATAATATATCCTGTGTCAGATGCCAGATGTGTCCATTTTCTATTATACAGACTATGCAGTTTTCCTGGCTGCTCAGAATACCCTCGATGTAGCAAAATTATGGAGTAAAATTGTAAAATATTGTTTAATGAAATTTTATTTATTTTATGTATATTCGGGCACGAAAATAATAACTCACAACTTTAAAAAATTGATTAAGGGTTAACGTAACACCATTTTTTATTTCCACTTCTTAAAAGCTTCCAACCATTTTTTTTTTGGAATGTTATCACATTAATTTTTCGTGAGACTTAAAAACTAGCGAAGCTGTTAAATTAATTTCTCATGTTTTAAGAACTATCAAAGCTGTCAAAATAATTACTTGGGGAATTTTAAAACTGTCAAATTAATTTCAACCTGACTTAAAAACAGAAAGCTGCCAAATTATAAACCATTATTCGAAAATGCTCTCTGTTTAATTCCGTATTTTCATTTACAACAATCACAACCATCCTTTAAAAAATGATTAACTATGTTCTCACAACTTAAGTTTCGCAACTTAATTTTAAATGACAGATAAATAACTGTTAAAATTTCAAAAACGAAATTCTTTCGTACCCCGGAATAGGAACTAGTAATATATCGTTTTGTTTGGAGTACGAGAAAGCAGACAAAATATTTCAAACATTTACATATAATTAGTTGGCAATAAATCACTCCAAAATTTTAAAACAATCCGCTAACTTATCAACACCTCCCCAAAGAATATTTCTTTGTTAGACTAATCAGTACAAATTCCATTACTCCCTTATTGTCAACTGTCATCGTCTTCATGTCACCCCTAGCTCAACCAAAAATAAACACAATAAAAACCGTGAAACCACACACATACATGCGTTAATACCGCCTGTCGCCATTTAGGCCCCACAAACTCAATTACAAGGCAGGGCTGCGGTGCTTCTCTCCCCCAAGGCAATGTTCCTCCCTCTTAGGGCCCCAGGGACTCGTAGAGCGACCCCAGACCTCATCGGAAAGATCGGAAGGAAGGATTTGATGCTTGGATGCGTTGCTTCGGGATTGGGATGGACTGGGGTTTATTTATTAATATTTTTGTGGATGCTTTGGGGAGGTTTATGGTATTTGTGGTTCATATATAAAACACAAGAGAAAAAGCTGATTATCTTATTGAAGTAATATACTCGGACTCGTACGATGTATATAAGAGGGTTACGCTAGAATGAGTGAGAATAGAAAATGTGGTACACTATTATTTTAAATAAATAAGGTTGTAATGAAACTTTCACCGTGGACTGTACACTATTTTATTCACAATCATCCTCTTTTTAATGATTTTTCAGAATAAATAATTGAATTATAACCTTCAATTTTGTTAATATTTTTTGACAGCTCTATTAAGATTTGTTTAGCCTACTTCATTATGGGATCTATGACAATGTTGCTAGGCAACCCCTGCATAAACATTTTCAAGCCGTGGCTTGGATGTAAAATCTGTAACTTCCCACTCAAGAGATAATCATTGCAGTTAGGAATGACGTATTTCTCAACCTCTAAAAGGTTAGGAATCGACAAATTACTATATTGATTGTGAATAAAAATATTTATGTCTCACTAAAGTATTATGCACTGTTTATTGCTAGGATACGGTGTATATAAACATATCCATTATGCCCCGGTTGTCTTGGATATGTTTATATACACCGTACACGATCATCGTTAACACAAAAAATAAAATAAACGTTGATAATAAATAAAACAATTAATCAACATCCTTAGCAACGCCAAAATTTGAGCATTATTGTTATCAAAATTATTATCAATTAAAACTAGTTTCAGATATTCTAGTGAGACATAAAATCTTGTATGCACCACGAGCGTTACTAGATGATAATGCCCATCGGACGAAATCTATCCCTCGGGCCAGAGGCCCTCGGGCTAGGTCCTCGTCGCCCTCCTGGCATTATGATCATAGTAACGCCCTTGGTACATAAAATACTATTAAATACCGGGTGGCTATTAAAAAACTAATCCTATTTGTAACTCCATAACATTTTAAATTTGCGCTTAAATACGCATGCGCCAAACAACTGCTCAATATACTCCATGGTTAGAGAACGAGCGAACAGATCAAACTCTGTGCGCTCTGTGAGCTAATAACCAAACGTAGAACTGAGCAAAAAAATCGCTCAGATGTAAGTACCGAACGGCATCGAGCGCTCAGAGCGTAAAACCGAACGCAGCCATAATGATATCTAGTAATTATGTACATAGATGTCAAATATCATAATTTTTCATTCTAAATTTAGTGGTTTTCCAATTTCATGTGGTTTATTTTCCTCGACAAGTAAATTCCACACTCTTGGTGACAGATTTACTGCGTGAATTTAGAAAATCTTGAAATTTTTAATGAAAAATTCTAACATTTGACATTTGTGTACATAATTACTAACCAATGTCACATAACTGCCCGTGTCCTAAACTTATATAACCAAAACCGGAAGTGGCGAGAGGCATTGTGCTGGCCACAACATATTTTGTTTTTTACTAGCCATCTGATACATCATCATGGCATATTACCCATTGCTGGGTGTGCCAATCTGCTTTATCGCAGATATCGGTAATGATTTGTACCGTGTGTGCGTTTACCAGGCTTCACCTCACGGGCAATTATTGCTGGCGTGGAGAGTGCACCACAGGGGTCACTATTGTGCCATTTAAAATTTGAAATAATTTTAGGTCGGTCGGGATAGGTCACCAGATTCGCGACCACATTCAGGCACTTGTCCACGATTTTAAATAATTTGTCATTTGAAATGAGTTGCGAAAGTTGAATTAGCTAGAACTTTGAGTTAATTTTTTTTAAGTACTGTTGTGAAAGAAAATGTAGATTTAGCCAGAAAGGATTTTCGGATCATGTTTTATTATGATTTCAAAAAAGATTTACGTATGAACTTGTTTGTAGTTACATTTATATTTATTTCAAAATTTTACCTTTACCTTCTGTATTTGTTTATTTTACATAAATAATTCTAAAGCAATGAACAGTGCATTGTATACAGAACAATCAGCACATTGTAATAACAGTTTGTATTTAAAAATGTTAAAAAATTACTATTGTTTATTTTTAACATCATTTACGGTGTAAATGCATAATAAATAAATATGCAGACAGACATTTGTTTATTTAAATAATACACTTATTTAAATTTATATTTCAATTCGTTTTGAAATACAACGGTTTATTATGCTATTGTTATTTGTACATTTATTATGTCATATTCAAATGGTTTGTAATTCATACACAATGCGTTCTATCGTATCATATGACGATAAGTATTCAATTATTATTAATTATTAAGCTTTACAGTCAATTCTGATTTGGAAGATAACATGTGTAAATTTAATATTGATTCTATTTTACACGTTTAATAGTATAATTAGAGGATGTAGCTGAATATACAAATTCAATTTATGATAACTAAATTAGTTTTGATGTTTATTCGCATCCATTAACTCGTCACTAATACGTTATTTGCACGTTTAAATTATGCTAAATTATTGTGAATTTTGATAGATTAGGTAATTGCTGTTTAGAGTGTGATACATTTATCACTAGCCTATCGGTATATTATTATTCTAAATTTATTATAGGAATTCGTAAATGGTTTTTATTACCGTCAATTGGAAATGAAACTGAACGTTCATTGTTATTATGCGAGTAGTGATTTAACTTGCTTCTAATTATCATTTAATTTTAATGGGATCAATTTTTATTTGAAATTTGCAATAGTGCTCGAGAACTATATCTAAAATTACTTAGGTATCGCGAATTTAATGAATAAGTGTGTTTTTAACCATTTGGATTCTATTTTTGAAATTATTGCGTGGAGATGTATCTAAAATAGTGGAGCCCCCCCAACTTCCATAAAATAAATAATTGTATGCAAGGTGTTTATTTTAATTTGTCCACTGTTGCTATCTCAAGGACTATAAGAGCTATGAGGTCGGTCAAATTAGCAAACAATTTATATTTTACGAGATTATTTTAATGACCGTAAAATTATAAATTTGCAACCGCATGTCTGAGTGTCTGGTAGCGAATCTGGGGAACCGGGTTCGATCCCGACCGACGCCAAATATTTCAAATTTTAAATTGCACAAAATTGAGCCCTGCAGTGCATTCTCCATGCCAACAATGAGTGCCCGTGAGGTAACGCCTGGTAAATGCCCGCACGGTACAAATATATCATTATCGTTACCGAAATCTGTGTACAAAGTATATTGGCACACCCAGCAATGAGTAATATGCCGTGATGATATATTTATTTAAGTTTTATATTAATTAAATTAAAATATGACTATAATAAGAGTGCCATGAATGGAAAAATCAATACATATTAATTTATTACATAGAATTAGAGTGCCCTGGCAGAAAAGAGTGAATATTTTATTCTGTCAACTGATTGTAAATGTCAATTGAGATGTCAACACGTATAAAATATTCACGTATTTCTTCCATGGCATTCTAATTCTATGTAAAAAAATACATGTTTTCATTTTTCCATTCGTGGCGCTCTTATTATAGTCATATTTTAATCAAATTAATATAAAACATTATATGCATATTTCTCAAAAAAAAAAACGTTATGTGAGGGTATAAAAGTATTATATAAATATAAAAAATATACGATCCCATTTAAAATAACAAAGTTGGTCTCTACAGTTTGAAAATCACTGTTTTTTCCCCTCATTAAAATAGTAGGAAAATAGAAATTGCTAATTCAACTGGAGAGACATTTTTTTTTTAACTAGCAATATAAAGAATTCTGAATAGAAAAAAATAGATGTAAGCAATTTATAGTCTGGCTCAATTCAGAATTTAGTCCGTAATAATTCCACAAAGAAAATATCATCTCCGTTCCATTAAGTCTAGAAATAACGACTTGGACCACACAAAATCGATCGAAATATATCAAAACGCAGGCCATTTACACACAAAACTACACCCAAAAGAGCTATCAAAATTTCCAATATTCATTCATAAATCCCATCCTCTTATATTTCTTAATAAATCTATTCTTTCGTCGATTGGCTTATGTAGTTATATTCCTCATAATCTGTGAGTCATTTTCTCGCCCACAAATGTGGAGTAAGAAAAAGTTAAATACGGTAAACGTTGTGTAAGAGATTTAAATATCTAAGAAGGTGATGAGCGTTGGATGATGTTTTGTTACTAACGAGCAATTGTTTTGTGTTCTGGTGGGTCATATTTTGTGAAATGCTGGTAATTTGTTTTCTTGTTTTCTAGATATTTTAAGTGTAAATATTTTTAAATCTCCATAATTATGGTAACACAAAATAGTCATAAATTTATATATATATCATCACGGTATAATACTCAATGCTGGGTGTGCCAATCTGCTTAGTACGCAGATATCGGTAATGATAATGATGAAATATTTGTACCCTACGGGCGCTTACCAGACGTCACCTCGCGGGCACCCATTGCTGGCGTGGAGAGTGCACCACAGGAGTTAATTTTGTGCCATTAATATTCGATGAAATTTTTGGCGTCGATCGGGATCGAACCCGGGTCCGCGACAAAATAGTCAGGCAAAAAATGATATTTAACTGCATTTTTTCAAGAAAAACTGTTAAAATCTATAAACGAGGGTAGGCACTTTCGGTTGACCAATTATAACCGAATTCTAATCACGCCTTCATGTAGATATAAGGAAGAGGAATACGAAAGAATTATAATTTTTGGAATTGTAGTTTTGAAGTTATCGAAGGAGAAACTTTTATCACACACACACAGACACACACATACTTACCTACAGGCATCATTGTAAAAATAGTAAAATCGTGTTCTAGGGACCCTAAAACGTGCTTACTTATTAATAGCTGATCAAAGACAATACCTAATACCTTCCTTACGTAGGTAACGGAAGGTAAAAAAATCAACAATGATATCGCAAAACCGGATGTGGAATTCAGTATCTTTTCACACCAAAAAGTTGCATTTAAGTTTGACCTAACTATAGATCTCAAATTAATAATAAAGAAAATAGCCACTTGTCCGTATTTTTTCAATCATCCTATATTTTCCTTTTTGTTATTTTAGGAGGAATATTTTCTCTTTTTATTTACAATATTACATATGAAAAATATGTAAAAATATTTGATATGAAATTTTATATTCAAACATGAAGGGTTGATACTGAATAAATACCCATGAAATCAAATCTAGAGAAGGAACAGAAAAAACAATTCCACTTTATATCTCCATTATCCTTATTCATCCTGACATATTCTTCCTACAAAATCAAGTAGTCTGTGAAATTCAGAACAAAAGATAACGTAAAATCCTAATATCCCTCACCCGGTTTTCCTCTATAAAAATCATATTTTCAATCAACGGTTCTTCCCCGTGTCTGCTGTTTCCACATCTTTTATTGCATTTTCATCTCGCCTTCTTCACGCGCGGTTTATGAGCGTGAGCGCGTGAGTAGAGCGTGAGAGGAGCGTAGTTTTTATGAGCGACAACTGCGCGAGGTATGAAAGGTGAATTATGAAATATTTATGAAGCATGCACTGCAAGGAATGTTTGTGTTTACGCAGAGAAACTCTGAAATTGAAATGAAAAATGCTGCAGGAGTAATTTTTATTTTTCTTGTTTATTTCTTTGAAATTACGGAAATATTTGTATTTTTTTTTTTACTTTTCTCATGTATTTAAATTACTGTAATTTGTTATTTTTTATGAAAATGTTTGTTTGTTTTGTAATTTATTGAAGCTTGATATTAGTAAATTTTTAATTGATAAATAGTACAAAATGTTATTCTTTTTTAAATCTCTATTTAATTTAAAACGGTAAATATTTTTAATTAAAAATAAACACGAGTGCAACAGGATGTGAATAAAAAGAATTAAATCAATGTAATTTGGAAAACATGTTTTGAATTATTAAATAATTTTGTAATACATTTGTAAAGGTAGAAAAATAAATGCTTGTTTAGAGATAAATATCGCACGGTTTGATTTTATATTTCTTGCTCTTTTTCTCATTTTTAAAATAGACTATTTCAGCTCAATCGAATTAAGAGAAATTAGTGAAATAAACAGAAAGAAAAAAATCTGATGTGGCCAGCACCATACCTCCCGTCAATCCTGTGTTTTATGTATAAATTCCATACATAAATTTTCTTGCAGAAGATCTAAATTTCCAGTAAAATTATTTCATAAAGAATCTATGCAATTTACACTAGGCACTGACATCTTCTTTTTCACGTCCACGCACTCTACTGACTATTAAAAATTAATTTTATAGGGATCTTAATTCATTTTGTTTATCAAAATCTCAATATAAAAATGGTATTTGTATTCGCGAATAGTATTAAAAAATGTTTGCATTCGTATTCGCGAATACATATTTTTGTATATTCCGAACATTTGCTAGTATCTATTGGTTATTTTTTTCCTGATGTATTGAAGGTTCTGTCTTTACTATTTTTATTTGATATTTTTTCTAAAGTATAATTGCCTGATTTCTTGTAGTAAATATCACTTTTTTTCTTTGTTACATATTTTTTAAAAATGATATCTTTTCTTGCTTGTGCGCTTCTTTATAATGAAGGGCTTTATAAAAACTGGTCTAGACAATAAACCCTTGGAAAAATAACATTTACTGTTAAACCCTCTTCATTCTATTCGGAATAAAGCATTCGGATCAGAAATCAGCAATCCGTTTACAGAGGATTTCTACTTCATAGTAACCTGTTTTCAATAAAACATTAGATACATTTCCGATAAACGGTAGTTCCCCTATGTGGATATGACGTAGTTATCGGTATGTCTACGTGTTTCTGTCGCATGTGTAACTGTAGGAGGTGTACGATAGAGGGGAAAGGGGAAAGCCTCACGCGCGCGGTCAAACGGATAATTGACAGACGTGCACGCATGCGATGATAGCTTAGGTTAGTTGTTTGTCAGGTTAGGATACGAGTAGATAGGTTAATCTGAATATATGGCAGATTTAAAGGACAGCTGTCAAATATTAATTAATATACATAGGAACAGTGTATTAAATTAATTTAATTATATAATCAGAGTCATGTACTATGTATCTAATCAGATCCTTCTCCATATTAATAAATTAGTACATGGGTCCTTTACATTAAAACTATATGATAGGAACTATCAAGTTTAAAAAGTTATTAGTTTTTAAAATATTCGAGTTTTAAATGCCATTAACATCAGCGTTAAACATCTTTTCTATTTCAAATTCTTACAGCTTTCAAACATTCTGGTATCATTTTCTTAAAATTCGGAATTCATTGTCAAGTATATGAATGCATATACACTCTGTATCAAGGCTTCGAACCCGAACCAAAACCGGAACCAAACCGAAACATTTTGGCGACCCAAACCCGGAACCGAACCTCAAATATATTTTTCAATTGAACCCGAGTCGGAACCGAACCGGGTATTAAAATTCGGGTTCAGGGTTAAGCTCCGGTTCAGGTTCATTTTGAGTACGAAACGTAAGCGTAATCTTAATACAGCCAATTATCGACTCCTGTGTTGTCTGTTTGTGAAAAATGTGTTCGTGTTCTTGATTTGTGTAAATTTTGGCTCGCATTTTAAATTATTTCTATATAAAGATTATTATTCAAAAAATTATTAATGTTTGAACCAGAACCGCACCCGAACCCATGTCTCAAAAAATAAATTGACCTGAACCTGAACCGAACCCAGTTTTTGACTAGTTCGATGCCCTGCTCTGTATCTCCGAGTTGATCCCCACGTCATTATTTTCTGATGCAAGAATTGCTAAACTTTTATCTAGCCTCTTTGTCGTACACACATGACATATATGAGACTTTTATTATTATTATTAAGGGGTATACGCTATCTCCGACGGCAAAAAATTAAATAGAAACTGTATTGTAACCGCGGTAACAAAAAACGTAATTTTCAAATACTTATTTGAATTATTTGAATATTCATGTCATTCTGACAATCATGTGATAAAGATGATTTTTTGATTCTGGCATCGATAATTTGTGTTTCGTTGTGTGTTAGTAGTTTTTTTTTTAATTCTTGGTATTATATTGTGTATTTTGCTATTGCAAAGACAATTATTGCAACATATTGGATTTGGACAAGATAAAGAGGTATCTATATTGCATCCATTATACTTATATCGTATTTATTCAATTCGTTTAGTATTGCTAAATAACTATTTGTACTTCGAATTTTGATAAATAACAAAACTGATACAATGCAGGTTATATTTACTGTCAGTTTTGACATTACATAATAATTACTCAATTGATTTATTATTGCGAAATAAATGCCTTACTTCGAATTTGGATGAATAATAATATTCACACGGTATAAGTTATACTGTATACTCTCAGTATTCAGTTTTGATTTATATGACTACTACGGAAATCAGACGATTTCGCCCAATTTCACCCGACAACATAGCGATTTGAATCATATGGTTACAATTGATGACGTGGGGATCAAGTCGTGGAAACGGAGAAACTAATAAATTATAAAACAAACACAAATACAAATTTGTACAAAATTATTTCGGCTACATTAAATATAGACGTAAAATATAAAAAAATCTGATGTGGCCAGCACATGACCTCCCACCAATTTAATGTTCAAAATAGGGTTTTAAGAAATGTATCAGTTCCGGTTGATCGTTTGTAAACAAAATCTAATTTGTTGTTCCAATAAATAGAAAGTCTGTAATACTAAATTTTGGATTATATTTTATTGTTTTTCCCCGCAAATCTGTTGAGAGTTTTAAATTAAGTACCACTTCCGATTTATCATATATACATATATATATATATATATATATATATATATATATATATATATATATATATATATATATATATATATATATATATATATATATATAGTTTTGAAATGTTTTGGATCTTATTTTATTATATTTTTTCAAGAAAATCTGTTTAGAACTTCCGGTAAAGTTCCGGTTTATCAATTTTAGAAAAAATCTAATATGTCGTTCTCATTAACACAAAATTCGATGTAATATTTGGCGTCGGTCGGGATCGAACCCGGATCCCCAGATTCGGAACCAGACACTCAGGCACACGGCCACATAATATACTATTAATGACAGACTAACATTGGCAATTAAAATCAATATTAAATAAATATTTATTAAATTGAATATTATTCCTACATATTTCTAATTATTGAGTAAAATATTTTTAAAAACATTTACCATTTTTAATAGAAGATTGCATCTGTTTTGTTACTTTTCTGGGTCATGTATTTACCCATACCTGTACTATTTTATTTTCTTCATATTATTACTGTAATTAAAAATGAAAATGATGCAGAAATTATAGTGTAATTGAAATAGAAATTACATACTACGGTTTTTTTTTTAAGTAAGAAGTTAAATTGTACAGAATTCCTGTTTAGTAAATTTTATCTTGAGAATGTAAGTGACGAGGTATGTCTTTATGTTTTTCATAACTAGGTATTTCTTTTGAAAGCTATGAAGCAAATTGGCCTGTTTTCAAGAAAAGGTAGTGGGTTTCAATATAATATTAATATAAAAGCTTGCAGTGTAAAGTTTTTATTCTGTTATTTTCATATTTCCTTGGACCAAAGTTCTTCTAAAAGACGACATTATTAAAACCTGGAATTCAATTTTTCTTAAATTGAACCGAGCAAATAAATTCAAGCGACGCGACAATTATTTTCTGTCTCGGTGTTTAGTGTAAAATCGTACAACTCATTTTGAGAGCTATTACTTTCGCCAAATTCGAATTATTCGCCTCATTTCACCAAGCGAAGCCAGTTAATAAAATTCACAACTTTAATTTCACTGGAAATTTAATTGCAATCTTCTCTTCTCTCACAAAGGATCAAATTGTTTAAGATGGGGAAATGTACACGAAGATATTACCCTTATATTTAATAACCCATACAATTTAAAAAAGTGTTCACCTATTTAACATTCCGGGTGATTTAAATGGAAGCAAATAAATGTTACACAGGAAATTGATAAATGCTAAACTAGAATTATTGGAAATAAGACGTATGGTTAATATTTTTTAGATATAATATTAGATACTAATTTCTGGGAGACATAAAATTGTCAAAGATGTCAAATTAATTTCTGGAGACTTAAAAACTACGAAAGATGTAAAACTAATTATCGAGGAACTTAAAAATTTTCATACTAAATATCAAGCTGACTTAAAAATTGTTAAATTATAAATTATGATTCAAAAATGCTCTTTGGTTAATTTTAGATTTTCACTTACAACGATATTAAAAAATATATTTTAACTAAGTTCTGACCAGGGCATCTAATCCGCCAAAAACTGGGTTCGGTTCAGGTTAATTTGTTTTTTGAAAAATGGGTTTGTGTGCGGTTCTGGTTCAAGCATTAATAAAATTTGCGGTTTTGTTCCTGGTTCAGGTTCCGTTTGACCTAATGAAAATTGAATTAATATTTTTTGAATAATAATCTTTATATAGAAATAATTTAAAATGCGTGCCGGAATTTGTAATTAATGCAACGCAAGACAACAAACATGAACACATTTTTCACGAACAATCAACACATATAGCAACGCAGACGCAGAAGGCGTCGGTCATCGGCTATAAGAGCATTGTGTACTCCTGTACTAAAATATGAAGCGAAAATTCAAATAAATTGTTCCTGTACTAGAACTATTAACATTTTAAAAAATTCAACATTAAAAAAACATACTTCTGATATGAACCTGCATTTAAAAAATAATAATTATCGAAATCTATTAATATAGGACTTTGATTTTATTGGGAATCCCAAAATTTAGTAGCATTTCCTGTTTTCCCATTAAAATCAAAGCCAAATACTGATAGATTTTAATAATACTTTTTTTAAAAGCAGGTTCATATCAGAAGTATGTTTGTCTAATATTGATTTTTTTAAAATGTTAATAGTTCTGGTACAGGAACAATTTATATGAATTTTCGCTTCATATTTTAGTATAGGAGTACACAATGCTCTTAAGCATTACGATTACGTTTACGTTTCGAACCTGAACCGGAGCTTGAGCCATGAACCAGAATTTTGATACCCGGTTTAGTTCCGACTCGGGTTCAATTGAAAAATATATCTGAGATTCGGTCCTGGGTGTGGGTTCGCAAAAATGTTACGGTTTGCAGTGCCGGATTGTACCCTGTGGAGGCCCTTATGCAATTGAAATTTCGCCCCCCCCCCCTAATACGCATTAGGAATAAAGTATTTCTTAACTTCTAATATGTTAGGAATTAACATATTACTATAATAATTATGAAATAAAATTTAAATAATATAATACTATTATTTTTTTTATTGTAATCACGTTTCCATTATTGTAATTAAGCATTTTATTGTTGTAATCAAAATTTCTTCATTATAATCAAGAATTCCTTTGCTTGTAATAAAAAATATTTGCATATTCGATTCTAAACTTTAATAAGAAAAAAAATATAGTATTAATTATTATGGCGATCTGACGCGGGCCCCTAAAAGGTGCGGGGCCCATAGGCAATTGCCTACTTTGCCTATTGGGTAATCCGGCACTGACGGTTTGGTTCCGGTTTTGGTTCGATTCAAGTTCGGGTTCGATGTCGTGGTTGTAACTAACTAAATTTTCGCAACTTAATTTCGAATGGAAGATAACTGTTTAAAATGATAATGCAAATTTTGTTTTCCACGGCCTACGTGATTTTCTCATACTCAATATCAAAAAGCAACTCATATTTACTACTTAAATAAAATAAAGAACATTATAAGAAAATTCTTTCTAGTAATGTATTCATTTTAGAGATTTATTCAGTATGACAGTAAGATAAATTTTATGACGTACCTACAACAATTTTATGTACATTTTTGAAATTTTAAAGAAATTCTCATAAACTATGGACTGTATTATCACTAGTATGTTTTAATTTTAATATGTCATTAACAACGTTTTTAAAATTATTCATTTTAAAATATCGTTCTTTGTTTCCATTATTTGAATACATTGGCGAAAAAAAGTAATACTATTGTTACATGTTAGTGTCATATTTAAATGACACAATTTTGTTTTTCATTAATCATAATCCAACCGGTAGAGTTTTGTATTTATAATGACATTTTTTATATTCAAATGAGCGTATTCAAACCGTTTCCATATTTCATTTTTTCGCTAATTACACTTGTAATATCCGGTACAGTGTTGCCAGTTCTAAGCCTGAGAATTCAGAAACAAATGGGAGGAAAACAAGAGATATAAAAACGCCGCCGCCGTTTGAAACAAAAGACCGTTCTCATGGCTAGTGGGATGACGACCGCAGCAACACTTGAGTGGTTTGCTAACTTATATTTAGAGGTTAGAAACGCAGAGGTATGAGAAAATGCAAGATGCGGGCGACGATACGACGACATTTTTGACAGATATATTTGTTACAAGTCTTATTGCTTGAAAGAATGGGATGTTTGTATTTTATTACAGCATTTTATTTGGAGATGTCAGATGTGGTATTTTGTTGTACGTTCTGAAAGTTGGACATGAAATATCTTACATTTTATTCTATAAAAATATGATAAATAATCGCTTGTAACAAATAACGTCTAGTCTAGACTTCTAGAGAATGAAAGTTGACGCTTATAGTTATTTATGGTATAAGTGAGTATAGACATATTTTATCCCAGCGGAAAGTTAGAAAACGAGGTGTGAAGTGAATGTGGTAATTTCATAGTGGTTATAATATATTTTTTCTTGAGTAGCACACCATTTTTATGGACAGTTTCCGTAAGGTCATATTTGATTAAAATTAAAGATGATATTTTTGAATGTTATTTGACATTTATAATGTTGGTTACGTGGACATGTACCTATTTACTATAAGACACTAGGACATTAGTGATTAAAGTAATTTTATCTACCGAGTGGTCACGGTTAGGGCATTAAACATAGGATTTTAGTTTTATGTAATTTCCTGCTCTCCTGTTCATTTTATGGCAGAAGTGTGCAAAGTTGTTCAAAATTAAAAGTTGTGTATAATATCGCTTTTGCATTCTTTATTACTTACATATCTAGTTTATTCACAATTTTATAAATTTTGTAATTCTGTTGTCGTAATAGCAAAGACACTTGTCTACTCTCAGGTTTTCATAAATTATTTACATAGAGTTCTGTTCAGAAAATAACCGAACTTTATTTTTTTAAGCATTATTTTTAATTTTACAGATTATTGGTCATTGTCCCCTTAAAAATACTCCTCTCCTCTATTCACACACTTTTTCAAGGGGTGTTTTCATTTCGCGAAGTAGTCCTGGTTAGCTTAATTTGAAATGGCTTTTAAAGTCTGTGACGAATTTGCTTTGATGTCGTTAATAGTCTGAAAACGATGTCCTTACAGCAGTGATTTTAATTTCGGAAATAAGAAAAAATCGCTAGGTCTGGCGAGTAAGGAGGCTAAAGACAGTCATCTGATTTTTGGCACAAAACTTACTGTTCACTGTTTCACCTTGCGGCAAGAATTCAAAATCAGAACATCACTTTGACATTGGATCGAGACTGACGTGCTTTTTGGAGCGTGGACTCCTTTACCAATCCATTGTGATGATTAAACTTTTGTCTCAATGTGCCGTAAATGTAGCTTTCGTCTGTCGTTTTTTGTATGAATGTTTCATCTTCATTGGCTTGTTCAAGGAGTTGCCGACAAACTTCAACTCGATTTTCTTTCTGTTCGGAGTAACGTGGAACAAATTTTGCTGCAACTCAATACATGTTCAATTTTTCAATTCATAATTTAATGGCATTACTCAATTGAGATGCTAACCTTTTCTGCAATTTCTCTGACACTCAATCGGCGATTTGCACGCACCATATTGTTGATATTCTGAACGTGGGATTCATCAGTTGAAGTCAAAGATCTTCCTGGTCTAGGATCATATTCAATTGGGTGACGACCACTAAAATCGCTACGAACAATTAACCACGTTGCACTCAAATAATAATATCACGAAAATTAAACGAGATATCAACAATCCAAGAACATGGGGTTATATTCCACGCAATGCTACCAACTGGCAACTACCAATATCACTAAATATCTCCGTTAGCGCGTAATTCAAAATGTTCGATTATTTTCTGAATAGATCTCATATAAATGTCAAACTGAGTCAAACGTCAATTTAGCTTATGGAAAATTAATCCCGTATTCTTCGATAACTACTTTCTTCGTAATAATTCTTTATAATAAAGATACGTTTCTCATTCGAGTAAACAGTCATTATTCAATTTAGTTACAAAAAAATGACAGATTATGAATAAAATAATATTGTTTTCAATAATGTAAAATACAGAATTATAAAAATATGAATTTATTATTTTTGTATTAATTTTTTATTTGTAATACAAAAACATATTTTTCATAAATGGTTTTGAAACATTTACATTTAAATCAATTGTGGTTGTCGATTCATTGCATTCTTTTTTTTATTAGACAGAAATATATTTGAAATGTAGATAATCCTAATATATAATAATTTATTAAATTATTCATAAAACATGTAAATTGTAAATTGTGTGAAAACAAAAAACAGGTTTATTTCTCACAATAAAAACTATTGTTCAATTTTAATACATTTTATTGTTTATACAACATATTTTCAATTGTTCTATGAATTATATTTAAATTATTATGTTAAAATAAGCCAACAAATACGAGTAAACTGACGTCAACCTAGAAACTTGACAATTATTTCCATTTTGCAAATAGCACAAAAATGACCCCTATGGTGCTTTCTCCACTACAGTTTTGAGAACCACTATCACTCAAATAAATTTGAGTTCATATAGGACGGTAAAATTCTGGTGAAGAAAATGTTACTTTGAAAATTAGAACAATAATTAACTATTACATATATGCATATGCGAAATTGCTTGTTTTAGTAAATACATATGTATTGTGCTGGTCGCATCAGATTTTTTATTTTTATATTGATGACGTAAAATATTCAATTCATTTACTGAGGATTCTGAATCATTTTTAATTGAATATTTAATGGCGTTTTCAATTTAAGCAGATTTAAAAAAGCAAGCCTAATTAAAACTCATTCAAATTGTGATTTTTTAATCCGTATTAATGCAAGTTGCTATTGAATTTCAAAATTAAAATTATACAGAAATAATTAAGGATAAATTCGAAGTACAAAATAATATTTGTGTTATAATTTATTTGGTAAATATTTATTTTATTAGATGTTTACAAAACATTATGAGTCATTGTTGTTATTGTTATTGTAATTTAAATTAATTTTAAAACTGTAATAATTTTATTTTAACAGGATGTTAGTTTTTATCTTGCTCTTAATTACATTTTCGCAATTTCAATTTAATTATCTATGCTAAATTAATATTTCGACATATACAATTAAAGTACATAATATAATAAAATATTTCACTTATCTAGTCAACATATCTGCATTTCCTTTAATTTAATTCATCAAGATTCCTAGAAAATTATATTAAGAGCAATTTTCTAAAAATAGCTAATAAACAATTTCATCCTGGCAGTAAGTTGTGAAATTGCAGACATTTGTTAATTTCATTAAAGGCGTCGCATGTCATTCGTCATCTGTTTTACGCATCTTTGCCTTTGGTATAACCTTGAGGAAGCTTACAATTACATCATGGTAAACAAATGAACTAATCATCAAATTTGCAATTCGATGTGTTTCTTTTTTCCTAAAGAGTCTGAGGATAATTTAGTCATTCCAGCACTATTATTATGAAAATGATTCATTATGTAGATACCTACAATTTAACATAGTGATTGCAAATCATTTTTGAGCAATGCATTTTTTATTCGTTCTGTGGGAATTTGAAATGGAATGTAATATGTTGGGGGTTCGTTGCAAAAATTTAAAATAAATTGGAATTATTACGAGTATAATAAAGCATACAGCCCTATTCATATTAAACAAGGTAGTCCTGTTTCAATGGCGATCTAAGTAATCCTACGTTAGTACGGACTAAACATTCGATATTCATAGTCAAAGTTCGTACTACTTTAGTCCGGTATTAAATAATACGCCGTTAATACCTTGGACCAGGAATATTCGTGGTACGATAATTTTTTCTTTAATTTTGACGTCTAGTTTAATAAATTTGTTTACATTCAAGTAAGTAGGTATTGTGGGAGTGGATGATTTACGAGATGATTTATGACATATATATTTAAGTTATTCCTGTCATGAGTAAATAAATGTGACGCGCGCCTGATGTCTGGTTGCCAATCTGAGGAACCCGATTCGATCCCGATCAACGCTAAATATTTCGAATTTTAAATGGCTCAAAATTGCCCCTGTATTGCAATCTCCACGTCAGCAAAGCGGTGGTAAACGCCCGCATGATATAAATATGTCATCATCATTATCGAAATTTGTGTACAAAGCATATAGCACACCCAGCAATGGGTAATATGCCGTGATAATATATTTATTTATGTATTTTTATTTAAATACATATCTGTATATTTACTAATGCTAGAAATTATGTGTATTAAATTCCTTTCCATATAACTATTGTTCTCTTTACAATTTTCGTTTTAAAACGATATTATTGTTAATTTGAAATTATGTATATTAAGTTCCTTTCCATATAACTATTGTTTTATTTACAATTTTCTTTTTAAAACGTTGCTGTTATTAATTTGAAATCATTATTTTTTGACAGTGACATTTATCTGTCAGTTACATACATTTGAGCTGAACTGTGTAACCATGGAGTTGTGCTTAAAGCATAAGTTCCAAGATATAATTTTTATATTACTTTTTTTTATACATTAAATATATAGAAAAAGTATTAATGCAAACCTGTAGAAAATGGAATCATCTTTAATTTTTATAATAACAAATTGCGAAAAAATAACATGTAAAGGTATTTTTTGAAGAAAAACTATTATGAGTTTCAAGTAAAGTGCCATTTCCGGTTATTCGATAGACACCAAAATCTAATGGTTTCTTTACATATTAGAATAAGGTAGAAAAACATGGTTTTAAAAGTTTCTGAATGATAGTATTTGAATTAAAGTGCCCAGAAGTTCCACACACACATACACACACACACATACACACACCCACAGATATCATCGTGAAAATGTTAAAATTGGATTCTAGGGACCTTAAAACGTGGACATTTACCAAAATTTCGATATGCGATTTTTAGCTCGATCCCTATACCTCCCTTACCTAGGGTAGCGGAAGGTAAAAAATGGTTTCATTTAATTCTTTGAGTTGTAATTACGATAACATTTATTTTACACATTTTTACTCTGATAGAGAATATATTTAAAATTTAAATACATTTAAACACGTTTTCGTGTCGATATTTCAAAGTTGATTAAGAACGGCGCATGAATATTACATGTGTAATTTTATGATTTTACAGCATTACATCATGTATGTTGCATGTTGCAAATAAATTACTTTCCTATAAGTTGCACGAATATGTTGAAAGAATTTAATTAACGAAGTTACTAGTTGTAATAAAATTATAATTTGCTACTTTATATTTTGATAGAAAATTATTTTGTTAAGGGATGTAGTAATCAGCCTGTCATCCACATGACTGATGAAGGAACTTTTCGTCAGTAAATTTAATTTCTTGCTGGATTCTTTCGTTTATTTTTTCGTAAATCTTAATGCAACTTTTTCTATGTGTTTAGCACTGGAGATTTTTGCAGATAAAAGTTTTTTCACGGATGACTCCATTTTCGTACATCGTTAACTTTTATTATGACATAGTTTTGAACTTTATCGCTACATGATCGGGATTTTTATTTGTAGTTTTATGGGAATTATATATACGGTTGCTTCGAGATTCTTGCCAAGTTTGATACACAATTTTTGTAGATAAATTGTAGAATTTATGTATGTACTTGGTTTTGAGTTTAATTTTAAGGATGTTAAACTTTAGTGTTGATGCAAGGGTACTAATTTTATAGTGTAAGTTATGTGATAAATGTACTCTTGTAGCACTTTTGTAACATTCTTTAAGATTAAAATTAATGGGTATAGTCATAAATAAAATGTTGTGGTTGTGGAAACTTAAGTTCAAATATAACTGGCCTCAGTTTGTTACAGGTATGTATGATATAGAAGTAATTATTTTATTGCATTTTCCACGATAATTAAGTGTCCGTTGAATAATGATTTCTAGATTATATTGTAACGTATCTAATTAGGATCATTTTCATCAAGCTCAGTTAATCATTTATTCTTAAGTTTAGAATAAAAAATATCTGTTGTGGCCAGCACAATACCTTCCGTCAATCCTGTGTATTATGTATAAATTCCATATATAAATTTTCTGCAAAAGATTCTAAATTTCCAGTAAAAGTATTTCATGTAAATGGTACTTGACACTGACATCTTATTCTTCTTTAGCTTTTCCCATTCGTTAGGGGTCGCTATTTTTTATTTTCTTCTTCCATTCATTTCTGTTTTGCGGGTCATCCTCATGTCAAAATTTTTCATTCAAAATTTCATTTTATATGATTCCTTTTCCCGGAAACTGAATTCCACACTCCTGATAATAAATAAACCACATGAAATAAGAAAATAATGAAATTTTGAATGAAAAATTATGACATTTGTCAGTTATGGACGTAATTAATAGCTGTCATTTTGACACGCGTCCACATATCTGCTTGCCAAAGCCAGCAAAGTCACGTCACTGCACGCGCCCTACACATAAATTTTCTTGCAAAAGATCCTATATTTCCAGTTAAATTATTTCATAAACAAACTAATTTTTGTTTTGCGTGTCGTCCTCATTCAGTTTCTTTTCTCTCCTTTCATCTTTTATTTGGTCTTTCTATGTTTCGTCTACCTTATGTTATAAGCTATTCATTCTTCCAATATACTCATCTCTCCGCATGACATGTTCAAACCAATGTAATCGTCTCTGTTATATCTTTCTAGAAACGCCCAACACGAGTTATTTCCATTATTCTTTCATTCATTTACTTTTTATTGATTACTGACATATGTCAATTTGAATTACGTGAATATTTTAGCAGTTTCCATGGTTAAGTTAGTATAGCTGGCTGATTTACGAAATTTATTATCTTTATAATTCTTTAACTCTATATCTGTATAGAGAATAATATATTCTTTAAGTTATAATAAAATTTAACTTAGTTTTTCAAAAAATACCGTTAAAATCTTCAAATGTAATATGTACGAGTAATTTGTGTATAAAAGTAGTAAATGCTCCATGCTCATATTTTTAAATCTCTTGAATTGTTGGAGTAAATATTAAATATATTCCGCTTTTGCATTGTGTTTGATAAATAAATTTATGTACTGTCTATATTTACAAAACTTTTGTTTGCTGGACTACAATATTTGTTTTATTTTTGTGAAAAACATTGAAAATTAAATTTTGTTATTTTCGTTTGAAATGACTTCAAATAAGAACCAACAGGGACTGAAGTTTCTTAACCAATTTAGGTTCCAAATATCATTTTCTTTTTCCCAAGCCTACTATAACGGTTCATCCGTGTAATTTAGGTCTAAATAGCTTTATTTTACTGTAATAAAAATCAAGTTATTGTAAAAAAGACTTAGGTACCAAAACAATGGCAAATCTCGTTTCCGTCTCAGCTGTCTAGATCTAGAATTTCGTAATTAGATTTAATGGTATTTTGCCCAGCGGTGACAATACAAGCACATTCTGGCTAGACTGTGTTTAGATTCTATCCAGGACCGGCTACAAGTTTTTACAGGAACATGGACAATGTTTTTATGGAGTCTTCTTTATACAAAAATATATCATTACGACATATTACCCATTAGGTTCGTAAGCCTGCTTTGTACAAAGATATCGGTAATGATGATAACATGTTCGTACCGTGCGAATGTTTACAAACCATCACCTCACTGGCACTCATTGCTAGCATGAAGAACGCACCACAGGAGTAACCTACATATGTGAAAAATAAAAAGAAAAATGTTATTGGTCATCAACTTCTGCCACTTTTATGCAAGTGTCACAGCATATTTTCGAGTATTTCAGGCTTATTAACTTATTAAACGCTACGCAAAGTTATTTTGTTTTACAATCATGGGCACAAAGATAATCTTCACATATTCCTTCTTGATCATTTGGTTTAGTTTTTTAGTAGGGGGTCCTGATGCTTCGCCTCTAAATTCTCGCTCGTAGTGTTCCATATTGCTATTTCTGAAATACTATTATCATAGACAACTATACGAATTAATACAAACATTTATTACCTTGAAACCTAAAGTAACAAATCGATGGCACTATTTCATGAGCATATCATTTTAAGACAGGTGAGCTGTGTTGCACCCCAGACGAATTCAAATGCTTACGAATCAAACACTAGCTTAATGATTACTGATTTTAAATGCTAAAACCGCTGAGAGAACTAAAATGAGAAACTGTCGAGTTTACCCGACTCCAAAGCGCAAATTGTCAAAATTTATATGCAATTTTCGACGATTGGGGTTTGTCACGCCCCACGTATCGGACACAGGGTTAAAACCAACGGAAATCCAACTAAATATTTAATTTCTTTATATAAAATATATAGTTAGTTTATAATGCAGTATGTTTTCATGGCATGAGTATAAGTAATTGGGTTCCTGTACTCTTATTTTTTATTATTTTAAATAAAAATTCGTTTAATATTGAAGCAATTCGTAGCATTAAAATCTTAAGTGTTTTTGTTTAACTTAGATCAGATTTTTAAAGTTAATGTGATGTGATTGCCCTTTCTCTTATATACTTAATTGATAATTTCATTTATTCCGTTGCCGTAACCATTGTTGATGAAAAAAATTAAGCATCGCTTTCAAAAAAGCAAGCAAACGAAAATTACGTATTATTCATATTTAACCCACTAAGTGGGATCTGTGATTTTTATGCATGTTTATTGTAACGTTTTATTTATATGGGTGAAGTGTAAAAATAAGAGAAATATTATTAATTAAAATAATACGTTTATTAAACGATGAATAATTAAGGTTAAATATTAAAAAGATATATAACTACATTTATTTATGTTAACAACTCGTAGAATGTTTATTTATATCACCGACTTCATTGCTCGTTGCTTCTATATATCAGACTATCCTCGCTGGCTTTGGCGACGAGTTTATATACGTCGGCGACTTTTGTTCCAGAAACGACTAGAACATTCCCGAGATAAAAACATCGTGCACAATAGATCACGTCACCGCAATAATTAAACAAGTCCGAACATGTCTGTTACGCGCGGAGTTTCGGGCGCGACACGGCGGTGCCGGTCATGGCGCGGCGTTACAATATGTAGTTATTTGTAATAATAAAAATTTCGTATTAAAGTAGGTAACCGAGATCCAGTGTATGTATGTTCTAAAATTTTAGAATCGTTACAATAGAATTATTTTATATCGAAAATATTAATAATTCATTCGAACTCTGAATTGCTGGCGAAGAACTCTGATAATGTGCCGGTCCTGTCTGCTTCCGCGAATAATGACAATGACGTGAAGGTGTCGTAGCTAACATACTATTAAAATCGTATTACAGTCGGCATTTGCTAACTGCGAACAAGTGAACAAGCCGATAATTGTGTACGTGCGCTGTGCAATTGTTCTCTGCAACTGGCACTAGCTTCAGCTTCATTGCGATCAGAGTTCCAGAGTTCACTGACTTTTGGCAAATTTAGTGTTGGTGTATGCGTCACTTTATGTGTAAAACTTCTTTTAAAATGGAAAATGAATTGAAAATTATGTGAATGGGAGCTAATTAAGTGAGAAGAATAGTTTGTTTGTAAGAAGCAAGGAGAAATAGTGGAAATGGATTGGAAAGATACCGTTTCAATTGAGGTTAGAATATGCTTACTATGCAAACTGTTATTTTACGACTTTAAAACTAAAGTTAAATAGAATTTGTTTGTAAAATCTAATTTATGTTAATTTGAAAACTTTATATAATCCCTTGATTTTGTTCTTGTTGAAGAGAATTTAATTTTGCTTCTGAAGTAGTTTTTGTTTTAAATATATGACAAAATTATCTGATTTACTGGATTAGTTTTTAATAAAGTTATTGTACGTATTTCAAATGATCTAATTGCTATTTTTATATTTGAAGTTATTCAACAAAAAATGTTTTGCACGAAACTAGATATCTGCAACTTTTTTTACCTTCCGTCACCTCTAGGTAAGGAAGGTATTGTCTTTGGTCAAAAAATTCGGTGGTGAGTTTTCATTGAATAAGCACGTTTTAGGGTCTTTACAATACGATTTTACTATTTTTACGATGATGTCTGTATGTGTGTGTGTGTGTGTTCGTGTGTGTGTGTGTGTGTGTGTGTGTGTGTGTGTGTATGTGTGTGTGTGTGTGTGTGTATGTGACCGCTTTTTCGTGGACGATATCTCCAATACTAGAATTCCAAAAATTACAATTCTTGCGTATTCCTCTTCCTTACAACCATATGCAGACTTGATTAGATTTTGGTTATAAATGGTCAACCGGAAGTACCCTCATTTGAAGATTTTAACAGTTTTTCTTGAAAAACTCAGTTAAATGTTATTATAACTTAAAGAATATATTATTCTCTATACGATTTGATTGCATTTTATATTTCATATTCAACAGATATAGAGTTAA
Source organism: Harpalus rufipes (assembly GCA_951394225.1). Classification (NCBI taxonomy): domain Eukaryota; kingdom Metazoa; phylum Arthropoda; class Insecta; order Coleoptera; family Carabidae; genus Harpalus; species Harpalus rufipes. The sequence continues at coordinate 9,959,010 of OX596283.1, forward strand.
AGAATAATAAAGATAAAAAATTCGTATAAATTTCATAATTCAGCCAGCTATGCTAACATAATCATGGAAACTGCTAATATATTCAGGTAATTCAAATTGACATATGTCAGTATCAATAAAAAGCAACTAATTGAATGAAAAAATAAGGGAACTAATTCTAGTGTTAGAAGTTTTTAGATATAATACAGACGATTACATTGGTTTGACCATGTCATGAGGAGAGATGAATAAATTAATAGAAGGTGGAAGAAACATAGGAAGACCAAATATAAGATGAAAAGACTATTGCAGAAGACTTGAGAGAAAAGGAACTGAATGAGGGCGACACGCAAAACAAAAATTAGTGGAAGAAGAAAATAATAAATAGCGACCCCCTAACGAATGGGAAAACTAAAGAAGAAGAAGATATCAGTGTCAAGTGCAATTTGCATAGTTTGTTTATGAAATAACTTTACTGGAAATATAGGATCTTTTGCAAAAAAATTATGTATAGGGCGCGTGCAGTGACATGACTTTGCTGCATTTGGCAAGCAGATATGGGGACCCGTATCAAAATGACAGCAATTAATTATGTCCATAACTGACAAGTGTCATAATTTTTCATTCAAAACTTCATGATTTTCTTATTTCATGTGATTTGTTTGTTATCAGGAGTATGGAATTCCGTTGCCGAGAAAGGGAATCATAAAATACCAAAAATTTAGAATCTTTTGCAAGAAAATTTATGTATGGAATTTGTACATAATACACAGGATTGACGGAAGGTATTGTGCTGGCCACATCAGATTTTTTAAAATTAGTATTCTTATTTATTTTAATTAAATATTTGCGACCTTTGGACGTATCAGTCAAAATATTTTCGTTGTGCGACAAACTGGGCGATTTATAATGAGCGATAGCCTATTATTGGGCGATAATGAAATGGACGACGGTTAATTGGGCGTCCATTTAGGAAACTGAAACGTAATAAATTTTGCACGGTATTTTTTTTCCCGTAATTACTAAAATTTAGTACTAGCACTTATTTTCTTTTTGACAAAATTTGACTATTTTTTGTAATAGAAAAAGAGTTAAAAGTGGTGCTCTGCATGACCATAATTAATTAATTGTAAAATAAAATACACTTAATCATAAGCGTGATTTTTCATATTTTACGTATAAATTGTTCTTTTAATGCCCGTTTGCACCGTTACTAGTTTTGCATTTATTAATAAGTGGAACTTAAAATACTAAAAATCTTTGCACCATACCTTAAGTTTCTCTATTTTTTCTACGTGCCGCTTGTATTAAGCCGTACTTCATCTACCGCTTAACTGCATTAAGTGACACTTATATCCATTGTGACATTTCGTGCTATGTCAAACTCATACGATAAATGTTTTAAACAATATTGAATATGAATATAATGCTGCTGAGGAGGATGAATTGGAAAAAATAATTGAATAAACCATAAAAAAATATCCAGTGTCATCTTAGCTATCGCCTAATTGTCCGTCGCTTAGATCAGTGATTCTCAAAGTGGGCGATATCACCTCCTTTTTGGCGCTGGATAGATCCAAGGGGGCGATGGTGGCCTCAGTGTTAACAAGGGGGCATGGACGGGCAGTAAGTGAGCGATGTAAGCTAAAAAGAGCAAGAAGAAAACGCTCAAAATTTTTAACAGATTGAAATATTTCTCAATATTTTTCCTTCCTCTGGAATATACAGATATACAGCAATGCATCGTCGCATTAGTTTTAAATTTTCAGTCCCAAAGTGATTTATTTGGAAACAAGATTTTAATAATTGAAATACAAATCTTACAGGCATTAAGCAATTTTTGGTAAGCGTGCTAAGAGATTTCTTTGTAGTTTAATAGTACAGGTGCGTGTCTTCGTTTCATGCCGATCCTTTGAGAGATGTTGATTGGAGTAAATTTTCTGAAGGGACATTAAAAATATATATCTTCGGAAAGGGGGCAGTGAGCCCAGTAAGTTTGAGAATCACTGGCGCCATCCACCGTCGCCTAGTTGACCGTGTCCGAATATTTTAGTATTTATTTTTGTATCCGTTCACAACACTTTGTGCATAAAATTCCAGTACGTCTGAAATTATATGATACCTACCTACTTACATAATTATAATACATTTGGCTTGGCTTGGTTTTCAATAATTTTTATTTTAAATTTATGAATTTAAATGTTTCATACATAATTTATTTTGTTTGATTAGACTAGAAGCTTCTTATAACAGTTATTTATTTAGTATGTAGGTAACTACAATGTTAATGTTTTTCAGAATTACATTTCAAATATTATATTTTGCAAAACAACGGTCCTATGTTAAATTTTGCATACGTAGGATTTCTCGTTTCATGGAGATTAAACTTTCACAAAAATGCTCTATGTTTTATCCTGCATTTTAATGCAAATTTTTATGCAAGCTGCGGTTGTTGTGTATGACAGAATACATTTTTCTCTTCATTCTTCATTGTAATGCATATTAAAATAATAAATTCACTGAAAAATTGGGAAAGTGAGCAAGACAGGAAACTTTAAGATATTGAATATCCTGTCAGTATTTGAAATACTTTTGATGTTATTATATTAGGTTGTCGATTTATGAAATATTTATAAGTCCGGTGAAACTTTGAACGTCTGTGCGAAACTAATCCATTTTTTATGGTGTGACAGTTAGGAAATACCAGCAGCCACAGCTTGAATTTTATTTTATTTATAGCCTTCGAATATCCGCGCATTTACTTTGAGAATATTTTATGTGACACTTTAAATGAATAAATCATTCAGAATATCATCACTCTTTTATTAATCCGGCTGTGAAGATTTACACAAAACTGACACCCGATAACAGCCTTAATATAATATATTTATTGTCGATACGGCAAACAAAATCAGGAGACTGGGGATTTGAGGAGGTATTTTAAGTTGTTTGGCTCACAAAATTATTCGTGCACTCAACATTTATTAGTAAAATGTAAAATAAAACGGGTTTCCAAAAAAGAAATGCATTAAAAAAATTAATCATAGTCTTCTTTTATATCTCTGAATCAAATGATAGTCAATCAGATTTAAGAAAAAAAAACGGTTGTGGCCAGCACAGTACCTCTCGCCCTTTCCATTGTGGGATATAAGTATTGTGTTTTACATTTTTTGTACACACAAAAAAATCTAATTACCTACATCTATTTATATTGAGATATTTTTTATAATTTTGAATTCATTCTATGAGCATTTTTTCTTCTACTCTTCTAAATGTTCGAGGTTCTTCCAATTCATTGACTGGATTGGCGGTATTTCTGAAGGGTGTATACAATATACCTATAATTTTAAATATTTTATTAATAATACAATAAAAAATATTACCTAAATGTCGTTCCCAGAAAAAAGCCTTCATTACTATTTCTGAATTTTTGACATTGACTTTAGTGACATTTATCTGTCAATTACAAACATTTTAATTTCTCAACTGGTTACCAGGGAGTTATTTGGGCTGTAAGATTTACTTAGGTTATTTTATAGATTATCTTTTTATATCTCTAAATCTATACAAGATATAATATATTTTTTTAAATGTATCGGATAGAGATTTTTTTATGTGCTTTAATATTTGTAATAACATAAATTTTCAAAAAATAATATTTAGAAGATTTTTGTTGTAATACTATTACTTTCGGTTGTCCAATTGTTACCAGAACCTATTCAACTCTCATAGTTACACAGGTCTTTAGTCTTATATAATTTGAGAAATCGTACCTCAAACATCCGCGTACACACACACACACACACAAACAGACATCATCGTAAAAATGTTATATTCGGATTCTAGGGACCTTAAAGTGGTTATTCTCTAAAATCTTATGCGATTTTTAGCATGAATCCAATACCTCTGTTAGTGAGAGGTAAAAATTTGTAGATTACTTTGTATAATTGTATTGACAACAACTTATATACAAAAATTGAGACACATAATTATTCTTAGTTTATAAAATTATGTAACACATAGTACTAATTTTTTATAATTAGTATTGCAACCATTAAATGATATGGAAGGAAATTTTTGCCCATTCTTCAGTCAGATACGTCCGGAGTTGCTAAATAGTGGAAAATATTATTTTGCGGGTTGCCCATGTAGTTCCGACCATATATTCTCAATAGGGTTGAAATTAGGATACTGAGGAGGTGTTTTAAGTAAATTTAGTATGTTGTAGAACATTCATTCCTTAACAATAAGTGATGTTTTTTTGGGATCATTATCTTGCTGGAATACATACAATCCCCTCCTAGTCCTAGTTTATTCGCAGAGTTATTTGTGTTTAGCTAAACTTCGCGAACAAATATACGCTGAATTTTGGAATCGAGTTATTTACTCAGAAAACAGCAAATTTAATTTAATTTATTTGATCAGATACTAGGCCTATAGTTCGTAGATCAAATACCGAACTAGATACAAATAATTTGTGTGTTATGATAAAACTGGCCGGTGTAAACGTTTTTGTTTGGGGCTGTATGTCTGCTGAAGGGCTGGGGAATTGATGTATTTCAATGAAACTATGAAATAATATAATTATTTATCAATTTTAAAAGAAAATTTGTAATCTTATGCGTAGAAACTTGGACTGGGAGGGGATTATATATTCCAGCAAAATAATGATCCCAAACATACAGCACTTATTGTTAAGGAATGGTTATTCTACAACATACCGAAACAACTAAAAAATATCTCCCCAGTTTCATGATTTCAACTCTATTGAGAATTTATGGTCCGAACTAGATCGGCTACCCCGCAAAAAAAATATTTTCCACTACTTAGCAACTCCGGACGATTCTCATTGAAGAATGGACAACAAATTCCATCTTCCACCTTTGTTTTCAGCACAATATAAATTAAATTAAACATTTTTTAAATTTGATAACTATCAATATCATTTGATTTTGAAATATCGAAAGAAGGCTATAATTAATTACCTTCCGTCACCTTTAGGTAAGGAAGGTATTGTCTTTGGTCAAAAAATTCAATGATGAGTTTTTACTGAATAAGCACGTTTTAGGGTCCATATAATACGATTTTACCATTTTTACGATGATGTCTGTATGTATGTGTGTCTGTGTGTGTGTAACAAAACTTCAGGATTCCATAACTTCAATACCACGATTCCAAAAATTATAATTTTTTCGTATTCCTCAAGTTTACATCCAGAAGAACAACTGATTAGATTTTGGTTATAATTGGTCAACCGGAAGTAGTCTCATTTGAAGATTTAACAGTTAAATTTGATTTATTGACATTTAACGTTATTATAACTTAAAGAATATATTATTCTCTATCCGATTTGATTACAATTTATACTTCATATTCAATAGATACAGAGTTAAAGAATTTTAAAGAAATTAAATTTTATAATTCAGCCAGCTATGCCAAATTTGGGAACTAGTAATATATTCATATAATTCAAATTGACAGATGTCAGTATCAATAAAAGTAAATTAATGTGGCAGATATGAGGATGTTGAAGTAGATATTGGGGAATACACGGAAAGATACGGTAAGAAAATAACTCTAGTGTTACAAGTTTTTAGAAAGATACAAGAAAGACGATTACATTGGTTTGAACATGTCATGAGGAGAAATGAAGAATTAAATTGGAACAAGAATGAATAGTTTAGTAATAGGACGTTAAAGAAACAGAGGAAGACCAAAGATAAGATGGAAGGACTGTATTGCGGAAGATTTGAGAGAAAAGGAACTGAATGAGAACGACATGCAAAAATAGCGACCCCTAACGAATGGGAAAAGCTAAAGAAGAAGAAGATGCCAGTGTCAAGTGCAATTTGAATAGTTTGATTATGAAATAATTTTACTGGAAATTTAGAATCTTTTGTAAGAAAAATTATGGAATTTATACATTATACACGAGAATGACGGAAGGTATTGTGCTGGCCACAACAGTTTTTTTTTAAATGAATTTATTTTTTGGAAACCCTTTTTGTTTTACATTTTACTGATGAAAATAAAGTGTACGAATAATATTGTATGCCACATTACATTTTATTTACATACTAGTTATTACATTAAAAAAAATCTGTTGCGAAAGTTTGTTTTGTTTGTGAAAAGTTTTAAATGTAAGTCCCGGTATTTTCATCTTTAACCGTCAGTTATAAGAAAAATGTCGCACATGTGTAATTTTTACTACCTATAGTTAACAAACAATTTAACTAGAGTTGAAAATATCGAGCCTATATGTAAGATATGAAGATATAAATATGTTTTGCTAATCTTTGTTTTGTTACAGGTAAGTGTCGAGCTTTTGTAATCCATAAAAGAAACCTTGAGGTAAGTCAACAAAAAATGCTTAAGCAGGAAATATAATTATAAAATATTTCATATGTTTTCTTTTATGCAATTTATAAAAAATTAAAAGCAGCGTGTTCTATTTAATTTTTAATATATAAAATATACATACCGCATAATAATTGTTAAACGCGAGGATATTTTAAAGTGTTTTTGTGTATCTCTTTTTGCCATATTTCTGACTACTCGTATGAATAAACACTTTTTGTAATCGTTTTAAACCGTTTATACTAATCGGCTCAGTGCTGTTTGTGGGTTGAAGTTCCTTTTTAAACTAAGGCCTTAGGCCGATTTGTGTGTTATTTTTGTTTAGCGTCTACCCTTTTATTTGTTTCTGTATTAAGTACGAGTATTACTAAAAACAGAGTGTTTTGCTTACCGTTGTAATATCGCTATAATATATTTTAAGGTTACTTATATGTTGTTAAACGTCGAATGAATTTACAAATTTCACATTAGTAACACAGAATTAAATTTTGAAACTATGATTTTTTATTTAAAAAGCTCTTATATGGTGCAAAGTAAATAAAATTTGTTGTGGCCATCACAATACCTCTCGCACCCTTTCCATTGTGGTATATAAAAGTATTGTATTTAACATTTCTTGTACACACAAAAAATTCTAATTGCACCTAATCTTTATATTTACGTATTTTCTATAATTTTAAATTCATTTGATGAGCAAGTTTTCTCCATTTCTTCTAAATGTGCGAGGTTTTTCCAGTTCATTACGGGATTGGCGGTATTTCTAAAGGGTTCATGTAATATACGTATAATTTTAAATATATAATTGATAACACAATAAGAAATATTAAATACTGTTTCCAGAATAAGCCTTCAGTACTATCTCTGCATTTTTGAAACTGACATTAGTGACATTTATCTGTCAAGTACATACATTTTAATTTCTCAAATAGTTACCATGGAGATGTTTGGGCTGTGAGCAGGCTGTGAGATTTACTACAACAGATTATTTTATAGATTATCTATATCTTTAAATCTGTAGAAGGTATAATAAGATTTTTAAATGTGTCGGATAGAAAATTTTGGTTTTTAATATTTGTAATAACATAAATTTTCAAAAAATAATATTTAGAAGATTTTTGTTAAAATACTCCGGTTGTCCACTTGTTACCAAAATCTATTCAACTCTTCCCATAACTGTTAGATTGAGAATCCGTATAGTTACACATGTCTTTAGTCTTATAGAATCCACACACACACAGACATCATCATAAAAATGTTATTATTGGATTCTAGGGACCTTAAAACGTGCTTATTCACTAAAATCTGAATATGCGATTTTTAGCATGATTCCAATATCTCTCTTAGCGAGAGGTAAAAAATAGTATAAAGAACTCATTTCCTCCTAATTATTAGCAAATTCCACTGTTTGAGAACAAAATCAATTTAACATTTATGTCATGGAATAATTTAAAATTAAAAAAGATATAGTGGAAGATTCCATTGTCTGAAGGTGATGTACTGGCCACATCAGATTTCTTGACTAAAATTAAAGTTAACAATTTAATATTTATCTTTCAGTTTTATAATAAATCAACGCATATATTTTAGTTGTTATGAATTTGAATTTACTTTTCAATAATTTCTGATTAGGTGTATGTATTTATTTTCATCATTAATTTGTTTGTTTGACAGGTAAGATTGCCGTTGATAAAAGGTCCTTTGTAAATAAATGTTAGAAACGAATGTAATTAATAATGTATTGTACATTTGACAATTTTACTTGGGAGCACAAAAGGATCTCTTTAAACATTTCCATAATGTTAACTCCTTAATCTCCTTGCTTCTAAGTTGATCTATTCGTAATCCAGTCAATTCAGTGCTAATTTTCCCAGAGCGAGTGATCTTGGGACATCAGACTCAGTTTATAGTCCTCAGTCCTCTTGGCTTGGAGACTGCCTGACTTACGCATCACGCACAACACACTCTGTAGCCGCGTCACGTGCTGGGCGCGTGACGGCACGCGTCCAGCATCCTCATGCGAAGAGGAGAATTAATAGGAGAAGGGAAAAGAGAAAGAAATATAGTGAAGCAGTGTATATGTATAGTCGAAAAGTAGATTGTAACTTGAGGGATTTGTCAAAGTTGTAAGATGTTTCATAAGACAAATCAACTGCGTAGCCAACACTTGACCTTTCGTCGATCCTACGTATTTTATATAAATTTGTCACACATAAGGTAGTATATATTTCCAGTAAAATTATTTCACGAATTGTACTTGATTTTGACATCTGTCAATTAATAATATTTACCGTATCCATGATGAGTTTGTAGCTCATAGGTTGCAAAAATATTTACAATTTTTATCTCTAAATACATTATGTATAAAGAAAACGTGCAACTAAATCGCAAAAGGAATAAAATATTCTTCAATATTTATAATAACGTAAAATGTCAAAAAATGATATTTAACTGCGTTTTTTCGACAAAAACTGTTAAAAACTTCAAATAAGGTTATAAATTATAGCCAAAATCTAATCAAGTCTTTATACGGACATACAAAAGGGGAATATAAAAGAATTATAATTTTTGGAATTGTAGTATTATTGGAGTTATCGACGCAGAAATTTTTGTCACACTCACAGACCCACACACACGCATGCACACACATACACACACATCAATATATACAGACATCATCGTAAAAATAGTAAGTTCTTTTTATAGAGGACCCCAAAACGTGCTTATTCATTAAAAACCCTCTATCGATTTTTTGACCATACCTTCCTTTCATATAAAGGTGACAGAAGGTAAAAAGAAAAAGATCATGACGTGTCTTTTGACACCTTTTTATACACTTTTAACAATTACATTCTCAATTATTTCAATGTTTATTTTCTCGCCAATGTTTTTATAAGAGGGGAGCATTCCCTTCTGGAAACCAATTACATCCCTAAACGTAATAGGTAATAAATTCGCCGCCGGTATTCTATTTGCTGTTGGTAGCAGTGTGCACTTGTTTTCTTATGGCCGCTTGCCATGACATGTCTGGCTGATAACCGCACATTACGGGTAATAACACATCCTCTTTATTTATAGCCCGCTGAAGTACTTCATAAATGGACAATGGCGTGATAATAGCAGGGGTGCACGCCTGCAAAATATAATGTAATCACTCATGTGGATGTGCTTTGTGATGATTTAATAAGGGGAGTCTGACGGTCAATTGAAATATATTAATTTACAGGTTTTTATTTATTAATTTATGTGACGTATAGGTTGCAAATATACTAGTTTATCTCTCATTTTATATGATTAAAGGTTTGTTTGATGCCTAATATGCAAACTTAACAAATTAATAATGAAGTTTATATTTTAACAGTCAATAACTCAGTTGACAAGTTTAAATTTTCTTTGTACAGGCAAACTTGCTAACGTAGCACAAAGATGGCGACAGTAGATGCACATTTTTTTTGTCAGGTTAGCTTTTCTACGAAGTATTACCTTAATACACTAATTTATGAATTATTTGAATATGCATTTCAAGACAGACTGGATTTATTAATAAAATAGTTATTTATGTATCAAGGTATTGAAGTTCTGTTTTTTATCACGAATATGTAATTTAGTTTCTGAGGCCGTAGGGCCAAGGAAAATAAACCATATGAGTGATAAAAAGGAACTTCAGTGCCGAGGTGCATATTAAATATTATTTGAAATCGAAAATTTGTGAAAATGAAAGGAGTATTTATTTTTATAGGTTATATACATGGTATCCCAAATTAAGTGGTATATCATTGGGATCTCGGAAACTAAGAGTTACGACTTCGGTTAAATGGGACATGTAGTGCGCCTTTGTGAGGGGGGGGGGGCATCTTAGATGTGCTTTTGTTTCATTCTCATAGATTACTAGATAACGGCGGAAAAATGAATTTGGTCGATTTTTTCATTTTGAAATTACTTCTACACTACAAGTAATCGAGAAAAATGTTTCAAATAAAAAGGTAGATATTTTTAACGTGTATCCAATGGTTTACGAAAATATTTTTTCTATCGGTAAATTTTCGAGATATAATACAAACTTACCTTATTTTGAATGGAAGCCAAATTTGATTTTTACTTCAAAAAAATACTTATTTTTTTCTCTTTCGATGGGTATAAAGGTTATTGTATTTTAAATTTGTTTTAACTTTCAAATCTTAGATTTTTTACTTTATGTGTGATTATTGCTCCTAAACTTACTAACTAAAATAAACTGATATGGGTATTGAGTGTGTTAAATATGGACCACCCTGGTCTATATTTAACACGCTCTAGTCCATATTACCCACAGGTTTTAAATAATTGGAAATTGGAATTGTTTAGAATTTTTTTTTTTTGTTTATTATAAAAGATAAGAATTTCTTTGTTTGTTATTTGATTCCTAAATAAATTATAAATTAACTAGATAATTACAATGTTGTTATTTGATTATCCTTGATGGTTTTATTTTTGATTAAGTTATTGGTGGTCCATATTTGCCCACTTACTCTAATATTATTAAATTAGAATGGGTTCCTCCAATATTCTTTAATTTTTTTTTGTGAATCTTCATCTAAACTAAAAGTGATTTGTACTTTTAGAAAGTCTTTATTGTTAATCGTGAAGCCGTATTATTTTTTAAAATATTCTGTGACGTAGATATAGAGAAGTTTTCGTTCTCAAACAGTGGACTTCGCTCAGTTCAGTTCAATACGCGCTAAGATTAGTTCATTTTCCCCCTAAAAAGAAAGCGCCTTATATTATGTTAGAAAAAAATGACCAATTTGTTATCACAGCCTACCTGATATGGCTTACCAGGTCAATTATTCATAATTTTCTCTTACGTTTCTGTAATTTATTTCTTCATTAAATTCACACTTCAAACATATCGTTAATTTCGTAATTTTACGTAGCTACCAAATATATAAAAATATGTGTTCCATTTGAAATATATGTCACATACGGTTAAACCGGAAGCGTTGCCGTTATACCAAATATCATGATTTGTGAGCCCCTAATCCTACTTTACAAACATAAATAAAATTAAAAAATCATTATAAATAAAACAGTTATTTTGAGTGGCACGTTTTTCAATGTCACCTGTATAAATAGTATACTAAAGAACGAATTTTATAAGACATGTTTTTTTTTCACGCGTCAAAATTTAGAAAACGAGCCTTAGCGATTTTTTTAAATATCGACATAAAATGAGTCCTATGTACTATGTATGTTCTCGACTATTTTTTATATTTTACGTCTTTTATATACTAAATTATTTAAATAAACTGCTATTTTAAAATGAGTTAATTTAGGAAAAATTGTATGTGTAATGTTGTAGTTGGTAACATTGGATTAACATTTATGCAATTGGGATAAGGATTGTTTTTACCTTCCGTCACCTCTAGGTAAGGTAGGTATTGTCTTTGGTCAAAAAATTCGGTGGTGAGTTTTCATTGAAGGTCTTTACAATACGATTTTACTATTTTTACGATGATGTCTGTATGTGTGTGTGTGTGTGTGTGTGTTCGTATGTGCGTGTGTGTGTGTGTGTATGTGTGTGTGTGTGTGTGTGTGTGTGTGTGTGTGTGTGTGTATGTGACTGCTTTTTCGTGCATATATCATATTCCTCTTCCTTACAACCATATGCAGACTTGTTTAGATTTTGGTTATAATTGGTCAAGCGGAAGTATCCTCATTTGAAGATTTTAACAGTTTATCTTGAAAAACTCAGTTAAATTTTATTACAACTTAAAGAATATATATTATTCTCCATTCGATTTGATTGCATTTTATATTTCATATTCAACAGATATGGAGTTAAAAAATTATAAAGATTATAAAAATTATAAAATTTCATAAATCAGCCAGCTGTGCTAGCTTAACCATGGGGACTGCTAATATATTCAGGTAATTCAAATTGACAGATGTCAATATCAATAAAAAGTAAATGATGAAAGAATAAGGGAAATAACTCTAGTGTTGGGCGTTTCTAGAAAGATATAAGAGAGACGATTACATTGGTTTGAACATGTCATGAGGAAAGATGAGTATATTGGAAGAATGAATAGCTTATAACAGAAGTTGGAAGAAACATAGGAAGACCAAATATAATATGAAAGGAGAGAAAAGGAACTGAATGAGGACGACATACAAAATAAAAATTAGTGGAAGAAGAAAATAAAAAATAGCGACCCCCTAACGAATGGGAAAAACTAAAGAAGATGTTAGTGTCAAGTGTATTGCGAGTAGTTTGTTTATGAAATAATTTAAATGGATATATAGGATCTTTTGCAAAAAAAATTATGTGTAGGGCGAGTGCAGTGATGTGACTTTGCTGACTTTGGCGAGCAGATAAGTGGACTCGTGTTCATTCAAAATTTCATGATTTTCTTATTTCATGTGGTATATTTATTATCAGGGGTGTGGAATTCAGTTGCCGAGAAAAGGAATCATAAAATACCAAAAAAATAAATTTTGAATGAAAAATTTTGACATGAGGATGACCCGCAAAATAGAAATAAATGGAAGAAAAAAATAAAAAATAGCGATCCGTAACGAATGATAAAAGCTAAAGAAGAAGAAGATGTTAGTGTCAAGTGCCATTTGCATGAAATAATATTACTGGAAATTTATAATCTTTTGCAAGACATTTTATGAATGGAATTTGTACATAATACACAGGATTGACGGAAGGTATTGTGCTGGCCAAATCAGATTTTTTAGTTGGGTAGTTGATGAAATGATCCCATAAACTATTTCATTTCATTTATTCAATTATTTGAAAGGTCATGTCAATTCTAAATTATGTACATATGTAAGTAAATATCATCTAGTACCAACCTTCTAAAATATAAAATTGCGTATCGAAGTGAAAGCTCTTTCGATACGCAATTGGGTTTCGTAATAACTTCATTATGAACGCAAAATATAAAAATAACTTATGATCAATAATTATTATTATAGTCCCAGGTTTTGATAACCGCGGGTAGTCTATGTCATTCAACATATCTTTCACTTTCATACATACGCAACAAAAAATTATCTAGCGTGTCTTCACAAATTCAGTCAAATGTTATATGATTTACTTGCGCTGTTTCGTTATTTTCTGCATTTATATATTTGAAAATGGATTCCATATTACAAAAAGGTAATAACAGAAGGCTTGAAAGTAGTGAGAATTTGGAATATAGTAAATGTGTGACGTAAATATAGTTTTAAGATCTAGTTTTGTATAAATGACCCATATTTTCATTTGTTAGTAAGGTGGAGGACCCCATTTTTTTAATTAACATGTACATTGACTTCAACTTCAACTTTCTACTGTATCAATTCTTACTTTGATCTGTCCAATTGTAAAAAGAAGAGCCAAATGCAAATTTCATTATACGAAAAAGTTATTAGTAAAATTACAAAATCAAAGTATTGCTTTAGAAAATAAACAAAAGGCCTAAGTAACAAATTTCTGGATAATATTATCAATATCAAATTAATCAACAAAGAAAATCAACTTAAACCCTAAAGAAAACTTTAGACAAGTTATAATAAATTTACTGCCGTCATATATACCACAAAATTAATCATTGCTTGTTCATTATGAAGTAAGCTACGACGCTAACAAAAAAGCTTAAGAAAAACGGGAATAAAACAACATCGTAATTTAGAATTTGCAATTTACTTACAACAACGTCAAGTTTGTTCATTCATGATCTGTTCTTCTTCTGTCTACATATCGCTATCTTTGTCTATCTGTGTTTTCTCATCCATGGCAACTTCCTTCCGGTCGCGAGGGTTGATATGTAGTCTTATTTTCAAAAAAATGCGGGAAAAACGTCGACAGCAACGCCTTTGTACATGCACTCCGAAGATTGGACGTGCAATTTAAAATGATAGCGATTAATTGAAGTTTTTAATTGACAAAAACAACAGACGACTGTTGAGTGAGAATGGAGCTTTTCTACAAATTAAAAGATGTTTGTTTTCTAGGTACCTATCTTGTTTGGAACTCTCATTTGTTTCTTACGTTTCTTTTAAAACAAGCGCAGCAGAGTAGTGTTGCATCGTTTTATATCAGTATGCAGAGTGCTCTATAGAAAATGTTTTAAAAAAGTTTATTTGTTTAGTTTGAGAGAGAAAATGATAATATTATATTGAATTGATACGACAATAATAAATATATGATGATCGAAAAATTAAATGAAAAGAAATGTAAAGTAAAATATGTTTATAGGTACATTCTTGACATTTTCAGTTATTATTCTGATTACATTTTGCCATCTCTTCAAAATATTAAATTATAATGAAATGCAATCAATTCATAATCCAATATTCGAATAATTAAATTAATCCACTTTTGTTTGTTAATAAATAAAATAAATATTTCATCACGGCATATTACCCATCGCTGGGTGTGCCAATCTGCTTCATACAGATATCGGTAATGATGGAATATTTGTACCGTGTGGGCGCTTACCAGGCGTCACCTCACGAGCACTCATTGCTGGCGTGGAGAGTGCGCCACAGGGGTCAATTTTGTGCCATTAAAATGCGATGTAATTTTTGGCGTCAGTCGGGATCGAACCCGGGTCCCCAGATTCGCGACCAGACACTCAGGCACACGGCCACGAGACCCCATGTTTGTCAATAATATAAATTGAATTAAATTTTCCGATTTAACAAACAAGCGACATCTCTCAGGAAATAGCTTTTCATTATTTACGAGTATAAACAGTACCTAAACCATATTTAAGTATTGAGAGTAGAAGATATGAGAAGATAACATCTTAAAATTCATAAAAGAAAATATTAATAGAAGTTGAAAAGGAATCAACGGTCTTATCGTCATGTAGGTATTTGGTGTTCCCATTGCGATTTTGACCATTTTCAAGGATTTCAGTTTAATGAAAAAATTGGTAAACTTATGTAATTTTACCTGTAGAATCGATTGGTGATGTAGGCAGATTCGCATTCTACTCATTTTTGCGTTATAACATAATTAAGAAATGAGTAAAGTTTAAAATGTAAATATGAAAAAAGAATATCGTCCAGCGGTTTAACCATAGTCAATTTTTGACTATCTTAGATTAGACAACGAAAATATACGTAAATTAATAAGTACCTATTAATGTAGAAAATTGGTTTAATTACAAGCCATTGAAACCGATTAATAATTAGTATGACGTATCATGTCCTAAGTAATATGATTGGTTGTCCGATTTTAAAAGCGATATTTGCGCGTCTTGTGCGCCTGTCTACCGTGAAACCATGAATGGACAAACAGTAGCGCCACCCGCTGTTACAGTTTATGATACTATTGTCAAACAATGATCAAACTGTTTCAATGTTCTATAATTTGTTAGGAAAAATGCATTTTATTTGTTATTTATTCTTCATAATAATTTCTTCATGAATATAATGTATAAGTTTATACAGTCAAACCTGTCTAAGATGGACTTTCAACAAGACGGAATCCTGTCTGATGTAATATGGTCTATACAAGCCGTAAACTGCTTAATGCGGACGCGGAAAACATTAATTTTGTGTTCTCGTCGGTAAAAACAAACTTGTACAAAACGGAAGCGTGCGTTTGCATGCTAAAATTATGTGGTGTTTGAATAACGATGATTGGTCAAACTGCGCCGCTATAGGATACATTATATTCTTCGTAGTCAAAACAGCATGTACGAGTAGTCTGTTCTGTCCTTAAAGTCGGCGGTATTAAAAGAAGCCGTCTGCATTTAATAAAAATGCATTATTTGAATCAGCATCCATTGTATTTTTTAATAATATAAAATATATGATTATTTTTATACTAAT
Organism: Harpalus rufipes; assembly: GCA_951394225.1. NCBI lineage: Eukaryota > Metazoa > Arthropoda > Insecta > Coleoptera > Carabidae > Harpalus > Harpalus rufipes. The sequence goes on from OX596283.1 coordinate 9,975,156, forward strand.
GGATAGCAAATTTCATGTATTTTTCAAATTTGAATAAAAATGTAGAGTGTTCCATTTGAAAATATAGTTACAGTAAAAAATTTGAAAGATGTCCGATCAAGGTAATCTACGAATTGTATGAATTCAGATATTTGCTCCACCCACTCCGACAAATTCAGTAGTGTCGTTTGCTTAGTTTTTGTGATGGTACATAAGATACAACTGTTATTTTATTATTATAAAAATACATGTTACAATAACAGCATTCAAAATTCAAAAATAAATCAACTGGTAAGTTTATTATCAATTGTAAAACCAGATATGTGAAAATTAAGATACTGACACAATGTCAGTGACAGTGACACTGACAGTAAATAACGTTATTCGTACGGCTATGAATCAAGGTAATGCATCTGAATTAATATATAAACTTACGTTACAGCGAAAGTATTATCAACTACGAGCATCGTTTTAAAGTGGAATGTCCTAACTTAGTCGAAACAATATGAATTTTTGGAAGACAAGACATCCTTATCGCACACGCTTAAAGCCTTTGTATAAGAGAGGGTTAAATGTATGCCAATTTGTTAATTCGTTCATGATACAGATGATCTTGATCGGTCAACAAAAAATGTTACTGTTTATACCATTGCGTAAAAATGGAACAACCGATAGAAAACCTCCACTGCACTTTTATAGATATTTTAATTTTCTTTGAAAATATTTTCTAGAATATTTAAAATAATCGAGTTATTAAATTAAAAAAAAAATAACAGAACCATCTTCTATAAATATTATTGTTATTATGTTGAAGCATTATTACGTTATTATTGCTATTATTACAGTTTTATAGTCACGTTTATAAAAATATTATTGAAATGAAACAATATCCTGGGATTCAGCCACTTTAATAATTTCAAACTCGACCGTTTCGACCCAACATGGGTCTTCTTCAGGAGATGTAAATTGTAGTAATTATATGGTACATAATATTTCTGTTTTAATTTAATTTAACTGGGAAACAGTTTTCATGTTACCACAATTTTCATCTCCTGATGAAGATCCATGTGGGGGTCGAAACGGTCGAGTTTAAATTATTAAAATGGCTGAATCCCAGGAAATTGTTTCATTTCAAACAGCTACCCAGCCAAGAAACCACCCTTATTCTAAAAATATTATTCTAAATTATGGTTAAAACTTGAAATAAAAATTATTTCAGTTTTATAGCAAATTCCTGTAGAAGCCGAAAACCTGCTCAAACCGGAATGATATTTTGGTCCCTTAGGTTTGACTGTACCTATATAAAAATATTTCAACTATGCAAACATGAAAAATTTGTACCTTCTAGAACTCACACTCCAAATTTTGAAATCTAAAAATTCATATCACGCTTATTACAGTAAAATTTTTGAAAGATGTCCGATCAAGGTCGTCTACGAATTGTATGAATTCAGATTTTTGCTCCGCCCATTATGACAAATTCAGTAGTGTCGATTGCTTAGTTTTTATGAGAGTACGTAAGATACTACTGTTATTTTATTATTATAAAAATATATATTACAGTAAAAGCATTCAAAATTCAAAAATAAGTCAACTGGTAAGTTTATAAGCAAATGTAAAACCAAATATGTTAAAAATAAGATAATGACACAATGTCAGTGTCAGTGACTCTGACAGAAAATAATGTTATTCGTACGGCTATGAATCAAGGTAATATATCTGAATTAATAAATAAACTTACGTTACAGCGAAAGTATTATCAACAACGAGCATCGTTATAAAGTGGAATGTCCTAACTTAGTCGAAACAATATGAATTTTTGAAAGACAAGCGTTTTATATTCATCCTTATTAGGGTTTCATCAAGTCAACTAGCTTGATGTTTTTTTAAATTACTTGACTTGACTTGAAAATCAAGCTTTTCAAAAATTCATTACTTGACTAGACTTGATTTTCTATCGTTACTACTTGACTTGATCAAGCAATTTCAAGCAAATTCAAGCTACTTGATTACAAACCGATTATGTACGAAAACGCGCGAATCAGTAGAATCGTAACGCATATGTTATATATGCTATACTGATTCACTACTGCAACTACCTGTGCAGAGGTTTAAAAAATTCACCCAATATTGATATAATATAGTAAAATGACCCGAGAATATGTCGACAACCATTATTATTAAGATAACACTGTAGATGGTTCTAGTATATATTCTAATAATGAATGGATTTTTTGAACAACTTAGTATCGCAGAGAAAAATAAAGTTCCAAAATGTGCCATAACCAAATGTTATTTAAATGGGAAAAAATCAAGTGCATTTAGGCACGGTCAAATATTGAAATTAAGCGGAATCATTGCGAGTATATTTTTATTTATTTATTTGGAATCACTTTAGGCGGCGGCCCGGTTAAAATTCGACTTGCTCCCTTTTAAGGTGAACCATAATACATAATAGTTTAGTTAATTCATATATTATGCTTTTCTTTTTCTATTTTTATATTTCAATGTATGATTTATTCTTATGAATAAAAGTCTGTATTTCAGGGTAAATTATTGATATTGTTATAAAACATAAGGAACTATATGAAAATGAAATGTAGTCTTGAAGGAATTCTTAATTTTTCTGGTAATTAAAAAAATAACTACTTGATTTTTTCAAATAATTGAAAAAAAACTACTTGATTTTTCAAGTACTTGAAATTGTAACTATTTGACTTGACTTGATTTTCAGCTACTATTACTTGACTTGAGCTTGGCTTGATTTCAAGTCGTCAAGTAACTTGAATACCAAGTCAAGCCGTGATACCCTAATCCTTATCGCACACTCTTATAGCCTTTGCAAAAGAAAGAGATAAATGTATGCCTATTTGTTAATTCGTTCGTGATACAGATGCCCTTGATAGGACATCTTTAAAAAAATTACTGTACGTAAAATTTTTAAGTCGCGTTTGCACTAAAATTCATCCTGTTATTCCAGAAGAGAAAAAAAAAATGGTATAGAACTCTATTTGGTATCAACGCATATATGAAAAATGGAATTTTGAAAATTTTGAAGATTTTTAAACAAGTGGGTATACATTTTTGGGTTTTGAGAGCAGCTATAACTACTCGTATAAGAAAGTTAATTGAATGTTACACTAAACTAAATTATTTAATTATTGCTTATATATCACATTAAGTCGATTATACAGTAATTATGTACGTTTATAATTTACTGCTTCAAGTTTTCTCTTTCCACTTTCAAGGAATTGTTTTTACATAACTAATGATATGTGAAATGCATTGATTTCCATATGCAATACATCCGTTGAGTGTGCTGTATGTGTGGTATTATAAATGCGATTGCTCTTCTGTATTCTATGCATTTTGAATTTGCACACTGATTGCTTATACATAAATGCATATTCTGATATCATTTTTCGCGATGTCATTTTGCTATTTGAGTATAAAAATTGAAAAAGAAAAAAGAATGTAATAAACCTCGTGCATATAAAGTTCATATGTACGAGTAGTTTGTTGTGTATTGATTAATATTTCATGAAAGAATAAATTTATTGGAAAATCATAATACAGAGAAAATGTACAATTCAATATTATACTGTAAAATTATATTGAGATCAGTAGAACACGTTGGCGGCGCTTTAAGCAGAGCTGTCATGACGCCTAATTAAAGCTGTCAGATTTTTACAGCCGTATTCATAGTACATTAGAAAAACCAGGTTTAAACTGTATTTTTCTAGTTCTGGTTTAGACGTGGTTTAATTTAGCCTATTCATAGTAATATTTCAACTTGGTTTAAACCAGCTTCAAGTAATCCTGGTTTAAGCTCCATTCTAGTCGACGAATCTAGCTGATCTTGGTTTGCGCACGCGTAGTTCTCAATATTTTGACGTTTACTGAAAGCAATTGACAACTTTGTCTTAAGTTTAGACATTTTAACAACAAAAACATTTTAAAGTAATATACTGGTATGTATTATTGCAATATAAGTATATGTAATATTTATTATAAATAAAATTTTCAGAAATCAATTGCGCCCACAATTTTTGTCATTTGACAAATATAAAATTCTTCTTTCATTACAGATAATTATCAATTATCTGTCGTTCTGTGGGAAATTGAGGTATCGTTCTATTAAAGAAGCTATAGCTCTTGTTACTCTTCCAGCAATCCGAGACATAGTGGCTTGAGAGAAGTTATGTAAATCAGCTGTAATATAATTTTTATTATATAAAAAATGCATCTGTATACTGTTTCTTATAATTACCAGTCTCACTCTGGTAATTCCCTTTCGCCAAGTATCTTATGGTACTTAAAACTTGAATTTCCGCAGAAACTTGCCTTCCTTTATTATCATCCCGTATGTGTATTGAAGGCCTGACTTCTTCAATTAAATTTTTATTTGTTTCTTTCTTGAATCTAAAACAGAATTATGTACATATTATCTTATTTATGTATATGAGAATTACCTATAGATTATTCTAAACTGTGTGTCATCATATTTTTCGAAGGGGTTGATTTGTGGAAAATATTTTTTTTGTTTTCTTTGACGTTCAACTACATCTCGAACATCATTAATGTTATCCAACATATCTTGTATGTCATCCATTACGCTCGTATTTCTTTAAATAAATTAATCAATTTACTTTTACCCCAATATCTGTAAAATAAGTTGTAATTAAGTAGGTTATATTTAATTGTCTTGTTCAAAATTATTATATTTTTAACAAAACTAAGTGTAATACAAATATATAATGTAAATATGTACTTACAATTGTATACATACATAAAATGATATTCAAATTATATAACCACACGCGTTTGTACTGATGTTCCACTATCTTAGACCAGTGTAAAACTAGGGTGATGTCAGGTTTAAATACTGGACCTGGTTTAAACTGGAACTACCGTTAAACCGCTACTATGAATAGGGAAAATTGTCGGTCTACGCAGGTACAAAGATAATCCTAGTTTAAACTAGCATTCGGTCACTATGAATACGGCTGTTTTAAAGTTTAGACTGAATGCTTTCTGACGCATTTTTCTTTAACAAAACTTAACTACACAATTTTTAAGTTTGATCATTTGAATTCTTTTTCAAGATACATAGCTGAAGGGCAGCAAGACAAATTCGGGATTAATTACTATTTGTGGCGTATTTCGATTCTGACTTTGGAACTGCAGTACCTATCTTTTAATAACTGTTTCATACATGTATTCTGTATACTGTCTATTAAAACGAACACATAACACTGGGTACAATGAAACTATACTGTCAATAATTTGCTTAAACTATCTTTATTTAAATCCGTTTCAAAAAGTTGAATTTTACCTAACTCTATGACGTTATTAAAAAAAAAAATATTTCATCACGGCATATTACCCATTGATGGGCGTGCCAATCTGCTTTGTATACAGATTTCGGTAATGATGGAATATTTGTACCGTGTGGGCGCTTACCAGGCGTCATCTCACGGGCACTCATAGATGGCGTGGAGAGTGCACCACAGGGGTCAATTTTGTGCCATTAAAATTTGATGTAATTATTGGCGTCGGTCGGGATCGAACCCGGGTCCCCAGATTCGCGACCAGACACTTTTACATAAATGGCACGAAATGAGTTTTGTAAAAATATTTACATAACTGAATTACATAAAGAATATTACACAACTGACAAATTGATAATAATAAAAAAATCTGTTGTGGCCAGCACAATACCTTCCGTCAATCCTGTGTAATATGTATAAATTCCATACATAAATTTTCTTGCAAAAAATTCTAAATTTCCAGTAAAATTATTTCATAAACATCTTCTTCTTCTTCTTTAGCTTTTCCCATTTGTTAGGGAGAGTACTTCTGGTTGACCAATTATAACCAAATTATAATGAGGCTCTTCATTTGGATATAAACTCCAGAAATATAAAAAAAAAATTTTTGGGATTGATGTATTGGAGTTATGCGATCCGTAACGATAGTCACACACACGCACAACATACGGACATCACCGTAAATACAGGGTGTTATTTAAGTAAACGTACCTACAACGCTTAACCGATGGTAGAAATAAATCTGGCAAAATGCCAATTGTCTTCACCAATCAAGAGTATGCAGACATACAACAGTGTTAATAAACATGTAGTTTTTCATTATGAGAGTATGAAATGATATTATATGTCAAATGTGGCAGGTGTGGTATATTTTCCAGGGAACACATTGATTTTTACTTTTTTACAAAATTTATAACTTTGACGTAATTAGCCAGTTTTAAGGGGCTCCAGTTCTTGCAGAAAATTATTACCAGATTTACTATCTATGGGAATAATTCTATCATCGGTTAAGCGTTGTACGCTTACTTAAATAACAGTTTGTATAGTAAAATCGTATATACGGATCGGAAAACGTGCTTACCATCATCGAATTTTTTGACCATATAGAATAAGTACCTTCGTTACGGAAGGTAAAAATTTGAATTGACAAATGATTTTCGAAATGAAATTTTTGTTACAGATCAAAAATTAAAATTGATACATTGTTGAAGATCGAAAATTAATTTTTAAATTAGTTATAATTTTTATTAACATGTCCAATCAAAATATATTTCCCTTGAGTTTATAAGTTATTTACAAATGTGACTATTGATGGACAAAATAAAATTAGGAGTAAATTATGCGTTAGTACAATTTAATAATATTTCATACACTAGGGCCCTTATCAAACATCTATTTTGAATTTATATCTTTCGTTATTGCAACTTTACTACATATGAAATTTGAAACCTTGACCTACAGTGGTTGTATTCGCTACAAGAAAAATGAAAAAAGATAATTCATTTTTGTTTATCGAATATAGTATTCATATATTTTTGCTTATATCTATTTATTATATTGTCCTTGTTGTACATTCTCATTTCTCATGGAAGAAGGAACAAACAATGTGGGATACTATTTCATATTTCAATATTAAAAGTATTCCCTCATCTCGTATTTCCTTGACATCATGTCCTTCGCATGTAAATAATGAAAAATGAGACGTGCTTGAAACTTGTATAAAATCTTTCTTTTGTGTCTATTATTTATAGCTATCTTGTCTTAGACTGTAACGACTTTGCAGAAGAAGAAAAGATGGTGTAACTTTCAGAACTATCATTAAAATTGTAAAAAGAAAATTTATGATAGAGGGAACTATATATTTTATTCCGGAAAACAAGATATCCATCTTAAAATGTTTTCGTTATTCATTATTTTGTAAAATGTAATTGTAATACTTACATATTCATGTCATGACATATTATAAAGTTGACAAACATATTTCAAATAATATATTTTCATATAAATTCCCCGAATGCAGGATTTTATGTATGAATAGATATGATCTCAAATATAGAAATAGTTGCTTTAGAACTTATTCATATACGTTATATTCATAAGAAGTCTTCTCTCGCGGGAAGATCTTATATTACCGACCATTGTAGGCAAAAGGCATTAAAGTAGAAGTAGAGAGAACTATAATTCATAACAAAACAAAATATCCAATTACATCTTTCATATTTATTTCATGGCATTCTAATTTTAACTTTTTTTATAGTCATATTTGAGTAAAATTAATATAACATTGTATATGCATTTTTCTCATGTGAAAGTGTGAAATTATTATATCATTGAATTCATAATTAAATTCTGTAACGAATAAGTAAAGGAAAAATATATGTTGTTATAAAAAAAGTTAGGTCCCGTATTTTGAAAACCTATGGTCGATTTTTTCCCAGGTCACCATTGGGGATTTCGGAAACTATAATTGATACGACTTCGGTTAAATGGGTCATTTGGTGTGCCATGGTGGTGGTATCTTAGATGTGCGTTTGTTTTGCCAAAAGTTCTCATACGTTACTAAATAATGACAAAAATCCGATTTTTATCGAAATTTTCATTTTCAAATAACTCTTAAACAATTGGTATTGTAAAAACATGTTTCATATAAAAAATCTGATGTGGCCAGCACAATATTATGTATAAATTCCATACATAAATTTTCTTGCAAACGATTCTAAATTTCCAGTAAAATTATATTTCATAAACAAACTATGCAAATTGCACTTGACACTAACATCTTCTTCTTCTTTAGCTTTCCCCATTTGTTTTGCGTGTCGTTCTCATTCAGTTCCTTTTCTCTAAAGTCTTCCGCAATAAAGTCCTTTCATCTTATCTTTGGTCTTCCTCTGTTTCTTCAACCTTCTATTACTCAGCTATTCATTCTTCTTCCAATATATACTTCATCTCTCCTCATGATATGCTCAAACCAATGTAATCTCCTCTCTTGTATCTTTCTAGAAACTTGTAACACTAGAGTTATTTTCGTACCGTATCTTTTCGTGTCTTCCGCAACATCTACTTCAACATCCACATCTCTGCCACATTCATTTACTTTTCATTGATACTGACATCTGTCAATTTGAATTATCTGAATATATTAGTAGTTTCCATGGTTAGCATAGCTGGATGAAATAATATCTTTATAATTCTTTAACTCTATGTCTATTGAATATGAAGTATAAAATGCAATCAAATCATATAGAGAATAACATATTCTTTAAGTTATATTAACGTTAAATGTCAAGAAATCATATTTAACTATTAAATCTTCAAATGAGGTTACTTACGATTGACCAATTATAACCAAAATAATTGTATCTACGAGTTCTATGAGGAATTTTGTCGTACTCTTCTATGTTCAAAATTCTTCAAATTAATTGGCATATTCGTATTAGTGGTATTTCGTAAGAATATATGTAATATTAATATATTTATAATAGGGAATATTTAATTAATAATACAATAAGAAATATAAAAGTACTTCACAGAAAAAAGCTTTAAGTAATGCCAGTAAAACTTTAATTTCTGAGACTGACATTTTGAATTTATCTGTTAATTCGAAACATTTAAAAATATCAACTGGTTTCCATGGAGTTATTTAGGCAGCGAGATTATTCTATTATTATATATTATACCTTTATGTGTATAGAAAATATAATAAAAAAATTTAATGTGTCAGATTGAGAATTTAATGATCTTTATTATTTGTAATAACATAAATTTTAAAAAAATAATATTTAGAAGATTTTTTTAAAAAAACTACCACTTCCCGTTGTCCAATTGTTACTAAAACCTTATCAGCTCTTCCCATTAATGTTAGATTCACGAATCCGTTGTTAAACATGTCATAAGTCTTATAGTATTTGAGATACTAGTACTTCCAACATCCATACACACACACCCGGACATCATCGTAAAAATGTTATAAACAGATTCTAGGGAGTTTAAAACGTGCTTGTTCACTGAAATCTGGATATGCGATTTTTAGCATGAATCCAATACCTCTCGTAGCGAATGCTAAAAACATATGTTTTGGTACAAGTGTGGAATTCGAAATATTAAAGAATTATTGTTAAATCTTTGTAAACTAAAAAGATACGAGTTAAAAAAATAATAAACTATGAACTTTTGACTGTTTGCATTCATATCGATAATCGAGACTATGGCCAATCTTTTTTTCTGAAAATTTTCTATAAGAATATAGACGTATTAACTTCATAACCGAAAGTCCAATGTAAGGAAAAAGACGATTTTTCGCGATCCGAACTAATGCAAAGGTGTTCGCTCAAATCCGTCTGTCATTATCATATATACATATATATATCAAAACGCTACATTTTCGTTGCCGTGACTATTTACTGCGCATGTTTTTCTGTTTCTAAAAAAATCTTGAAACAGTTAACAGTACATTTTATAATTTAATAAATACACAAACCTTGACCAGAACATATCGCTATCCATGTTTGAGGTTATAATGCACTAAACAAAATACAACTCACATGTGTACACAAAAGTATACGCATGTGCCAGTTCTGCGACCACAACTAGCAACTCTGCATGGCGACAGGTTCGCTTAGATACGAGGTTTAACAATTAAGTAATGAGACTGATTTTTTCCGCGGTTGTGGTAACACTGCAGCTTTGAAATTTTTTATTTATTATTTTGGCATCCCTGCCCTATCGATTGATGTGTTTACCACCCCGGTGCGACCATTAGTGCATCAGCTGTGTCGTGTTTTGAAGAAGTCTGTTAGTGGTGCTCGTCACGAAAATGGAAAAGCGTAATTTAGAGCAACGTGTAGCGATCAAATTTTGCGCAAAACTGGGCGATTCGACTACGGAAACGTACGGTAAAATACTTAAAGTGTATGGTGGTGATTCTCTCAGTCGTGCACAAGTGTTTCGTTGGCACAAAGAATTCAAAGATTGCCTTCGTAAGTCCAAGATGAAAACCATGCTCATCTGCTTCTTCGACAGCCGCGGGGTGGTCCATAGGGAGTTCGTTCCACCTGGACAGACCGTTAACCAGATCTACTACCGCAAAGTACTCGACAGACCTCGAAAAAGGGTCAACAGAGTGCGTCCCGACATCGCACGAACTTGGATTCTCCACCACGACAACGCGTCCTGTCACACCGCGTTCAGTGTGACCTAGTTTTTGACCTCCAAAGGGATCGCGGTGTTACCACAGCCGCCGTACTTGCCTGATTTATCACCCTGCGACTTTTTCTTGTTCCCCAAAGTCAAGCAGGTGGTAAAAGGAACGCATTTTAAGTCGATTGAAGAGATCTAAGAGGCCGTGACGAGGGTACTGTCGGACATTCCTATCAAAGCTTTCCAGAACTGCTACGATGCATGGAAAAATCGCTGGAATCGTTGTGTTGGTGCCCAAGGGAACTATTTCGAAGGGGATCATGCGGTTGTTAAATAATTTTTAAATATACGGTTTTTATACACTCGGTCTCATTACTTAATTGTCAGACCCGTATTTCACAGGATGTGACGTCATTACTTCAGCCATTTTGAACGAATAATATGTCGCGAAAATGCATAATTTGTATGCGAACAGTAATCAAAGCGAATATTTCGCTCGCCAAAAATCGCCTAAAATATAAGCGAGTTAAGGAAGCTCTGGATCTCCGACTAGAAAGGAAGTCGTATAGGATATAATACAAACTAATAATTTGTAGTCGTGTACAATAAATATCATTAATTATGACATTAGCTGTATTACACCTAAATAAATAAATTGAGGATATTATATTTTCCAAAAAATAATGACTACAGTAGATTGTTGATAGTTTAATAGTTAACTTTTCTATTATCAGGAAATGCATTTCCTTGTCCTAGCTTTACTAATAGCACTCATCACTTTAGAAAACTATAACACTATCTTCCTCTATATTTATTTGCGCAAAGTTAATAGTTCTTATCTGTCGGTAAAGTTTTTTAATACACTTCTTTTTACAAAGAGAATTTTTGACTGCGCAAACAAGCCTCCATCCAACTGAAACTGAAAAACTGAAAGAAAAGTTTTCAACAGTAAACTTTCAGCTGTTCAGAATGCGCCCTGCAGACGGAACCGGAAATTCCTCCAGCCAGTTTATCTTTTTGTCTTCATTTTTTGCTACTTATGGCATCCACATTATCAGCTTTCTCTTTCTAGCTTAAAGAGTAGAGGGGAATTAGAAAAGGATGCAATGTGAAATGGGTAGTTTTAAATTCAAACTCGTGGACAAATTAATATCAGCGTTGGCTGGGGAAAATTTCTAACTGAATATGAACTGCGTATATGTGGGTGTACTTCATGTTAAGAGGGGCGGATTCCAGAGGCGTGCATTCGTGTTTCAAGCAGGGATTTTGTGAATTTTAATTAAATATATGAATAGTTGCAATCTCAGTTTGCTCTTTTATTAAAAAATACATAGTTTTGTAATTTATATATATATATATATATATATATATTAATAAAGCATAAATTCCTCAGCCCGTCAGTAGACATACAGAACCAAACAATAACGTTTACAAACACAGCGTTCTTTATCGTGCCACATAAATTATTTGTGTCTAGCTAGACTTCGTGAAAAAATATGCCCTGAATTTTGGAATAGAGTTATTTTCTCAGAAAACAGTGAATTTAACACCATTTACCTCATGTTGCATTTTTGATGTATCCTTGGTGCATTATGGTTTCGATGAAATCTGTGCTTTTCTATGCTTTTGGCCCAAGCATATGCGCGGTATTTACCTTATTACTACGTTTACATGCAGTTTTGAAAACGATTACAGTTTTCAGTCAAGATTATGCGAAACTGTTTACATGTAATTTTCAAAGCAAGTCTACAGATTGATTTGAAAACAGGTTTGGTGCATGCGCATTTGGCTGATATAAGTTTTATTACAATTTTTACATGGAATCTTAGATTGGATTTTAGTTCTTTTTTTCATATTTTATTATTGTAATCTATTGTATATATATATTTCATTTTTGTGTTCACATGTACTATATTTCGCTCTTGTGTATGTATTGTAGAGCCCTGATGAAGATTATGGTATAGTCGAAACGATGGCATAAATAAATTTTATTATTGACTGCAAGTCCGAAATTTTATAATCGTCTAGGAAAAAAACATCGAAAACGAGACACCTGTACTTTAACGTCAAATCCTGTTTCAGATTACGTGGCTTTTTCAAAATATTACACAAATTTCAATAATTAATTTTAAAATATCTAATGGATATTTCGTGATATTTTCAAATTTGATGTTCTTTAAAGAACAATATCTTTTGAAATTTGGTACTTAGAAGTCATATAAAAATTCTTGCAACAGTCCTGTATTAATAATAATTGCCGATTATTTACGGTAGATATTATTTTTATCCTATATTAAGGTATAGAAAGAATAAAATTAAAGCGAGTGAGCGAACCAACTAATGTGTGCCGGGGCTCGCAATGTAAAATTTGTATTCGTTTGTTCCTCTTCAGTTTCAAGCTAGTTAAAAGCAAAGGTTTATTTTTCAAAAAGTTTAATTAGTACCTACATGATCCACCGTATCCTATTAATTAATTAAATTTAAAAACATGCGCTTTGAAACCCTCATAACATACATACGTATGTTATTAGGGTATAAATACGATACAGTATTCCATTCTCACTTTTCATTTGTTTTTTTTTGCGCGTCATTTCGTTACTTGTCCATCGCAGTCACAGACAGTTGACTATGATGAGCCGTTTCCTGCCTCCGGGCTTGTTTAATTGTTTAATTTCGGACGATTTAGCTCGCCGGGCAAGTGTGAGCAGGACCTCGCAGGATGATTGAATGTGAAGGTTTTTGTCCTGGGTTCTGCGTCCTGCCCTCGACCCCGGTTTGCTTGATTGCTGCAGCAGGAATAAGATTATATGGGATTTGTCTGGTAGGTTAGCTAATTGGATTCACTAATGCGCGGTGATTAAGAATCACACGGTGTTTACTTCAATTATAGTGTCATTGTTATAAGGATTATGGGGGTTTTGTTCATATAGGGCAAATTGTTAATTATATTGTCTGATATATATTCATTGATATAACTAAACCGGACGAAATTCAAGTTTATTAACTCAAAATTGATTCTGCGATGCAGGGTTAGTTTCAAGCGGGTGCGAATGATGCAGGCGCATTATTTCGCGCGGTTTATAAATAGTGCGTATTAGCGGGTTAACATAAAATTTCATAAAGATACAAATGACAGTTCACATAACCTCATAAAAAATAATTGTGTGTCTATATAGGGCGCGGGCATACAACTGTTTTAAGTGTCCTTGAAAACATATGTGCAGGTGCCCCGCACTTGTCATAGTGACAGTACAGCCATTTTGTTTGTTGTTTTGTGTTAGTGTATTATGGTCTGTTGTGTTTTTGAAAAGTTATAATGTACGATTCAAACATATTGTAAAAACATTTCAAATTAAATATTAATGAAAATTTCTCAAAAATGTTATGAATCACCAGTTTTATTTCAGAAATTTTAATTCATTTTTATGTAGACAAAAAAGTCTCGAGTTTCATGTATTTTGAATAAATAATTACGCACCATGGAAGGAGTGCATAGCGGTACATGCGTCAAGCGTGGAAACGTTTTTTAAAAGCAATGGCTGGTACCTCAAGACTTGATTTGAAAATGCTTTATTGAAAATGTCAAATTTCAATATTTAATTTCATCATTATGTGTGAAGAACGATTTTTTCCAAAATATTATTTTAATGTAGAACATACCTTTTATTCAAATATAATATAATCGGTCTCCAAAAATAAGGTTGAAATTAAATATAGAAATTTGGCATTTTGTAAACAAGGCTTGTGGTACAGACAATAATGTGTACATGTTTATAGTGATGTTTTTTCAATAATAAATAATATAATTCCAGAAAATATGTTTTAGTTTTATTTATCAAAATAAAAAATATATATTTTGTAGATATTTAATACAGTATTGTTACGAAAACAATAAAATTAATATGAAATATTTTTAATATCGTGTTCTTAGAGAAAGAAATAAAAATTACAAAATATTTATAATATCCAGATGAGTGTTAGAATTTATATATCATGAAATAAAAGACTAATCCACATTATATGAAATATTCGTACAACAAAATCAGATTCTGTAAGTATAATACACTGTTAGTATAGAAAATTAACTCATCTTTGATTAAAACTATTTTTCCAAACTTCTTCACCTTAATGTCCCGCACCCAACCACACTGATAAAATTTATAAGTTTTCAAGTTTCTAAAAGCTTTTAACTCAGCATTAGTGTATGTACTTTTTTTATAAATAAAATAATTCACTGTGTCCATATGCAAAATTGCTGGAAAGTCAAAAATATTCCTGGAAAAATCACTTTCGTCGCAATCATATGGATCAATGTTGTTTATTAATTTAATTTTATCTAAGTAGCGATTTTTTATGTCACTACTTAATAATGCTTTAATATAAACTGACATTCTCAAACACAATTTACAAAATAACTTTAGGCACAAAATAAATGTTGTTTACACCACACCTCAATGTAAGACAGCAAACTGATCCCAACTTTTGAATTAGCGCTAAGGAAAACTATGACAGAACAGATGGCGCTGTTATCAGGGCGCCGGAAAAGCTGATCGCAAGGTTACTGGAAACAGTGGAAACAGCTGAGTGTCCGAGTCCTATAGTGCTGCCCTATCTGTGTCAGGCCGGGATTTTTTTAACCCACCATCGTAATTTTATGTCTATTCACATGACAAGAATAAGAAAGAGATAGTAGATTGCGATTTAATTTCGTAGATATGCGAGAATAAAGATTTGTACATAATTACGCAATATTAGGCGTTTTCATTTATTGTCTCTAAAGGATCATAAGCGTTTTTTATAGAGTCAGAGCGTACCTATCTGTATTCTTTTTTATCTCGTACCTCTCGGAGAGGAACGCTCCGAGATTCTTCAAGCGTTCTAACAAATCTGTACGGTTAGTGTACGAAATGCGCAGAAATCTGAGATATCTGAGATGGGATTTAAAATGTTCAATATTATAATTACAACAGTAATTACATCGTAAACACATTTAATATTTATAATACGAGGGTGGATTGAGAAGGCCTTGGTTTTTCGAAAACAATCTTATGTCGCTGTTTTGTTTAGCTCTTCATATGAACTGTCAAGGAAGTTCAATACAATCTATGTATCAGTCTAATCGTGAAAAGCGTCTGTGTCGATTTACGTAGCGTGTTAAATCGATAATGGATAAAAACGAAGTTCGTGCGGTGATCAAGTTTTTTTCTTTGGAAGGAAAGACGGCAACGGAAATCAAGACCAGGTTGGGTGCTGTCCTTGGGAATGCTTCACCTTCGTTTTCCACGATGAGTTTCAAGGTTTCGGAATGTAAGCATGGCCGAACACACCTATGACATGCCACGTTCAGGTCGCACAAAATCGGCTACCACATCAGAAATTGTGGATAAAGTCTATGATATGGTTCTGGAAATTCGCCGAATGAAAGTTCATGAGATTGTGGAAGCCATAGGGATCTCTTATGGACGTGTATTTCATATTTTACATGAGCTGGGCATGAGAAAAAATTGCGCATTCGGGCACGAACTTTTGCCGAAAATTTGGAGTTGTTTAAGAAAAATCCGGTTGTTTTTAAAAAACGTTTCATAACCACTACACTCCAGAGATGAAAATTCAGTTGAAAGCGTGGATTGGACATGGTGAGTCGGCGCCGAAGAAAGCGAAGTCAGTTCAATCGGCAGGAAAGGTGATGGCGTCATTCTTTTGGGACGCCAAACGTATTGTGCTAATTGATTATTTTGATGAAGGAAAAACTGTAACTGGGCAATACTAAACCACACTTTTAGACAAGCTGAAAGCAGCAATTCAAGAAAAACGCCCGCGAATGGCAAAGAAAAAGAACACTGCGCCAGCTCAATCAAGTCGTATTGCTCATTAAAAATTGACCGAACTGAGGTTTGAAATCGTCCCCCATCCACCGTACTCGCTTGATTTGGCTCTCTGGGACGTCCATCTTTTCCCGAAACTCAAAAAGTTCCTCGTTGGAAAGAGATTTCGATCCAACGAAGAAGCCGTCAAAGCAGTAAATACTTGTATTGAGTACCTTAAAGAAAACCATTTTCAGGAGGGAATCGAAAAGTTAGAAAAACGTTGGACCAAGTGTGTTGACCTCAAGAGGGGACTATGTAGAAAAATAAAATGTAGTCCGTGTTAAATATACATATTTTGTCATGTCATTCCGGAAACTTTTCAATCCACCCTCGTATATTATCGTCCACATTGTAATTTAAAATATTTTTTTCTAAATAACTATATATGTATTTTAATATGCTTCATTCTATTTATGTTAGTAGATTAATCTATAATTTCTTTCAAAATGATTTCTTCTATATCCTCATTGAATTCTTCATAAAATAATTTATTTGCATTTAAAGGTACAATTTCCTTACATTTGAAATAGACATGCTAATTTGTTAGTTAACCGTTGATATCAAACATGAAATCTTAAAATAAATATTAGAATATTGAAATTCCCACTCTGAACAATCTATTCCATCTGATCATGTCATCAGACAAACAGCTAGATTTAAAATTTAATTAAAACCAAAAAATAAATTCATGTAAGCAAAGTTTCGAAAATGCTTGGGGACTCCTTGTAAGGACGGACAAGAAAATTGTACAACCAAAATAAGAGAAAAGATTGGATGATAGATAGATGGAGATAAATTCAAAAGAAAAATGAAAATTTATAGAACATCTTGGCAAATAGTTTTGAGAGAATGCTCACGTTCAGCCGGCACAGCGCTAACGTGGCAAAAAATAGCGCTATTTGTTAGCGCTAGATGCGTACTGAATGGTATTTATTAAACTTAGCACGCAAGCGCTGTTTAGAATAAGAAAATAACTGACATTTCTATCTGTTTAGTATTGAAATCTCACAGACTTCATTTTGAAATGGAAATTATTTCGTGAACTGTGAGAATGCACCAGAAGTAAATATTATTAACCAGATAGTAAATTTTTTAGAAAGTGACGTTCGTTTCAATCAAACATGAGCATGCAGCTGCCCACTAGTTCGCTATGTATTTTAACGAAATATTTCTCACTAGCTATTTCTTCTAGCGCTATATCAGAGCTAGATTGCAGCGAACCGTTCAATTATTTTGCTAGTCTAGCGTAGTATTGTATATTTATGTACGTATTTTTATTGTGAAACACGTAGTCGTAGAAGTAATAAAGCAATGGAATGAATTTAATCTTGGTCCCAGTAGTGTTAAATCGAAGATATGTCGATAAAGCTTTGGAACGTTAAAACTCAACAAATTTTATATAAAAAGCTTTTGGATTGATGTTT
Source organism: Harpalus rufipes (assembly GCA_951394225.1). Classification (NCBI taxonomy): domain Eukaryota; kingdom Metazoa; phylum Arthropoda; class Insecta; order Coleoptera; family Carabidae; genus Harpalus; species Harpalus rufipes. The sequence continues at coordinate 9,992,892 of OX596283.1, forward strand.
CAATAAAAAAGTAATTTATATCTTTCAAGAATATAGAAAGAAAAATGATTGAATTGACGGTTTGCGGTTTATACCTTCATGTATTATAAATATAATTTCTTTCAGTGCAAGCTATAAATATATTCAACATTACTACAATCGTTATTGTAAAATCAAAACCTCGTTTGTCAATTTTTAACTATATACGAGTAAATAATTCTAGGAACTAAGTCTGCATCGAATGCAAAACTTATCAAGTTTCAAAAAAGTACACAAGCGCACCGAATAAATATTCAATACTCGTATTTGGAAATTCTTAACTCCAACCCTTAATCATTAGTTAATTTTTGTTTCATTCTATAAAGTATTAACGACTAAAAGAGCAGATATTACAAACTAACATTTCTGAATTAAAGAAGTTTTTTGTTTCGTTATATTATAGATACAGGGCTTTGACGACGATATAGAGAACATAACCTTAATAATATTAATTTACTGAAAAACGTATGTAGCAAATTTCATTTCAAATTTTTATTTATTTATTCTTTCACTGGGCAATTTGTATTACAATAAAAGGCTGTTGGGGCTAATATGTCGCGATACAGGTTTAAATAAACTACGACAATGTACAAACTCTCTCTGACCTGATTTGGGGGCAGATTTTCGGGTCGCCCATTTTTACCTCTCGCTAAGAGATGTATTGGATTCATGCTAAAAATTGCATATCCAGATTTTAGTGAATAACCACATTTTAAGGTCCCTAGATTCCGATTATAACATTTTTATGATGATGTGTGTGTGTATTAGGATGTTGGGGGTACGATTTCTCAAATTCTTAGTATGTTCGAAAATTGAACCACGACGTTACCGGTAAAAAAATTCATGTTACCGGCACTATTTCCGAACGCGGTAACTGAAATGTAGGGTAAAATTTAGTTACCGCCGTAACCGTGCTCAGAGCACGGTTTTTGTGGTAATTTGTAGTCTAACCTAACTTTTAAAGTATACACACGTTGTTCTTTGACATCATTTAAAGGTAAATTGTGTTTAAAAACAAGTGAGTACTGTACATGATACAAAAAACAAATAGTATCCAACAAAAATATCGTGCGATGCAAACTATAATGATTTTGACAGTTATTAATAACAATGAATACCAATGCGTTCGTCTGCTTACTGCGAGAACCGTAACCTTTCAGTTACCGTGTAAAATGACCACGATAACCGCGGTTGAATTTTCGAACATACTATCTATAAGACTAAATACCTGTGTAACAACGGATTCCTCAATCTAACAGTAATGGGAAGAGTTGAATAGGTTCTGGTAACAATTTAATGACGACTAGTAGTTATTTACATAGATATCACAATTGTCATGTCATAATTTTTCATTCAAAATATTCTGATGGGTAGAAAATCATGATGTTTGGAAAGGAAAATTATGATACTTGACACCTATGTACATTATTACTAGCTGTTATTCTAACACGGGCCCCCATATCTGCTTGCCAAGGCCAACACAGTCATATGACTGGTCGCGCTCTATGCAACATGAAAATGGCGAAAGGTATTGTGCTGGCCATAACAGATTTTTTGGTAAATTAATACAAACATACTACACTTTATTCACATTCTCATATATTTCGATAAATAGTCGTCTTTCCCCAAAAACTTAAACAATTTCACATTTCGACTATCACCTATAGATAGGTATGCATTATTGTTGGTCTTTTAAAAAAAAAAAATGTGGTAAATTTAAGATGATATATATATTATGTATTTATTATGATCAGTGACAAATATATTAGACCATAATTAATATATTTTGGAGCGTAAAATTTTTCTCAACTATTGTTACAGTTGAGTCCTCGGGATCCTCTTGCAGGACGCGTTTATTGCTTATTTGAAGTTAAATTAATCTCATTACTTTATATTTACACACTTTATTAACTTCTCAAACATGTGTAATGAGGTTTAAAAGTGTTTCAACATGACGCGCTCAAAATTTTCCATCTTTATTGACTTACTCCATTTACTTTATTCAACTTCTCACATCATTTTAATCTCAATTTCTAATACCAATTAATAACATCGGCAATTGGGCAACACGAATGAGCCAAGCGCCAAGCCGAGAGTTAGTGAAACTTCATTAGCAAGTTGTGCGCGCCACCAACCTGTCACTAGTGCTTGGCGGGGCGTGTGGCTTTTACTGTAGGCGTACACTATTCTATCCGCAAGGAACACCTAAACTAACTGCGCGAATTACAGCCCAAACTTGCAGCGTAACTTTGAACTTATATCAGAAAGAGTGTGAACTGTGAAGGTGTATGTGACTGGAAGTTTAAACAACTGGATTAAATATCTGATGAATGAGAATATGAAGAAGATATCTGTGATGTAGTCACGCTATTCGTTGATAAAATTTTGTGCGAATATTACCCTGATTCATAGCCATACGAATAACGTTATTTTTTGTCAGTTATACTGACACTGTATCAGTATTTTATTTTTCACATATTTGGTTTTACATTTGCCAATAAACTTACCAGATGATATATTCTTATAATAATAACATAACACTAGTATCTTATGTACCCTCATAAAAACTAAGTAAACCACACTACTGAATTTGACAGGATGGGCGGAGCTAAAATCTTAACTCATACAATTCGTAGACGATCCTGATCGGACATCTTTAAAAAAAATTACTGCGCCATTTTTTTTTAATATTTCAGGAACAATTTTAATTTTTGAAAAATTTTAAATGCAAATATCTCGGACACCCTGCGGTTTCAAAATTTGGAATCAGCCTGTTGAGAAGTATCTAAATTCATCTAAATTAGAATTTTGATTTTTTTTTATCTAAATATGAGTGATTATGATTTTTGGGGGCAATTTATGTTCTTATTTTAGCAATTTTTACATAAATATTAATTGATATATTTTTTGTTACAGGTAAGTGTTCATCTTGTACACAATATTTAAATTTAAATATTTGGTGAGTAGAAACTTTATTATCCGCAATTAATTTTTTTAATTTTTTGTCTTTGAAAACTGTTTCGTATAATAAATTTCATTGGCGCGGCGGTTAGAGGTTAGAGTATCCAATTATTTTTTCCATCTTTTACATTTCAGTTCAATTCTTAATGTATTCAAAGAAAATCGATATAATCACTAATCAGTCTTCACCGGGTTAATTTATAAAAAATAGTAATAGCATGAAACTATTATTTGAGATAGTTAGTAAACATGAGTAACAATAGACTCTCGTTTATGCGGTGATAGAAATTTTTGTATTTACATGTTGTCTTTACGAGTAATATTGTGAACCTAATTCATAAATAAAAGTAATTATTTATATTTACTGGGTTATTAGATTCTACCGTAGATAAAACATTAGGCAGTCATGGGTCAAAACACAAACGTTATCTTCTTCGTGAGAGGATACTGAGGGGATGCGGGGTATCATATGACATTCATAACAACATATCAACTCTGCACGTATGCTTGCAATAACATCTAGACCTAATTGTCAACAAATAAATGTCTCAAACGCTAACATCTGGACTAAACAGATAGCTAATAGAAGAATGATAATGATTTCTAAACAGAATTTTTACTGAAAGATAAAGTTGAAATATTATTCCTGATACTATAATTTAGAAAAGTTTTTTTACTTTGTACTCGCCTTGTTACAGTGTATATTGAATATGTCATAGTATATTTAGTAATGAATTTTCCAATTTTCCGCAATTTCTCGTTTGCATAATAAAATGAAAGCGATCGTCACTCAGAATTTTTCCATGTAGTAGCGGCATGTAATTGAAATGACCGCCGGTCGCTTTAGGTCCGGTTCGCTGTGAATATTTGTGCTGCATGCATTCCGTCCTGTATGTTAATTAATGATTATAGGGTAAATGCGGTTTGTTTGATTTGGCTATTTAATGAAAATTGTTTTTGCGCCTTGTTGTATAGTTATCAGCTTGACCATACAATGCTTTATCAATTATCATTATTGTTTGTTTTGAATATTTATACCTACGAATTGTTATAATTAGTGAATTATAATGTTGGTTAATCTGGTTTTAATTTTGATTTTATTGTTTTATATAGTTGATTGTTATTTTATGTACATAAAATCATTAAGTTTATTATTATTATTATTGTATTTGTGTAATTAATACATTGTTAAAGTTAAATGAAATAAAATTAATATTCTAAATCGTATTATTATGTATTGAATCTAAAATCAGGTGTATGTAAGCATTGGTATATATTCTGCGATTCGTTTTTTTTAACAATTTGTTTCAATGGTGCCCTCAAGTATTTAAAAAAAAATCTAGAAAGTATTAAATATTATTCGTTAAGTCTTAATATGTTTTTTATGTACAATCGTGCGGGAAATAAGTATTATTCTTAAACTCAAAATGAGTGAGAGAAATAACTGTTGTCATGGAAACAATTGACATGAACACTTAAAAATACTATGCATAGCCGCCCAAGTCGCACATATTTCAAAAATTCAGAATACATTTTTTTATTTTTCTTATTTTTCTGAACGATTGCAAAAAAAATCCCAAAATTTCCTACGCTCATTTCGGAGAACTTACATTCAGAATCAGTAATTTCCCGCACTACAGGGTGACACTGAAAATTATTTTTAATTATCTTTCCATATTTGTAAACTAGGCTTAGCGGCTCATAAATTATGATATTTGGCATGATCGTAGCGCTTCCGATTTAACCGGTAATACAATTAACTTTCCTATTTCAAATGGAACATCCTATATATTTTTATATATTTGGAATCTACGTAAAATTATGAATTAAACGATATGCTTGAAGTGAATTTTTATTGAAGAAATAAATAACAAAACCGTAAGAGAAAATTATTGTAAGACGAGGGGGGTGGGGGGAGAGCTCTAATGATGGTGGTCTTACTGCTTTTCCAACGATGACACTTTTTCTAACTGGTGGGCGCTGGATGTTCGACCACCGCTTGTTTAAGGAGGACGGAACACAGACACAAATACACACTTGCACTTAACTTTGATGGCCGATGAACACACTTACATTATGGACACAGACATTATTAATATTACTACTAATTTATTTATACATATTTACATTTAAACTAACTTATTATTAATGATTACACTAAACATAATTAAACACATAAACTAAATAGTTACGTTTTACATTGTAACTGCATAGTAGCGTCTACTACGCACTCAAACTAAAACCCTAGACTACATCTCTTCACACTGAGTTTCTAAGACAGACCATATCTTGTCAACATGAGTATCTAAAACCGACTAACCAAAAACAAAACATTACTTTCGTGAGAGGTTTATTTCTGAAGGGATGAAGAGGGTATCATATGGCATCCATATCAAAATATCAGCCCTGCACGTAGGCTTGCAATAACTTCTAGACTTTATTGTCAACAAATAACTGTCCAATGTCTCTGACAGCTAGTCTAAACAGTCAGTTAATAAAAGATAATATTATGAATAATTAACCTGGTAACCCATATTAGGTAGGCTATGATAACAAATTTATAATTTTTTGTATCAAAATATGATATCTTACAAAAATAACTTACTATTTAAACAATTAACTTAAATATTACTTAATATTATCTTAACTGTTTTCACAGTTTATCTGATATCATGCCTTAGCAGGTTAATTAAACATCATTTCCCTTACTAAATAAAGCTGCACAACAAAATTTTATTTGTAATTAATCATATGGCTGAATGTAGGATGACATATGTGTCCGAGTAATTTATTACATTCTGCGAAATTAAAAAAAACCTACTACAAATTACCTCCGAATTGAAATAAACCCTCCACGATTAGTATTCACATTTCACATTAAAATTTGTCACCCAGCATTTTCTTTTAATTTATCTCGCCCCCTTTTACGTGCGCCCCTGGTCCGTATACTGCGACAAGAGCTAATAGCTCCTTCTGCGCTTTACTTTACTCTGCATTCGGGTTTATCCGCCCATTTCTCACCCCTTTGTACGCCCATGGACGGCAAACTGTCTACGCAGAGGGCCTGATTGTAGATTTGGGGATGGTTAATGGTCTGGAGGAAATGGATACTACGATAAGCAATTTGAGCTTAGCGGTAAAGTGCTAAGAAAAACCGGTGGAGGATTGTTAATTGTATACATGCGACGATTTATACCACTATAGTTATTAGAGGAAATTTATATGATGTCCGAAATAATTTTTGAGACATTTATTATTTATTTATGTACAAAAAATAATAAATCAGCACTATCTCGCTGTTTTAAACGTCAGAAAATGTTTTTCATCCTAGCAAAATTATGTTTTAATAGCCTGAAATAATAAACGAATACCACAAAAATAAAAGAGTTTCGAGTATAACGGATAACGGTCCGAAATTTACGGGCGACATTTTTGTTTGATATCTTATGTTAGGTTAGGTATATTTAAAAAAATTACATGCGAAAAATGTCCAAATATTAACAGATATAGTAAAAATTAATAGGCACGTCATCAACCTGAAAAGAACCTTATAAAATGAAATATAACTTGCAGAAATTATTGGGAGTTATTTAGTTTTAAAAGAAGAAGAAAAAATACTAGTATTAAGTAACGTATATACTTATGATATTTACAATTATTGCTCAATCATTACTCTTTTCACGGAATATAAAATTATTTGAAATAATTGTATCTAGTTATTTTTGTTACGTTGACACTAATGAGAATGACCAAGTTTTATCAAATAATTTTATATTCCGTAAAAAGAATAAGGATTGCATTAGAAATATTTGTACATTCATTAATATATTCGTTTCTTAATACTAGTATTTTTTCTTCTTCTAATAGTTATTTTTGTGCAACCGGCCGCGAAATAGGCATTTCGCAGCCGCAATATAGGCCACGAAATTGAGTAAACAATCACTATGACAAGTGTTTTGTTTATCAAATGTCAATTCCAAAGCCAACTTTCAATTTACAGTGTAACTGTTTAAAATTAATAAAACTTGTAATTACATATTTTTTACGGTTGCACAAAAAATATTGTGTACACCTTGTCCGCGAAATCCTTTAGCGTCCTCGAGATTGTCTTGCCTCGGCCGCAAGCGGCCTGGGCGACAATTTTTCTCTCGGTACGCTAAAGAGTGATTTCGCGGCCTTGGTAAACAAATAACTATTGTATTTCAAGGCCGCGAAATCACTATTTAGCGTACCGAGAGAAAAATTGTCGCCGAGGCCGCTTGCGGCCGAGGCAAGACAATCTCGAGGACGCTAAAGGATTTCGCGGACAAGGTGTACACAATATTTTTTGTGCAACCGTAAAAAATATGTAATTACAAGTTTTATTAATTTTAAACAGTTTCACTGTAAATTGAAAGTTGGCTTTCAAGGTAGCTATGGAATTGACATTTGATAAACAATTAGTTTTGAGAAAATCATAGTGATTGTTTACTCAATTTCGCGGTCGCTACCATGACAGCGGCCGCGAAATGGATTTCGCGGCCGTTGCCATAACAACAACCGTGAAATTTAATTTCGTGGCCTATATTGCGGCTGCGAAATACCTATTTCGCGGCCGGTTGCATAAAAAAGTTATATTTCATTTTATAAGGGTTTTTCGGTTTAATGACGTGCATCTTCTGCCTAATCATTTTTATTATAACCGTCGTACATACCATAAATATTAATTCAAAAACGATGCACGACTGTGTTTTGGGATGGAGATGGAAACAGAAAGTAACAATTTCTCGGACTTGCAGTCAATTATAAAATTTGTATTTATGTATATAAGAGATAAGGATTCTTATGTTAAATATACATATCTGTAAATGTTACATTGTTACAATTTTTGTTTCATCCAACATACGTTTTTTAATAATTGACGATTTTCACTCTGTGGTCTGTGGCTTTTAACTAATTATTTATTTATAATTTTAATGTCCGCCTTTTAATGTATTTGCCGTTATCCACATGTTTAATTTTTTCAACTCAACAATTCTAGCCCTGAAGAAGACTATGGTATAGTCGAAACGTCGGCGTGAATAAATTTTATTATTGACTGCAATTCCGAGAAATTGTTACTTCCTGTTTCCATCTCCATAAATATTAATGTTTAATTTAGTGGCGTAATGCGAGTATATTAATTCTGGTGCCAAATCTTATTTTTTCGGATACATTCTTATGTACCTACATATTTTAATGCTCAAATGTTGGGTCTCAAAAATAATACATTTTATAGAAAAATGAAATACAAGAAAAAAATATCATCACGGTTCCGACCGAAGTGAATTGGTGGTAGCGTTCTTGGTTTTACGTGCTGGCGGTTCTGGGTGCGAAGCCCGGGTAAGATATGGTTGTTTGTGTGCCCTTATCATTTCATCTCCATCAACTCAATGTAAACGTTACAAAAATATACGAATAAATTAAATCACCTCCATTCCTCAATTGTAATAAATTAAATTTTAGCTTTATATACCTGAAATAAAGAATTATTATTATTACTATATCATCACGTCATATTACCCATATCTGGGTTTGCCAATCTAATTTATATGCAGATATCGGTAATGATGATGACATATTCGTACCGTGCGGGCATTTACCAGTTTTGTACCAATTAAATTGATAGCAGGCTCTCTAGTTCTTTGGGTACTGATTATAATAAATAATTGTTGCTGAGATTTTTGTCCCTGAATATATTGATGGCGAAAAACAAATATTTGAAGATCAAAACAATATAACTTTAGTGCTTGGATAAAAAAAACCCAGTTTAAAATAACTTATGTTTTTTTGAATGAATAGAATATTGGAATTGGAAATAACTTCTATGAATGATAGCAAAATAGTTATTTGTTTAAGGCACAAAAATACAAGATTTACAGTAGAGGGCGCCCTCGTAGCTGTAAATTTGTGTTTAGTGCCGTGTGAAACACATTTTTGCCGATTTTAGAATTAATATTAATTTAGTGATTATTTTTAATATCTATTTTGAAAGTTATGCCTACCAAATTATGTTGCTATGCGTTTTTGAACGGTTGCTATGCGGCTTTGAATGGTTGCTATGCGTTAGTATAGACAATAAAAGTGACACTTTAGCTGTCAAAAAAATCGCACTTTTAATGTTAGTCGGCAAAAAAGATTTTTTTATGAAATTCGCAAAAATAAATGCAGTTTATTTGAAGACATTGGCCGCTAGTATGAACAAGTGATTAAGGGTGATTAGCGAGCATTTGACTAGCATTGTTTTATCCCTGTCAATCGTTTATTTATTATTTTAGAGAAAAATATTTCAAATAAAAGTTATAGAAAAAATAATTGCACGTATCTTTTATTTGAAGTATTTTTCTCTGAAATAATCTATAAACGACTGACAGAGATAAAACAATGCTAGTCAAATGCTCGCTAATCACCCTTAATCACCGTTCATACTAACGACCAATATTTTTTGCAGCATTGGATTTCTATACTTTTCTAATAGAAACGTACCTAATATGATATAATTGAACCAAAATTACGTATTGTTGGATTTTTAGTGACAACTAAAGAAGTATTAGTTAGCATACTAGCAAAGTAGGTATATTAGTGGTAGCATATGCTACAAAAATGTTCATCTCAAATAAATTGCATTACCTAGCCGTTAACGTTTGGTGCATAACATTTAAAACTATGACTGAAATCGTTCAAGAAGCTGCCATAACTCAATTTTATCTTTGAATTGGCCCATCTGAACCTTTCAAAGACAAATAGCACCCTTGATATAGGAAAAATCAACATAAACTGATATGTGACTCCACCAAATCAAAAAACGTGGCAACTAGCAAAGTAGGTATATTAGTGGTAGCATATGCTACAAAAATGTTCATCTCAAATAAATTGCATTACCTAGCCGTTAACGTTTGGTGCATAACATTTAAAACTATGACTGAAATCGTTCAAGAAGCTGCCATAACTCAATTTTATCTTTGAATTGGCCCATCTGAACCTTTCAAAGACAAATAGCACCCTTGATATAGGAAAAATCAACATAAACTGATATGTGACTCCACCAAATCAAAAAACGTGGCATACAGGAAACGGGAGCATCTGAGTATTCCAATTGATCGCTAAGCATATATCACACTCGTACCCATCGTCCATCTTCGTTGTTTTCCTGCGATCAGCAAGGCTGTTGGTCACCGTCGTTTGTCTTTTGTCCCAATCCAAAATCGAATCGCGGCGAATATTGAGTCACTAGATTTAAACAAACGAATGGGGTACTCAGCATAGGACCACCTGTGATTTTACTGTTTCCAGCAGAATTTTAGAGAACTAAATTAATGGCGGCTAGTACAGGACCTTGTAAATATATAAACGTCGCAAACCATCGTTTTGTGTTTTCTTTAACAGAAAAAAGTTCTTATGTTTTCAATTTATAATAAAAATGTATGAAAAATAAGTGAATTAAAGAAAATAAACGTGATGTAGATACATTAAAAAGTTATGTGTTAAAGAGTGTAACATAAATATAGAAATATTCCATAATTTTTGACAAAGAAGTAGTTGATCGACTGAAATAGTTATTTATGTATCAAGGTATTGAATTTTTATCACAAATGTGGAATTTAAACCATATGAGTGATAAGGAACTTCAGTGCCGAGGTGCATATTTTATTTGAAATCTAAAATTTGTAAAAATGAAAGGAATATTTATTTTTATATTATGTTACAAATCTACCATTTGCTGTCTGTCAAACAAACGAACTTTTGTTCAGTGTTGCGAACCAGGACTTCTTCATTAATATTAATTTAAATTGTTCTTCTTGCACATATTTTTAATCATTTTACGTACAAATTTACTATTGTACATTGTACACCTACCCAATTATCTTATATGTACACTGGCTTGCAAAAAAATCACGTAGAACTATTTTTTGCTGTATTGAGTCGATCTTGATTTTTAACTTGTCATTGTCAGAAGTGCCAATTATTATATCAAAATTAACAGATATTCAAATACACACTTGGTTGTTCTTCCATTTTTCTGGAGTATATTTGTAACTTAATAGTAAGTAAATTAAACACAATGAAGAACTTGCTCCACAAAAGATCAAATAGGGATGACAGTGACAACATTGTCAGTTTTTACATTATTTACATAGCTGAAAAATAATGAAAATTCGTTTACTTGATTTTTAAGGTATATGCGATTTTTTTGCATGCCAGTGTACATAATTATCATAAGGTTGGCAACACTATATTTGAATGAAATCGTCATATAATTGATTACTTTAGTGCCGATTGCTGAACTTTTAATGACGATTTTTGTTCATTTTAGTGACGTTTTCAAATAAAGAAATGTATACACCGGATGGCTTAAAAAACAAATTCTATTTGAAACTCTATAACTCCGGAGTACATTGAGATATCGATTTGAAATTTTTATCCCTTGCAGAAAGTATTCTTTTCAAATTTCAAACATTTAGCCTGGGACAGTTTATGTACGAATCCTGAATTTTCGTCATTTCTAACAGTTATTGACAGAAAGTGGCCATCTTTTTCCTGGAAATTCTTCCGCAACTTTTTGCCACGCCAATTTTATTTTTGATAACAAGTTGCAATGATCTCTATCAGAATTACTTCAGTGAGGTGCCATTGTTAGAAGAAATCTCGGAATAATTGAACAAAACTTAAAGCAAATTTATGACATTGTTACAACCAATTCGAATTGTTACTGAATATTTATATTTATTTCAATAATAGTCTACTTCGTTTTAAGTAGATTATAAAATTATCAATGTGTAATAGTAGATTTGATTGGCAAATTTAGAAAATCCGTATTCACTTGTTTTTCTATATAAATTAGGTAGGAATACTTTTCAACTCTGTCTCTGCAAGAAATAAATATTTTTAATCAATATTTCAATGTATTCCGAAGTAATGGAGTTTCCAGTAAGCTTCGTTTTTTAAAAGCCATGCAGTATATTGCAAAGCTCTAATGTCTGTGGCACACTGGTCAAGGAGCATCAGAGAGCATGATATTTTTCTCTTAATCGCTTACATCAGATTTGAGCAATTACTCGTAGCTTGTACAAACGAACGCAATGTTTGTGTAATGCAAGGAACTTTAGAGTTATTATACAGAAACAAATATTTGAAAAACATGGGTCTTTTGATAGAAAACGAAATAATAAAAGATGACGATGATATGTTGTATGTCTTCCGATGGTAGCAATAAAGATGAAAATGTATAAGTAAAAAAAATGGTATATTGTGTTATTTGGAATAAAAGTGATACTTTGTGTGGCGACCGTGGAAGTTTGAACGACAAGAGAAGCGAGTCGGACAATTGAACGCGAGGCACACAAAGATACTTTTACTCCGAATGACACATATTTTTTCTTCAAACGTAGATATTTAAAGAAAAATTACTACTATCGTTACATTTTACGTAAATTACGTTTGAGATTTCAATTGCTCTGTAGCTATGGATACTTATTTGTTCATTTTTTGTTATAAACATTGAAGTAAAAATTTTCACATTTTGACGTTTAAATAAAAACTGTGCAATTTTATATCCTCCTTGTGTGCAATTATGTCGGAATTTGAAGTATTATAATGTACGCCCCCTGAAGTTGTTCAATTGGATGGAAATCTAACAGTGTGGCTGAAAGATATGTCCAGGAATCACTGCAAAACAATATAAACTTTTCTTATCACTTTAATTCTAAGTATTCTTATGTTCATTACCGTCCCTGTAAGTGAAATCCGTAAGTCTGATATTCTTTAATATGTTATTTCCTCAAAAATAAACTCTTTATATATCAATTCATAGGTTATTTATTTAAATTTGACAGCTATTGATGGTATTTAGTAACTTTATTCTTAGGTTACCTAGCGTGTTATAGTGACATTTAGGGCCATATTACAGGTTTCTTTTATTAAAATTACTTCGTATTCGTTGATTCTGTATAGTTTCTATGGATATTTATTTATTTTATTTCCACGCCGGTGGTGTAGAAATTAGCTACTTCTACTCCGGCGGCGTAGACATGAAACTTCTACCTTGTGAAACAAGTCACACAAGGTGCTTCTTTTATGACGTTTGAAGAAAAAATATTTTTTATTCATTGATAAAATTTTCGTGTTATAAATATTTTGCACTTCATGTTTATGTATGTTAACCACTTGAATGAGATTAATCTAAACACAACTCAACTGGGAAAATTATCCACAATACTTGCTTGCTCTTTCTTACTCCTCCTTTCTACATGGAGTAAGAAAATCATGATCTAAGCAGAGATGAGAAACTGCTCGATTGAAACCGAACAAAATTCATGTAATAATCTGTGACAAACGGACGCGGATGTCCGCATGGAGTACAAAGAGTAAGACAAACGAACAGACCTTTAATGAAAGATTCGACTGAACAAACTTGAGTTAACATTTTTTTTTGTTGAGAAGCTCTCATTCGAAATATAAAGAAATGTGACAGGTTATAATAGGCGACTGCAAATCCTGTTAGGGTCGAACAATTTTTTTTATTGTCTTCTAAATCTTTTTTAACCTCATAATTAATTGCACGACAACCCTTGTATGGCCAAGGACTCAAGTATTACAGGTAGATATTCATTCCGTGTTCGATTAGCACGACTATAATTGGAATCATTAATCCATTGGAAAATCCTATAATACTATTGTAAACATAATAAGAGATCCTCTTCAGTACATTGTTGTGATTGACGTTGAGCCGACCCTGTCCGTAACCCTAGCGTGATATCCTGAAAAAGGTTTCAGTTTCAGCTTTTCAAGAATTAAAGGTTGCGTGAATGTTAGTGGGCTTTAAATCACACCGGCTTTTGTTTCAGGTCGGCGGGCGTTTGTTTTGAGTGGCCCAAGTCACGGCTGGGTCACAGGTGCTACCGGCTAAATGAGAAACTGTTTCTTTTGTTTTGCTTTATTTTTTGGGTGTTTACGGTTATATGGAAATCTCTTCATATATTGACTTATAAATTATTTGTCAAATAAAATATGAGATATGAACATACTACAGATGGATACCTGGTAGAATATCAGAATGAATAAAAACGGGAGGAATGACATCATATGTTACCAAATTGTTTGCATAAATTCGTAAAAAGGTCATTTACCCTTGAATATCGTGATACTGATACATAACATATAAACAAAGTATAAAGGAAAATGTATTTTTTATGTAAATATTTTTAGGTGCAATAGTTTTATTTAGACACCTATATCACCATCACAACTTATTGCCTATTTACCTTTGAGATTGTTTATCAGCCGTCACCTCATGGGTTCTTAAAGGAGTCTTTATTAATATACATTAATATTTTTGAGTTTTAAGTTTAACAATTAAAGAAGTTTTGTCCAGGGATTTAAATAATTTCAAAATTATTTCTTTATCATAATTCAAAGAATTAGATATATGAATTGTCATTCCGAATCGAATGAGCCTTTTTTTTATATTTTTCCAAGCCTTGGATTAAAATTCTAGTATTTTAAACGTATACAAGTGTTCCGGGGGATCTCGAGAATTATACGAGAAGTTGGTTAAATTAGATAAAAGTTGCCTCATTAGGAGACCATTTTAATGGTGTTTTGTTATTTGCGAAATAATGCATAGGTCACTAGATGTAGGCGAAAATGTAAATTTTCGGTTTTTATTTTTGCAAAGTGAAATATTACTGGATTTTATTTAATATGCACATCTTTAAGGCACTTTTTCTTTCGAAAGGCGATGTTCAATTTTTTATCACTGTTGGTTTTCGAGCTATGATGTCAAAGTTGTAATTTTTATATGGACGCCATAAAGGAAAGTTACATCATTGAAAAGAATTTTCAACGATGTATAAAAAAAATGCAACAATTATTAAATTTATAGGTAAAAACAATGGTTGTTGTAATGAAGTAAATTAATCAGTCAGGTATTATCATTTGTTTAATTTTAATTTTATGTTCTCCATTATCTTTAATATTTTTAACATGCATAGCATTGAAACATTTTTAAAATTTCGTTATAAATATGTCATTGTCTATTATGACGTCCAAATAAAAAAATTGAGAACTAATGGGGTTATATACTAATTTCTTTGTATTTATTTTTTCTATAAGATCAGGATGAACTTAGAATTTTAGTGCAAACGCGATTTACAAATTTTACATAATATGCGAGATAATTTTTAAAGTTCAGAATTTGGTGCGTAACGTAGCAATTCTGCACAAGTGATCGACAAACTGTTAGTTCTAGAGTACACGTGTTACTTGTTCGCACAGCTGAAATATTTTTATACAGGGTGTTATATTTTAATGGACCCAGCAAATATCTCGCTTATTTATTAAGTTAGTAATTTCTTTCATATAACATGATTTATACAGCAACATGTAAGCTACTTGATGACGGATGTACATTCATGATACCACTTGAGGTTTATTAGTAATTAATATCAAAGTACATCAAATTTGCTTTACAATCATGTAAAATAATCCATATGTTACATTATTAAAAAGTAAAATGGCGGGCACTTTTTTATACACTTAGTCGAAAAGAGAATATTTATTTTAAAATCATTTTGTTGTTATTGAGTGTTCTTATTTTCTGTGTTATTATGACAAAAAAAAATATTATTTCGTTCAATAATAATAGTTACAATTGTTTTAGTTCATTGTTTTATTTCAAGCCACAGTCATGGCTCACTATTCTCTTTTCGACTAGGTGTATAAAAAAGTGCCCGCCATTTTACTTTTTAATAATGTAACATATAGATTATTTTACATGATTGTAAAGCAAATTTGATGTAATTTTCAAATTTGTAAAAAAATATAGTATCTTCCATTTGAAATTTCAAAGTTGATATTAATTACTAATAAACCGGAAGTGGTATCATGAATGTACGTCTGTCATCAAGTAGCTTACATGTTGCTGTATAAATCATGTTATATGAAAGAAATTACTAACTTAATAAATAATCGAGATATTTGCTGGGTCCATTAAAATATAACACCATGTATATAAACTAATACGTTATATTCATGAATAAATTATTATTAAGTATAAATAACAAATAAAATGCATTTGTTCCTAATAAATCATAGAACATTGGAACGACTTGACCATTGTTTGGCAGTATTGTGATACAAACTATGGCGGCGGATGGCGCTACTTAATGATTTCACGGTCGGCGAGCGAAAGAGGCGCGCGAGTCTCGCTTTTAAAATCAAGCAACTAATCAAATTACAAAGACCCTGATACGTCATCCTAATTACTAATCGACTTCAATCACTTGTAGTTTGCGATCTAATTAATATTTCAGCAAAATTCTTTGACTAATATTTATTAATTTACGTATATTTTCGCATTCTTATCTAAGATAGTGAAAATATGGTATAGTACCTCACTAAGGAAATTATCAATGAAAATAACTAAATTATTATATTTAATTGTGTTTTTCAATTGTTTTTACCCATTTACTTTACAACCTACGAATATTATAAAACTTTGATTCACTATGTAATTAACAGAAGTGCTATTTTGGTCTCTTGGTTCATCATTGAAGAAGAAAAGAGTACGCCAGAAAACAATTCAAGTTTTGTATAAAGTTCCGTGAGTTAAATATAACATACATATATCATATATATGTTCTCAATCTACAATAAATTAAACTTTCTATATTTATCTTTCACACACTCGTATCTCTTATGCACTATCCAAGTGAGCGTTGCATTTAAATTCACGTGCTTGTGAATGTAGTTTCTAGAAGTATAGTGGCAATAATTTATTCACTTAATCGTACTCTCCATCAATCTTTTTCGTGTATTTTTATTTTATCATTACAGACTGCAGTAAAGTTGAAATTTCGTCTAAATTACAAAAAGTGTTCTTACATAAATTTTGTGTAGCCGTTTTTAGTTTTGTTATTTTAATTTTATATGTGGTTAACATTATAAAGTAATGTATATACATTAATAGTTATTTAACTATCAAGTGTGTTAATGAGGGCGATTAATGATCGAGACATTTTAACGCGTGAGCGTAGCGAACGCGTTAATTGTTGAGATCATTAATCGCCAATTAACACACGTGTTAGTTACAATATTTTTTCGTTGACCGTATCTTACTTAAATGGAAAATCTAATTTTACACCATGAAAATTTTTTTTAGGTTAGTAATGGTTGACCGAACGTCAAATTTTACGTCAGAAAATCAATAAGTTTTTTCAGCAATTGTTTTCAGTGGGTGCGTTCAGTTAACTTAATCCTAGATGACACAAGCGGTTTTTTATATTATTTGAGGAATTTTATTCTTTCAAATTCATTTTAAAGGTATGCTACGTGAATATATACCTAGCTAGTAAGTGTCAAAAGCATGATTTTTAATTCTGTCTACCTTTTTGCTACAACTTAGCGTTAGCAATATATGCTGTGTTCCGTGTGGTGAACGCACCCAATAAATCGTTTATTAATAAAAAATCATGCATTAATAGGGGTCATTAATGAATGATTTTCTATACATTAAGATAGCCTATTAATAAACGGTCGACGGAAAATAAAATTAATGGCCCAAATAAGTACAAAATAATGGATATTCACCTGGAAGTAATTACTTCAAATCGTTTTATTTGAGAAGATTAATGATCTAATTCTCCCGCGGTTTTACTAAAACTTTTAAAATAACAAGTAGTTCAAACTAAAATGGAAATATGAGAGTGAATTGAAAAGTTCGTGGTCGAACATAAAGACGGTAGCATTAGATGCACATTTTTTTTTGAGGTTATGTAAATCGTCTTTAGTGTTTGCGAAGTTTTAGGTTAATCCGCTAATTTGTGACAATTGTATAGAAAGTATGCCATGAAACAATAAACAAAAAAATAAATTTATTGGGATATCTCACTACATTAATTTGGCGTTGTGCACCAACGTCAACCTTTAAACCTTCGACAAGGGAGCACTTTTTGTTTAACTTCCATAAGCGTATATTTTGACTTTTCTTTCAGTGTTTATTATTATTTTAGATAAAGTATATTTCTTTGTTTCCTGTGTTATTAGTTGTAACAGTAGATTAATTATTATATTTTATTTTAAATACTGTAGTTAGTAGTTGTTAGGTTATGTTCACCGTTTAGTTTTTTCTTAGTGCCAAATTTACAATAATATATAGATAATTCCAATTTAGACAATTGAATTTGATATTAACATCATAGTGAAATTTACATCTGTCAAATTCACGTCAAAATTTGCATTTAAATATACTTAATCGTGAAACGTGAAATAAGTACAAGTACAATGCTAAATTAGAACGCATATAAGAATATAAATTTGACAATTAATTAATTAAAATAATTAAATATCAATGACGATAACAAGAATAACCTAAATACTACCATACCTGTCAGACAAACGAATGACAGGTAACGAAAATAATCAATGAATGACCTTCGTTACTGTTGCTAATTGAATAATATTGACAGTTCTATGGAATAATATTATTCAATCGTTATATCATATTCAAATCTTACCTTACAAGAAGTACAAACAAATTACTTTTAATAAGTACTTGTTTCCACATGAAAAGCCAAAATTATACTAGTATTCTCATTCTTTATAGTTTTATTTTCTTCTTAAACCTTAAAGGTCCGTACTACGATCACGGTTTTAACTAAATGCAGTTTTAAAAAATGTCAAATTCAAATTTCAACATTTAATTTTGCAGGTATGTTTGAAGATCGATTTTTTAAAAAATATTTGTTTGAATACAAACTATGTTCTGCTTTTAAAACATATTTTGATAAATTCGATATTATTTATTATTTTTAATAAATAATGATATCTGACACTTCTTAAAACAGCGTTTTAGTTAAAACCGTGATCGTAGTACGGGCCAAAATGTTTGGTTTAATATTTTCTGCTAAATGTCAAATCACTTCATAATTTTATTAAAACAAATACCCAGTAATCAACGCTAACTATGTTTATGTATGTAAACAAACAATTTTCTAAAATTTGTTAGGTTATTTCTGATTTTATAATAGTACAGTTGTGGATAAAGTATAGTATTCTATTCGCATGTAATGGCTATTACTCACTTGAATGATTTACATCACTTGCCTTCCGGCTCGTGATGCAGACTTCATTCTCATGTGTAATAGCATACATTACATGCTCATTGAATAATATACTATTATCCAGTAGTTAACTACTCCCTCGTTTTTCCTCTGATGTTTAAATTCAACTGTCCATTTTTTTACCAGTATGTATGAAGGAAATAGTGTTTCCAAAGTATGTCTTTATGAATCTGCTTCGGTGTTAAACTCTTTTTGTGCAGATATTTGTTCACCGCACAGTTTTCTATTATTTTCCATTTTTAAAAAAGTCAGCAGTCACAAATTAGCGGATTAACGTAAAACTTCGCAGAAACACTAATGACTAATGACACAAAAAATAATTGTGCATTTAGTGCTGCCCTCTCTGTGCTAGTCCGCGAACTTTACAACCCACCCTTACAGTAACGATTGTAAAGGAACCATATTGAAAAACTTACCACTGATAACAAGCGGGAAAAAGAATGATTAATGAGCAAATGAAAAAAGCGTTTAACGAATCGATTGAGAATTATTCTCGCTGAGGGAAAAATAGAAAAAGGCATATGGAAATTAAAGATAAATTAATACCCCTTAAAACAATGAAAGAAAACTCCGCTAGGTCAAAACGTTCTCATTTACATTCCCTGTTTTCATCGTGGAACACTATGACAATTTGTAAGAATTGCATTCCTTTTTACCGACGGAGAAAAACTCCAGCACTCGTATATTACACAAACATTTCACTTAGTTGTAATTATATTGTAATGGGATGACAGCGAATAGAAAAAATGAACTGACATTTCATTGTTCCCCTAATGGTATCGCAAGTTGCCCTATTGTATCACATTAATTTTGTTGCAATTAATCTTGAACTCGCTAAAAGCCAATTATACTTCTTTCATCTGAGTTGTTTAGTTCTCGAATTAAACACAAATAAATAACTTTTCCTTAACTATTGTTTTATTGTTTTCGAATTTTTTGTTGAACCCTTAGGATTTGTCGAGTTTTTGTGGATGTGAAGATGTGTTGATAGGAGTATAATCAATGTGTGTCTGAAAAGCTGAAATATTGTCTAGACACCGAGTGTTTTATTAACGCTGTTTGAACGCGTTGAAAATAGTTAGGTATATGACCTTGATCAAATTTAGAGAAAATATGTTTTGTTAAAATATAACCTATTTTGTTTTTGTTACCATAAAATTTACATAATAGTTTCTAAGGGTATAATTAAAAGATTATAACACGGGGGAATATTTAAAGCTCGACGCGTAGCGGAGAACTTTAATTTTCCCGATGCTATAATCTTGATTATGCCCGTGGTACATATCATTTAATTAAACACAACTATAAATAATAGTTTATTTGCTAGTGAATTAAAAAAAAATAAGTAACTCTCTCAGAATTTTAACTCACTCTAAAACAAATAGTGCATTTAAAATAAAACCAGGCACAAAAAACACTTTCACGACAATCTTTCTTAGACAGGTCAGCCATTTTCATTATTTTTTAGGACACAAATGATGGAAAATAAAGCTTGTTTATAATTAATAAACGACCTGACGTCTATCAACGACGATTGCATAGCCTACTAATTGATTACTTTTTACCTTCCGTCACCTTTAGGTAAGGAAGGTATTGTCTTTGGTCAAAAATTCAATGATGAGTTTTTAGTGAATAAGTACGTTTTAGGGTTCCTACAATCCGATTTTACCATTTTTACGATGATGTCTGTATGTATGTATGTATGTGTGTGTGTCTGTGTGTGTGTGTGTGTGTGTGTGACGAAAGTTTCGGATCGCATAACTTCAATACCACGATTCCAAAAAATATATTTTTTTCGTATTCCTCATGGTTACATCCAGAAGAACAACTATTTTGGTTATAATTGGTAAACCGGAAGTAGCCTCATTTGAAGATTTAACAGTTAAATAAGATTTATTGACATTTAACGTTATTATAACTTAAAGAATATATTAATCTCTATACGATTTGATTACATTTTATACTTCATATTCAATAGATATAGAGTTAAAGAATTATAAAGATATTAATTTTCATAAATCAGCCAGCTATGCTAAACATGAAAATTGCTAATATATTCAGATAATTCAAATTGACAGATGTCAGTATCAATAAAAAGTAAATGAATCTGGCAGAGATGAGGATGTCAAAGTAAATGTTGGGGAAGACACGAAAAGATACGATAAGAAAATAACTCTAGTATTTTATAGAAAGATACAAGAGAGACGATTAAATTGGTTTGAACATGTCATGAGGAGAAATGAAGAACATATTGGAAGAAGAATGAATAGCTTAGTAATAGGAGGTTGAAGAAACAGAGGAAGACCAAAGGTAAGATGGAAGGACTGTATTGCGGAAGACTTGAGTGAAAAGGAACTGAATGAGAACGACACGCAAAACAGAAATGAGTCTAAGAAGAAAATAAAAAATAGCGACCCCTAACGAATGGGAAAAACTAAAGAAGAAGATGTCAGTGTCATGTGCAATTTGCATAGTTCGTTTATGAAATAATTTTACTGGAAATTTAGAATCTTTTACAACAAAAATTATGTATGGAATTTATACATTATATACAGGATTGACGGAAGGTATTGTGCTGGCCACAATGATTTTTTTTATTTGGTCAAAATTAAATATTATAATAGTTTTTATTATTATTTCGTCAAAACTAAACAAAATATTGTATAATGTGAGATGAGAATGCTTATTCACTGAAATAATTTAATCCGTGAATTTAAACGTTATGTTTCGGTTCGTTAAATGTGTAAACGTTCGTCAATAAATAATGTCTTAATTCACTTGGTGTATAAATATCTATTAAATTCAGATATACATATGTTTCTTTGTACATCCGAGTTAGGTGTTTTTAACACTCTGTACCATTTCATTGAAATAATAAAACAAAACAAATACGTATAAAATTTCACACTTCTTTTCGTGAAAGACAAACAAAAACCGTGATTGAAATCTAATACAAAATTAGCTCAAAAAGGTTTTTTTTTGCATTACCAAATTAAAATAAAAAGCGCACAATTTCTCGATAAACGTGCCAATTTTTCTGGCCGTGAAACGAGAGTAAACTCTCCCGATTTGTCGTCTGTGTATAATGAACGACTGTTTACAAAAGCTTCTCCTTCACTCGTTTGCGCATCGATTCGCCTTTGTGTTATCGATAACCAACCGACACGCTGATAACAGCTGAAAGTTGAAAGGTTTCCTCCACCTGATTCAATATATTGTCACAATAGCTTGTGTTGCGGATGGATCTCGTTTGTTTTGCATTTATTTTTGTTTTGTCATTTGATTTTCTGATGACTGAGGATTGTTTTTGTTAGTGAAAAGCGATGAAGAGGCATTTTGGAGTTGTTGTTGGAAGTTGTTTGTACGAATTAAAAATTGAAGTGTGTTCAGTGATATTTTTTTATATTTTGCATTTCGTCTGCTTTTAACGAGACGGTAGAATTTGTTTATTTTAAGTTTTTTTGTTCTGTTAATATTGTTGGATAGATGTTTTTTTTAAATAGAAATTATTCTGTTGTTCTTTAAGTTGTTTAATTCTTTTTATTAATTTATCATTTGCTGCATATACCAACTATTAAAATTTGCTGAAAAAATTTCAAAATTAAAGATTGTATAAAATAAACCGACAAATACGGCATATTAATTAAATATCAAGAATGAGCACTTCACATTCGCGACTAGAAGCTAAATCTATTTATGGTGAAATTGCATCCATGTTATTTTACTTTTATTTTAACGATTAATATCAAGCTGGATACTTCGACTTTGTTCGTCTAATAAAAATATATTTGCAAATTTTGTTTAATGGGGACCTGACCTGATGCTCTTTCACCAAGTAAATGGCTAATAACTGCTAAGACTGGTGCAGCGAAATTTTATTTTTAAGGACTACTATTAAGGAAGGAACCCTTAGCGTTTAAGTGGTCGTGGTGCAACCGGGCATAAATTACATACTCCACATATTAATTTGTGTATTTTCTAATGCTGTGTTTCTTGCTATGTTGATAAAATGTGCTATATATGCAAATTTTCTTTGGAAGCATTTTCGTCTGCTATAATTTCAAAGTACAAACTTATATGCACAAATATTTAGCTGATGTAGATAAGCAATTTCAAATATTTCTGCAAACATAAACTTTATATTATATTGCATGAAAGTTGTGCTATAAATGTAAGCTGCGAATAAGTTCTTCACTGTACATTCATGAATATCTACTTTCAATTTAAGAACTGTTTAGTTTGGTAGTTTGGTGATGGTTAGAATTTAGAAAGGCATTCAGAATATTTCTCATAGCCTGGCAATAGCGGCAATGTGTTTGCATGATGTTTTTTTTCAATTTTGCAAATAATTTCGGAATTAAAATGGAATGTCCAGTACGACAAATGTAGAATTAGATTTTATTTTCCATGTTTTAAATTAATTTTTTGTACGCAATACATCGACTTCTGATTAGAAAAAAACGAGACAGCGTGACTGAATGCGCCATGATAATGGTTGCGGTTTTATCGACTCCGGTTCGAATGCGACCAATGTGAAACTCAATTTTTTTTTTACTTTTCATACAGCACAGCATTTATTCAAAATTATGTAATATTTCATGAAATACTATACCATTTATTATTTCGTTCATAAAAGTTAATATAAATAAAAAAAAATTATGTAATATTTTTCTATTTTGCGGTTTTAACGAAGCTATTACTTACATCATCCAAAAGAGTTCGTTAATAGCTCGATGGAGTATTGTAAAAGACTATACTTGCCGGCAAGTAAATACGGACTGGAGTTTTGTACACTGTTGCCAATTCACTGGGCATGTTGAAATTGCTAAGTTATGAAAAAGTGGCAACACCGTAGAATGGAAAAAGTTGAGAATTACTCATTTGACAAATATTTCTTTAAAGTTGATGGCTATGAATGCCAAAAAATATCAAATCTTGCGAAATAAACGAACACTGACGTTTGTTAAGAATTTTATTTCTATATAATTTTAAATTAAAATGTAGTAATGCGAAGAAAAGAAGGAGTAATTAGAAAGAATTGAAAATATTGAAAAAGTTGAAGAATTGAAAAATGGAAGAAAGTTGGTGTTACAAAAAATGAGGTTAAAGTTGTGTTGTTGAACGTCAAATGAATTTCAAATGTCACATTAGTATCACTAACTGATACAAAATTCCCTATATTTTTAAATTACGATTTCTTATTGAAAGAGAACATAAAAGGCGTAAAATAAAAAGAAATAGTATAAATAACTCATTTGATAATTGTTGATTATTTTGTTTGAAGGGTTCGAGTACACCGTTGCGCGTCGTAACCCAAACTTTCTTCTCACAAAATAAAATAACAATTATGACATTCGTTCTTTCATTGCCATAATATAAAAACTTTATTCACATATTACAGAATTTACTGTTTTATTTGACATTTATTTTGCAACTTTTAAATTTCGTTGTTATTGTCGTTTTCCGTAAAGTCGATACCTCGAAATATACTATGGTCTAATTGTTCTTTACGCATTCAGTGCCCAACTTAACTTTATAGAAAATATTGATTCCTTTTTTGGCCAATACTGCTTCCGGTAGAAATTATTTGCCCTGGAAAATGACGTTAAAATAGGAATACATAATATAAAGCTATTCATCATAGCAAACAATACATACGTTTTTCCAGGAAAATTCTATTATCATTTAGAAAATTGAAAACCGTGCGATATATGTAAGCGATTAAATTGAACTAAATTCTGTATCGATGTCATTTACAAATAGATTAAAATATATACACGTGATTCTAGGAATAAATACAACAAAAAAGCATAAAACAGCTCGTGCTGTTTATTATGTCCACATGTAACTGAAAACAATTAAATCCATTTGATAAATGTAGTACAACATATGAAATACATTGACAATATTTCACGAGAACAATACAAAGCTATAAACTGTTACATTTCATGTAATTGCATATTTGAAATTTCATTTTCATCAAAAAGAAAAATGAATCAACAACCAACTTATGGAGGGAAACAAAACATCAGGAAAACTAAATAAACTATTAGTGAATATAGATGTTAAAAAGCAGGCATAAAAACCATATTAAAGACTCCAATGCAATAGTCCCAATAATACGAGTATATGTAGTATAAGGCCGTTTGCACTGCATCTACTTAAATATAACTTGACATTAAGTGGAACTTGAAGCAAATAAAATAATAATTAGAAAACAAGAAAAGAGCCAGACCAAAAGAGAGATAGCTTGGTGAAGTTGCAAGAGACTTGCTGGCTATAGAGTTGAAAAAGTGGAGAGATAAAGCAAACAAGAATGATTAGAAAGAAATTGGACTTGGACAGGCCCAGGCTTTCAAGGCGACAAACTAATGTATATACTAGAATAGTCCGAAAAATTTTGAACACAGAGAAACAAGTATGTTTTCAGTTTAAATTCAATTTTATTTTCAACATAGTCTCCTTTTACATGTAAGTCGATGGCCTTTTGTTTTGCAAAATAGTCTCCTATGACTATGATGACCTCCTCATTCGATGCAAATCTGTCTTCCGAGTTTGATCTTAAAAAACAGAAGAAAGTTGCTAGGGACCAGATCTAGTAAATACGGGTGGTGGTAAATTAATTCTAACCGCAATCCTTAAATTTTGGCCATGGTGACACAATGTATTCTTCAAAAATCCACAATAGTAACATTATATTAAAATAAGAGTCTCTGTCTATCTAGGGCTTGGATACTCACCGAGCCGAAATGTTTTACCAATACCGTACTTCTGGTTGGATTTCAGCCATTGCTACGTTTATTTAGGAAGTATAAGTGGCCAGCTTATAGCACCCGGGTGTGATAAATACAAGTCGATAGACGTAGCTGTATTTTTTTTTTATGATATATCACATATTGTTGGTCGACGGGAATCGAACATACACGGAACATGGTTCGAGTGACCTCATTACGAGCTGGACGCTAACCCGCTCAGCCACCAAGCTGGCAAGAGTCACTTATATTAAAGTTAGATCTTAAAATTGTAATTAATGCTATTTATTAACCTCGCCTTCTATTCTAATTGGTTACTAGTTTCAATCGCCTTTTTGAATTCCGGAATCCATTATTAAGTAAATGAGTACACAAAATAACAAAACAACAAAAATTAATATTTCAAATTTACAACTCCGATACAAATCATGTGAGTTTGTTTGAAAATGAAAGTATTATGGTGAATGACATTTAAAGGGGGGGATTTTTTTTATTAATTATTTTTTAAAAAGCTTATTATTCGTGCAAATTTTCATTTATTATTGACTACGAAAGTTATTTTAAACATTTATATATTTTTACCTCTCGCTAAGAGAGGTATTGCATTCATGCTAAAAATCGCATATCCAGATTTTATTGAATAAGCACGTTTTAAGGTCCCTACAATCCGATTTTATCATTTTTACGATGATGTCTGTGTGTGTGTGTGGGATGTTGGAAGGACGGTTACTCAAAAACTATAAGACTTTAAATTTTTTTAACTACGTATTTCCCAATCGGACATTCATGGGAAGATCTGAAAAGGTTTTGGTAACAATTGGACAACCGGAAGTAGAAGATTCTTGAAAAAAAATCTTTTAAATAATATTTTTTGAAATTTTTTCTTGATAATATTAAAGAAAAATAAATTCTCTTTCTGATACATTTAAATATTTTACAATATATTCTATAGATTTAGAGATAGAAGAAATATAGTATGTAAAATAATCTGTTATAATAAATTTTACAGCCGAAAGAATGGCCATGGAAAATAGTTGAAAATTTAATTTGTTTGTAACTGACAGATAATGTCAGTGTCAGAAATCCGAAGACATTACTGAAGAGTTTTTCTGGGAAGTACATACATTATATTATTTCTTAATGTATTAATAGAATTGGAAACATTTCGAAAAATTAGAAGAGGACAAAATTTCTTCATCAAAAATGAATTTAAAATTAAACAATCTAAATATATATGGAATAGATATATGCGTAAGTAGAATTTTTGGTGTAGAGTGTAGGTATACAAGAAATGTTAAATACAATAGGGAGCGAGCAGTCATATGATTTTGTTGGCCTTGACAAGCAGATATGGGGGCCCATGTCAGAATGATAGCTAGTAATTATGTATATAGATGTCAAATATCATAATTTCTCATTCTGAATTTAGTGATTTTCCAATTCCATGTGGAGTAGAATTAAATGTTAAATATCTAAGGCATACAAGTAAACTTTAAACTCCTGGTGATAAATTAACTACGTAAATTTAGAAAATCTTGAAATTTTTAATGAAAAATTCTAACATTTGACATCTATGTACATAATTACTAATTATCATTCTGAAACGGGCCCACACATTTGCTTGTCAAGCCCAAAAATGTAACATTACCGTTCGCGCCCTATACTTATGTAACCAAAAAAAGGAAGTGGCGAGAGGTATTGTGCTGGCCACAACAGATTTTTTATGTGTTGAAATAGATCAATTTATGTCACTCCAATTATTAGCGAACTCCACTGTTTGAGAGCATAACGTGTTCAACATATCTACGTCATAGAATATTAAAAAAAATATTTGTGTTTAATGAATAACAATTTAGACGTTCTAGAAATTCAGTTCGGTTTAAATTTCGATTAAGTTTCATTTTTTTTTATCCCAACCGACACCAAAAATTATTTCGAATTTTAATGGCACTAAATTGACTCCTGTGGTGCACTCTCCACACCAGCATTGAGTATCTATGAGGTGACGCCTGGTAAGCGCCCGCACGGTATAAATATATCATCATTACCAATGTCTGTATACAAAGCAGATTGGCACACCCAGCAATGGGTAATATGCCGTGATGATATATTTTATTTTTTTTACCTCTCGTTTAGAGAGGTATTGGATTCATGCTAAAAATCACATATCCATATTTTAGTGTATAAGCACGTTTTAAGGTCTACGATTCGATTTTTAACATTTTTACAATGTGTGTGTGCGTGCGCGCGCGCGTATGTGTGTGTGTTGGAGGACGGTTTTTCAAAAACTATAGGACTTAATATCTGTTTAACTACGTATTTTTCAATCGGGCATTAATGGGAAGAGCTGAAAAGGTTTTGGTAACAAATAGACAACCGGAAGTAACAGTTTTAAAAAAAATCCAAGTATTATTTTTTGAAAAAAATTGTTTTTGCAAAAATAGTAAAGAATATTAAATTCTCTATCTGATACATTCAAATATTTTATTATATCTTCTAAGTATAGATTTACAGATAGAAAAATATAATACGAGTATATAAAATAATTCATTGTAAATCTCACAGCCTAAATAACGCCATGGAAAGCAATTGAGAAGTTAAAATGTCTGGAATTGACAGATAAATATCAGTGTCAAAAATCCAGAGACATTACTGAAGACTTTTTCTGGGAACTACCTACTTACATAATATTATTTCTGATTGTATTAATTGTTAAGTATTTAAAATTATAAGTATATTACATATACCCTTCAGAAATACTGTCAATCTTGACAATGAATTGGAAACATTTCGAAAAATTAGAAGAGTAGGAGAAAACTTCTTCATAGAATAGATATAAGTAGAATTTTTGGTGTAGAGTTTAGGTATACTAGAAATGTTAAAGACAATACTTATTTTATTGGAATGGAAGTGGCGAGAGGTATTATCCTGGCCACAACAGTTGTTTTTACCTTCCGTCACCTCTAGGTAAGGAAGGTATTGTCTTTGGTCAAAAAATTCGGTGGTGAGTTTTCATTGAATAAGCACGTTTTAGGGACTTTACAATACGATTTTACTATTTTTACGATGATGTCTGTATGTGTGTGTGTGTGTGTTCGTATGTGCGTGTGTGTGTATGTGTGTCTGTGTGTGTATGTGACCGCTTTTTCGTGCACGATATCTCCAATACTATATTAATAGAAGGTGGAAGAAACATAGGAAGACCAAATATAATATGAAAGGAGAGAAAAGGAATTGAATGAGGACGACATACAAAACAAAAATTAGTGGAAGAAGAAAATAAAAAATAGTGACCCCCCTAACGAATGGGAAAAACTAAAGAAGATGTTAGTGTCAAGTGCAATGCGAATAGTTTGTTTATGAAATAATTTAACTGGAAATATAGGATCTTTTGCAAAAAAAAATTATGTGTAGGGCGAGTGCAGTGACGTGACTTTGCTGACTTTGGCGAGCAGATAAGTGAACCCGGGTCAAAATGACAGCTATTAATTACGTCCATAACTGACAAATGTCGTAATTTTTCATTCGAAATTTCATGATTTTCTTATTTCATGTGATATATTTATTATCAGGGGTGTGGAATTCAGTTGCCGAGAAAAGGAATCATAAAATACCAAAAAAATAAATTTTGAATGATAAATTTTGACATGAGGATGACCCGCAAAAAAGAAATAAATGGAAGAAAAAAATAAAAAATAGCGATCCGTAACGAATGGTAAAAGCTAAAGAAGAAGAAGATGTTAGTGTCAAGTGCCATTTGCATGAAATAATATTACTGGAAATTTATAATCTTTTGCAAGACATTTTATGAATGGAATTTGTACATAATACACAGGATTGACGGAAGGTATTGTGCTGCCCACATCAGATTTTTTAATATTGGAGGACCCCATTCTATGACTATCCCAAAAAAATCTGTATAAAGATATGCGCATGTATAAAATACTGTTTCCAAAAAATGATTCCGCATTATCTAGGGTTTAGAACTATTTCACACAATACATACAAAACAGCCCACAACAAATCCTCCATCCCTAAACCATCTTTCATTTATCAACTGATTAGCCAGTATCCCTCCTCCCCCGCTCCCCTGGTTACATCCTAATCCTATGTAACCCCACCGCAGGTCCTTAAACAGCAATAAATCTAATTTTAAGCGCGCGTCCGGCAGTGTCTGGATGTCGTGTCTGTCTGCAAGAGTACAAGCTCGAGCGAACCCTAGTCTAGATACGCGTGCGCGACTGTGGTTACGGACCCAGGTTCGCACCCCAGCTGCGTAATCAATACTCAAGTCGCGATGGTGGTTAGGATGGTTAGAGGGTGAAAAGGAGTTGGTCAGCTGATACAGTAAATAAATGTGAGTAGGTAATTGTTAACAAGTGGGTGGGTTTTCAGATATTGCAATTTGGTTTTAAAGTATGAGATATTTTTGATAAATATTCATGGGAATAAATTTAATCAGCTTCAAAATAATTTGTGTGCATCAAAAATAATAAAATTATCTGATGTGGCTAGCACATTACCTACCGTTAATTCTGTGTATTATGTACAAATTCCATACATAAATTTATTTGCAAAAGAAGCTATATTTTCAGTAAAATTATTTCATAAACTATGTAAATTGCACTAAACACTGACATCTTATACTTCTTCTTTAGCTTTTATCATTCGTTAGGAGTCGCTATTCTAGATTTTCTTCTTCCACTCATTTCTATATTGCCTGTCGTTCTTCTTCAGTTCCTTTTCTCCCACGTCTTCCGCAATACAGTCCTTCCATCTTCTCTTTGGTCTCCCTCCGTTTCGTCTAACTTTCTCCTACTAAGCTGTTTATTCTTCTAATATATTATTCATCTCTCTTCATGACATGATTGACATGTCCAAACCAATATAGCTTTCCAGAACCTTTATCACTCGAGTCATTTCCCTTACCTTTCATTCCTTATCTTTCCGTGTCTTCTCTACATCCTCATCTCTCTGCCACATTTATTTTCTTTTCATTGACACTGACATCTGTCAATTTAAATTATTTGAATATTTTATCATAGTTCTATGACATAGCTGGCTGATTTATAAAATTTAATATCTTTATAATTTTTTAACTCCTTATCTATTGAATGTGAATAAAATTGTAATCAAACCATATACAGAATAAAATATTCTTTAGTATTTTTAATAACAAAAAATGATGTATGTATGTATTGCTCTGCTCTTACCAAAAATATATTTACTAAGCATTTAATAGTTACTTATAACATTGCGGTATATGTAACAAGCGTGACGGCTCGGAAGTAAATGTAATTGTAACCTAGAGTTGATCTAGGAGTTCCACAAGGCAATATCTGGTGTTTTTGTTTTCTATTCTATTGACATTTTGTGATTTTTATGTATTTGCTGATGATACGGTAGTTTACCTAAAAGGAAATAAAAAACATTAAGTTGATGTTGATAGTAAATGATTTAAATACAGAATTAGAAATAGATCAATGGTTCATATAAAGCTAACATTTAACAAAAGTCAAACAATTAAGTTTGAACATCACCTGACCACTTGGTTTTGTTTATTACCTTCCAGAAGAACAACTGATTAGATTTTGGTTATAATTGGTGAACCGGAAGTAACCTCATTTGAAGATTTAACAGTTAAATTTGATTTATTGACATTTAAAGTTATTATATCTTAAAGAATATATTATTCTCTATACGATTTGATTGCATTTTATACTTCATATTCAATAGATATAGACTTAAAGAATTTTAAAGAAATTAAATTTTATAAATCAGCCAGCTATGCTAAAGATGGAAACTACTAATATATTCATATAATTCAAATTGACAGATGTCAGTATAAATAAAATAGTTATTTGTGTATTAAGAGCGCAAAATAGAACATTGTCGATTGAGAGATTGTTGCCTCTGCGTCGCGCGGCATTCTCTCGAAATCGACAATGTCCATTTGCGCTCGAAACACACACAAGATTTTTTCTACAGTCGCTACCATTACAAAAAATAATAAAATGTATACTTTGTACTTACACTACTACTTAATTAATAAGGATTAATATAAAGAAAATACGTCTTTTATATTTAATTTTAATTTATCGTTATTTTCCATTCTTCTTGACCTATTGCTTCAATCTAATCTAAACATTTTATACTTTCGTTTTTGTAAATGAATGCCCTATTTTATTTTCACAATAGTGCGGCATTTTTTTTTGTTAGTTATGTAATATACCGACAGAGCAGTTATATGTCAGATTGATTTGTAAAGGTGGTAAATGTGTCACTACAGTGCCATCTATTCCTGACTAAACGTTTCCATTAAGAAGTGAAATTTCTCAACATTGTGTATAGTTAGAAATTTGGAAAGCGAGCGTTTTTTCTACTTTGTCGCGCGAAAGCGGCAAAGTGACATTTTGCGTTGACAAAAGCGTAAATAGCTATTTTCTATGTAGACTGTAGAAAAAGTAAATTAATGAGGCAGAGGTGAGGATGTTGAAGTAGATGTTACAAGTTTCTAGAAAGATACAAGCGAGATGATTACAAGAATATATTGGATGAAGTGAGAATAGCTTAGTAATAGAAGGTTGAAGAAACAGAGGCAGACCAAAGATAAGATGGAAAGACTGTATTGCGGAAGACTTGAGAGAAAAGGAACTGAATGTGAACGACGTAAAACAGAAATGAGTGGAAGAAGAAAATAAAAAATAGCGACCCCTAACGAATGGGAAAAGCTAAAGAAGAAGAAGATGTTAGTGTCAAGTGCCGTTTGCATAGTTTGTTTATGAAATAATATTACTGGATATTTAGAATCTTTTGCAAGAAAATTTATGTATGGAATTTATACATAATACACAGGATTGACGGAAGGTATTGTGCTGGCCACAACAGATTTTTTAATTAGACCTTGGAAATCCCCATTGTAAGTTATCATCTATCTTTTAGTTGATACCAGATAATCAGGCCTATTCTGTAAAATCGAATCGTTACCATAACAAAATCGTTATTATGAAAATCGTTATTTCTACGTAACGATAATCGTTATCTTCGTATCCGTATTATGTAACACATTTTGAAAAATAATAACCTTGGGATCAAGATAATAACTTTATTTCCTAAAATCAAATTATAATGTAAATGAAATATCTAAAATAATTCAATATAACTCACAAAACTTCTAGGTTAGATTGATTCTGGCTGTCTACCTGTCAGTTGTCGGACCATTCTTTTTCTTTTTGTAGGTTATGCTAGAACAACTACTACCATCTGTAGACAAATTGGGAAGCTTGCGCTAGGCGCTACGAATAAAAACTTATTAAATTATTTTAATATTAGCTTGTAGAAAACTGTAATATGACTGTTTTTTGAGATCACTATTCAACATAATAGCAATTTTATTTTGACATAAATAAAAATACTGAATTATTGACAAAACGTTTAGATAACGAATGATTTTCCCAATCGTTAAGAAATACCGATATCGTTATCTTTTTTTCGTTATATTATTGTTTACAGAATACCACTTTAACGATTATCGTTATGATAACGATTTAACAATGAAAAATGTCATAACGATCGTTTACAGAATAAGCTTATTAAACGATTTTCGTTATTACCATGACGATATAACGTTTTACCGATTCGTTATGTCATAACGATCTTACAGAATAGCCCTAAATGTATGCATATGAATTTATACAGTATAGGAGTGTATTATAACTACGTCATTTGTTGATACTTTTCGTAAATTTAAATATTCTCCAAGAAAATATCGTCCTCCACTTCCTTTCTTGTGTGTTCCGCAACAAGCAAGGTTATCAGCAAAACCTTTTACAAGCACTGAACAAAAACCAGCGACCATGAAACCAGATAAACCAACTTCTCCCCACAAGTAATGTATCATGAAATAATTAATCATCCCTGAAAGCCGAGGTGGCAATAACTCACACTTAATTCTCTCACTTTTCATCTCTCTCAGATGCTTTTTACCTTTGTATATCACCGAATCGCCTTCTTAGACCACTGTGTAGGATAAGTACATGAAAACCGGAAATAAATCGCGAGTTGTACAAGGAACACAGTATGGGGAATTTATAGTCATGCTGATGTTAAGACTGCTAGATTTTCAATTTAAATGCAGTCCAAGGTAAATAGTGTGGACTCTTACTTTGCTTTTCAGACAAAATTTATTGCAAATAAAGTTAAATGTGTTGGATATTGATTAAAATAAATTCTATCAAAGATATGGCCTGAGAAAGCAAAATGTTCTAGATCAGTGGTGTGCAATCTTTATTTAAAAAAAAAATCATTTTCCCAAAGGGCCACTTACATAAGATAGCAAAAATTTTGTATTCGAAATTGTAAAAATAAGTGGACTGGTACATAATAATAATAATAGTATATTATTCAATGAGCATGTAATGTATGATTAAATTTCAATATCATGAGTAATAGCCATTACATGCGAATAGAATACTATACTTTATCCACAACTGTCAAATAATAACATACTGTACTATTATAAAGTCAGAAATAACCTGACAAATTTTAGAAAATTGTTTGTTTACAAACTTAAATAATAATATATTTAGCGTTGATCGCCAGGTATTTGTTATAACAAAATTATAATGTGATTTGACATTGAGCAGAAAATTTGAAACCGACTATTCATCTACATTTTAAGCTTAAGAAGAAAATAAAACTATAAAAAATGAGAAAACTAGTATAATTTCCGTTTTTATGTGGTAAAAAATACGTATTAAAAGTAATTTGTTTGTATTCTTTGGAACGTAAGATTTTAATTTGACAACGATTGAATATTATTCCATCGAACTGTCATTATTATTCAATTAGCAACAGTAACTAAAGTCATTAATTGATAAGAAATAAACGGTTGAATTATGGGTATATTATTTGACAGTCGTGGATAAATAATTATACTTGCCGTCAAATAAGTGGAGATTTCTACACTGTTGTCAATTCATTGGCCATATTGAAAATGCTAAGTTAAGAAGAAGCGGCAACACCGCAGGGCAAGGAGCGGCGAGTATAAACTATTGTAACGTGCGCCCCGAAGAGAAAAGTATACGTACGCCGCTGAAAGAATGTATTAGAGCGATGACGTAATCCCGGAATTTCCCAGATGTTGAAATATCGCGACGCGCCGGCTAGAGGTTAATTACGCAGTGACCTCATTCTTTTGTATACAGGTCATTGTCGCGACGAAGGCTTCTAGAATGATATGAGCTGTATAAATACCGGCCGAAAGAAAGCGGAGGGATAGTCTGATATATATAAGCAACGAGCGATGAACTTGGTGATATAAATATACAGTTTACCAGTTGTTAACATAAATAAAAGTAGTTATATAAATAAGTGTAGTGATATAAATATTGTATAGATAAATAATCGTAGAGTTTAAGCATTTAAATAATATTCTTAGTGTTTATAATTATTTAATCATAGTGTTAGTTGTTTTTATTATCTTTTAATATTTAATCCTTAATTATTTATCGTTTAATAAACGTATTCATTTAGTTAATAATATTTGTCTGCGTTTTACACTTCACCCATATAAATAAAAAGTTACACTATTAATACTTGTATTATTCCAAACACAAATAATAACAAAAATAATATGTTTTATAATTATAATAACATAGGAATAAGTAATAAAAATACTGACTTAAATATTATAAAATTTAAATTAAACAGCTTTACAAGTTATTCGATGCTAACTGACTAATATCCGGATTGATATTAGTGGTCGAAAGAATAAAAGATTTTTTTAATTGCCTTTATTTTTTATAATTTTCATTGAAGAAAACGTTTGGCAATAATTTCCAAAAATTTATAATTTAACCTTCATTGAATAAATTACAAAATTCATCGTAGTGTAGTATTAAATTTAATATCTATTATTTCTAGCTGCAACTCAGTATAATTTGTTTTATTTGCTGTTCAGTTATTGAAAACGGATTAGAATAAGTACTATATTCTTCTCTTCGGCGATAGTTCCCAATTTTTACATATTGCGTTATTGATGTAGCAGTTTTACAAAATATAATTTCATTATTTTATTTCTTTAGTATTTCCGTAATAAACAAAAAAATCCCGTTATTGTACTATTAAAATTAAATGATTTTCAGTTAACATTTGAAATTACTTCTCTTATTTTTAATTAAAAAGCAAACTGTCAGTTTTTATTTTGAATATTAAACTATCTCATGCAAGATTTTCAATTTAAATGAAGTGTAGAGCAAACAGTATGACCGCTGCAAATAGAATTTATTACAAATAACATTGAAATGCATTTGATATTGATTAAAATGTTCCGACCAGTTAGATATGGTTATGATATATGTAATAGGTGGAATATACTCGTATGGTATATGAGATTCATTTTCATAATTAGTTCCGAATTCATATGCAGCATTAATATAATTTTACAATGACTGAATGTAGATTAGTTGCGAGGTATTTTCAAGTCAATTTAAATAATTTCTGTATAAATACATAAAATATAAGTATACCCACTTATTTTACAATATTTGCATAGTTTAACCACGCTATTTATTTGTTTTAATAACAATGACTGGTAGTATTTACTCAAATTAAACTCATTGGTTGGTAGCACAATCATTGTTAAGAACTAAAACGCTGTTTCAAAAAATTTCATATTTCATTATTTAATAATAATATACAGGAAATGCCTCCGCAACCGGCATCTGTTCCCAAAAAGATGATCAACTCACGTCACCAACCTGAAAAAACCTTAAAAAAAGAAATATAACTTGTAGTAATTATTAGTGGTTATTTATTTTTAAAAAATCTTATGTGGCCAGCACATAACCTCTCGCCGTATATTTTACCTGGCTGTATGCATAAAGCAAAGATTATTTTTATAAATACAAATAATATATTCATATAAATCTATGACGTATAAACTTCTTTATTATTCAATAATAGCATGTCTCAACATGAAGATATTTTACCATAAATTATGTTACAATAAATTACAAAGTAGAGTTTACCATATATAAATATTAGGCTGGTAACAGCAATTTTCAATTCGAACAACTTTGTTTACTTTCTCTTCATATTCTTCTAGTAAAAACATTAATTTTGGGCGGTCTAAAATGTATATATCTGGATTGTGCATCTATTCTTATATATCTTCTTTAACATTTTATTTTTTCATACTTGTTATATCTAAATAACCTTAATTCCCTTTAATAAAGTGACGGATAGATTGCACTCCGATTTTGTCAATATTTACAACTTACTTGAGAAGAATTTGATAGCTTTTTCGCAATTCAAAGTTACTCTAGTCTACAGTACTGGTGTACATTGTCCCATAATGTTTGAAACAAATTTAAGTCCTTCAACCTAGACTTGTCATCTCCATAATAGTCACAGATCAAGAACTAAGGGATTCTCCAAGTACATTTTTAATTCATTACTCATTATTTCTGACACTGACATTTATCTGTCAGTTACAAATAATTTAAATTATCAACTATTTTTCATGGCATTCTTTCGGCTGTCAAATTTATTACAACAGATTATTTTATATATTATACTTCTTTTATCTCTAAATCTATGGAATATATAATAAAATATTTAAATGTATCAGATAGAGAATTTAATTTTCTTTAATATTACCACGAAAAATTTTCAAAAAATAATATTTAGAAGTTTTTTTTCAAGAATCTTCTACTTCCGGTTGTCCAATTATTACCAAAACCTTTTCAGATCTTCCCATGAATGTCCGATTGGGAAATACGTTGTTAAACAAATTTTAAGTCTTATAGTTTTTGAGTAACCGTCCTTCCAACATCCCACACACATACACACATACACACACACACACACACACACACACACATCCACACACACACACACACAGACATCATCGTAAAAATGTTAAAATCGGATTGTAGAGACCTTAAAACGTGCTTATTCAATAAAATCTGGATATGCGATTTTTAGCATGAATGCAATACCTCTCTTAGCGAGAGGTAAAAAGGAAGGAAAAATATACCTACTAGTATTAAGGAAACGTATATATTAATCAATTTACAGTGATTTCTGAGTCAATCCTTATTCCTTTTACGGAATATAAAATTATTTGACACAACATGAACATTCTCAGTAGTGCCAACGTATGGTACGAAAATAAACTACAATTATTTCAAATAATTTTATATTCCGTAAAAGGAATAACGATTGACTTGGAAATAATTGTAAATATCATTAATATATATGCATTACTTAATACTAATACTTTTTCTTCTTCTTCTTTTAACAATAAATAACACCCAGTAATTTCCACAATCTGTTAACACAAGAGTTTTACGAAGAACAAATGCGATTACAGGCCTTATGAAGTATGTTTTTTATAGGTACTATTATTTCTATTGGGTAATTTTATACTTCTATTAGATTGTTAAAAAGTGTGACTTGTCAAAAATATAACTTGGTGTTTTTTATCAGATTCCCGCCCACAATTTTCACAGATGAACATTCAAGGTGCGTGAAGTTGGCACCAAGGTATAGGGTACTAATTTTTAAATTGTTACTACGATTTAGTACCCAATTTGTACCAATTAGTACCCACAAAAAAACTTTTGTTTTTTACTCTGCGTAGTAGTTATTCATTGTTTAATTATTTTGGTGCCAACTTCACGCTATAGTACAACATAATTAAAAAAAAAAATTATACGGAAATTTAGTACCCAATTGGTACCTTTAGGTACCCAAAAATTTGTTTCCAAAAAGTTTATGATAAATAAGTTATTGCAAATTAAATATTATTGGTGCCAACTTCACGCTACCACTAAAGTATTTATTTACTGTTACTAAATTTTATATATATATATATATATATATATATATATATATATATATACATATATATATATATATATATATATATATATATATATATATATATATATATATATATATATATATATATACTCGTATATACAAATAAAATTTTTGAAAGCAATATTATTATAATTCATTTGACATTTCGTTTCGTTGCAATATTGTAAATTTAATCCAAGTTTAATATATAAGTTACGTTGGTGCAATCGGCCATTAATTACATGTTTTCAGTGCGTTTATAGACTCATAATAACACCGAAATAGAAAAAACAATCAAGCATTATTAAAACTGTCAAATGTCACCATTAAACATATTTCTTATGGTCGATTAGAAAAGTAGATACCTGGTATATATTGACAGGGGGGTGCAGTCATGGACCTAGGGGCCTGCTTAGACAATAAAAAAATTTTTAATTGGCTTGTTTATGAAATACCCTTCAAACGAGTATGAGAGATCATGAATACCCGATTTATTTCTTTTTCTTTTGCGCAGAGTTGTAACATCTTGATAACGTAGCTTTTATAAATCATTTCATTTACACTTTCTCACTACATTCCTCTTTTTCCGGTTTATAAATACCCTTCAATTAATTAAATTCTCCTCGCTATCCGTAGGTCCACTACCTCTGCAATGTCCGACGTATAACCAAGTTTCCAGGTTCTGGAGTCCGCTAATTTCATTCCACGGTTGGTCCACACTTCTGTTATTTGTTTTTAATTGACTTTTCCAAGTTTCCAGCTGGAACTTTGTGTTTCATATCCATTTTAAATACGATGAATGCCAAACTTCTTTCTAGAATGTAAAGCGAGATCGAAAGTTGATTGAACAGTCGCTGGTTGCAGTGAAATATGGGGTTATTAATGGTCAGGTCATTTATCATTTTTCTCTAGGTTTTAATTTATGGGGAGGTGTAACTCGGAAACGGCTGTTCTCAGTTTCCGGTGTAATTATGGAGTTCATTTTCACTTATTTGTTACCCTTTCAGTTAAAAAAGATGTAATTATGATGAATGTACAATTTTTTTATAATCAAATCAGTGTAATATACATTCATTATTATATTTTTGTCGTTGTTAGCCAAAATATGTAATTAGCTTTTGGAAAATTAAAATTAACTGCTAAAATAGACATACATATAGGGTGTACCACAACTGAAGGTAAAAACTTTAAGGGAATATAGTACTGAGCAAAATGAGTAAAAAAAGCAATATGGGGCAATCTTCAATAGTTTTCGGGGTATAAGGCAGTGAAAATGAGTTTTTACGGGGTTTTACCTCTGATATCTCGAAAACTATAAGTCACGACTTCGATTAATTGAGACTCTTTGTTTACCTTTCAGAGGT